>CM053787.1:60224107-60851607 GCA_028749045.1 Cupressus sempervirens | reverse complement strand
TCAAAAGATGTTAAATGAGGTCTTTTTTGGAAAAAAATAGTTTTTTAAAATATTAAATATGCTTATGTGAGATCTTCTTTTTTTGATATGTGCTACTCTTACCTAAAAGCATAAATGGTTATGAGATTTCAGAAAGAAGGCGGTTGGAGGATTGCAAGTCAAAGCGTGTCACAAGATCCAACCGGAAGCTAGTAACTGAAAATAAACTGCTCAAGGAACAAGTAAACAACTTGCACTGCATCACGGATAAAGGGCAGAAAGAGCTGGTCATGATAAAACAAAAGCTAAGCCAATTAAATACAGAAAAAGAAAATAAATCAAAACTGTCAGATGAAAAAGACGCCATAAATAAAAGAGATCCAATCTGCATGGCATGCACGGAAATTTAAAAAATCAGCTGAGAGATCAAATTGACTCGAGGCCAAATAGTGAGCACAATTAGTAAATGATATGATATGATATGATAGATTTTAATGACGTCCACGAGACTAAAGTAGTCTATGGAACCCATGCGATCACCCTCCCGAGTCAGGAGCGGAACTAGTCAGTTGTAAAGTTTTGGATAACTTGTCTCTCCTTCTCTGAAGTTTGGTAATCAAATCCACTGCTCTCTTCACTTGATCTTCCTCGAATAAATAGTTGAAGTCCTTGTTCTGCAATATTTTTGTATAACCAGATCTGATGTCATTGTAAGCCAGGCAGTCCTTGACAAAGTGCTGCTCTGTCTCAACTATTCCCATATTACAAAATAAACATGTTAATACAGAAAAGGATCTCGTATAACAATAAGTTAAAATGCGAATTAGAGCGAAAAAATGACATAAATGATAGGGTTATAAATATCATTATTAAATGACTGAGGGACTATGATGAGAAGGAGAAAACCGATTAGCTAACAAGAGACTTTCTTAAGGACCACCTACACTGGTCATGATAAATCCATCAAGAAAATAGTATTGAACAAATGATTGGAGAAGGGAGAAATAAATATTTCAGATTTAGTATGTGAAATATAAAAGACAAAAACATAAAACTAAAGAACAAAAAGATTCTTAAAGGTACACAAATATACTTAAATGCATACTTAACCATTGCACAACAGCAAGATAGAAAAAAAGAATGGGAAAAGTAAAGGCAACACTTGATGCAGGAAAATAGGCATGGTTACAAACTGGAAAGACTCAAATTCATGACAGAATGGAACACATGAAATAGGAATTTGGTGCCTATTTAGGAATAGTTGACTATGGTAAGTTGATATTGTAGAGGTTATACCTAGAGGAGAGGACTTGGGTTGGAGCCCATAGTAGAAAGAAAATATGTTATCCTCGTTATAGAAATGCATGAGCATGAGGTTTTTAAAGTCCGAGACTTTGAAGCGTGTAAGAAAGCATTGGTTTGAAATGCAAGGATGGACATTGGCAAATGGTGTTAACTAGACAATCTTGGTGTGGAATTATGAAATATCCCAAATGGATATTTGCTTTGCTGCTGCTATTTGTGCTGTTGCTATTTGTTTAATTATATAAATTATATTTTCCTGTAGATTTTTCTTTGATATTATAGAGCTAAATAGAAGTTGCAGAAGAAGGTCGTTTCTTTTTGTATTTTTAAGAATATAGGTATTACAATGAATAAATAACAGTAATTGATAAAATATAAGCGATAGAAATCATATGCAGCAATACATACTATTCTTGAAATGATTCTAAAACTATACCAACAGAGTCTAATTTATTTCAGAATAGTACCAATACAGATGTGCTTCAAACAAGGTTGACGCCAGCTGAAGATGGGAACTAGCTACAATTAAACAAGTTCAAATGATAGAGCCCAAAATGCTGCAATAAAAAAACTCCAGTCTGCTGCAAATAAACACTCCAGAATTCCTCCTACGAGCTGCTATAAGGAAAAGCCAGGCTGAACCAAAGTGGCCGCCTTCCCTATATATCTACAGCCTACAAAGTGTGACTGCAATACTATAAATTGATCCTCTAACGTGATCAACTTGTATGCATAAGAACTTTCAAATCTGATCTTCTTGAGGGCTACATCCCAACAAATTTGCTCTCAACACTAGGGTTTGCGTACTAAGTGAGGAATGCTCTTCCAAAGCAATGACGTCCAAAATAGGTTGACAAAATGATAAAGATACTCACCTTTAGGTTACCATCTCCTTATATCCCCTCTCCAAGGCAAATCAAACCCTAAAAGAACCCTAAAGTGGATTTCATTGGACTTTATAATATAACATTATTTCCCCAATTAAAAGCGTCCAAATAGGAAAAAATATTAGTTTATTAATGAAAAATAGCTCGAAGTATCAAATAAGTCCCGACAAGTGATAATCAAATAGTAGAGATTGAGCTCTTTCCAACGAGCTATCACACATAGGCAAATCAATCCAAATGGAGCTAGAAAACTCCTTATTACTCCAAAATGGCTAAACAATTAGCCTTATTTAAATTATTAAAATGCTAATTTAGGAGAATATTTAAATATATTAAAATATTTCCCAAGTAGCCAAGGAACAACCCAAACACCTCCAAAACATGGAATTGAGTTTGTCACGTGCCTGTGACTGATGTTGGACACCCTGAGCCAAATGGCAATCTCACCCTCAAATCGAGAGATACTCCTAAAAAATAGGGAACACACCCAAATCTCCTGAAATTGAGATCAGGGGTGATCTCATAGAACCTCAACTCTGGAGAACGTCACCACCTCCTAAAAGGTAGGAATCTCCTCCTACAATCAAGGAACTACCTCTTAAGATTAAGGAACTACTCTCAACTAATCTACTACTGCCTATAATACCAAATCCAGATGCTGAAAACCCTGACTGAGTCCCTGATCACCACTGCCAGCCTATGAGACTCCATAATAGGCTAACTCTCATGTCACTGCTAGATAGAGCTAAAGAGGGGACATGACAAATTATAGAATAGGAAAAAAAAAGACCAAAATAAGCAATGTGTATGGTTGAGGAAAATGAAAAATAAAGTAACAATAAGGGCATTTGCTTTCTTCTTTAAAATTAGACATTCAATGATATATAAGAAAAGGAACATGAGTGTGAAGATCCTTATCCATTAGTTAGATGAGAGTTCAGTCTACACTTGTAGGTCATACCCACATCTTATATCTATATATCTTCATGAAAAGATGCAACTGTTAGGAAAGAGACAACCCTTTGAATGGGTTTTTTTTTTGTTAACAAACTTTTACTTCTAAATACTAATCATTACTGTTGAACATTTTATTAATCTTCAATTATTTATTGTTCATATTTCTTATGCCAATATGTATCTCAATATTCCTATGAAGAGATGTGATCCTTCTTAAAGGAGACACCCACTTGAATTGTCACAACTCCTCCTTAAAATTATGCAATACATACATCTACATAGTCTCCTCCTTATATGATTAGAAGGCATAAAAATCTTCTTTATAAATATATCATTAATGCTTCACAAATTTGCAAATACTCTTTCATGTAGGTCTACATTATTCTTTATATTTCCTTCATAACTTTGCTCTTATTCCTCTTCAAGGTTTTGTTCTTCAAATCTCAATGATATTCTTTTATTTCTACCTACTCATCTTCTTCTCTACATTTCACTATCACCTTTTATATTTACATGTCAGTTGGGTAGATATTTTGCCACTGACAGTTTTAAAACTTTTGTTACAAAATAGGTGACGCAAGTAGGGTAGGGAATAACCAAGCTCAAAGGCGCACCCAACAATCCAAACCAACCTTGTAAAGTTAACACAACGGAAGAAAACACAAAAGAGAAGAACACCACAGAGAGAGAACAATATTTTTTTATTGATTCAACAAATGATTAGCATACATGCCCTATTGTAAGGCCTTCTGGGTTACGGCCAGATACAAAATACATTCAAGATCTAAGATCCAACATCAAATTCGCAGTTTCAAACATATATGCAACAAACTTTCCAAACTTCTGCGTTCTGTTCTAAACTCTCCAAAAACTGCCTAACTCTAAGACTAAATACTCCATTTATACTTGCCAAAACAGCTTACAGATCATTCCAGAACATTAAATAATAGCAAGGCTGATCCAACAATGGTTTGGACAAATCCCAAGAAAAGATCTCATCATAAATGACGCGATCGAAATCAATCCTGCAAGTTGGCTCACACCAAAAACGCAAAAATCACATCCAAAATGTTGATACTCGGCATAAACAGGACAACTCGGCACATAAAGAGTCACTCGGCATACACTAGGTAACTCAACACATGAAGAATAACTCAGCACACACTGTGGAACTCGACACACACTGCAGTGGCAAGATGGGATAACATGTGAACTCGAGTGTTAACATGACGTGGGATAACCCTAATTCGGCTTAAACTGTAAAAATTACTGGCACTCGGAAATCGCTGTAACAGAATCAGTGGGATAACATGATGGCTAGGATGCTCCTGCATCAGACAACTAGGGTAGAAAGAAATGATTCTCCTAAATCATGCAAGTGTCACAACTTGAGCTAAAACCAACTTAGATTGAGAAATCCATGTAGCATCATCAACTGGTCTATTTTTCCACTTCACCAAATATTCATAGTATTCTTTTCCCCTTGCGCTTTTACCAACTCTCTGATCCAATAGCTGAGGATATTCCTGATGGTTTACTGCCAGTGAGAAGCATGTCATTGTATGGATCTAATTCCTGGAGCTAGTTTGCCGAACAAACGACACCTATAGAGAATGAAGAACTTAACAGACAAGTGCACGAGTTACTGCAGAAGGGTTTAATTAAAGAAAGTTTGAGTCCATGTGCTGTACCTGTTGTATTAGCACCTAAGAAGAATGGAGAATGGAGGATGTGTACTAATTCCAGAGCTATTAACAAGATCATAGTGAAATATAGGTTTCCTATGCCGAGGATGGATGACATAATGAATTGTTTGAGTGGAGCAAAGTATTTTATCAAGATTGATTTGAAGAGTGGCTATCATCAGATCAGAATTAAAGAAGGTGATGAATGGACGACTGCTTTCAAGACAAAAGATGGTTTGTATGAATGGTTGGTTATGCCTTTTGGTCTGACTAATGCACCTAGTACTTTCATGAGGTTGATGAATGAAGTTCTAAAAAGATTCTTGGGTAAGTTTGTGATTGTTTATTTGGATGATATTTTGATATTCAACAAGACTAAGGAAGAACATCTTGAACATGTTAGACAAGTATTGCAGAGGTTGAAAGAGGAGAAGTTGATGATTAATCTGAAAAGGTGTTCTTTTATGCAAGAGGAGATTGTGTATTTGGGATTTGTGATTTCAACTGATGGTTTGAGAATGGATCCAGAGAAGGTTAAAGCAATTTTGGAATGGCCTACACTTGAGAATGTGGGTGAGGTAAGATCATTTCATGGTTTCGCTAGTTTTTATAGAAAGTTTATAAAGAATTTTAGTGTTGTTTGTAATGCTATGACTAAGACAATGAGAGGAGATAAAAATGAATTCAAGTGGAAACATGGAGCTGATAAAGAGTTTTGAGATTTTGAAACAAAAAGTTGTTGAGTTACCCATATTGGCTTTGCTTGATTTCAGTAAGGTATTTCAGGTTGAATGTGATGCAAGTGGTACTGCAATAGGAGCTGTATTAAGTTAAGAAGGTAAACTTGATGCTTTCTTTAGTGAGAAGTTGAATGATGCTAAAATGAAGTATTCTGTGTATGATCAAGAGTTTTATGCTATTGTTCAAGCTTTGAAAAAGTGTAGACATTATTTGATTTCTAAGGAGTTTGTGTTGTATACTGATCATAAAGCTTTACAGTACTTGGGAAGTCAACATAAATTGAATCAGAGACATATAAAGTTGGTTGAGTATTTGTAAAGTTTTACATTTGTGATTAAGCATAAGAGTGGAGTTACTAATAGAGTTGCTGATGCATTGAGTAGAAGACTTGTTGATTGAAATGAAGATTGAAGTTCTTGGTTTTGATGAAATGAAAGAGTTGTATGGTGCTGATCCTGATTTTTCTGAGGCGTAGAGAGAGTGCAAAGCACCAAATCTGACAGATCACATCAGTAAGTATGATGAATAATTCATTTAAGAAGATATGTTGTTCAAAGGTATTTAGTTGTGTATCCCTAGGAGTTCTATGAGGCTGAATCTGATTAAAGAAAAGCATAGTGGTGGATTGGCTTGACATTTTGGAATTGATAAGAGATTGAGTTTATTGAAAGAGACGTATTATTGGCTATAGATGTATGAGAATGTTTAGAAGTTTGTGAAGAGTTGTGGAGTTTGTCAAGTTGCAAAGGAGTAAGTCAGAATACTGGATTGTATACACCTATTTCTATTCCTGAGAAACCTTGGAGTGACATTAGTATGGATTTTGTTCTTGGATTGCCTAAAAGAACAAAGGGGTATGATTCTATATTTGTTATTGTGGATAGATTTTCTAAGATGACTCATTTTATAATATGTAAGAAGACATCAGATGCTGAGCATGTTGCTGAACTTTTTTTCAAAGAGATTGTTAGATTGCATGGATTACTAAGAAGTATTATTTTTGATAGAGACAATAAGTTTGTTGGTTATTTTTGGAGGACTTTGTGGAAGAAAATGGGTACTGAGCTGAAGTTTAGTTGTACATTCTATCCACAGACTGATGGATAGACAGAGGTTGTGAATAGAAGCTTGGGTAATTTGCTGAGATGCTTAGTTGGAAATGAAACACATAATTAAGAGATGGTATTGGCACAAGCTGAGTTTGCATATAATAATTCTATGAATAGAAGTACAGGAAAGACACCTTTTGAGATTGCTACTGGAATGAAGCTTAGAGGAGTATCAGATTTAAGAGATGTTGTTGGTGAAGAGAAGTGCTGTAGGAGAAGAATTTGTTGATTTTATGGAGTCTTTGCATAAGGAAGTGAAGTTGAAGTTCGAACAAAGTAATCAGAAGTATAAAGACAATGCTGATAAGTCTAGAAGACATCATATTTTTTCAAGTTGGTGTTGAGGTGATGGTTCATTTGAAGAAAAGAAGATTTTCGGTTGGAACATACAATAAACTGAAGATGAATAAGTTTGAACCTTGTAAGATTTTGAAGAAGTTTGACAATGGAAATGCTTATGAAGTTGAGTTACCTAATGACATGGATATATCTCCTATATTTAATGTTGCTGATCTGTATAAGTATTATGAGTCAGATGATGAAGTTGCTGTACCTGATGATTATCTTAAGAAGTAGATTGAAGAGGTTGAATAGATGTTGGATCAAAGAGTTGGTAAAAGCACAAGAAGAAAGAATTACGATGAATATTTGGTGAAGTGGAAAAACAGACCAGTTGAAGATGCTACATGGATTTCTCAATCTGAGTTGGATTCAGCTCAAGTTGTGACACTTGCATGATTTCGAAGAATCATTTCTTTCTACCTTGGTTGTCTGATGCAGGAGCATCTTGGGTTGACGTGTTATCCTGCTCGTTTGTGTTCATTCTGCTAGTTGTTGCTGAGTTTCAGACATTGTTGAGGTGCAGCAATTGCTGAGTGCCAGTAATTTTGCAGCTTAAGCTGAGTTGAGGTTATCCCACATCATTTTAACACTTGGGTTCGCGTGTTATCCCTAATGGAACCCAAAATTCTAGTCTCCGTTTTTAATCTTAAAGAGTGAATATGAAATCTGGAGAAAAAGGAAGTATCTAATCTCGATCAGAACAATGAATATAATCACTAAAACATATTTGATTGATGTTATTGGTTTATATGATCATGTAGGAAGCAATGGTTGTTTCACTTCTAAAGCTTTATTGATATCAGACATCATTGTATTCATAATAAGGATTAGATTGAGAATGTATTCATGAGGACAAAATTAACAGATAAGAGAATCAAAGGATGCCTGAGAAAGTCATTTCAATGAATATACCAGAAATGGTTGTATTTTCATTTGTTTCAGTATTCCTTCAGTATTCTATAAATCATTACCAGTATTGATTTTTTTTATTACCATCACCTTCAGTTTGGGGAATTGCATATTGATTATATTATATTAGGATTGGCTAGTTGTTCCAAGATATTGATTGGATGGATATAATGCTGGATGTTTACAATGAAGTTGTCAGAGGTCATACAATGACAAATTTAAAGCAGGATTTGCACACCTAGCACATGCCTTCAATGGAGTAGCAACAATCATATACTGTGACAAATGGCAATGGATTTTACACATACAGATTCTAGTTTTTATGATTCTTGTATATACATTTGTAAGGAAATGGCAAGCTGAAACTTTATATGTATATAAATTGCCACCCAGAAAGGGCTGTATCCAGCAACTAGTCCATACATCTAGTCTTTGTAAATATTCAGTCACGCACTGGAGGTGATTGAACAATGAAATGGGTGTTTGCAAATTGTTAAGTTAATAAGATGGATGAACCTTATGCACAGTAGCCTAAGGAGGCACCAACAGACCTATGAAGAATTCATAAAACAGAGATAATACATCAGTAATGGGTCCTCTGTAAGTTTGTATCAGATAGCAATAACCTATTCTGCAATCAATACTGCTAACCTGCAAGCGTGGTCAATCAAATACTCAGTTGTCGGTCTGGAAATCCAAAATTTATACTTAGGCAGTCTTTGATGCAAAATGATGGAGTGTAAAACTTGCATTAGTGTGAACAGATGGCACAATTAATTAGTATTGCATTTATCATTTTTTACACATCCAGATAGCGAATAATTAGAGAGATTTGTAGGTCGCATCAAGAGTGGGCCTTGTTTGCATTATACAGACCTTTCAGTCATGCACGACATCAGAGTTATAAGCACAATCACAAGATTATGGTGATAGAGGAGCCGTCGAAATTCAGATGAAATAGATACCAAATTGCCAAATGTTTTTTACAAAGTTTTCTAGTAAATATTTCCATAGGGTTACTATTGATATTGTTTACTTACGGTATTTCGAATGTTTGTGACAGGTGTGCGATGAAGGATGTGTTCCATACGAATGAAGAAGTCAGGCAGAGAGTATACATGCAGAGAAGGAGTAGATATTTTTTTAGGGCGGAGGCCCTCGAATATGGAGTTGAATAAACGATATAACATGAAAGAGAGGGACTAAGTGGACTCTGCATTTGGAGACGCGTGCGAGAGACAGAAAGGAAATAACGTCAGGCGGATAAAGGCTTTCAGGTTGAGAGCATCAGAACCTTCCTACGGCTGGGATACTCATTCAAATCTTGCTCTGCATTCTCGCGTCTAGGAGCACATCAAACTCATAGGGAAGGATGAAGGATTTTCCCTGTATGTGAATGAAGAGGAGGATTGCGTGCGGACGGATCAGTCCAGACAAAGGAAAACACCCAAGGGATTGAAGGATATCACATAAAGAATTAATTATTAATGGGAGAAATACTACTACCAATTGAAATTCGAACCATAATCAATATTGGTTAGTTATTAGTTTTGAAGGGGTGCAATGCTTGGTTAAATAACTGATGCCCTTCAGGTGTTTATAAATATGTGATGTAAAACACAGGAAAGGGACAAGAGATAGAAGATTCATTTCCTTAAAGAATCTACAGAGTTTTGTCATCATTATGCATACATGTTTGAAATCCATTTTATTTTAAAGGAGAAGTTGGATTTCTGAACCTAGCATAGAGATTGTAATCTTTTGAGCGCTGATTCAAACATTTGGTGGACCTTATTGTGCTGAATAGAGCTCCAGGAAGCTGAGTGTCTTCAGTATAATTTATCCATCAAATAAAAATAGTAAGGATTTCAATTGTTTTAGAGTTGGAATACATATAGTTCATCCTTTGTAATGTTGATCATTTCTTTGTTTATAATTTTCTAATTTGATAAGAACACTAAGTTGTTAATTGTTTTCGGATTTGACAAATACAAATAGCATAGGAATAAGTATTTCCTGTTATTTGTATCTATTGTGTCCATTAATGGTTAAAGCATAATAGACAATTCTGAAATACGTTAAAATATAATAACTTGTGGCATCATAATGAGTAAATTTTTGAGCAAAGATTACATTATCAATGTCATAAAGTTGTATGTAAATATATATATATTTGACTCTATCACCCAATTGGAATTAGACACTGGTCATAGATTTGCTCAAGGATACGTAGATCACGTGCTGGCAATTTTTCATCTTCTTTCTTTAAAAACCCTTTTATTAAGCAATCACTTTAACATTTTTTCTTTCAGCAAAATACAATCCTAATAAACAATCCAAGTTTGAAGTTATATCTAGAAGTTTTCCTTAACGCTTGCCAGTTGAAGGAATTTGTTTTGCAATTCGCTATAATACATTTTGCATCCGAGTTTTGGGATTTGGGTAAATAGGCCTTGGTCCAGCGGAACCTAAAGCGCAGAGGATTTAATCCTATCACGTTGGCCAAAATCAGTTAGATACCTAGCATCGAGCAGGCAACGCTCGTAGGTTTCTAACCATCGATTTTGATAACCAACAATCCCATCTCACCACTATAGTATGTGTTGAGCTATTCTTCATGTGCCGAGCTATCTTTTATGTGCCGAGTTACCTAGTGTATGCTGAGTGACTTTTCAAGTGCAAAGTTGTCCTGTTTATGCCAAGTGTCAGCATTTTAGACGTGACTTCTGTGTTTTTGGTGCGAGCCGACTTGCAGGATTGATTTTGATCACATCATTTATGATGAGATCTTTTCTTGGGATTCGTCTAGACCGTTGTTGGGTCAGCTTTGCTATTATGTAATGTTTTAGAATGATCTGTAAGCTGTTTTGGCAAGTATAAATAGAGTGTTTAGGCTTAGGCATTTTTTTTGAGAGTTTAGAGTAGAACACGAAAGTTTGGAAAGTTTGTTGCATATGTGTTTGAAGCTACAAATTTGATGCTAGATCTTAGATCTTGGATGTATTTTGTATCTGGCTGTAACCTAGAAGGCCTCACAGCTGGGCGTGTATGCTGTTTATTTCATGAATCAATAAAAGAATCTTGTTTTCTCTCTCTGTGTGGTGTTCTTTCTCTTTGTGTGTTTGCTTCCATTGTGTTAACTCTGCAAGGTTGGTTTGGATTGCTGGGTGTGCCTTTGGCTCTAGTTTTTCCTTGACCTCCTTGTGTCAGGTGCTGCAAACACACAAGGGAACAACACCACAGAGAGAGAGAAAGAACAATATTCTTTTTATTGATTCAGCAAATGATCAGCATACATGCCCAGCTATAAGGCCTTTTGGGTTACGACTAGATACAAAATACATTCAAGATTTAAGATCGGGCTTCAAATTCGCACCTTCTAGTTCTGCTCTCAAATCATCTTTGAAAACTCTCCAAAAACTGTCTAAGCCTAAATACTCTATTTATACTTGCCAAGAAGACTTATAGATCATTCTAGAACATTACATAATAGCAAGGCCGACCCAACAATGGTATGGACAAATCCCAAGAAAAGATCTCCTCTTAAATAATGAGATCGAAATCAATCCCACATATCAGCTTGCACCAAAAAACGTAGAAATCACGTCCAAAATGCTGACACCTGGCATAAACAGGACAACTCGGCATGTGAAGAGTCACTCGGCATACACTAGGTAACTTGGCACATGCAGAATAGCTCGGCACACACTGCAGTGGTGAGAGGGGATAATGCGAGCCCGAGTGTTAACATGACATGGGATAACCTCAACTCCGCTTAAACTGCAAAAACTATTGGCACTCGACAATTGCTATAACAAAATCAGTGGGATAATGCGACGACTAGGATGCTCTTGCATCAGACTACCAGTAAAGACCTCAGATGCTCTACATCAGACTCCCCAAGTACATAGAAAAATGTGTCCCACATTTGCTTCCGAAAGAAAATTCTGTACTTAGCTTCATCTCCACAAAAGGTTTCCACTTGATCAAAGAAAAGAGGTCAAATCTGAAAATCAGTCATCCATTCAAAAATCTGAATCTCATCGAATCAATCAACATATGAACTCAATTGAAAATCACAATGCTCCATCTGCAACTTATCATCAACATCATCTATAACATTATCCTCATACATGAACACCAGATCAACAATAACACCCAGATCACAAACCCTATCAACAACAACATATGAACTCAGATCCATAATAGCAGCAACATACAAGTCCATAACAGAAACAAAATTTATATTCATTCCTCTAGCAACATATAGATCAACAACGTCATGAAAATCCACATTAGTAACAACATCAGTATCCTTCAGCATCTCAGTAGCAACATATAAGTTCAGATCCATATCAGCAACAACAACATCATGTAAATCCACATCAGTAACACCTCTGAAATCCTCAACCATATTACTAGCAAGTGAATCCATCTTCTTACCACAAGCAACATCCAGATCAACATTATTCATAACTGAATGAACATATAACTCCAGATCAGCAACGACAACAATGGATAAGTCCTCAATCACATCCATTTCAACATTAACATCATTTTGTATAACAACATCTAGTTCTTTACCAACATAAGTGAAACTCTCCTCTTTAGTAATCTCATTACGCACAACAAGATGCTCTACAATTTTCATGTTAGATCTATCCATCTGCTCATGAAAACTAAAAGATACTTCCTCCATTTCAGCAAAATCATCATGTACTTCCACGATTTGTCTTCTTCTCTTCATAATCTCTTTAACCAACCAAACAACCTTCTTTCTAATCCTCAGATGCCAACTTAAATTAGACTTTTCCAGATCATCAATCCTTTCATGTAAATCATCCCAAAAAGAATCATATCATCAAGATGTCTTCCACGATTTTTCGCTAACTCAATAGCTTCTGCTTTCACTGCAAGTTTCCTCAACATGTCCAATAACTCTGGATCAACATTTCTCCTTCCTCAAACCATGTTTACACAAAGAATGAACGACAAGTCCTCTGCAAGTGCAGGCCAAATCCGCAGATCTGCAACCCTACACCAAATCGCCAATAAGCTAGGACTTCCGAAATCAAAACCCATTTCTGATAAACTTTGCCCAACTAAGGTCCTGGTACAAACTGCCTCACACTTCAGCAATCTATTTGCACTCTTAGGAACAAATGAGCTTTGATACCACCTGATGCAAGGAGGGCGGGGAATAACTAGGGCCAAAGGCACATCCAGCAATCCAAACTGAATTTGCAGAGTTAACACAATGGAAGCAAACACACAAGGGAACAACACCATAGAGAGAGAGAACAATATTCTTTTATTGATTTAGCAAATGATCAACATACATGCCCAGCTGTAAGGCCTTCTGGGTTACGGCTAGATAAAAAATACATTCAAGATCTAAGATCTAGCTTCAAATTCGCCCCTTCCAGTTTTGCTCTCAAATCAACTCTAAAAACTCTCCAAAAACTGCCTAACTCTAAGCCTAAATACTCTATTTATACTTGCCAAAACGGCTTACAGATCATTCTAGAACATTACATAATAGCAAGGCCGACCCAACAATGGTCTGGACAAATCCCAAGAAAAGATCTCATCTTAAATGATGCAATCAAAATCAATCCCGCAAGTTGGCTCGCACCAAAAATGTAGAAATCACATCCAAAATGCTGACACTCGGCATAAACAGGACAACGCGGCACATGAAGAGTCACTCGACATACACTAAGTAACTTGGCACATGAAGAATAGCTCGGCACACATTGTCAAACTCAGCACACACTGTAGTAGCGAGATGGGATAACAGGCAAACCCAAGTGTTAACATGATGTGGGATAACCTCAACTCGGCTTAAACTGCAAAAATTATTGGCACTCGGCAATTGCTGTAACAGAATCAGTGGGGTAACGCGACGGCCCAGGTGCTTCTGCATCAATAGGAATTCCAGCCACATCTTGTGAGGCAAAGTCTCTCTTTCCTTAAAGGGAAGGCTCCCCCTTCTCACTGTTATTGGGATCAATTCAAAGCAAACAAGAAATTGAGACAATCTAAAAAGGGATGTTACCAATATTCTTTCCTCTCTTTTTAGAAAGAATCAAAATAATCATTAAACAGGTAATGGGAACAATGAAACTCTAACTGCACTTTTGTCTCAAATTGGAACATTGACACCAATAAACTTAAATCAACTCACATATTGTTTGTAAGTGCACTCGCGTAGATCTATTTTCAATTTATAAGCTATAAGGATGAATGGGGAGCTCGCGTAGATTGATTGTAAGCGTACTCTTGTAGATCTATGTCTAATTTCAAAGATGAGTTTCCACAAATGGAGCACACATACTTCCACAAGTAGATAATTTCAATCTTTAATTTCACCACCACAAATGGAGTACATAGACTTCCATAAACAATGATTTCTAAATTCTAAATCTTTAAGTTATCCCAACATAGAGGCTGAAAGTAACTGATTCCATGGAGGCTTTGAATATAGAGAAGATTGCATGAATTAAAGAAAGCAATACAAATTGTAGACACAACTTACAATTTACACCACCACAACTGTTCCCATACACAACTTTGAAACAAATTGCTTCTTCTATTCACTTCTCTTTGAAACTTGTACAAATAAATCACACTTATATTTTTTCACTGATTCTGCAAAGTTTTCTTGCATATATAAAGATGATATTTGCAATGGAAGGCACTCCCTTATGTAGACAAAGGAGTGAGAGAAAAGAGGAGGAAAAGGTGGGAGAAACTCAACCACCTTGCCTAAGTCAAAAAGGAAAGAAGACTTATTCAATTACGTTGCTGAAGGCACATGTAATTCGATTGCATGCAAATCAATTATACGCAACATGTCTTCTGAACTACAAGCAAAAATATGAAAACAAACTAAACCAAAGTGATGAAAATGTTGAAACTGTTGAATTTGAATGAATCAATCCTGTAGATTATCAACAAAGGCTTTGAATTTGCTTTTGTAATTGTGGATGATTGCAGGATTGAGATTTCTTGTATTTGGGGCCACTGTTTTCACTTTGATAATAGATGTGTTCACTTTTGTGTAGAATCTAGTCGATAATTTTATACATCACGGTTTAAAATTGTTACTCCTTGAGGCCATAGATTTGACTTAGTAGAGTAATCCCATCATTGACTTTCTCACATAAGTCAATTCTGTGCATCACCTTAAGCCATCTAGAGAAGTTGATTCTCTTGTTGATCAGTTAGTTGTCATTTGAAAACTTGATGTAATCAAGCCTTTTCTCAATTATAGTTAATGTGAATTCTCCTTTGTCAAATTTGCACATTTTGGGATTTCCGACTCTTTGAAAACCTTCTCAATGATGCCTGATGTAAACTTAGAACAACTTTCCCATTAGTGTCTTTAATGGATTTTGTTTTTGAATCGAAGTGATTGGCACATTCCCACACAAACTCAGGTTCTAGGGCAGCCATTGGGAAAGTGGGGAACAAATGAATATTGCTTCTTTTGATTCAAAGCATGTCTTCTTGACATGATGTCTCTATTCTTTGAAGAAATTCTGAAATATCTATATGACCAACCTCTGTATCTCTTATTCCATCGCATGAGGATGAAACTTGGGATTGAGTGGTATGAGCTAATTCCTTGTCATATTGATACTTCATTTTCTCTTTGTTTTTGAAAGGTGAATATTCTTCTGACATATTTTAACTTGAAGAGTTCACTACAGTATGAAAATTCCAAAGAGTGAAAACATCTTCCAATGAGATTGAGTCCACGAGGGTTTCAAGATTTGGACAATAATAGTAGATCCATGGAGGGTAATGTAAAGTCCCCATTTTTAGCAGGTCTCTGCCATTGGCTAGGTCATCTCATCATCATGGTCCTATGAGCTGGCAGTGAGATTTGAGGGTCTTAGTTGTGGACTAGCATTTTTAGTAAGTCTATTTTGGATAGTTGTCATATTTAGCAGTATAGTAAGTGGTGCTGGCAGTTGCTCATCATTTACTTTGGATGGGGTTATTTATTGTTGGGTTCATATTAATTAATTAATTAATGATGCTTTATTATTATTATGATACTTTAAGTTATTTAATGTTATACAGTGGTGTTGTGAAGATGAAGCTTCTTAAGTGAAAAGTGCGAAGAAGAAGATAGGTGCCAAATTGTGTTATAAATATGAGTCCATTTGGAGAGAAAGGTATCCAATTGTGTATTTGCTTTTTGTTGCTTTCTTGAGAGGGTTTTTCTGATATGTGAATTCAATTCCCTTGCTGAAGTTAAGGGTTTAAATCTGAGTTATTGAGTTTTCCATTTTTGTATTTCTATTGCTTTGGAAGAAATCATTTGTGCTGAGAGTTTGTGGTGGATTAAACTCTGAGCATTGATCAAGTTTGAATTTAATTGAGTTGGGCTGAGACTATTACATTCTTGTGTTACATGCTAAGGGTCAAAACTTTAGTTATGAGGTTGTCGACTACATATATGGCTATGTTTTGGTCATGAATTGGGTCTGCGATCTTATTTGGAGGGTTTGAGATTAGTTTCAGAGGGCCTACATGGAGATTAGAGGACCTGCGATTTGCATTATTGGAGCCCGGACAGCCTTGACTGGGAGCTGCGATTTGTTTGAGGCTATTGTTGCATATCAAGCACCTAGCATGGGTGTTGAAGTGTGTCGCTGTGTGTGATGTGGAGGCTATGAGTGCGCCTGGACACTCATTGCATTTTCAGTGCCATATTCTCTACACGTCATCCAGGGTCTATATGTTAGCATTGTTTAGTTTATGTAATTTCAGTTACAGTATTGACAATTGTGCAAAAATCAGAATTGAGAAAATAAAGATTATTTCTTGCAAATAATTTCTTTAGCATTGCATTTTTTCTATTGTTGTTACCATCCAAAATTCAAAAAGTATTAAGTGCAAGCAAGATAGAAGATATATACATTTGGTGATCTATCAACATAGGCAGTAGAGCTGGTTTTGGTTCATATAAGTGGTATTAGATTTTCTTGCCAAGGGTTTGATGAAATGTTAAACAATTGAATAGTAAAGAAATTGGAGTTACACTATGCTATAATTGGTTGGGTTTATTACAGATACGTGTTCTGAGTATGATTTAGACACTTTTTGAACACATAAATAGGCCGGAAAAGACATTTACAACTTCTGTTTTGGGCATACAAAAGGTGTTTATAATCTTCAAATACAAATTGATCTTGAAGCTTGAAGCTTACACCCTGTATAACTTATCATATGAACTTTTGTTGCAAGTTTGAAATATAATATTTTATTATATTTCTCTCTATTCCTTCTCAACCTGAATTAACCTATAGCTTGAAGTTCCTTCTCCACATGGCTTTAAACTCCATATGCATTTCAAATTTTTAATCATAATAAATTTCATCCGCAACATTGGTATCACACTAACTTCGTTAAATAAATTGAAGTGCACATAGCCATATTTTATAATATTCTTTCAATTAATTATTAATTAAGTGCTTAATTAATAATTATTAGTGGAATAACAAGCTTATTAATTCCTTCAAATGATCAACTTTGAATCTAGATATATATTGCCAATGCTAGACATTCTGGTTCCTTGACAAGAATAGAAAACTGGGCAATATTGACTTAGTATAAATAGTAAGTCCCTCAAACTGAACCAGTAGATGAATGAGTCAATCACTCTGCATACCATGAATTTGGATGCCCCTACTAGACATAGCAACTCCCCAAAAATGATACTATAAATAGTAAGTCTCTAAATAACTGCTTCGGTTAGTGATACTAAATCTCAACATTGTCACCAAGTTTTTCAGTGACCCTGCTAAAGATAGAAACTCTGACTTTCCCAAAATAGACATGAGAAATAGTAAGTGTGTCCATCTGGCTCAAACAAAGAGCAATCTTGAGAATCCTTGATTGTTGGAGTGGGAATTGACCTCTAACTTTGCGAACTGAATGTTTTAGTCAACTTCATTAGCCTATGAGGTTTAAGAACTAGGCTAATCCTTTGAAAGTTGACACAAACATGGGGACATTACAATCTCATTCTCTATAAACAAAGCATGTTACTTATGTGATGTCCAATCATTATAAAGATTTGTATCATCCGAATCAATTGGACTAGCTAGTGCTTCCTCTACCTTCCTTGTGTGCAACCAAAGATTATATTGCAGAAAGACAGGCTCATTGAGGTGATCCTGAGTTGACTTGTTCCTCTTCTTCATTTGGATGGCCTCAAACAAGCTCCAATTGTGTTTTGGGATTGAAAAAAAGCACAAAAATGAATTAGAACTCACTTTTTTGTGTCCTACATAAAGCATTAAATATTTTAATTATGATCCTGTGCAATAGTTACCAGTATTAATCTACTTTGCATGAGAAGAATAGCAGGGGGACTTACCTGCCTCAAAATTCTATGGAGTGCCCTATCATAACTGTAATATTGCCTATAGATTTAGATATATTTTTAGAATTCATATCCAACTATAGTTTTTTGTTTAGCAAACATGTCTTACCTTACTGTGTAATTGATTTTGGTCTGGCAATTACTGTAGTATTGGGGCATAGGAATGAAGTTGCATTCATAATGTTGATCCATGTACCTCTATTGCCCTTGGAGAACCCCAAATCTAATAATGTAGAGCTTGAGTATGTTCATGATTTGTACTTCAGGAATCCAATGGATTAGTATGACATGTAATTTTGAACAGCTAAATATATGTTTATTAAATTTTGAAAGTGTTAGTGAATAGATTGTCTTCCAAGAAAATACATAGAAAATGACCCTAAACGCCCAAATAAGGAGACTAAATCAGCACTAATAATTGGATAGGTTATCATTGGATTGATAACCTTCCTTTGAATTCTATTGTGTACATCTCCCTATGTAGGATATACAATGAATCAACTACACTACAAATATGGATGCTTTTAACTAGAAAACACAAAAGGTTTACAAACATCTATTCGAAAACACGAAGTAGATGTGGAAAGATTAACTAACTGAATGGAAATAAACAACAAACGACACCAAGTTTGTTTGCCCAATCATTACATTACGGAAAAATACAGAAAGAGAGGTAGACATTCTTTCCAGATTCACAGATAACAAAAGCCCAAAGTCTTGATAATAATTGTGGCAGTGATCATAGGCGTCAAAACTGCAATAGAAGAAATCAAGATAATTCAAAGGTTAACGTTGATCAGAATATTTAACATGCAAACTCAGAGTCTTGATCTGACAAATTTTCCTCTTCTAAATACAATAAAACAAAGAAAGATTTGTTCTTTGACCCACACAAATCACTTATTTAGAAAAATACTACCGTCCTGTAGCATAAAGTCTACAGAGAATACAATTCCCCCTTTCTTCCTCTGCAAATACAAAATAAAAGTAGATACATAAACTCTTATGTCTGCAACCTAAAGTCTCCAGCCTAGAAAGAAAAAGTGGAACCCTTCTTGTCTTGTTTGTGATCTATTTAACATCTTCTGTTTCCTACAAGAACTTTTCAGTTTCCCTAACCGAATCTTGAAAATCTTTATGATTTCTCTTTTTCTTTCTAATCTTTCCACTCTCCCGCAATTGTAATGTTTCCCTCCTAATTAAATATTAGGTCATGACTCTAATGACATATGTCGTTAAAGTTGTGATACAATAAATAATCTTTCATATTCTGAATAGAGGCTTGGGGACACCTAGAAATATTATGTGAGAGACATGTTTATAACTAAGATTTTCGGTTTTTCAAACTCATTATTTAATGTTCTCTTGGTGAGTGTTGTCGGTTGAGGATATGACACATTTAAATCTCTTTAATCTCGACACAATTTCTCAAATGATGAATGGGGGGAAGATAATGAGCTTAAAATCTTGGTTTATATTCTGCTAATCCTCGGGGAACTTTCATAGCAAGATTCTTTTAAAGGAGGCGCTTACCACCAATGGTGTATTTTGTCAAACAACTCACAACATGCTTGTATCCATGTATTCACGTTGTGTATTAGTAAGGTTTTTAAAAGCTGTGGGTGATATTCCCGCCATTGGCATTTATCACCTGCAATGGCTATGTCTGCACTTCATGCCTTCTCATCACATCTAATTCCACAGGTTGTGTCAAGGTCTCGGGTTTGTGTTCGGCACCACCTGCTCCAGAGCTTCCCACCATGGATATTGCTGCACATGTAATATGCAGCATGTCTTTCCAACCAGCGTGGATTTAGGGGATAGGTTTTGCGAAGCAACTTGCATCAAAACATCTTTTGAAGTGAGGATTCCTTGTGGTTTATTCTCCACTATCACAATGGCTGCATTCAAATGAAATCCACACATTGTCCATGCCATCCTTGGAGTTGGATGTAGTCTTGTGGCTCTGTTGACAAGTTGCATGAATTTGGGTTTCCAAGTTGTGTGGGGATGTTAGTTACTTCATTCCATTATGCTGCAAAAACTTACCCAGATGACCTCCACTGCATTCTGCTCGTTCCCATATAGGATGGGTACGTAAGGAATATGTTTTTTTTTGTTTTGTTTTTTGAATCTAAAGTCAATGACTTCGATTCCTGGCCAGAGTCGACATAAAGAGTGTTATCTTACCAATTTATGGCCAACACGGGTACGAGCATGTAATCTATTAAATAGTTCATATGCTTTGCTGATGCCAATGTCCAAGCTACTCATGATTATCAAACTACTTCCATGGGTGTCTGATTGCCATCACGAGTCCATGTGCCCGTGAGCACTTTTGATGGAGATTGGGAAGAAGATGCTACTGTTTGTGGTTTCCAGAGTTATGATTTTGATAGAGAACACCCGGCTCAACTAAATGCCGCAGGTTAAATGGTGCTTTGTGAATTCTTGAATGGAGATTGAAGTGTGATGGCAATCTTCTTTAGTGGAAGCAATTCGTGACCCTAAATTTTATCAAAAAAACATTGGACTTTGAATGTATATAAAAGCTTTAGGTTACCACCCGATCTCCATGACTAATCTAAACTTATCATCGTGGCTGAAGATTTAGAAATACAACCACGTGTGAAAGAAATCGCATTTCGATGAACCTCTATAAGTGTTAAAGAGTGGTGTCTAAGATTACAGCAATGGTATCATCATTTTGCCAAACATTTTATGGCATCCTCCATATTCATACACCTGGGCTCGGGTATATGAGAAACAAGTTTTGATGACAAATTTGACATCAAACAACACATATTCAATTTGTCATGTGACTCCCTTTGGTTATCACATATACACGGGCGGGTCTTCTTTAAATCACCATTGAAATGATGAGCGTCAGGCAATACATTTGTCATTGTTTAGATGTTCGAACTGATGGAGTGGTCTCTTTTTCATATTGAATCAAATCAACCTTGAACCATTCCTTCTAGTAATCACTAATGCCATGTAGAAGAAAGCCTTTACAACTCTGTGACTTCGGCACATAGGTTTGATCAAAGAATCTCAATTATGAGGAAAACCCAAATTCCTTATCCGAGAGTTTGCACTTGTAGTGATTTCCTTAGCCATTGACATCCTTTCAATTGAGTTGGGAAATTGCTTCATTGTACCTTTTTATGCGAATAGTGCCTCCATGGAAGGATAATCTTTCCATAAGCGACCTAGAATAAACTTGAAGGGGAGAAGACCAACTCGAACCTTTTCAAGGATTTGAAAACACTTATCCATTGTTTCATGGGAGTTGAGTTCTGAGCATTGTTCATTGCTTGCCAACCAATTAAGAACAACTTCACATGGTTGTTTTTCACTGTCAACGGTCAATAAGGGATGGCTGATGCATGCATTCAACAATGCATAAGGAAGAGCTACAAAATAGTTGCACTGCACAACTGCAGCCTGAGAAAGTAGTGCCTACAAAATTCATTGCAAAGAAATCTGTGTAGAGTTCCAAAATGAAATGAATACCGTTATCAGCTCCAAAATTCCAAACACCAATTAGCTGCCTCAAAAACATCTCAGAAAACTTAGTTTTCTCAGAACTTAATCTTTGAATGGATCAGTTCCTGCATTCCATGATAACATTATTCACTCCAAAGAACAGTGCTTCCTCCAAGATTGGCACAAAATTAGTGAATGACGGGTTTAATGCAACACCATAAATAACATGTAGAAGTGCAACAAAAGTTGGCAAATTCCACTGAGTTACAATATAATTTGATGAGGATTCTCTGAACATAATTGTTGTGCCATATCGAACCAATGAACATGTTCGAAATGCAGATTGAACCATTGAACCTTTGACCCCAAACCATGAAGTAGGGCCACTAGAGTGTTGGCAATGCTGAAGTCGTTGAACTGAGATGAATTAGGATAAGCCATTGAACCTGCATGAGAAGATTGAACCACTTCGAACTATCGAACCACTTTGAACTTCAGTTCAAGGAGGTTCGAAGCCATAAATTAAAAATTTGAAATATTGGGTCCATATAGGATACCAACAGTAACTATAATATCTCTCTGCCTACTTCAAATATTCATTTTTTAACATTATTCCATTATTTTGGGTAAGCACTATGTCTAATATAAATGTTATGTTCATACGTGCATATTTTTAATCTGTCATATTCAGGTTTGTTTGATTTTCCATATCTCTGTTTCTTTTTGTGTATCTGTAACCAGTAACTTAGCTTCAGAATTACTAAATAAATAAAACATGTCTGTAAATGTTGTCATATTTGATGATTGATCTGAGCCATTAGGCATTTAGTTAGAATTATTTTGCTAAGACCTCCGCCAAACTATTGGAAGATGCTGGAGAATTTACATTGAAACAATACAGGGCCTCCACAAATATAGACAAGTTAAGTAAAGTCCATTTTCAGGTTTTCCCTTTTTGGTGCATATTTACATTGGCAAACAATTTCATTCTTTATTTGTTTCAGAAAGAACCTCCTGAAAGAATTGTTTTCTCTTTATTCTTTTGTAATTTATTTTGCAGATAAAAAGAATCTTTAGGTCTTTTGAATTTCTAACTAAAGATTTTCAGAGATGTTACTTGTTAGTTGATGATGGAATTGTATAATTCAAAAGTTCAAATAAACACTTCTTAAATAAATTTAAATTTTTAACGTTCTATATTATTCTCTTGTAATGTGTTTGATATTAGCTGAAGTTTTTTGTCATTCTATGTTTAAGGTAAATTGGTAATAATGCTTTCACTCACAATATTCTATTAATTTTTGCTTTATTTAATAACATTAAGCTTGGTTTTTATGCTCTACGCCAAGCTTAATTTCAATGAAGTGATGATAAACATGTTACATTCGAAATAGTAAAATGAATTCTGTTCTTTTTTTCTTTTATGGCACTAATGGATGCTTGTAATGTGCAGGAGAAAGCTGGATTTCGTGAAATTGATGCTGGCGACTGTGAAACAATATTTCTTTCAGAGTATTAGTGTTTACTATTTTCTGTGTTTCAACTTGCCAACTATTGATTGATTCAAAAGTGAAAGGATCCCAACATATAAATTTATGCTCAAGAAATAAAATACAAAATGGAAGAAACAGTTATCTAATAGATTGAGAACATCCCTTCATATTAAGTTAATATTGACTAAGGAAATATGTAAGTTGTATTAGAAATCCCAAATTGTTTAGGACAAAGGTTTCTCAGCACTAACTCAAATAAGAAATAACTATAGGAGTGGACTCCAAATTTTGAGAAACTAGAAGCTGCAATGTCCCTAATCAAGAACCCTCGGTAACAATTGTAATTTGTACCTTTTTTAATCATATGAAAATGCAAAGCGTAGTAATGTAATGTCCCCCTTTTAGCCAATGTTAGAGGATGAGTTGTTAGCCTATTATTGTATCCCTCGTAGGCTAATTATTGTGGATAGATGGACTTTTGAGGAGGAGGCTCGGTTATGGGAGTGTTGGCAATATGGCTAGGTAGGTGTTGTCATTTATGGCAACATATCCATTTTGGTATTTCATGATGTAATCAGAACTAGAAAATTGTCTAAGTGTTATACAATTTGCAGCAGTATAGAGACAAATATGTTATGTACGGATGATAGTCTTTGAGTTAGCTCATGTGCAGATGAGGAGTGATAGATGATAGTGTCATGATGACGTATGTCAGTGTGCAGATCTGTATGGACAATATGACGTAAGATACAGAAGGATTATTGGCACAGGTAATTAATAGAGCAGAACAGAGCATGTCAGCAAATTGAAGCGTATGGCCTAAGGAATTATTTTGGAAACAAAATAATTACTCAATCATGATGGGCCGACATCCTAGATGTTTATCCAAAGTAATTGTATAATCAGTCAAGTGTGTGAAAGCATCAAGGCCGACTGATCAAGACTTCTTATTATTTGCAAGGTATAAGTAAATCATATCTTGCACAGCTAAGAAGAGAAGTGATGTGATGTGAAGCAATCAAGCGAATGTAATATGTATGTGATGCGAACTATTGTGAAGGATATATATGTGATCTTTGTATGATATGGGCAAGTGCGAAGTACAACAATAAAATAGTATTGTATGTCTATCCATGCTTGTGAAGAAACTCAATCGTATATTGCATGTTAGGGTAGTGGGCTCTTCTTGCGTTCATTGTAATTTCTCTACCAACTCCCAACAGGGTTGAAACAACTCCTAACAAGGTCGAGCCTTTTAATAGGGCCTAGTCCTCTAACAAGGACTTGAGACACTATATTTATTTCATAGACTCCTAACAGGGTCAATATCCTTAACATGATTATTTTGTTTAGTGGATCATCTTGTGGGTATCATCCTCACCGGGGTTTTCCCTTGACCAGGGTTTCCCTAGTTATCAAATAATGGTGTTTCGAGTTCTCTTTGTGTATGGTTATATTTACTGTTCAGTATTGTTGGTTTACTTTCATATGTAAGTTATAAAGTAATTAACAATATCTAGTTGTGGGCAAAAGTTTGTAGAATACTGATTCACCCCCCTCTTAGTATTATCTATTTCTAACAATTGGTATCAGAGCACAGTTACTCAGAAGAGGGTTAACAACTTGAGTAAGATCCCTACGGATATTTAACAGTTGAAGAGAAACTTTGAAGAAGCTCTTGAGCAAATTGATCTTCTTATTGAAGAAAGAGATAACGTGAAAGATAGGTACAAGGATGCAAAATTTTACATTGGAAAACTAAAAGACAAGATTGATGATCGGAGATTTAGAAAGGAATCGAAAGAGCAGACGAGTGACAATGATGAAGTAGGAAACCTCAAGAATGAAAATGAGATTTTGAAGCATGAAAAATGTTGAACTTAAGTCTTAAGAAAGATGATAGTAAAACTAAACCTGATCTAAAATCTAAGAATGTAGACTTTAGATCCTAGTTAAGTAACATCTGAGCTAGATTCTATAAAGGTAGAACATGCAGAATTAGAAAAGTACTATTGTAAAAGGAGAATTGAAACAAGCTAAATAATAGTTAGAAATTCTTTATACCAGTAGTGAGAAAATCGATGAACAAATATTTTGTAATGTCCCTGATTTAGCAGGTTTTTGAAATGTGGCTTTGTTAGCTCATCATCGCAACCCTCATGAGTTGACGTTTGGGTTTGGGGGTCTTAGTCCGGATATTGCTATTTTTGGATTTACTATTTTTAGTAAGTCACTTTCGAACAATTACTATTTTTGGGTGTGCAGTTCAGGCATGGTGAATGTCTGGTTTGTTATTTGATTTCTTGATGCATTGCTATGGAAGTCATATTTATTCGGAAGATTGTGGTTTAATGGTTATTAATGATACTCTTTATTATCCTTGTATTTTATAATATAAAGTGTTAAGACTTTATATTATAGAAGTTGCCTTTAATTGAAGAGTGTGAGCTTGAAGCTAAGTGGCTCATCTTTGTAGTATAAATATGGCTTTTTGGAGGAGGAGAAAGCATCTTGATTTAATATATTTTATTGCTTATATCGACTGCTTGAGGGTTTGAAGTAATTCTGATTTTTTTTCTTGATAATTGTGCTGAGGTAAACAATTATCCATTTCTCTGACTATATCCATTGTGGCTCTAGAGATTGTTATTCTGAAGGAAATTGCTTGTACTGTTTGCAAGTTGGTAATCAATTTGCAAATCAATTGGTAGTATTTTGGGTGACTCCATTACATTGTTGAGGGTGATGTCTGGAGTCATTGTTGTTAACGTCCAAGGTGGTAGACTGATCGACCAGTATTTTGGTAGGTAACATCAAAACACAAGACTACAATCAATGCCCAACACTGTGGACTTTGCAAGACATCATTGTTGGACGTATTTCTTGGCCACATACCCACATTGGTGACACGTAGGGTGATCAAACGGACTTGTTGTGTAATTCTTCAAGGTTTTTGCTGCATGAGGACTTGTCTTGTCACATAGCGTGGCCTCCCCTCCCAACCGACAACAACAAGGTTATGATCTGTGGATTTTATCAGGTTCCACCATTGTTTTAAGTTGGAAATTCAGTTATAATAATGTATGGGATTTTGTCTTTTCTTTCTTGAATAAAATTACGTGTGGAGTTAGAAGGTAATTGTTAGAATTGAAACATACTTTATACTCACCATAACTACTAAATTTCAAATAAAATCAAAACTTTGTTCCCTATCACTAGTAATTCTATTGGAGCCAACTTTGAGTCTTTACAGTGGTATCAGAGCAGTTTCCTGCCAGCCTGCAGGAATTGGGCTCAGATTACTTCATAAGTATATCTTTAGTTGTTCGACATCTTGAGAACATGGATGGTGATCGAAGATTTGTGCCAGGCATGCACTACAACCGATGGGATTAAAATTTACCTCCTGGTGAGGGAGAGCCAGAGATTCAGTTTGGCTCGGTGGTAGTTTGGGTGGTTCTAGTGGCATTGTGCAATGGGCTACAAATGCTTAGGTTGATAGAGATGCCTTGCAAGCATTTAGAAATATTGCAGTTGGGCAACAATAGATGACAGGTGTTCTCTAGCAGTTATTTGACACTTTGCAGCAATTACCTTTGCCTCGGGATCGGGGTAGAGAGAGGGCTTGTGATATGTTTGTAGGTTCCCAAAGGTTACGTGTGAATGCTGGGCCTAGGGTTGATGACAGGCATCGGATCGAGGATCATATCAGGATGGATGATAGGGTGGACAGGACAAGGTATATTGGTGCTCAGGACAGGCCACAGAGACCCACCTTCTTGAGATCAGAGTTAGATGTGGTTAGCCCCACTTCTGACACTGCCCCATTTGTTGATGATGTACTGACTCATTTTCATGAGTGGGATGCTCTTCCTTAGGCATTAAAAGTGCATAAACAAGTTTAACAAAGATAACTAGCGGTCATAGCATGAACAGAAGGCAGCCTTTAGTGCCCTATCAATAAAGGAATGAAATGCCAATGAGAATAATGTTTGTACATTGATTGGCAGATGCTGATAAATCAAAACAGTAGAAAACATTTTATGACAGCATCCAAGCAGTCCCATTTGTTCAATACAACATGCAGTAACATTAAATTCAGCAGCAAAGTGTTGTTATGTGTACAGAAAAATGATACAAAAGAAACACATTGAAAATGCATTATGATGGAGATGCTTATGTGTTTATAGAGCATGCAGCCTTTCAGTTACTAGAGTTGATAGTCCAAATGCCTTCCATGAATTTTCAGCAGTGATATCAAAAGGATAAACCATAATAGTAAAGGGATCTGCTACAGGTGTGTGTCAAGCAAACAACAGGAAACCCATAGCTACAAATGACGTCAACAAGTAAAACAGTAGTGATGGCCTACTACAACAATACTTTTAGCAAAACAAAGGCAGAGAAGTCAAACTGTGACAAGATGGAGAAGGGTAGTGGATAAAATAGAGGACATGACTGCAGATAGAAATGATAGAATGTCACAGATAAATCAAGAAGAAAAATGAAGGAGAAGCCTATCACATGAAACCATATGCTGAAACAAAGAAATGATAGAATGTCCCATTGTGAGCGTAGAATAAGAGGCTCACTGAAAGTATGCACAGTTACGCAAGAAAATCTGAGGTGACAAGGCATTTGATAAGATCAGCGATTGAAATTAAAATAAAAGAATCATTCCCCGATCATAAGGCCGATAAAGAAAAAAGGAGTAGAAGTGTGAAAGATGGCCATTTAAGGAAAAATGCTAGAGCTATCGCCAAGGTCCAAAATAATAAAGATGGCAATAATAATGTTCCTACTCACCTTAATATAATGATATTGCCCCTTATGCTTGTATGGATAGCCTTATATATATGTATGCGTAATCTCTACTAAAATGTCTATATATTTATATATATATATATATGCTTTAGTGTATATATATATATGTAGATGCTTGTGTGTGTGTGTGTGTGTGTGCACGTGCGCATATGTAGACATTTTATTCCCACGCAAGTATGAGTATGGCCACGATATTATTATATTAAGACATCATAGAATTTGCTAGATGTTCAGATTTCAATCACATTATGAAGGTAATCCTTTTCTTTATATATTTTAGTGTTATAATTTCAACTAGTTAGCTCATGATAGTCCATCGTAAATTCTTGCTTGTCTAGCCATTTTATCCTTGGTCAAGGTAGTTAGATTTCATACCTGATGGTTCGACAATGGATTTGGTGTCTCATTCCTAACTCCCATTTTGGCAATACTCCCCCCCTTCATCGCCTACAAGAGGAAAGTTTCCAAAGTAATAACATATTTCCATGATTCCAAAATATCAAATAAATTTCAAATTATCATATTTTCAATTCCCATAATATCCATTTTCAGTTTCAAGCACAACGATTAACATGCCATATGAAATTCAAGTATAACGATTAACTAAGATGTCATATGAGTTAATAATGGACAACCAAAATTCCATTTCACAAGATCAAATATTTCAACAACTTTACCGAACAACTAACTTCACATGAATTCTCAACAGCTATGATTATTTTGCACTAGGTGAAAAAAATTGGGATGTAACACATGGTCTGAAGTTAGGGCTGTTGTGAAGGAAAACCCTTGACCAAACAAAAAAATGCATGATTTTAATTGTGCAAAAGACTTTTGAAAATCCCAGGCACAAAGAAAGCTCAAATAGAACCCTTCTCGGGCTAAATAGTTTCACCAAATATTTCAAAGAAGAAAGTTTTGGAATTATAATTTTAAAAAACACTCTTTCAGCCCACTTTGGTACCATGTGAAACAAATTAGACAATGGTAATTGCTTGTTTATAACTGCGGAAGGAATACAATTTATAGACATTGTAACAGTTTTCTAAAAGAGACTGTAAAAATCCCAACCAGTTATAACTTCGACAAACACCAAATTCTTCAACTTATTCAAAAACAAACTTTGCATACACAACTTCAATTGATATCAGAATAATGATGAACATGTCCTCTTTATTCATTGCATAAATAGTACTTATTAAACACCCATGCAATGAGATGTAAAATGTAATAGTGAACTTGACAAAGTATCAAACTTCTCCACCAATCGCAGCCCAAGATGTAATGCTACAGCAGTCCCAAAATGATGCCCAATAACAAAAGATTAAGTGTTCACTAGATGCAGATCTAACATAGCATTGAAGTAGATCAAAGTCACTCCTTATAGTAGGCCATTGAAGCGTCTAACAAGGCTGAAATACCACGCCCAAATTCAGATCTGAATACTGCCTAGAACAAGAAAATGTGTACAGTCTGATAGGGCAATCTTGTTCACCTTATATATGTAGATTGTAGTCGGTAAAATGTATAGTGTAGCCGATGGGTAGAATAGTATCCGAATAGGTGCGTGACGCTTGAGTCACCCCTTCGGAAAAGTATATGTACACGTTTGAGATAGACTTTGGAATTATCATTATGAGCATTGTAGTCATTGTATTCGGATTGTAATCATTTAGTGCATATATGAATAAAGTATTTGTTCTGCGTTGAATCGTGCTATACTACATGTGTTAAGTTTCTTACCCTGTACGGTAAACATTTGGCACCATTGCCAGACGTACTTGGAACGAAAGAATGATATGAAGATTAATGCTGAATATCCTTAACAAGGATAGGAACAAGGTGAAAGATAAGGATGAACTACGTATAGCACAAGAAGTTTTAATTCTAGCACAGCAGGCAGAGGCTTCAATAGATTGTCAAGGGGCACCGAAGGGGTGAAGAGGCATAGACGGAGGGAGTGCACTCACCTAGGAGACTGAGGAGTGTTGAGGAATTGCTGGAGGAGATTCGACAACGATCAAATATGATGGAAGAAGCGAAGGAGTTTCTTAACTTGTATACCTTGAGGGGAGAGTGTCCAAACGGAAGGGAAGCAACTCGCATGGTTTGGAGTGCTGAGGGAGCACGAGCATGGAGTGAACTCTTCGTTCCCGATACACTAGATGAACGAATACAGGCGAATAATAGAACAACCTCACTTGAAGAAGACCTTTCACCAGGAAATGCGGTTGTCGGAAACAAGATTGTTATACAGAACAACGCGGGAGTGCAGAACAGTGTGGGAGTTCAGAATAGTGTGGGAGCTCAGAATAGCACAAGAGCTTAGAACAGCACGGGTACACAAGTACCTCTGAATCAAAGGAAAGTAATGATGGTAGGTCTTAAAGAAAAATTACCCAAGTTTCATGGTGATGGTATAGCAGACCCTCTCCGACATTGTAAAACGTGTGAAATCATATGGATGGCAAACGGCATGACGGATGAAGATGATTGGGTCAGACAATTCCTAGCGACCCTACGGGGTGTGGCAATAGATTGGTTTTCCAACACTAGTCCTCAAAAACTCACTACATGGGAGAATGTTAAAAAAGAGTTCATAGTAGAATTCAGATTGCTTTGGGATGATAATGAAATAGTAGCCGAGATATATAGTACTAAGCAAGGGAAGAACGAAATAGTACAGGCCTATGCCAGATGACTGAAAGAGTTGGTTGGGAAGATGGAAAATCAATCAGTAGATGGTTTGAAAAATATGATGGTTTGTAGAGGGGCTACGACTAGCTCTAAAAAAGAAAATGAAGATAGTACCACCGACGTCGTACACCGATGTGTATACTCGTGCAATGGATTTAGAAAGTGAAAAAATGACCAGTAAGAAGAAAAAACATAAATCCTCCGATTCAAATGATTCATCCTCTGATTCAAATGATTCATCCTCTGAAAGTAGCAGTAGTGATGAAGAGTCGAACAAGAAGGTGCGAGCATTACAGAAAGATATGCTTTGTATGATGAAACAATTTAAGAATTTGAAAAAGAATCCGGACACAATGAAGGGAGAACTGTGGTGCACAAATTGTAAAGAGGATTGCCATATGAAGGGCTCATGCTCGAAGAAACAGTTTTGTGACATCTATCAGGTGGCGGGACATTCCCTCAAAGAGTGCCCATTTAACATGAAAGCAAAAGGACACCAAAAGGTGTCACTAACGCAGGAAGCGTCCAACAACAATAACACAAACAATGATGCAACTTCGGGTGGATATTGCAATAACAACAGACATGGAAGGGGTGGAAACAATAACAATAACAATGGATATGATGCGATGGATAGCCGATGATACAGTGTCAGGCATGCAATCTTTGGGGCCACTTCACTAGGGACTATCCTACGAAGGAGACTCCACAACTACTATGTAGATGGTGTGGTCCAGGGGACTACGAAAATGCAAAATGTCCAAAACAAGGGGTAAATCTATTAAGCATTAAAACATGTGATGAGAAAGTACTGACAGTTACATGGGAGTAAGTGAGGAAAACGAAATATCTAGATGCAGAAGAAGAGAAGGAAAGGTTACAAAAAGCACGAACAGAGATAGAAAAGCAGATGAAAGCAGAGAAATCACAAGGACATGGCTGAAACTTCGAAGAGGAATTTGGCAGAACAAAACATGATGAAACAGATAATGCAAACAAAAGTGCCGATTAAACTAAATGACCTCCTCATGATGCCACAGTTGTGTACAACCATTATGAATATAACACCATCCCCGAGAGTGACGGAGGAAGTAAGGGAACAATGACAACAGACCTGATGCTACTGGCACTTACAACAGGAAGACACCCGATAGTAGTGGAGATGGGCATTTTGGGTACTGTGTTGATGGATACAATTGTAGACGGAGGATTGGGGGTGAACGTGCGACCGGAAGATATTTGGAAAAAGCTTGGACAACCAACACTAGGGCCACCTACTTTCTAGTTACTCACAGTAGATTAGCATGGGATAAAGCCGTTGGGGACTTTAATGGCACAGCCGGTAACAATTGAGACAACCATTTTTACTGAATTTTGTGGTCATCCCACTGAAGAGAAGAGGGTATGATGCCATCCTTGGATGGGGGTGGTTGGTGCAAGCAAAGGTAGAGCATGATTGGAAACGAAATACCCTGTCCATGGAGAAAGGAGGCAGGAGATTCATAATTGATTTGCATACACAAATGGTAGGGGAAGAAGCAGCGTCGTCAGACTCGGAAGGAGAAGGCGAGAGGGATGATGAAGGAAAAAAGAGGATGGAACTAGATCAAGGGGTGTTGAGATTGGAAGGAGGGTCAACTGATGATGACCTAGATTCAGTGAATGGATTGCTACATTGGCAGATGGAGGATAATGAGCTCTTTCCAAGTTGTAATATGTTAAAGGTTGACGAAGGTGAAAAAGAAGAGGAAAATGAATGTTCGAAGGAATATAGAGAAGCAGAAGAAGGAAAGGAGGTTACGACTGAAGCTGAAGGGAGGAACATACCGTACAAACCCAGAAAAAAGAAAGATTACACCGTACGACACACGGTGAATGGACCGGTATAAAGGTGTCGACAACAAGGAAAACACATCGTATAGGCTGCACAGGAAACAAAGGAAACAAAGAGGAAGGGCTTAGTAAAAACTGCAGTTGTACGGAGTGAAGGTTCTAGAATCAAGAATATAGTTATTGACAACAAGGAGTGGTAGCTCACGAAATTCATGGTACCCAGTTCGAGGATTGCAACCGAGAACAAGTTGGGCAACATGGAAAGCTTAAGGGAAAGATTGTATAATTTGAACAAACTCAATGAGTGACGGTTGTAGGCACAGTGGGCCATCAAAGTTACACAAAACCGACGGAAGGCATGGCATGAGAAACACTTAAAATTAAACAACTTTCAACCGGGCCAGTTAGTATTGAAGTATAATGGATGGAATGAAATCAAACTTGGGAAGTTCAAATTTAAATGGGTTGGATCATACTAGATACGGGAAGTTGGCTATAACGGAGCAATTAAGTTGTGGACACTGGATGGAAAAGAAATACTAGATGCAGTGAATGGATTGAAGTTAAAAATATACCATGAAAGAAATGGTCCCCCGCCGACATACAATTGAGAAAGAAAAAATGACTGTAAATAATGTATATATGTATAATAAGTAAATAAAATATAGAAGTTGAACATAGTTTTAAAGTGCCAAGTAATAAACTATAGTTTTAAAAGTGTGAAGATGAAGAAGCAGGATGCAAAATTGGAATGACTGGAATTTTAGACATTAAAAGCCTACCGTACGGCCTTAAGGGACATAATATGGAGTTAAACATAGCTCTAAGTGCTAGATAATAAAGAAACAAAAGATGAAGGATTAAAAGAGTAGAAAAAATTAAAATATAATTGTGAAATCAAACTATAAAAACAATGGAAGTATGGCCTACTGTACCGCGTGAGTCCGTACAAAATTGAGAGGCATATCACAAGCTAAAAAACCTTCGTACGGCTAGAGGAAAGCTGCAGGAAAAGTTAACATAAGAACGTACGGTGTACGGCAAATAGGAAGTGCACAAGAGAGAATTTGAAGCCATACAGCCAGATCCCATATGATTCCAAGCAAAAACTATATAGTTAGAAGAGGACTGTATGACGACACAGCATAGTCGTACGGTGACATAGCATAGCCGTACGACTGAGGGTGTATGTAAAGACAACTGTATGGTGTTAAAAAGAGAGGATTGTACGGCGAGAGTAGAATTGAAGCTGAAAAAGGACCATACGGCCATCCAGGAAGGAAAAGAGATCGATTATAAGGAGGCTAATGACCGTATAGCCTCAAGAAAGCCTTGCAGGTATGTAAAGCTACCGTATGAAAGGAAAGGAGGGAAAATATTCCAATTAAGCTACTACTGTATAGAAGGGAAGATCGTGTGAAGTGAAGACTGTACGAATACAGGAAGGGAGCCATTCCATATGGTAGGAACTGGAGAGGGGGAAGAAGATTGCAGTACATCAGTAGACGCAGAAGAAGGGTGATAGGAGGTTTTCTAAAAAAAAAAAAAAAGACGACGGATTGAAATAGTTCAGAATGAGTAACGCATGATGCCAAAGGGAAGGGAAAGACATAAGCAGTAGTAAAACATTAACGGTTGCCAGAAAGAGTGTGGGATCAGCAGAAAATCAGAAAAATAGTGTGTTCCATGCAATTTTGTGTGGGTTTGAGAGTGCTAATTTGGTCTTGGCGGCGGGGGCATTGCTCCTCGACCTCGTTGGGGGTGATGCCCCCTAGACCACCAGTCGGTGCGGTTATTAGTCGTGGGAAGTGTGACTAGTTGATGAGATCTGGAGCTGTTGCAGGCATAGTGTGCTAGAGGTGGAAAGATCAATGGAGCAAGCCTTTCGAGAGGGGTGATACGCTTTTAGGCACTTGGAGTAGGTGTTGGACGTGAAGCTATCTTGGTGGATGCATAGAGAGCTCGGGAGGAGCTAATCATCCAGTTGAAGGCAGTTCAGCGACACTTTGCTCAGTGTTGGAAGCAGAGAAAGCGACATGGGTGGGTATCAAGGTCAGCTAAGGAGACAGTATTGTGTTAGTAGAGGCTACAGATGCAACATGGTTTGGAGACCAGTTTGGTTCAGGCATGGGACGAAGGTGAAAGCGATGTAACAGAAACAAATTTATCTTGTTGTAGTTAGTCAATTAATGTATTCCGTTTTGTTAATCTCTCTCGGATATTTTGTAATTGTCATTCGGAGACAACTTTTCTTTTGGGGGGGATGATGTAGTTGGTAAAATGTATAGCGTAGCCGATGGTTAGAATAATATCCGAACAGGCGCGTGACGCTTGAGTCAGCCCTTAGGAAAGGTATATGTACATGTCCGAGATGGACTTTGGAATCATCATTATGAGCATTGTAGTCATTGTATTCATATTGTAATCATTGAGTGCATATATGAATAAAGTATCTGTTTTGTGTTGAATCGTGCTACACTACATGTGTTAAGTTTCTTACCTTGTACGGTAAACACAGATCGAACCACACTGAAAGCTTGCCCAAATGTGCAGCAATTTGACATTTAGTGGTAGGGATTTGATTGCCAAACATAGGACAGAAATCACGTCAATCAGAAAGGATATTAGGCATCTGTAATTGCAGATAACATTCACACTGATCCAAGGATGATGGATGCCAAACTTCAATGAGATCAAACTCCCCAAATGCAAATAAGAATCATCACAAACTCCTAGTGTAGTAGTTGTTTTTCAAGCTACAACAGGAGTAGAAATGGAAGACTCCCAAATTAATTCACAAGACTCAAATTCCAAAACTACCATATCTCAGCAGTAGGTTGGAAAATAATCAGCTTCAACAATTAATCTTCTCCTTAGCCACAATAAAACAATAGGAGAAATTAGCAAATAGTTTTACCTAAATTAAATCTCAGTTTTGAGTCTACAATACTTCAGCTGTAGATCCAATGAAACAACCCAAAATTCACTCATATACTTCAGCAAGGGCATGAAAATTAGAACTCAGAAAAAGCCACAAAGGCAACAAAAGCAAATATATATTCAAGCATGCTTTTCTCAACAAATGGGCTTGTATTTATAACCTCCAAATTCTCTTTTGTTGCCAAAATGTAACTTCACTCAAGAAGCTTCACCACACGACATTAATTAGAAGCTTCCTCTAAATTCTCTCACTTGACTTGGCTTAACTAATTAATAAATGACACTTTCCAATGATAACTCAACTCCTAACTAAAGTGAAATTATAAAGTTAAACTATAACTTTATAATAAGCCATTTAATAATTAATAATAATTTGGCCACTAAAAATATAATAACTCCCAAAATACTCATTATGTAAATATGCCGTCTAAAATAGGAGTCATACCTATTATTTCTCCATGTGACCAAATGCACTTTCGAAAAATAGAAAGGGTCCATCTTGATCAACACCAATTTATCACAGATAGTAAGTACACAAAACTAAGCCCAAACGAAGTTCGATCTGAGCCAAACGAAGGCCAATCTATAGCTTATTGAGATGTGGAGAAGATAAGACCCTCCCAAGCCAAGCCTCTGCCATAGAAGACCTTTTATCCACATTAATTAGCCTACAAGGATCACAATAATAGGCTAATCCCTAAAACTCAGATGCCAACAAAGTTGGGGACATTATAGAAACTAACAACTACTGAAAGCAGAAATAAAAACATTCTATCTAAACTAAAATGACATAATCTAAACTAATAAATAACTAATAAATACAATATAACAATTGATATATGTGTGTGTGTGTGTGTGTATTAGTTTAACATATTTTGTAATAAATCATGTTTTTCTAATAAACTCATGCATAAATAGCTGATAATTTTATATAATTACATTATATTATGGAAAGTGTGATCTGTAAGAGTATTGGTAAAGTTTGATTGACATTCGTTCCTATACATTGCATTGATGTACATTGTATCTGCTTAATGAAACCCTTTGTTTTCTCAATTTGGCCTTATGATATTATCTTCCTAGAATTTCCTGAAAAATGAAATATGTTTTAATCAGAATATATGATTTTTCTGAGAAACAATACCATGTTAGTTTCTGTCACTATGTTGGTAAGCAATGCTGAACACAAGTTATACAATTTAGAAGCTTGTTTCAACATATTGTCTTAGTGTACATGAATAGGGTTGATGGTGATAAGTTCGTGAAATCTTAATTGCAGGCACTTTCTTCATGATATCTATGATGGTCAGTTGTTTGTTAAGCTGAAGAAAGGGGTAAATTTGCCTGCTATGGATCCATGGGTATACTCAAATCTTTTTCTTTTTCTTTTAAAAGAATTTCCCGCTTTTCATTTCTCTTCTATTCAAGTATTTGTTGTAGTAGTTATTTCAAATTGTTTTCCTCACCTCAAAAACAAAAATAGATAGTTACAAAAGTTTATATGGATGCAACATTATACAAGCTTTGGCCACAAGTAAAATAATAGGTTCAATCTATCTAAAGAAGGTGACTTGCCTTCAAAGATGTTTTGCACAACAATAAAATGTCATCAGAACACATTTCCATAGCTCATCACTCTTTAGGTCAAACAATAAAGACATGTTACATTTGACACAATTCATGGTTCATAACTAAAGATTCTTTAGTGCCTGATGGCTATCACTATCATTATACGATTTTCAAGTTGTAACCAAATCCATATGTCACCTGTCTAAAGTACTACACCTCTAAGTCACCTATTGATCTTAATGCGAAAATAAATTGGTTCATTTATAATACTTGTTGAGTAACATGGATTGTTTTTCTGCAAATGTATTAACATTGCCAATGTAATTGATGTGTTTCAAATGCAGATTTGGATCTCATATAAATATGAAAGGAAGAGACATGTCTCTAAGGTTTAATCATCATTTAATTAATATATTTAATAATAATAATTTGTATAATATATATATTCATATATAATAAATATATAAAATATATATATATATATATATATATATATATATATATATATTCATATATAATCCAATATAATATAATATATATATTATATACTATAATATATATATTATATACTATAATATATATATTATATACTATAATATATATAATAATATATAGTATATACTATAATATATATAATAATATATATTATTATTACATGAATAAGTATATATAGGAAATGATGATTTACCAATAACAACAATGTATCTCAGATCGAATTAATCCGACGGAAGCTACAACTTTAACACTCCGTCTTCGCTAGGGAGGATTTATAGAACACATTATGCTCTCAAGAATATGTAGAGATATCATCTCAATATGATATTTTTGGAATGAGACATTCAAGTATATCAACATAAATCCATCAACTTAGATGTTATATTTCAATATAATTCAAAGTATGATTCAACAAGAAATACTAATCATATGATATTCATCATACATATATACTTTTGGTATGTGCACTGGCATCAAATCCTTGATGCCTACCAAAAGAATTTGTTATATCCTAGAAGGATATGAGTTATCTGATTTCCAGCATTCCGAAACAACAATTTAACATAGTCTATCAGATAACAAGAAATCACAATGTTATGGTCTCTATCATGACAAGTATAATGATCTCCGACATTTTGGGACAACAACTTAATGAAGTTGGATCATGATACGTTCATTATCATGATTTCCAACACTTTGGGACAACAACTCAATGAAGTCTGTCATGATAACAGGTCTACCATTTATAAGATTGTCACCTTACAATGGCTACCTTCTATTTGATCATGATAAGTTCGTTATAATGACTTCCAACACTCTGGGACAAGAATTTAATGAAGTTTGTCATGATAATAGGTCTACCATTTATAAGATCGTCACCTTACAATGGTTACCTTTTGTTTATATATGTCAATGAAAGACTATCACCTTTCTTTATATATCATATTCGAAATGGTAACCACCATGAACCAAGTCAGAGGGTGGTACAAAAGCTTTCACCTCAATTCTCTCTCACGGAGAAGAACGCATTACAAGGAACTTCACTTAGAACTTCTAGCCATAGAGAAGATATCATTCACAAAGGATTGCACCTCAAAATTCTCCCTCTAAATAATGATCCTGGGAAGTTAGGTCTAGTAGTTACTCCCTTAGAGGCTCTCTTCCCCCAAGGATTCTTGTCACACTCACTCTAAATCTGATATCAATCCTCTGATTTTCTAGCAATAAGTCAATACTTCCTCATGATGCACTCAAGAGTAGGCCCATCAAAATCATGTAGTCAGATACATGTATTTCTAGACTCCCTCTGAGTATTAATCTTCTAAGCTCCCACGTTGCCTTCGAAGAAGTGTCATACTCCCTTTTAATTTAGAAGGATACACATAATCTCAATCATCAAAGATATTTGCTTCAAGAGCCTCACTTTGTCTAGCCTGATCACAACTTTTTTTAAGCTACTTTTATAAGTTGCCTAATTTGTCATTCTTCTTTTCGTGCAAGATCAACTTCAGATAGAAAGGAAAAGATCAAGGCAAATAACTCTTATAGTATGTGTAGAATTACAAATAAGAGAGAGACTACAATAAGTAAGTAATTATAATACTCAAGGATAATAAATACTTATCTGCACATTAATGTGTAATGTCCCCTTTTTAGCATTCATAGCATGATGTTGTCGTTAGCCTATTTTTCCCACGGTCTCGTAGGCTAACCAGGACATTAAAGGGACTTAGAGGCCATTTGGCCTACATAGTTTTAGTTGCAGGTCTTTCTGAGGGGTTTTGAGGCAACTTTGGGCATACTTACTATTTTTATAGTAAGTCATCTTGGATATGGTCGGACATCCAGTGGTAGCGGTATGTCGATGGTAATTGTTTAAAATCGACAAGAAGACTTGTTTATCATTGATAAGATTTTTTATGCATTGATAAAGCTATTTTATAAAGTTAAATTTAAATATTTAACTTTATTAATGCATAGACTATAGTTTGTGGGAAATATTTAAATTAAAAGAGTCCCCTTTATTTTATAACACATTGGAGACATAAGTTACATAAAAGGAGTTATTTTTTATCCCACATTGAGAAACGAAAGATGGAGCTCTTGTGAGAACACTATAAAAGAAATGGAAGAGCTTCTTTTTAGCATGCTGGGGAAAATCAAAGAAATTGAGAAATTTTCTAGAGATCGTGTCTCAATAGTTTGAAGGACAAAATCCCTTCAAGCTGAAAATCTTGACGCCATTGAAAGATAAGGTCTTGAGATTCAACAGGGTAGTAGTCTAAAAAAAGCAGATACGAAAAAGCAGCCCGAAAAAGAAGAACCGAAAAAGCAGGCCGAAAAAGCAGTCCGAAAAAGTAGTTCGAAAAAGTAGTTCGAAAAAGCAAATCGAAAAAGCAAAACAGAAGGGGCAGCATTGAAGAAAATTATTACAGCCATCTACAATCAAGTTCCTTTATTAGTATTGTTTTTTTAGGGTGTTATAAGTTTTAGCTGTAAGTGTGCATTATACCAGCGTTATCATTTTGTAATCCATGTAAATGTCAAAAGTCTTGGCCATATTTCATGAGCATTGTATTAGAAATTTCATTGCAAATTAAGAAGATAATAGTTGCTGGTGTCATTTAAGCAATTTAATATCATTATTTATCAGCTAGTTAGTTTGTACACCAACTGTTTGTTAAAATGCCAGTTGGCTGTAGGTGTTCATTTTTCATGCTTAGATCATATATATGCACTGAATATTGTCAAAAATTAGTAGCACGCTCATGTTAGGCCATTGTGTAGTACATTTGGAGTCTTCTAGCACAAGATTCTCATTGATGCAAATTGAAAAAGAGTCATTTAAAGCCAGCTGAAAAACTATATCAGTCATACGTCCCTTGCATGTGAATTGTTTGATGAAATTCCTTGAGCTTTCATCAGCATTTTTTGAGGGCAGATTTGAGGAGGGTTATTACAGTGGTATCAGAGCTTGCTTGCAAAGTGTTTGACGAAATGTCAAACAACTGAAGTATAAAGATTTTTGGTGTTTGAAGAAGTTATAACCTATTGGGGTTATTATAGTGGTATCAGAGCTTGCTTTCAAAATGTTTGACGAAATGTCAAACAACTGAAGTATAAAGATTTTTGGTGTTTGAAGAAGTTATAACCTATTGGGGTTATTACATTATGTTCTTGATACAAGTTGCTCCAATGAAGGTTTATATGTATCAAATAAGATGATGTCTTTGTATAAACATTTGTCAACCATTGGGAATGAAACATTGGTTATTATTCCCCCCACAATGTAAAATTCCCACTCATTCCATCAACATTGTCAGTGATGCTTAGTTCTCATGAGCGATAATTTCGTTCTATGCAATTCATATCTTGAGGAATGTATTGAAGTTCTGCTTCCATGAATGATCCATCATTGCTATTATTCCTCATAGCATCATCTCCTTTGTAAAGAACCAAACTGGCTACCGGCTTGAATATTGAAGCACAATTTATTGTCTTTGCAAAATTTTAACAATTTAACAATGTATTTGCTTTTTTGTTTTGAAGATTAAAATCAACTACTTTAAAAAACTTGAAATGAAAATATTAAAATCAGATAATAACCGGATAAACTCCCACTACACTTTATTTTTGCTTGTTACTTTGGAGATAACAAATTAGAATTACGTAATATAAAGATGGCACCTGAATTGCAATTAAATGTATCAAACCTGTGAAACTCAGTTGCTCCTTATCGTTCACTATGATCCCACAATGCCAAACCCAACCACAGATGCTAGATGTCCTTGGGTGGCTCATGGAAATGTACATGTAAAAATGGCAAGTAGGGGAGCCGGAACATAGATGTGGCTTCCCAAATCCCTTAGCATGAGCTGCTGACTGGTAATGCAGGCTCCAGTAAATGCCGCACGGCCTCTAGACAATTGTTTCCCCTCAAGCACGGGCTGAAAGTAATAACTGGGCACAATGATGCAGACGTCCAACCTATTCAGAATAATCTGCCTTAGTTCCAATCCTGACCGTTGGTAGTAATAAATATGCAGACTTCCAATAAGAAATTTGATCTCTAATACAGGCTCTCAACAAAAACTTAAAACTTCACACTTCAAGAATTTATTAGTTACGAATTCTCCAAGCCATAAGGATATAGTAAGGAGACTCAGCAAATTGTTTACAGCAATGCAATTTGCAATGAAATTACCAGAACAATCTCCTAGATATAGGAAAACATAGATAGGAGATTTAGCTAATGAAACCACTATACATCAGTAGTGACTTCAAACATCAGAAACTTCAGAGACACTTATACTTCAGCAAGGGCTCACAATTCAAAACTCAGGAGAAAGCCACAAAGGCACAAAATTAAATATATAATTAAGCGTGTTTGTCTTTCCCAATGAAATGAGCTCTTATTTATAAGCATTCGTCGGCAGAATTTTTTGTAAAACTCCACTCCACTTCAAAAATCATGGAAGTTTCTCAAAAGAGCTCAACATTAGAAACTTTCCAACTTGTTTTTTAGAAATATCTCTTAAAGTCATCATTATAATAATATAAACATTATTATAATAATGCAACTCAGTGAATAATATATAAATAAGAGCCCATGCAATTCTTAACCTAATTAATTGCAGGTGACGACCAACTGCCAAGCCACCCACTACACTGCCAGAAATAGCAACTACTAAAAATAGACTTACTAAAAATAGTAAATCCATAACTGATACCCCCAAAACGCCCTGCTAGCTCACGAGGATCACTATGGTGAACTGACTTGGTCAATTGCAGGAACTTGCTAAAAATGGGGACATTACATCCTTGGTGTGAGTATGTAAAGTTCCCTCTATATAGTTGCTTTGATTCTATTTGATTTTCCAATTTCAAGAGGATTTTTATTGTTTCTTTTTGGAATATTTCTCACCTTCAGTTTGATATGCAGTAGGGTTTACCTTGGTTTTAAAGAGATTGTATATGTTTTACTCTTCAGAATACATGTTTCCTTTATTTGCTTCCTCTCTTTCAAGGTTGCCTCTAATCAAATGTTGGTTTCCCTCTGAATCTCAATCTCCCTCTTTTTCCTGCAATAAAATTCTCGGAAGAAAAAATCAGGGAAAATAATTCTTATATTATGTATAGAATTACAAATAAAAGGCTGACTGCAATAAATAGATAAATGTAATACTCAAGGAAAATACTTATATGTATAGAAACATCTTTAATGCAATCTTTTATACTTCTTGATTCATCATCCTCGTTATAGTAATATCAATACTTCCTCTAATTTATATCTTTTACATTATTCTAATATTTGGGGAATCCTTAATCTTAGTCATGTTGGTCAAGATCAAATGGAGATCATTGTTTTACATACCAACATTATAAAGATTATAGAAAACATAGTCATATCTATTAGATCTCCTATTATGATACTATACCATTTGAATCAATCTTTCCATACATAATATTTTATAATAATTATAAAATATCACTTCAAATATTCTTAAGTGTCATAATATCAAATACATATTATTTCACTTATATCTACCTTTAAGGAAATAAATGAGTAATTATATAAAATAAATTCATAACAAAATAAAAATAAAAATCATTGTACTTACTTCCAGTCCTTGTGGTACCCACAAAATGACTTTCGTATATCTTTAATTTGACTTACCTTCTTTGGTGCATATTCCAAAATACCGAGTGCAATTATATTTCTATTAAAATAGCGACAATGTCAAGGAAGTCTTTTTCGATGTGCCCAATATTTGAAAGTACTCGGTTCCCACAGTACATGGCTCACCAACGTGTTCAAAATGTGAAGGTTAATCCATATTATTTGGTCTTCTAGCTGAAACGCAAGGGTATTGTGATGCACTTTCAAATACATCTTCTCGGGCTTTTATAGATTTGATCTTTCATATCAAGTGTGATACACAATCCTGATTGAGGCGTGATGACCACCTCACTCCCATTTCTTAGGTGTTGTGTCAAATAGTTTGGCTATTACCCTTTATGCTTTGCTACATAAGAGAGTTGGCTTCAAAAATCTTTAGGACCCGACAATCATATCCGTGACTCTCGGCATGTTATTGTTGGAAAAGCTGATGATTTCTTCATGATACAAAACAATTCATGACATTTCAATTAGTTTTGAGTTCTTCAATCTATTTAACATGTGACGTGGTGGAATCCACATCGGATGGATTTGATGTTATCATTTCAATAACTTGTGCAAGTTATCCTTGTGCCCTCCCAATGAATCGCTGCCTCTGTTGGAACCTCCATTTTCCTTCTATTGCTCCATTGATTTATTAGAGTTTCCATTTTGGTTCAGCCCAATCTGTAGTTGTATGCTGCATTAGATTATGAGGATTTTTGTCTTTTTTTGGGACTTTCTAGAGTTGCATTAAGTTGTTGGTATTCTTAAATTATTTACATGCTCAAATGGTTGTAGTAAGAGTTGTTGAAGGCTCCCAAGGCCTTTTGGCAAGGAGCTTGTATGTGCATGGGTGATGGGCTTTCTTTGATCCTCCTTATGCTTGTGTCTCTCGTGCTTTGAGAGTTACGTGGATGCCATGTGAATTGGTGTATATCAGTTGTTCACTGCAGACCCTCTTCGTTTAAGATTGTCGGTCGATTGCTTTTGCACTGGTTCTACCTTGACTGTTATGTGCTGTTCTTCTACCCTCTTTATTATGGACACTTTTACTGAGCAATTAATAGTGTTGAATATAAATGTTCTTTCCTTAATCTATCCACACATTAGATTGTTATATTCGCTGATCAGATTTAAGAGATTTGATGCCAATACCATTAAGATTTATTGTTGATTTTATTTTCTTACATTTGCAATATAATTTTGATACCATGTTGAGCAACATGGATTGTTTTCCTGCAAATGTATTAACATTGCCAATGTAATTGATGTGTTCCAAATGCATATTTAATTAATATATTTAATAATAATAATTTGTATTGAATTAATCTAACTGAAGCTTGTTGGGTGGATATTTTGCAACCGACAGTTATAGGTAAAAATCCAGTCGCAAAATAGGATGACCAGCCACAGCATGTGAGATAGAGTCTCTCCTACCTTAAAGGGAAGGCTCCCCCTTTTCACCATTCCTTGAATCAACACAAGGTAAGCAAGAAGTTGAAAGATTTATAAATAGAGTGTTACTAATATCCTTTCTTCTTAACTTTCAAGAAATGATCCACTTACTCGTAGAGCAAATAATGGGCAAGGTGAATCTCCAACTGCACTTCTATCAAGAGCTGGAAATAGTGATACTGATAAACTTTTACTTACTCAAAGGCTAGCTAAAATGTACCAATTTGGCTCTAAGTCCAGTCGTACTTCTATATGGAAAAACTCTACAATTAGGGCACAAAGACTCCTAAAAGTGAGAATACTACTATTTTGCAAATTAAGAAGAAAATATAAGTTACGGACAAAACTTCTAGCTATACACCTTCATCATTGCTCCTGGTCAAAGCTCTGGCTTCAATTGTTTCTCAACTCTTTTCTATTTAATTCACTAGAACAGTTACCAATAACACAAGACACTATGAATCAAAGACAACTTGGATGAATTATTGACAAAGCTTACAATTCACACAAATAACAATCTCACTTAATCAAAGTTAAGTCTCAAATGCTTCTTTGTATTCACTTTCTCTCAAAATAGTGCTTACACAAACAAAGTTATGCTGGCACAATTTCTCCAGAGTTTTCTTGCACAAAAGATAATGATGATTTTACAATGAGGGGGCACTCCTTTATATAGGCAAAGATGTTGAGAAAAAGGTGGAGGAAAAAGTGGGAGCAACTCAACCAACTTTGACCTAGTCTAACTACAGAAAATTAAGGGTTACATGCAACTGCACATGCAACTCGCATTTCAACTTTTACATACACATGTAAGTCGCATTACATGTAATTACACATCTTCATGTAATACATCCTCTTCAATTACAAACATGTAAGAAGAGGAAGACGGAAGAGAGTCGAAACAATCCTGAAGGACCTTGTACTTGACGATGCAATCCCGGATGATCACAGGATTGGGAGTTCTTGTATTTTGTACTGTTACATTCACCTTGATAACCATGGTATTATGTCTTTTGATAGCTTGATGTGATTAAACTTTTCTTGTTCAAGTTGTCGTGAATTCTCTTTTGTAGATCAGCACAAACTGAAATTTTTGACACTTTGAAAACCTTCTTGACAATGTCCGGATGTAAATTCAGAACAACTTTCCATCAGCATCTTTAATTTTTTTTTTTTTAAAGTAAAGTGCTTGGTGCATGGGAATCCATGCAAACGGAGATTGCTGATTTTCAAATGTGACTTAGGGTCTTCAAGACATCATTACACGAAAAATGATTACATGTAAATGCAACATGTAATGAGGAATGGAAAGTGAGATGACATGCAAATGCGGATGGAGGACGAGCTTTTACATGTAAGTGCAAATGGAAGATGAGGTGCAAAGCATGGAAAGATGTGGAAAATGGAAAAATATGTATTTGCTTATGGAGGTGAATGCATATGGAGAGGCGAAAATGGAAGCAGAAAATGGGATTACATGCATATGTGGATGGTGAATGAGATGAAAAACATGTAATCACATTTGTCAGATGAGATGTGAAGTGTTGTGGCTTGGAAAATGGAAGTGGAATGTGATGATGCTTTCGTATGAAATGGAAAGTGGAGTGAAGTGAAACGTGCTCAAGTTCTTGGGAAAGAACTTGCAATTTCTTTCAAAGTAGAGAAAAAACCGAAATGCAAACAAGCAAAACACAAAAACAAGCACAAAACAAACACATGCCTTTGGCAAAAAACTCAAACATGTCAAGATGCAATGCACTTCAACATGCAAATTTGAATTTGGAGTTTGGGGAAATTCGAAAAGTGTAAAAATGAGAGTTTTCATCATTTTTGAAGGCAAAATGCACTTTTCATGGCATATCTATGGACAAATGGCAGTCATCAAGCAATAATATGTATGGAAATAGCAAGATAAGCATGAATTGATGAGCAAGTTAGAAAGATTCCACTTACATGAAGATTAAGTGCCAAAAATGAAGGAGAAAGAGCCAGAATAGCAAGTTTTATAGACTTAAGACCAATTCTCCTTTAAATCCGGATTTTCGAACAACCTTTTGACTTTTTTCGCACTTGTATGTAATAGACATTCAATGGTCGAATTTGACATGAAAGTGCGAAATAAATTATCTCTAAAGACAATATCATGCATTTAAAATTCAAAAACAATCCCTCTTGATCAAAGGTATGGGCTGGAAATGCATTTTTTTGAGTTTTTTGAACAAAAATATGACTTTTTTATGCAAAAATCTGAGCCGTTTTTGCAAAAACGTGACTAAAAAATGCATGTTTTTGAGTCATTTTTGACTTGTGAATGCAAAAATGACTTCCCCAAATGCATATACATGGATCAAAATGCAAAAAAGTGGCTTCAAAACGCATATTAGTGGATTTAAACTCCAATTTTCTAGGTATTTTAAGCAAAAACGTGATTCATCATGAAAGTTTTAAAAATATTTTTGAGGCAAATGAATCCATTTTAGAAGCAAGGAAACTCATTGCCATGCAAAAACATTTCAAATGGAACAAATCCCATGCAAATCCATTGAGTAAAACTCAAGTTATGAGCAAAAATGAAAGAATTTTGGAGTTTTTCACAAAAATGTGCCCTAGATATGGACTCCCAAAAACGTTTTTCAGCACATTAAACTCATTTTTGATGGAAGCAAAATGATCACCAAGCAAAAACGCCTTGAGTGCAAAAGATTTCGTCCAAATCCATGAAGAAAATCTTGAGTTATGGCCAAAATCATATTCTTGGGGAGCAAGAACACATTTCCTTCTCAAAATCGGACATTTTAATGGCCATTGCATATTTTAAAACATGTCTTCATGCAAAATCAAACCTTTTGAGGCCATATGCATGTTTTAAGATGTGTCTCACATTTTTGATGCTTAAGCACAAAAACTCTACTTTTCATGTTATTGCATCAAAAAGGTTCACTTTTATAAGCTTTTGATGTAATGGCATAAAAAGTATCCTCAAAAGTGAGTTTTATATGTAATAACATGAAAGGTTTTCACTTTTCATCGTTTTAACATGCAAATGCACATAAAAAGTCCACTTTGAAGCCTTTAAGTCTTGTATTTCACTTAAATTTATAAAAATGTCATTAATATGGGTCAAAAATAATATTTATGCATCATTTTATTCAATATAACACAAACATTATTTTAACGTGACATTTAAATAAGTATTTGATTTTAAAACAAAAAATTTAAAATGTAACTATATAGTTCTATAGTTACTTAAAGTGAAAAATTAAAAAGTAACTTAACTTAAAATTATAACATAAGGTGCACTATAGTCACTTTAGGTTATAAATTAAAAGATAAAGTAACTTAAAAACATAACAAAAAGTGAATAAAATGTTATACTTTCGAAAAGTGAATATCAAAATGAAAATATAACATCATTTTTTTCAATTCGTGCTGTTGCACCTAAAATGTCCACTTTTGAGGCACTAAAACGGGCATAACTCTTGATTGACAACTCCGATTGACCTCTAGGTTAGACCGAATCGAAGGGGAAATCCAAAGGCATAATATGAGCAAAACCAACGGACTAAAAACAAACAAACACAAACTCAAAAGCAAAGAACAGATAGTGAAGGCTTCAAAAATCAAGCAAAGACTCGACAGAAAACAAAACGAAAAAGACTTGACGAAGGCCTTCAGTAAAATGATTCATTATATCAATTGATATTGATTGGTTGATTAATACTAACCAACTAAATAACAAACTAAACTGAGAGAAATGCGAAAGTAAGCTTGAAAAAGTTTCGTACTGTTACCTATATTTCGTGGTGACAAAATGCAGGACAACAAAGCTACAACTTTAACACTAACCCTCTTCAGCTCTAGAATACACCCAGTAGGGTGTTAACACCACTGCTGATGTGCCATCCTAGTCATACTGCAAAAGATGCTATGCTAAATCACACTATCTCAAATCCTGAATGTTGTTTCTCTATATATTTTGATAAATACCATAAGATAAAGCTGAATATTATAATTCCACATAGTTCACTCTCAACCATTACTTTCTAATCCCACAGCAAACATAATCTGCCATGCTTTCATTTAGACCTAACTAAAGCCAAATCTAATAGAATTTATCAATATGCACACTATACAAATTATTCCTTGAAGTTTGAGTCAAATATCTACTGTGACTATGTTTTTTGCCCTAAATACAGCACCAAACTGTCTATATCCAAGGCTCCTGCAAGTTCAGATTTGAAGATTCAGTTTCACCACTCAAAACAAACATAAATAGCCATTTAAATAAAAATCCTCTATTTAGCTGCAGAGCATCTGTGGGTACAAGCAATCCACATCAATAAACAATATAATCTGCTTCCAGTTGTATCAGAATCGTTGTTCAATTTTCAGTTTAGTTTTTGTAGATAAAAAGGATATTTTGGCTTGTTTAAATTCTTAAAAAAGAAAACATGCTTACTATTATCATATGCAATGTTAGCGGTTTCCAAATGTGCATTAAAAAAAAATAAAAAATAAAAAACTTATAGAAAGACTAAGTGCACAATTGAATTGAAAGGAAAAATTAAATAAATGAAGGGAAAGTTTTGGGCTGCATGTGCTCTACATTCCTGAAGATGAAGAGCGACCACTGAAGATGGAAAGGCAAGGAAGAATTAAAAGTGAAAATGAAAAGAAATATGCAAGGGAGAGTTAAACAACTTCAACGGGGAAAATAATTGTTTTTGGAGGCTGAAAAACAATTTAGGAATGAAAAAGAAATTCACTGGACAAGGAGATAAATATGGTTGTGAAGGAGAAGATAGAGAACGGGGCGGAAAAATTTGGAAAGAGCTGGAAAAGATTCAGCATTGAAAAAATAGAACAAAACAAGAAATGAGACTCGTTGTGTGGTGATATTAGGAAGGTTACTGAATATAAATATCACCACAACTAATATGATTAGAGATGAGATAAGATAAATTTATTAACGTCCAATAGAAGACCACCAAAGGGTCTATGGGACTAAAAGCGTGCAAGAATGAAACAATCGGCTACGGGAACACCAAACGATGTCTGAGAAAGAGCAATAGGAAATGAAAGAAACAAAAGGAGTGAACAAGGAGGTAAGGACTAAGGGTCCTTCCTTGCTTGAAAGAAGTCCAACATCAAAGGATAAGGTTTGGGGCGAGTACAGGCCTTGGACCGTCAGTGAGAGTTGTTGGAGGGGTGAAACTAATGAGTAAGTCCTTTGCGAGGCCTCACAGAACTAGAGTGATTGGCAGTGGTGGTACATAGTGTCCGCTTCACCCCTTGTACTGGAGACGAGGGAGAGAAGAAATAGTGATCAGCTGATCTATGGCCATCCTCTGGGGAAATAAGAGTTGAAGAGTGGTTGCAAAATTGCATAGTCTTTTGGACATATAGCGCAAGACACCTCTAATCTATATAGCTAAAGAAGGATGTGAGTGATTTGCACTCTCCAAATAAATAGTAAAATCTCCCTCTGATCTTGTTGTAGGTGGGGCAATGGAAAATGAAATGTGTCTTAGTCTCTGTGATACCAAGCGTACATAATTGATAGATTCGGTCCTCTCTATCAATGTGATGTTTGGTCTAGATCCAAAGACGGTGGGAGCCCACCTAAAAGACCCAAGAGAGATGCGTATGGCATAGCCCCACTGCTGGGACACATAGCTAGGGTGTACAATAATACCGTCCTTAATATCCATGAAATGCTTAGCATAGAAGGCCATCTTTGGACGTATCCTCCAATAGGGTTTCTCCAAGTCGTGGTGATGTACTATTTGTAGATGTCAAGCTTGACATGCCCATTTAGCTCCTGCTATGAGGGGAGGAGGTGAGCGTGAGTGTCAAGAAAGAATTGGAAGGGCGAGAGGCGATTGATATCGATCTTGATCGAGCTTAGCAAGGAAGCAGCTTGCGCATACCAGCAATAGGCTCTGGAGGTAGTATCAGAGCCAACAACTGTGACTGAGGAACAGTAAGCCAAGTTTGAGTATCTATGCTAGCCATCCCTGGAATCCCCAAAGCCATAGACATGGTGAAGAAACCAAACCAGGTCGAAAATGGCACTTAGCCTAAATGGATGAGCCCCAAACTCAACCAAAATAATGCTATGAGGGGTGTGTTGGGTGGATATTTTGCAACTAATAGTTTTGGGTAAAAATCTAGTCACAAAATAGGATGACCAGCCACAGCATGTGAGACAGAGTCTCTCCTACCTTAAAGAGAAGGCGCCCCCTTTTCACTATTCCTTGGATCAACTCAAGGTGAGCAAGAAGTTGAGAGATTTTTATAAAATGAGTGTTACCAATATCCTTTTTTCTTATCTTTCAAGAAAGAATCCACTTACTCATGGAGTGAGTAATGGGCAGGATGAATCTCTAACTACACTTTTATCAAGAGTTAGAAACTAGCTAAAAATGTACTGGTTTGGCTCTAAGTCCAGTCGTACTTCTTTGTGGAAAAACTTTACAATTAGGGCATAAAGACTCCTAAAAGTAAGAATACTTAGCTATTTTGCGAATTAAGAAGAAAATATAAGCTACAGGCAAAGCTTCTAGCTATACACTTTCACAATTGCTCTTGGTCAATGCTCTGGCTTCATTTGCTTCTTAACTCTTTTCTATTCAATTCACGAGATACAATTACTAGTAACACAAGATAACAAGAAACAAAGACAACTTGGATGAATTAGAGACAAAGCCTACAATTCACACAAATAACAATCTCACTTAATCAAGGTTAAGTTTCAAATGCTCCTTTGTATTCAATTTCTCTCAAAATAGTGCTTACACAAACAAAGTTCTACCAGCACATTTTCTCTAGAGCTCTCTTGCATAAAGATAATGATGATTTTACAATGAGTGGGGCACTTCTTTATGTAGGCATAGGAGTTGAGAAAAAGATGGAGGAAAAAGTGAGAGCAACTCAACCAACTTTGACAATAAAAGGTTACATGCAACTGCACATGCAACTCGCATTACATCCTTTTACATACATGTAACTCACATTACATGTAATTATGCTTTTTCATGTAATGCATTCTTTACAACTACTAGCAAGAAATAAAAACAAAACAACAATCTTAGAGATTGTTTCTTAGTGCCTTGAATTTGACAATGATGTCACGCATTGTGGGAAGTTCAACAATTTTCATAGTCTTCGATATGGCTTCAACTCTTACTGCATTTTCATATGCTGATTGCACAACTTCAGAACTTGTTGCCGTAGTATCTAACAAGTGTTTTGTCAAGGATTTATACAAGACAAACTTGTTCATCATATGTGAACCAGAATCTTCAAAATCTACATCAGCATTGATCCAATTGGTATATTATGAATTTACTATCTCTGTTGCAATAAGATTGCCAGATTCATCAGTAATATGACACCCCATCTGTTCCAAATCACAAGTAACACTTGTTTCGACTGCTTGACAATCTCTAAAGGCCACCTTCAACTTTGTGATCAGGTTCCTTAATGTCTCTTCCTTGTAACCAATGAGCCCTTGAAATTTGGAGAACATTTCACATGACGAAAGAATGCCACATGAAACCAAGGCATCCAAATTGAATTTCACCATTTCATCCCAATCATCAAGGATTTCCTTCAAGTTATCTGCTTCTTGAGTCAAAGAAGAAATTGAGTTTTGCTCCATTTCATTCATCTCTTTGACATGCCTAAGAACTGCAAACGTCTCTGTGATGGCTCGAGCTTCTTCAGAAATGATTTCATGTATCCAACACTTGGCGGCTTCAATCTACCTTCTCTTTTTAGACATTTGAGACATAACAACAACACTTTGAGAAGATTGTTTCTAGATTACCTCATTCAAATGAGAGACCTCCTGTTTCAGCTGATTCTTATTTTCCTAAAGCTCATGATTGCTTTTTGATAAATTACCCAATGCATCTTGAGCATCTTGCAAGCAACTCAAATGTTATTGCTTTCCAATTTCAACCTTAGTAAACTTGTAGTCAGAACGAGTAAGTTCTTCAATAGGTTTATCTACCAAGGGCTTAGCAACCTCAACAAATTTGGTTTTATCAGAATTAACCAAAATTTTGGAAACAATTTTATCTTTCAAAGATTTGGATTTAGTCTTCTTAATAGGAATATTGTCAAGAGGAACAACCACTTTCGTTCTCTTTGTTGTTATTTTACTCAACCATGCAGGCAGGCTAAAACTTTCATCCAAAGAAGTAGGCACAGTGGAGACCATTGGTATTGATCCAGATTATATATCTGTAGTGATTGAGCAAGATTTAGTGTGTATTGCTGAAGGCATAGGAACATGTTGAGAAGATTCTGTCATGAAAAGCTCAAATCTTTTCAAAGATGTATCAAGTTGGGAAACTTGACCACTAGTAAGAGTCAAAAAATCTTCAAACACATTTGCTGAGTGATCATATTGTTTATGTGGAGGGACGCGAGGAGCAGAAAACGAAATAGGAAGAGCCATGATATTAATCTCCGAGACTGGAATGGAAGGAGTGAAAACAGTGGAAAATGAATTCACATCATTATCAACCTCATTCAAGAAGGGCTCTTCATGTATAGAAGACATATGGGCTTGTGCAGGCTTTGAAGGAGATATGATCATGATTTCCCCTTTTTCATCTGAATCTCCTTTGTTAGATTTTGTTCCAATTCTTTTCTGATTCTCCCACTGATTCTTGAATTGGTTTAGGAACTTGAGATGATTTAGTTCATTTTCCACCCTTCAATTTGAATTTGAGGGAATCCTTGGCATTAGAAGATGAGGCACCATCTTTCCCTATAAATTTCGGTTGTGATTTCCTACTAGGAGGACCAAAACTTCCACAATCTAAACCCATATTAGGATTTACTCTTTTAAGACCTGTAGTTTTCATCCATTTGTTGGTATTTACGAAAATGGATTGAAATCTATTCATAATAGGTGTACCTTTTTTTTGCTGCCATTGGATAGGAAAATGACACTTCTTATTAAAGCCAGCTTGATGGAACTCCGGATCAAGGATGTCACCATCATCTTCAACTTGAAAATTTGAAGGGATTTCCAACATGTTAAGATCAATTATTTGCTACAAGGTTAAGCTACAGTAATCCATCTTCATGATGTCAAGTTCTGTCCTCATATCTATCCAGATGTCTTCGATGCAATGAACATGAGAGTAGGCTCTTTTCATCTGAGAATTCATCTCTCGATAATCAAAATCAAATCTGGCATTGAACTTCTTCAAAGTAATCAATTGCAACTCTGCTTCCATGTTCTTTTCTTTAGGCACAAAAATGATTGAATAATTGCCAATAGCCAAAGGCTTAGTTGAGGTAATGGCAAAACTAGGCCTATGCGAAGCATGTTGATTACTCTGCACATCCATGAGCTGTCTAGCTAGCTCCATCGGGATGATTTGATTTGTAGCATATCTAGGTAAGGTATACGGCTCTCCTTTGAAATATTCAACTCTCAAGTATGTGAAAGTGGGAAATTGAAGAAAAATACAGCCATATTGGTTCACCTTCTCCCATGTTGCATCTGATACTCTTTTGATAGACAACAACTTATCAAACAAGCACCGGAAATGTTTGAAGAAGGCATCTTGGACTCTTCTATAGTGGAATTTACTACTTGCCAAAGTGATTTGGTCATAGTAATCCCAAATAGGAACTTGTAAATGATCTCCTTTGGTAGAAAGACCAGAGAAAGATCCCATGGCAGCAGTGATGTAAACTAGATAAGAATTCATGGAGAAGGGTACTGATGTTCCCACATTACATATCTGTTGGTAGAGTGTAGTACTGATAAGATCTCCCCAAAAGATGTGTTCTTTATTCTCCATAATTTGAAACATGAACTTATACATCCATTGCTCAAAATCAATAGAATCTTTAAGGCCACAAATTCGACTGAGAAGAATGATGAGATCCTTATACTCTTGCTTGAAATTTGACCGATGAACAGTCTTTGGCCATCTAGAAAAATTGCTTCTTTTATTGTCTAACCACTAAAGGCTGACATATTTTTGATAATTGCTCTTTTCCTCATTTCAGCAGGCCAATGATGATCCTTTAGTCAAATCAGCACATTCTGATTTATGTAGAACTTTGAAGATTTGTTCTATAACTTCAGGATCAAAGCTAATGATAACCTTGCTGTTAGCATCTTTGATAGTCTTCATATTGGGAGTAAAATGCCCTGCATATCCATAAATGAACTCAGGTTGTATAGTTGCCATAGGAAATGTAGATACCAAGAGAATGTTGCTTCTCCTAATGCGCTTCATTTCATGACTAGCCGAAGCTTCAACTCTTTGTAGAAAATCAGCTACATCCACATGACCAATCTTTGCGTTCAATACGTTATCCAAAATAGATATGACTAAAAAAGGAGCTGCATGAGCCAATTCTTTATCATATTGATATTCCATTTTGCCTTTGGATTTGGATGGCAAAGACATATTTTGTGCTTGCGTTACAACACAAAAATCCCAGAACATAAATACATCATCAGAAGGAATCTCCATACAAGTGAATTCCGGATCAGCAGTGAAGATTTAAAAATGGATTGGAGACTTCATAAATCTGTCAAAATGAGTTCAAAGAGAAAGTATATACATATGCAAAGGGAATAGAATGCGAAATGAAATGAACGGAATGCAAAATGAAATGGTATGAAAGTGAGAAAATGGAAGATGAAATGAAATGGAATGGAATGAGAATGTGTGTAAATGAAAATTGTTGATTTCAAAAGTGACTTAGCGTTTTCAAGGCATTATTGCATAAAAAAATGAGTATATGTAAATGCAACATGTAACGGTAGGTGAAGGGTGAAATGAGATGCAAATACGGGTAAAGAATACACTTCACATGTATGTGCGAATGAAGGTTAAGATGGAAAGCATGGAAAGATGCGTAAACATAAATGCATATGAAGGGATGGAAATGGAAAAATGGAAGTGAGATAATGAATTTTATAGTCACTTTTGGTTAAAAGGAGAAGTCAAAGTATATGGGAGGTGAAAATGACTTCTTTTTGACTTTTCAAAATGCGACTTTTAATCAAAATCGGACCTTTTTGATGCAATTACACGTAAGACATTTTATGTAATCATGTCGTGTGAATGGAAGGGAAAAGTAAGATGGATGAAAATGGAAGTGGAAAATGGGATTACATGCATATGCAGATGGCAAATGGGATGAAAAACATGTAATTGCAATTCGTTGAGTGAGAAATGAAGTGTTGTGACATAGAAATAGAATGTGGAGTATGATGATGCTTTCACATGTAATGAAGCAAAAACAAGTTTTTGGGAAAGAATTTGTAATTTCTCCAAGTGGAGAAAACCGACAAGCAAGCACAAAACACAAAATACAAAAGAAACAATGTACCTTTGGAAAATAGCTCAAACATGCCAAGATGCAATGCACTTCAAAACTCAAATTCGAAATTGGGACTTGGGAAAGAACTAAAAACATTAAAATGAATAAAAACTTCATATTTAAAAGAAAAAAACACTTTCTATGGCAAAGATTTTCACAAATGGCAACAATCATGCAATTTCATGCACAAAATCAGCAAGATAAGCATGAACTTAAAGCAAGAAAGAAAGAGTCCACTTGCATGTGCCAAAAAAGAAGGGAAAAGATGCTCCAATCTTTGAAAAATTCGTTAGAAATGTCTGAATCTTTCAAACTTTCACAATTTCAAATAGGAGAAGGCAGCAATCAAGGAGAAGTTGGTACAAGTTACCAAAATGTGCCCTAAAAACACTCCAAGATCCAATGTTTGGAAGAACAAAATGCTTGGGACGTTTTTAGCAAAAAAGTGTTTCTCCATGATGCAAGATCAAAACGTTTTGGTGTTTAAACACCAAAATGTGAACTACAACGCAATGTAACCTCCAAAATATGCCAAATTGATTTGGTTGGGAGGAAAAACATGCATTCAAAATGGATTGTTTTGCAAATTTCTCCAAAAATGTGATCTATCATGAAGCTTTCAAAAATGTTTTTTAGGGTACTGAATCCTTTTTAGAAGCAAGAGAATCATTGCCAACCAAAAACACCTCCAATGGGATGAATCTCATGCAAATTCATTGAGAAACTCCGGAGTTATGACAAAATTGGGTTTTCGGAAGGCAAAAGCATGTTATTCTTCAAAAACGGACCTTTGGAAGCTCAATGCATATGTGAAAATCATGTCTTTCTCCAAAATCGAACCTTTTTGGTCACATACACATTTTAAAATATGCACCTCTTCAAAATCACACTTTTTGAGTATCATTACATATTTTAAAACATGCTTATAGGTAAAATAGACTTTTTAGAGGAGGAATCATATTTTAAAATGCAACTCACTTTTTAGATGTTTAAATATAAAAACTTCACTTTTCATGCCATAGCATCAAAAAGGTCCACTTATGATGAACTTTTGATGTAATGACATCAAAAAGGTCCACCAAAGTAAAATTTGTATGCAATGACATATAAAAAGTCTAGTTGTGATGGATTTTACATATTATTGCATATAAAATGTCCACTTATGAAAACTTTAAGTCATTTAATTCACTTAAAATTAAAAAAATGTTACAAAATGGTTCATAAACAATATTTATTTATCATATTATGAAATGTAATAAATAAACATCAGTTTAAAGTAATATTTAAATAAACATTTGATTTTTTTAAACCAAGAATAAAAATGAAACTATATAGTTATATAGTTACTTTAAGTGGAAAATTAAAAAGTAACTCAACTTAAAATTATAACATAAAGTGCACTATAGTCACTTTAAGTTAAAAATCTAAAGTTAAAGTAATTTAAAAACATAACAAAAAGTGAACATAAGTTATATTTTTCAAAAAGTGAATGTCAAATTGAAAAGATAACATCATATTTTTAATTCGTGCTGTTGTACTTAAAATGTCCACTTTTGAGGCACTAAAATAGGCATAACTCTTGATTGACAACTCCGATTAACCTCTAGGTTAGACTGAATCGAAGGGAAAAATGAAAGGCATGAAATGAGCAAAATCGAAGAACTAAAAACAAGCAAACACAAACTCAAAAGCAAAGAACGGACTATGAAGGCTTCAAAAATCAAGCAAAGGCTTGACAAAAAAAAAACGAAAAGGATTTGATAAAGGCCTTTAATAAAATGATTTGATATATGAATTGAAATGGATCAATCGATCAACATTAGACAATTAAATATCAAATTCAAGCTTAGAGAAACGCGAAACTAGCTTGGAAAAGTATCATGCTGTTACCAACATTTTGTGATGACAAAATACAGGACAACAGGGTGAGTTGATGACATTTGATAATATGATGGAGCAACAAAGTTTGGATGCACTTAATAGAAGCCCAATCGGAGTCAAGAAGAGACGGCCCCAAAACCACAAAACCATACAGAATTGTCAGTCTTACCAAGGAGTGCAAGAGGGACAACTTGGACGCAATGTCTTGGAAGTGATGTTTGAAGCACTGTCTCTCGTGCATAGCAAGGGACCCCATCCTCTTACTAAATCTAGGCTAGATGACAGGACTCAAATTGAAGCGAGGTTAAGAGAACTTGACCTCGAGGTACACATATTAGGAGGCAATCTCAATCTCCTGGCCTTGGAATTAGAAGTGCAGATGCAAGGCCTTTAGGCTGTTAAAGACCATAACTCGAGTCTTTCCTAGTTTCATAGTGAGCTGTTGAAGCTTGTAGAAAGAAGCTAGGCCATCCAAAACTCTCGGAAGACTCTCTGGAGAGGAGGATAAGAGGATCACATCATCTGCAAATAGGAGAATGGAAACTAGGACTTGATGTAAATAACAACCATCATTACGGAGCGAAGCGTCTTTGAGAAAGGCCTCAAGCTCATCAATATAAATTCCAAATAAGGTGAGGGAAAGAGGGTAAACCTGCTTCACCCCAATAGTGCTTTGGATAGGAGTGGAGAAACCTTCAGGAGTCCTAAATCTGCCTATCACGCTCTCGTACAATCCCATAATAGCTATCAACAGGATCTCAAAAATCCCAATGTCTCCAAGTCTCTAAAAATGGGCCACCTGCGCGATGGTATCAAAAGCCTTTTGAAAGTCTATGACACAATAGTAGACTTTCACCGAGTGGTGCCTGGCCTCCTCAATGATAGCTCGTAACGTCGAAATATGGTCCATGATCTAGTAATTGGCCCAAAAACCACTTTCTAGAGAGAATAGTGTTCAATGTTGTGGCATAGAGTTTGGCAAAGGTGTGCCCAATCATGATGGTCCTATAGTTGCTGGGGTCCAAAGCCAAACCAGTCTTGTGAATCAGATAGATCAGGTTTGTCGATCAAGAATTAGGAAAGTAAGTGCAGATCATTCTATTAAAGAGCATGGGGAGATGTAATGTCCACATTTTAGCAGTTGACCAAGTGTGTGTGCGTTAGCCTTGTTCTACATGGTCCCGAGGGCTAACGAAGGGTTTAATGGGATCCTGGAGTGTTTTGGCCTAGTCATTTCCAGTTTGGGCCAAAACGAAGTTGATTTACTCAGTTTCAGGCATACTTACTATTTTTAGTAAGTCGGCAGGACACAGTGCAGGTCAATTTTGGTGATTGGATTTGATACGCCTTGGTGAGAGCTTTCCGATGAGCTATCACTCGCATTATTCGGAGTCCGATTGCTAATACATTTTAATGCCTGAAGTTTTATTAAAGTAACGTCTAATTTAATTGTAAAATATTTAAGTGTTACTTTAATATTTATTTTATGGGGATGTGTACCCAAGGGAGACATAAGGGGTATTTTAATATATGTTTTATATACTACACATCTTTTATCCCACATTGCCCATATGAGTTGAGCGGACCCTTGGAAATAGAATAAAAGGAAGCATTTGTGGCTTCATTAGCCAGGTTGAATATGAGAAGAAATTGGTGTGTGAGTTGCAGCTTCGTTCTTGGCATTTGAGGATGTCTATCCTCTCTTGTAACATTCTAGACGTCATTCCCTTGGGGTTTGGCCTTTAGAATTCTTTCTTATTGGCTTCATTATCAGGCAATTTAGTTGCATTTCCAGCTACAGGTAGATTTGGTATTTTGCTCATATCTTCTTCACTACTTTTTCGACGCTTATGCCGCTTTGAGGGAATGATATTACGAAGGTAGTGGACTGATTGAAGGACAAAGCACTGTAGCAGAAAGTTCGAAAGCATGGGCTGGAGTATTATGTCAATACGGCTGAAGTAATTAGTGAGTTGATAAATCTGCCATGTATTTGGTTTTATGAATTCTGAAAATAACATTTTATTAGCAGTAGTTCATTTCCACTTTGCATATTATTGTAGTTTCTTTCTTGTTTATGTTTTATGATACCAATTCCATGCACAAAACACAACAAACAAATAAACGTTTGATTTTCGGAGTTATAAGGGGTTTAAAACATTAAACGGAGAAATAAGAGGTTGAATGCAAACTGTTTGACAAAATTCCTTTCAGCAAATTGGTTTAGTTTTTTGGGACATCCAGGGGTGCCCATTACAGGAGAAAGGTCACCAAGATAGGGGTAAGTGTACGGCCAACAAAAGGTGGGGGGTTGGGAAAGAGGAGGTGGAGGGCAAGGGGACAAGCAGAGTGCAAGACTAAGGAGAGCATGATCGATCAAGGGAAGGTGGAAGATGGTAAAGCGAAAAATGGATGAAACGAAGGAAACAAAGGTGAGGTCGTAGTCCACAACACCCACATTGCCACAGTGAGGCCAACAAGTGAATAACTTAGAACCATGGAAACAAGAGAGGCAATTCAGAATCACTAGGTTAGAAGACTCGCAAAGGTGGAGGTGGCAACCATAAATAGAAAGTGGACCAGAACTGTCATCGGAGGTGCACTGAAGCCCCAAAGTAGTGGGATCCGTCTCAGAATTACATGCCCAATCTGAGATAATTAGAACAAAATTATCATAAGTGGCCAAGAGAAAGGAAATTCGTTTGTTACAAAATGATTTTCACCTTGGTAAATTCTCATAAAATTGTTGTGAATTCTTCAAATTGGTACCAGTGTTTGAATATTTGGTCATTGTACTAAATTTTAAGTTTCAATTGATGCAATTTTGCTCAGGCTGAAAAGGCTCGGGAGATCGATTTGCATTAGAATAACACAAGAGAAATGTTAACTGCTAGCCAAATGAGAGAACAATGAATTAGCATCGATATAGAAAATGATTAGATGGATGACCATTACATTACTCCATGAGATAAGCTGTGAAAACAATACCCAATGTTATTACCTTAATAAACAAATGGAATCATTAGAAAGTTCGACTAAGTTACTTCAATCGACAAAATTACATAGAATGAGTGGCCTTCATGTAAGATTTCACAGCATAGGCTTTACATCAATTTACATGTATTTGTTCACTTCAAAAAAGATAAAGACTTTTGTTCACTCCTTTGAATGATAATTTTTGTAGTAGAAGTATACACTCAACATTCCTTTTCTATAATGTGTTTTTAACACATTGTTTTTTTATACAAACTCTACAACTGAAATAATATAAAACTAATTTCTTTTAAGCAATTAAATCTCAATTTATTACAAAGAGGAAACAAGACCTTAAAAATTTGCTTGATATAAAACCATTTGCTGCTTTGTAGCTTCTATCATATTTGGCACTCTTCTCCTAAAGGATTAGTTTGCATTGTGTTAACATGGATTGGTTAAGAACATATTTACATTAATCGTGATGTTCACATCCTATCCATGAAAACCATTTAAGCTTAGAATACATGTTTGGTCCAAGTGTGGCACACCTAGGACACTTTTGAAATAGTTAGCAAGAAGTAATAATTGTGCAAGGCATTTAGTAGTTAAAAACAATTACCCTTGAATATTCTTGGTGAAAGGTGATAGCTCGCAGTAGGCAGAGCCATTTATATTGTGGGAGACATCAAGGTGAAAGCTGAAGTAATACCATATAAAGGAAATCTGTCTCATCTATAAGACTTTATGATATTCCAGATGACATCTTCATGAAGCATCGGCATGAAGGATTGATGTTGACCAGGATTGGTTGATATATTAAAAAGTATATTAGAGAACCATGTTATCAATAATGAAATCCAAGGAACATCATATACTTCTCTAACCGACAATTCATGTGGTCAAGCCTCAAGTCAACTAAACTAAGCCACTTGTGATGATAAGATCCCTGTATTAGTAACAGCAATATACTTAACCAAGATCGTCAACAACAATCCATTTCCATAATCACCAAGTTGAATCAAATATCAGAAACAACAATTGCATTAAGCAATCCTTATATCAGTGTCTCCATAAAAATAGCTGACTACATCGTGAAAGTATAGTATAGTTAACAAACAGCAGATTGCAATACATATATCAATAAGAGCAACTTGTTATATAAAAAATCAGATCAATAGTCAACATCAATATGCTTTTTGCGTATTCTTACATATGACCATTTTCTGTTTTGCATGGAGGAAAGGAAGAGCCCTGAGGAACAGAAGAGGTACAAGGACAGTTGAAAAAAAATGAAAAGAGAGGATTCTACCCCGAATCCAAAGTCATGTCAAAGTGGCCAGAAATTGGAGATACAAGGCTTGGTGGTCTTAGTTTGAAAGAGTTCAATTGGAGAATGTTTGGATACAATGACCATCTTCCTACGCATCTAGCCACTAGGATCATGAGAAGTGGAATTGATGCTGCAGCTGGTTTCCCTCCTTCCTTTTAGCATCCAAAGCTGATCGTCAAATGTGCCAAACATTATAGTCTTCGGGATAGAACAATCAAGGATCTAGACGGAAATATTCTTGTGGATTTTTCTCCAGCTTCCATATCTAGTGCCTTTGGGATTCCTTCACACCCTAGGATGGTGAAAAAAACACAGGAGCAGGCACTCAAAGTCTATACTGCTGGAATTCAGTTCAGTGAAGAAATAATTAACAAGAAATTGTTGGAAAATAATAGATTGCATCATTCCAAGATTCCTAAGGAACTAGTATGGCTTGACTTGCAGTAGGAGTATAGAGACATCATCATGAGACTTGGTCGTATTTTTGGCATGCCTCATTCCTATAAATTTGAGTTTTGGAAGTGGTACTTTGTTTAGCAGGTGGCGGGAGAAGGTGACAGGATAGGTTGGGTTGGACTTGTAAGTGATAACCTGAATGAATAATTGATAGATCTAGAGCACTCAAGAAATATTTACATGAGCTCTTACATCATCTTAATGCTAGTACGGAGGATAAATTATGATGGAGTAAGATGCAAAGGACAGATTAGGAGCCGAACCCAACCCTTGAAAGTTCATGAATGCTACCCACAACTGCATTTGTATTCCAGGGATGATTATGCAAGGGTAAATGATGTCTTTTCCATGCGCATAGTCAGGGCTCTACAAAAGAGGTTGCACATGAGATTATCAATTGGCACAATGAAGTTGGTGGAGGATTATGACACTTGGTTCATTTAATTTCCCATCTTTAATATATTCGAGTTTAGGGATTTTCCATGGAGTTGTACAAACTTCCGATTTATACCCAACAAAGAAGATGATCTTATTAGAGCTTACTCGACAACCCATAGTCTATGACAAGATTCAAAAAACGAAGAAGTTGGGATTGCATTTCCCAATTTATCTTATCCATTTTCTTTATTTTTTTAATATCCTTCATACTTTTAGGTGAAAAGTACACAAAAATACATATACACCTATAATATTAGGAAGCTTCCCCTCTCCAATGCAGAGGAAGGTTGAAGTTTGATAGTGATCGGGCTTCAATCGCTCCAACTATTGGCACAGTTGTCACTACTTAGGCAAATTGGGTCATTTTCAAAGAAGCACTTGTAATGACAAATTTGTTTACCAACAAAATGGTATGGAAAGTAAAAGTGAAAACTCTATGGACTACATCATTGTACACAAAAAATTATGTATTCAATTGAATTGATTTTACTGGGCTAACTTTTCTATTTTATAAATTGGTTTGTAAAGCTTGTGGTTATTGTTAGCCATTTTTGCCCTCCTGCCAAAATTTGAGTTTTCCCTATCAAACATGTACAATGGTCATATTTTCAAATATTCAAATAATCAAATGTTATAAAAGATATATTAAAATCATAGGTATGCACTTTATATCCTACGTCTCGGGCTTTTTATTCTTCCCCTTGGAGACTCAAGTTGCGATCGTGCGACCACCCTTCGTTTCCTAGTCGTTGCAGTCTATGGCTTAACCATCAGGGGAGGTGCAAATGTGCGACATGGTCTTTTCAGCAGTCAACGTGACTTCGTGGTTTAGAAGGCTAACATCCAGTTATGAGTGGCAATGTAGCAATCTCTCTTTATCGCTTGGTCATAGGGTTATGAACTTGACTAAAGGTTTAAGTTGCCTTCCTCATTCACATGATCGCAGAGAATTTAGTGTTAACCATGGTCGGGATGGCGAAGTCGCGAATCACCTTCTGTGAATGGTCACTGGGGTCAGTGATGGGTTAAAGAATCAAGTTGTGAAGCAGTGATAACATGAAATAAGCAGACCAGATGAATTGTCGCAGTTTCATTGGAGTTATGACTTGAACCACAATTAGTACTGAATCGTCGCAGTTTCATTGGAGTTATGACTTGAACCAAATGAATTGTCTCTTCCTTTTCACATGGTTAAAATGAGTTAAAGATAATGTTGGGTTAAGGTTGCAGAGTTGCGGCATGGCACCATATGGATGACCTTGGTCATGTGGTAGTTCCTGATTGGTCGAGGAGCTAAACTATGCAGGAGGGATCCCAATTGTATTTTGATCGATTGGATCTACAACTGTAATTATATCGTTGTAGGAAAACTTACGATCAAAAGTTGTAGCGACATAACGATAGCGTGCCACATGTCTTAGCGAGCCCGGGTGGAGAGTAAGCAACGATGGGTAAGTCCATTTTCGCATGGTCACGGGCATTTCATGTCAAGTGAGGGATCATGCCGCGATGACGTGAATGTTATGTTGGCAGTTTGGATCATAGTTTTGCACGGTCCTAGGCATCTAATGCCAGTTGGATATTAAATGTCGATGATGCGAGATGCCAGTTTCATGTTGTCGCCTGATTGCGACAGTTAGGAGAAGATGTTAAGGACAAGCTGCAAAGGAGCAATACGCTTTGATTTATGGTTTCGTAAGGAATAACAACTAATGAAGTAAGGTGGTTGCGAAGCTGCGATCACGGGCGGTCAAACATAAAACATAAGTTGAATGCTAGCAGGGTGGTGGAATGATAAAGTATGATTGGTCCACATAGAAAGGCTTGAAGGTTGACTCTAGTTGATTGATGACATGGCTGACTTTGCATATTGATAACAAAGGAAGTAACTCTTTGATAGCAGATCTGATCTATTCGATCTCCTTCAACCACTTTTATTGTTCCCCATGCTTGATAAATGTGAAGGGACACTCCATCACCGCCTGGTAATCCATCTAATCAGTCAGAATGACAATGGCTGTTGTTTCTGTCTTCTCAAGCTTCTGTTTGGCGAATAAGTGATTTTCCTACATCTAGATTTGTGCCATGATCAAATCTTGAATGCAATTGTTGAGTTTTGCCTTAGGGTAGAAGCTATTTGAGTTATGCTTGCACTATAAAAGCAGATTTTGTAACCCTTCTTAGGATTGATCTTTACTCTGATTCTATAGTATTGTATGTCTATGCTCTGCTACTGTAATTTCCTTTTGTCTCTGAGTCAATATATTCCATTGATGTATCTCTTTCTTCCATTAATATACTGCGTAATACCTTCTTGCCTTTGTGTTAATGTATTGTCTTCATTTATCGACTGTATGATTGTATCTACTTGGCTTTTTGAATGATATAAAGTGAAGTCTCTTCCTTTATAGCATTCTTTTGGTTTCTGATCTACATATGGTTGTTGGATTAAGCAAGGATTGAATTTATATACTTTGAGGTTGTAATGGTGAACTGTGCATTCTTGGGCAGAAGTAAGGTTGAACATACTATTTGGTGTATCACCTCCTCTTAGATTAGATTAGGTAGTTTTCTTTCATCCATTTTATCTCCCTTTTCCTCTCAAGAAATAGTTAGGTGCATCTTGATAGTAAGGAAACCGGCCTTCTCCAGAGACTCAATATCAAGTCGCAAAGTCCCACACTTTGAGATTGTTTCCATGTTACACAAGGCTGCCTTTAGGTAAGACTTTAGGCAAGGGTGCAAGCTTTTGTGTCAACAGTTACCTATATAAAAGATTTCTCCATCCAGCTAGGGTACCTTAGAACCGACATTTGTTTTATCTCTATACTAATTATTAATCTATTTAATAGTCTAATCTATATTTACTCTATTAAGATACATTCTTTTAAAGTTTGAACATTTTACTATGTCTTGGTCTGATTCTTAAAATGGGTTAGCAAGATTATCAACACTATGATATAAAGTTGTTTCATTAATTTAATACAGCCAAAATTTAATGCAATGATGGATTTTCTTTGCAAAATTATTGATGTTCTTGATCATACAGGGGACAAGTGATCCTTATGTGGTCATCCAAATTGGTGATTGTGTTGTGAAGAGCAAGATTATTTGGGCGTATGTATTTCTCTATCCTTGATCATGTTATGTCTTAAGGAATATTGGAACACTTTGTTGTAGTAATTGCCATGCACATGAAATTTTTTTAATCATTTGCTGACTCCTTTGGACAAAAATTTATGAAGTAATTGTTCCACACAATTGAAACATTTTTTTCTTGTGATTCCTATGCACATGTTTTTTCACCATTTGTTGGGTCTTTGGACTAGAAATCATGAAGTAGTTTACTCTCACAAAATTTTAATGAAAGGACTTCCTTTGAGAAGAACAGAGACTTATTTGTACTTTACACAATTGTGACAAAATGCTTTCTAATGCACAAAGATATAGACATTTTTTCCAAATATAACATTGCATTTTAAGCTATTAAGTTTGATCATTAGATTCAACTTCTTGTGCATATAATTTTGTGCTGGATTTTATAGGCATAGCAGGAATTAAAAGTACAATATTGCAATACATAAAAGAGTGTCACAAGTGTGTTGACATAAATTGCACAATTTTATTCATCATTATTATTTTGGGCATCCTTGATGAATTGATTTCTATTCAAGTTCTATCATGTACATATCATTGCTTCCTTATCGAAAATTGAGTTGTATTTGTTGGCTAAATTGTTTGTAAGTCACCGAGACCACAACATGCAAAATTGTACTTTTAGGCAATGTATAGGTAGTTTACTCTCTCCTCTCAACAATAGTAGAGGCTCCCTTCTTACCATAGCTGGCCTCAATAGGGACTTAACTGAAATTACAAAGGGGATGGTTCTCCTAATCAATTCCTCTTTCCTCAGGAATGATTTGTAAACAACTATAGCTTCAAACTTTTACCAAAAGTTCCTATTTCTATGATAATATTAGTGGCTGGGTGGTTGATGTAAGAACAAGTCCTAAGAGGACATTCTACCGTTATATTTGGGTGGAATAAGAAGAGGAAGCCAAAGTCTCTTGTGATTAGTCAGAGTTATGATTTAACTATAATTAATAGTGAGAGACTAAGCCACAAAGTCTCTCACTAGTCATCCTTAAATAAAATGCTTATAAGTAAAGCACATATTCTTTAGCTTTCAGTAATTGCAGCCACTATTCAATTATAGAAATCTCAAAGACTCAACCCCTTGGGGGCTTTATGGATTCTTGGTCTCCTTGGTTATAATAAGATTATCTTATGTCTTGTGTAGTACTTTAGCAAGAATTTGGATCTAGTCCACACTCTCATTAAAGTGGGGGCTAAATATACCGTCTTAAATTGGAAGCAGTTCAATTTATCGATGGTTTAACACCTATTTAATGTGAGAAACTGTATAGTCCTCCCTTTCCCGCATCCAATCACTTGGAATCTTTTTTCCACACTACAGCAGTCATATCTCAGAAATTGCACCTAATTTCTAAGATCTGAGACCTATTTTGGGACCTCAAAGGAGTTCCTACGGTTTTGGGTCCAGGTTTGTAGGGACCTAGTGTGTGCCTTCTCTATTAGAGATGTAGTGCGTGCGTCCTCGATAGGCCCATCAGGGATGTAGTGCATCTCTACTTGGACCCTATTTTGGGTCCTCTTCTTATATCTTGAGTTTGGGTTTACCCATAGTGCAAAAAGTTGTCTTGCGGGAGAAAGTTAATTCCAACCACTTTATAAACCCCTCCGTTTTCTCTATTTTTCATCCATCAAGTACGCATAAGCATTCATTGCGTACTCGCACTCAAGCACTCAAGTTCTCAAGTATTCAAGCATCCTTCAAGGAAATCCTTCCATTCAAGATCAAAGATTCAAGAATTATAAACAATTGAAGGAGTTTACCTTCAAGATCTCCCTCAATCCATTCAAGGTCCCTTGTTGCATCTTCTACATCCATTCATCTGCATTCTCGATCCAAGTCAATTGGTAAAGAGAGCTTATCACATTTGATTCAAGAGATCCGACTATTGTAAGGTGAATGGGAACATTTACTTTATATTTCTGCAATTCAATTATTCCAATTCAAGGTTAATTCCTAAACTGGGGTTCGACTGAGGCGAACCAACCATCAACAAGCAAAAACTCTTTTTATTGCAGGTTTTGAATCTTGGATTGGCGAACAAGTTGCAGGTCTGGATATCCTTTTCGTCATTCTTCAAAATTGTGAAATAAGATTTAGGATTAGACACAGTTAATTAGGGATGCACTACATTCCTAATTTAAGAGAAAGTCATCCTCGTGCAAAAGTAACATCTGCAATATTGCCGAACGATTTCTGGGTTTTGCAGATTCGGTAGTTTCAATCGTAGAGTCGGCGTTACTTGTCAATTTGGAATAGCACAACAAGAAAAAGATCAGATCCAAAACGTGGGTCTTCTAATCTTCTTTGTCATTTTAGCATATCTACTTATTATATCTACATGTCTTGTCCTTGCTCTCATTATAACTTTTGTAGCAAAATAGGAGTACTAGCCATTACGAGTGAGACAATGTCTGTTGTACCTTAAAGGGAAGACTCCCCCTTTACACTGTTACTTGGATCAAATCAAGGTAAGAAAGAAGTGTAGATATACTGAAAGGGGTGTTACTTATATTCTTTTCTCTTTTTTAGAAAAAGAATCCATTTACTCGTAGAGTGGGTTATGGGGAAGATGGATCTCTTAACTAAATTGCTATTGTAAAATTGGAATAGTGATACCGATAAACTCACGTCAACTCATAGGATGATTGAAAGTGTAGCAACTTAGATCTATGTCTTTTTTTTCTATACTATAAGAATGACTATGAAGCTCACAAACTCTTATGCAATTCTTCAAATATACATCACTACTATTGGGGCACACAAACTTCCAGAAGTAGTTGATTTATAAACTCTAAGCCTATAAGTTATTCCAATTTATGAATGAAAGTAACTTAAATTCTAATAATATGTGTGAATTTAAGACAACACAAATTAAAGTCGCAGCTTCCCATTTGTATCACCACAATTGCTTTGAGTCACAACTTCGAAACAAATTGCTTCTTGTATTCACCTTTCTTTCAAATTTGTACAATGAATCACAGTTATGCTTGCACAAACTTGGCAGAGTTCTCTTTCATATATAAAAATATGATATTTACAGTGAAGGGCCCTCTCTTATATAGGAAAAGGAGAGAGAAAAGAGGAGAAAGGTGGGAGAAACACAACCACCTGAACAAATCAAATAGGAAAGATGACTTATTTGATTACATGGATGAAGGAACATGTAATTCAAGTGCATACAAATCAATTACATGCAAAATGTCTTATAAGAAAAATGATGAAAATGTTGAAGCTGTGATGCAAGGTTGGATGGGGAATGGTTCAAAGAATCACCCTCCAAAAACCTTGCTAGAGTTACATACAAAAGCACAACATAAACATGGAACAGCAAGCAATTATCTTTATTCCAATGCAGATCTGCTGATACAATATTCTTACAATGTGCTAGGAATAAGGCCTATCTGGTTGCAACCTTTATAATAAAATTATCATGAGCGAGCTTAGAAGCTCATGCTTTTAGAATCCAATTTTCTTTGTTCGTCCTAACTACCCTAATCTTCCCTACTTACATCCTAGATCCTAAATATATAGCCATCAGGACACATAGGTCAGCTGGTAGATATGATTATCACAAAAGTATAGGTCCTACGCCAAAGGGAAAATCAACGACCTTACAACAAAGCAAACAAATTTATGTAAGCATAAATATAGGTTCATACGTGATCCAAGAAGAGATCCCCAAAGCAATGGGACATCGCTAAATTGTGTAAACTTCACTGAAGCAAATTACCACACGTTACTCGCTATGCCAACAAAGAACAAGCCTCGAGCTAATATAAAGGATAACTTCCATGCGTAGTACAATTAACTTCACTATTCTATCAATCCCAAAATATCTTGCAAGTCCACCACTATATTTCTCCTTAATAATGTTATCTCGCATAGATCCTCTAGGTATGCACAACTGAATTCCCTTAAATAACATATCTTCCTAATTGAAATAGTCTATATATTTGTTTTGTTCATCTCGTATAAGTTTCTTACAAGCTTTCCCAGGTTTTGCAAAGTCAAGATCGATTTCATGCAAGTTCTTTAAATCATCAAAACCAAGCATTTCAATACTCATCTCAGTTAACAAGCTTCTTCTTCTTAATGCATGCGCTACCTTATTTGAGTGTCCACTTGTGTATTTCAACACAAAAGATAAATTTTGCATGTACTCTACCCATTTTGTGTGTCTTTGATTCAACTTGTTCGGACTACCCAAGTATTGTGAGGCTTTATAGTCAATGTATAACACAAAATCCTTAGACATCAAGTAATGTCTCTATTTCTTCAAGGCTTGAACAATTGCAAATAACTCCTGATTGTAGATTGCATATTTCTTCTTAACATCATTCAAATTCTCACTATAGAAAGCTATAGGCTTACCTTCTTCACTGTAAACAACTCCTATTACATTCGCACAAGCATCCCATTCCAGTTGAAAAACTTTGGGTAAATCAGGTAAAGCAAACACAAGAAATTCTGCTTTGTTTTAATGTTTCAAAGCTTTTGTCTATACCATGTGCTCATTTGAATTCCTTTTTGTCTCCTCTCATAGTCTTTGTCATTGCATTACATACTTAACTGAAATTCCTAATGAACTCTATAAAAATGTGCCAACCCATGAAATATCTAACTTCTCCAATACTCTCAGGTGTAGGCCATTCAAGAATAGCTTTTATCTTTTCAAGATCCATCTTTAGTCCATCAACAAAGATTGCAAACCCAAGGCACACAATCTCCTCTTTTATAAAAGAACATTTCTTCAAATTGATCAACAACTGTAGTTCGTTAAATCTCTGTAATACTTGTCTTATATGCATTAGGTGCTCTTTAGTCTTACCGAATATCAAAATGTCATCAAGATACACAATCAAAAATTTGCCCAAGAATTTCTTCAAGACATCATTGATTAATCTCATGAAAGTACTAGGTGCATTAATTAAACTAAAAGGCATAACCAATCACTCATACTTCATTAGTCCTAAAAGAAGTCTTCCATTCATCTCCTCTGATTCAAATCTGATGATAGCCACTTTTCAAATCAATCTTTGTAAAGTAACTTGCTCCACTCAAACAGTCCATAATGTCATCCATCCTAGGCAAGGGAAATCTATAGCTTTACTATTATCTTGTTTATAGCTCTAGAGTTAGTGTACATTCTCCATTCTCCATTATTTTTAGTGCTAATACTGCAGGTACTGCACACATACTCAAACTCTCTTTGATCAAACCTTTCTAAAGAAATTCTTGCACTTGTCTATTGAGCTCTTGATTTCTTGCAAGTGTCAATCTATGTGGTGCTTTATTAGGAAAACTAGCTCCAGTTATCCAATCCATGGAATGACTAATACTTCTCACAGGGGGTAAACCATCATGTACATTATCTGAAATGATAGCTTGAAATTTGTTGAGCAAGGTTCCAATCTTAGGTGCATGCTCAAGTTCGTCTTGTTTCTCTGTCTTTCTAGGAATTAAAGAAAAGAAAACAATTTATTTTTCTTTGTTTTTTGTAAACTGATTTCCTTCGACCAAATAGACTATAACTGTAGTACAATTATTTTTCTTAGGGTTCTTTATCAAATGTAATAAGACTTGTCTCTTCTCAGTAGCCGAGATAGTTTACTGATTCAATGTACCATCATGTAAAGCTTTTCTATCATATTGCCAAGGTCTTCCCAAAAGAATGTGGCAACAATCCATAGGCATAATATCACATAAGAACTCAACATAATAATTTCCAATCTTAAATTTCACAAGGCATTGTTCACTTACCAGTAATTTATGCTCATCCTTTATCCAAGCAATGTGATAAGGTTTAGGGTGCTTCAATATCCGCAACTGTAATTTTGAAACCAATTCTTTAGATGCCAGATTATCAAAATTGCTTCTATCAATGAATACCTTACATCATTTTCTTGCAATCTTACATCTGATGTTGAAAAGACTTTTTGTCAAAACAAGTTCATCTTTTATCTCTTCATTACTTAAGGTTCTTTTGATCATCAAATTTTCTCCACACTTAGGCTCATTTGGCAAATCCATAATTTCCTTTGAACTAAAGCATTTGTGTTACTGTTTCTTGTCTTCTTACTGAAAAAGGAGCATTCATAAATTCTATGACATTCCTCCCCACATTTAAAACAAGTGCTCTTGAACCGATATAATTACTTCCAGTGTGATTACCTCTTCCTCTGCCAATGCTATCTTCTTTCCATTTTGTTTTGCCTCTGTCTTGTGTTGCATTATCAGATCTACTACTTTCCCCATAAGGTCTACCTCTTCTTATTTGCAATCTTCCTCCCCTTCCTCTATCTTTGTTCATACTTCTTTTCCAACTTTTCTTCAGCTCTTAAGGCATAAAGTTATGCTTCCTCCACACTTTCCATATTTACAAAACTGATTTCAGCTTAAATTGAAGTCCTTAATCCATTTAGGTACCTAGCAACCTTCTCAACTTCATCATCAATATGTTCAGATTTGATATCCAACTTTTAGAATTCTTCAGTACAATGCTTTACAGTTATGTCCTTCTGCCTTCGATTCTGCATTTTTCTCAACAAGTTAACCTATAATCAGCAAGAAGAAATTTCTTTTTCAACTTACCAACCATCTTAACCCAGGTTTTGATCTTTTCCTTTCCTCTCCTTTGTCTATCAATTTGCAGCTATTCCCACCAAAGAATTGCATGTCCACTCAATTTAGTGGCTGCTATCTTCACGTTTTGATTATTAGGGATACTCTCCTAATCAAAATATATCTCCATCTCAAACATCCAATCCAACAAAGCATTAGTATCAAGTTATTTTTCCATAGTAATTAGAAGGATCAAAAGAGGGTTTGAAATTTGCTCCAGTCAAAGCTCTCAAGAGCCTTTCTTCATCTTGTTCCATTTCAGGTTCAGAATTAGGTGCAACTACTTCTTCATCATCACTAACATCCTCAAGAGGTACTCCTCTTCTTTGGGCTATTTCAATAGTTTCAAGTCTTGGTACTATTTGTCTCAACATTTCCATAGGAGAACGATTTGCATTTCCTCTACCTCAAACCATTTTGACAATAGTTCCTGCAAGAATCTAAACCCTCTACAAGTTATAGGTCATAACTAAAGTTTGCGACCCTACAACCAATACAATTAGAACTCTCCATGATCCCAAGACCTCGCAAGGAAAGAATCTTTTTCTCTGATATCACTTGGCCCAAGGCAGGATGGGGAATGGTTCAAAGAATCACTCTCCAAACTCCCTACTAGAGTTAGATCATTTTGTAGGTACCATCCCCATTGGGGTTTTCCCTTGGCTAGGAATTTCTTAGTTAGCCAAATATGGTGTTATGAGTTTCTTTGTGGTACGCTTATTATTGCTTATCAATTTAATCATTTATGCAAGTTTGAGATTAATATATGATATCCATAGTTGGGAAAAAAGTTGTGGAAAACTTATTCCCCCTTGCCCCCACTCTTAGTATTTCCTTTTTCTAATAGTTGTGATGCAGGAGCATCTTAGGTGCTTGAGCAATCTTGTATCAACAAAAAATATTTCTTTCATTATGTTCCAGTCTCCTATTCGTGGGACAACCCTTGATGTTTGTGCTTATTTCTTCTACGAAGTTGGTTACTTAATGTGGACCTGTCGTGGATCCTTATCGAGTGTTTGCGGAATCCGATTGCACTTCACATGGAAGTTATCTTTTACCTTTTTTTGAAGCTTGTTCTTTTCTGGCATACTGAGTAATGTATGGTAATTTGCTTCGGCGAAGTTCATATGGCTTAGTGACATCTTGTTGAATTGGGGATCTCTTCTTGGATTGTGTATGGACCTATCTTTATGCTGACAGATGTTTGTTTGCTTAGTTGTAAGGTCGTTGATTTTCCCTTTAGGGTAGGACCTATATCTGATGGCAATATATTTGGGATCTAGGATGTAAATAGGGGAGATTAGAGTGGTTAGGACAAAGAAAGATATAATTGGATTCTAAAAGCACAAGCTTCTAACCTTGGTCATGGTAATTGTATTGTTAAGGCTGCAACCAGGTAGGGCTTATGCTTGGCATATTGTAAGAATATTATCTCAGCAGATTTGCATTGGAATAAAGATAATTGCTTGTTATTTCATATTTGTGTTGAGCTTCTGCGTGTAACTCTAGTAGGGTGTCTGGAGTGTGATTCTTTGAACCATTCCCCATCCTATTTTACATCAAGTTGTCGAGAGTTCTTGTATTCTAAGCTCGTGCATTCACATGATAACTGCAGTCTTGCATCTTTTGATAGCCTCTTGTTTGAATGAATTTCCAGTCGTTATTTGACAACTTATTTCTGGATGTAAACTCAGAACAACTTTCCCATTTGAATTGAAGTGATTAGCCCATTCCTACACGAACTCAAGTTCTTTGGCAGCCTTTGGGAAAGTGGAGACCAAATGAATTATTACTTCCTTTGATTCAAAGCATGTTTTCTCGAACAAATGTCTCTATTCCTTGAAGAAATTTTGACATATCTTGACTTGAAGAGTTTGGTGCAACATGAAAGTTCCAAAGAGAGAAAACATCTTCTGATGGGATTGAATCCATGAGGGTTTCAAGATTTGGACAATGTGACAAATCTATGGAGGATAAGTGTTTTGGGTATTATTTAGATACTTTTTGAACACTTAGATAGGCTGGAAATGAACAACTCCTTTTTTGGGCAAAAATGATCAAACTCAGTTTTTCAAGGTTGATTGCATATAGGCAAAATATGCCCTTTTGGCTTTGAGTGGATAAGAATGCAAGTTTGGAGCATATGGATGCATGTGGATAAGAGTTTTGATGGTAAAAAATGTGAGCTTTTCCCACAATCAGGTTTTAGAAATGCATTTACATGTGGTGAAAAACTCGCTTTTTTTAACATATGCAAATGTGTAATCAGGTTATAAAAGTCCGATTACATTTTAGGGGAAAATGGAGTTGGGAAATTTCGGAAATGGATTGGATATGAAAGCTGGAATTATGGAAAGATACACGCACTCTTTGGGGGATATTCCAACTTTTCCTTCACAAACAAACTAAAACAAGCAACCAACAATGTAATGTCCCTCGACTAAAACCATTCCCAATTTCACTCTAAAATTCCCAATTAGAATTTTGGGTTTGTAATGTTCTTTTGAGATTCCTCTATTTGCATAACTCTTAATTATTTTTTTTTATCAATTTATCTTATTTTTTATCAATGTCGAGATCTTACACCTTGATATTGATGAAGACTAATTTACAGAACTACTAGACAATACTTCTTATATGATCCTGTGATTTGATTTCAGCAACTCCATTTGATAATGTTTTGAATTGTAATTATCTTTGGTCCACAAACATATATGTATCTAAAATGCTTCATGTTTGAATATACGGGGAATAGATTTCGTTCTGTGAGTCTATGAAGACTGACTATGATAACTTCTTATTCCACTTATAATATTTACCCTTGTTGATACATGTCAGTCTCTGATACATATCGACTCCAATAGGTACTCCTTATGACGTTAAATTTCATTCACACAGCTCAATACCCAGGTCAAAACGATAGTGAAAATATCATCTAGTATTTCTAAAAGGATCTTTTTTTTCAAGTTTGCATCTGCAATTTAGTATAATTCTCCCCGATTCTCAAAGTTCCTTCTTATGTGTTGGTTAACTTGTTCTTGGCAATACTGATGACAGAAATACGAGATGTTGATTTATTGATTCCTTGTATTACTTTATCTCTTCCAACTAATTATGTTGTTGGCATGTCAGATGGAGTTGATTTGGTGTACTCCGTTGATGACATTTATTACATTGAAATCCTTTATAAATCATATCCACTCCTCTATTTCAATTTAATGGTAGTATGGCTGATTGTATTTGTCCTTTCTGAAGATGATGGCAACAGATATGCATCCAGAAACCTGTAGCTATACATACTTTGTTCCATTGAATATTCTTTGGTAATAATAACTTCTTGTACGCATGTCGAACATTCTATTTTGAGTCATGGCATTGTCAACGATATCTGTTTTAGATTGTTCCAGATCGTGGTGAAATATCCCCCGCGTGTTTTACTTATTGTAATATCCATATGAGGAATTCATGGCAGATTAAAAACATCAGATATCACTGCTGCGTACATCGTCTAGGTAACATTGTGCGGTACTAGAGATGTTTAGAGATGTGGAGAAATCGAGGATCCATATGGGTGTCTTCAGAATCTGATATTTATTTCATATGGGTGTCTTCAAAATCTGATATTTATTTCCTATGATCTCTATATCCCCAATTCAAGTCTGGTTCTTAAACAATATGAATTGGTTATATGGTTTGTCTCTGATTCCATGTATGCTAGATAAGTAATCATTCTCCTATTAAAGTCTGGCCTAAAAGTTGTGACTATTCATAAGTATACATTTAGCATATTGGTTTTGTTTATATTAAAATGTTTGGTTAGTATATTTTAATCATAATATATATTTAAGATAGGCTAGTAAGATTTAGTACTAAATGTATATGTTATGCATTACATTACATACTAATATATTTATAATAATCAGATTATAATAATAATAGATTTATTATTATGAATAATATATTTATTTAGGAATTCTTCTATATTGTTTTACTAATACAATTAGTTATATTATATTATACTATTTTCATACTACCATAATATATTAATTGATATAATATTATATTATATCAATTTGATAAATATATTTAATAATAGATTACAATATTTGTGTATTTATTTATTATTATTTTAATTGGTATTATTTATTAAGTTCAACCTTAGAAATGGGGGACATTACAAACAAGCACACAAGTATTTAGAAAAACAAAGAAATGAAAATGAATAACATACCTCTTGCTTTCTCACAAGTTGATAAAATTCAGCACTTCACTCTTGTATGCAAATTTGTTTGTGGATGAACCACCTTTTGCATTACAAAGAATGAGAGTTTTGAATCTATTTATCAACTTAAAACAAAAATCTAGGGCTACAAGTAAACAAATGGAAAATAAAGAGAAATGAACTCAGCAAATAAACAATAAGAACAAGAAATGCAAACAAAACCCAAATCTCACACTTACTTGGAGAGCTAGGAGCAAAATTTGGAGCAAGAAGTAGTTGGAATGGAACTCTTTTCTCCAAAATCAGGTTTTTGTGAATATGTTTGCATATGATGATCAATGCCTTTGAAAAATGCTAACTTTGAGCCCTAAATCACACGTTTTAGATGTTATTGCATATTTCAAAATTCAAATGATGCAAATGGGAAGGGCAAAATCATATAAACTTAAATGCCCAAGAAAATCACACTTTTTAGAGTGCTTTGCATATTTAAAATGGGAATTTCAGTGTAAATCAGGCTTTTCCAGCCTCATTGCATACTGTGTTTTCCTCTTTTTGATGTGAATCAGGCTTCTCACGTTGAAATGCATATTACACTCTTGATGCAAAGTGCAGATTGAGGTTTTCATGATCACTTGTATATAGTAAAATGCAATATCCGAGAGCATGCAAGTAAAACGCCCAAGAAAATCAGATTTTTTTATGAGCATTACATGGAAAAGGATGGCTTTATGTGAATTAGGCTTTTCCAGCCACAATGCATATTACATATTTGCACTTTAGTGCAAAATTGCACATTTTGTGATCACTTACACATTCCATTTTGACCATTAAGTGCAAATTACACTTTTTCTTTGCATCTACATGTTAGAGTTTGGAGTGAATATGCGAATCAGGGTTTTTGAGGTAGCTTACATATTTAAAATTGTTATGTAAAAGACAAAAGAAGAAATGCCAGACTTTTCCAGCCATTGTACACATTACTCATTCACTCAAACGCATAATCAGACTTTTTAAATGCATTTACTTGTTTCCTTGTTGCATAAAAACCCAAATATGGAGTTGGTCACATTTATGGGGGAAGCTTGCATATTTCATTTACATGCAAGTTAGCAAGTCAGGGTTTTCACAACGAAAGGCATATTTAAAATGATATGCAAAACTGCCCAGCCAAGTAGTTTTGGTAGAAAACAAGTAGTTTTTGCAAGGCAATTGTGGTTTTGGAAGAGGAATACACATTACATATTGAAAATATGTCATATGCAATATGCATTTGGTTCCAAAAAGTGCGATTTGCCTCTTAGAGTGAGGAAAAACAAGTAAAATCAGACTTTTTGGGTGCAACTACATGTATACATTATTATGATAATTTAATGAATGTGTTATTAAAAAGAGATCATAAATAATCTATATATACAAGTATACACAAAAATGTTTATATAACTAACAAAGAGAGAAATTGAAACATTCTGAAGAGAGAATGTTTCCATATTGAACAAAAAGAGAATATGTAAAACATAGAAGAGGAGTGACCACTAGAAATAGAAGTAAATCTACAAAAGAGAGAGAAACAAAAGTAGAGAGATTTAGCTCTAATACCCTCCCCTAATGGTCAATTTAACTTCAAAACAACAAACAAATTTGCAAGGGAATCCGCTCTATATGTTCTGCAATATTGGTTTGTGGTAGGATGTGTGTTGGTACCCAAAACAAGCACCTCAAGGTGACGGTACTCAAAGATTGCCATCATTCTCTACTTCCAAGTGTTGTAGTTCTTTCTATTGAATCACTGACTTCCATCTAAAAGAAGATTGGTGAGATGCCATGACATATTTTTGATGCAAAAATTGTGAATATCTGAATAGGCACGAACTTTGAGATAGATTGGCAGAAACCCCCAAAAAATGAAAGGACTTCCATAAGAGAGCTTAAAAGACCTAGAAAGAATTTGATTAGATTCTAAATCCACAGGCTTAAAAATCTAGACACAAAAAATGATGCACCCGGAAAAATGGAGACCAACCTAGTTGAGATCAACAAAAACACAAGAAGAATTTGCAAAATATTTTTAAAATTGACATGGAAAAAGAGTTTCAAAAGACACCCTAGCCGTTTTTGAAAAAAACCAAAATAAATGATAGATTTGACTATAAAAGAAGTGGTGGAAAATGAAACTATTGGATGAAAACTAGAGAAAGGGTTTAAAACACACTAGACGACGCCTTTGTAAAAGACGTACAAAAAAAGACAGGTTGAAAATGCCCAAAAAGAAGGCCACAAAATTGCAAAAAAATAGGCTCACAAAAACACATCAAATGCAGGCTGCAAAATGCCAAAAAGCTATTTGTTTTTAAGAGGGAGTTGGTTGTAGTAGAAAATCCGGCTAGAGAAAAAAATATACAGAAACCCTAGATGGATTTTAGAAAACATTCTTGCATACAAATTTTTGAACACACAGGTAAAGGAAGTTGAAAATATAGAGTCTAAAATTTCATGAAGAAAGTATGGATTTTAAAACCTATTTCAAAAAATAGCTTAGAAAATTTCAATAATGAAATTATTATTTTTCGAAAAAATAACTCAGATACCATATTATGGTAAAATAATGAATGTGTTATTAAACAGAAATCATAAATAATCTATATATGCAAGAATGTTTTTATAACGAACAAAGAGAGGGAAATAAAAACATTCTAAAGAGAGAGAGAAAGTTTTCATATTGAACAAAGAGAGAATATGGAAACATAGAAGAAAAATGACCGTTAGAAATAGAAGTAAATCTACAAAAGAGAGAACAAAAATAGAGAGACGTAACTTTAATATAAATGACTTACACATACTTCTTGTTTCTATTTTACACATGTTTAGTTGATTCACTTAAGTGAATCTCACTTTTTGGGGTCCATTACATATTACCAAAGAAACGTGAATCGGAATCGGATCGGAATCGACAAGGCCGAATCGAATCGTGAATCGGCAATGAATCGGCAATGAATCGGCGATGAATCGGCAAATTTGAAAAAACCCTTTAAATTTAAAGATTTTAACAATTTAAAACTTATTTCATGCACCCTTTATTGAATATAACTTAAGCACACTATAACATCATCAAATAGAAGTTAAAACTTAACATACATAAACATGAAACATAAAATCCATCACATACGTAACTATGTTATCTAAGATTCTAAAATGTAAATTGTAGGCTAGCTGAAGTAAATAGAAATCAAATGATCATAATGATTTAAATCATAGAATGTATGTAAGATGATCCATAAGACATCAAATCATAAATTTATGTAAGAATCTAAGATGAAGATCCATGAAAGTTTGAAACTTTGAAACATATGTCTATCAATGATTCAGTATCAATATCTGTAAACAAAATATAAAAACAAGGCTCCAGCTCAAGCCTCAGGCTCATAGTCATCATCATCCTCAACATCATCCTCAAGCTCGGCTACAGCCTCAGCCTCAGCCTCTGAGTATCCAGTCTGCCTAGTAGCAAGGCGTCTAATGTAGGTCCTAGAGGACTGTCGAGCCATATCTCCCGCATATAAGATGGGCTCACGAATGTCGCTAGGGCCTGTCTCTGTGCGTGCACGTGTGCGTCTACCAATGCCTGAAGAACGTGCTCTAGCTGCCTCAGCCTCTATATCCACCTGGTCAATCCACGCACGGTCTTCCTCAGTGAAGACTGGATCTACAACCTCTGTGAGCCACTCTGATTCTGGATCAATCTCCTCCAGAATGATCGGAGAGGAGTCAGTGCCCAAAATCTGTCTGATCCTAAGACGGAGGTTGTAATGAACGAAGACAAGATCATTCAACCTCTGCACTGTCAACCTGTTTCTCCTCTTCGAGTGGATGTGCTCGAACATGGACCAACTGCGCTCACATCCAGAAGCGTTGCTTGGCTGACTCAGAATACGAATGGCAATTTTTTGAAGTTTTGGGGTTGTGGCCCCAAACATTTGCCACCATCTATCTGAAATAAGGGAAAATAAAAATAATTAGTCTCATTTACAAATTACAAATTACAAGTTAACTCTAAAATTACATAATCAACTTTAAGTTTAGAATCTAGATTCATGAACATTGAATATATTATTTAATTTTTACCTGGCTGTATTGTTTCCCGAGCATCTATGGCTACCCTGCTAGAGAAAAGTGGCCCTTCTTTATTATTGAACTTATCAAGCTCAATAATTGCAGCACTGCTATCCTCATCAGTACTCAACCTCTGGATCACTGTATATAATCCGGTGAGAACCTCCTCATCCGCCTTGAAGTCAGGACGGAAACGAAATGCCGAATTCAAAAAGTAAGCTGCTGCATGGATGGGTCTGTGGAGCTGATTCTGCCATCTCCTATCAATGATGTCCCAAATAGGGGCATACTTCTCCTGCACTCCTGCATACTGAGCTTTAATGGCCTCCTTGGCCCTATCCATGCCCTCATATATGTAGCCCATAGAGGGCTTCTCCCCATCAGCAGTTCGTAGGAGAGATACAAGAGGCTCAGTGGCCTACATATAAAGTAAAACAAAAATTTGAGTCAAAACTTAAACATAGAATAATTCAATAATATAAGGTAAAACTAAATCATTAAACAATTAGCATAGTAAACTGTAAAATATTAAATGTTAAATTGCAATAAAATTACCTTAAGTATTTCTCTAGCAGGTTTCCAAAAACCATCATCATCAAATATGCAATCCACCACATCTATTCCTGCAGTGGTCGTAGCATAGGAAGATGAAATCCACTCCCGCCCAACAAACATGCTCCTCAAATCATCCCTTGATGTCAACAAGGACTGCAAGGTGATGAAATTCGAGGCAAACCTCGTGATCCCTGGACGAGCTAACTCTTTGTCTCCTGTGTACTTCCTCATTGTGCTAAGGACAAATGAATGATTATAAATAAACTTACATATGTTTTTTGCCCTTTCCACACATGACTTGACCCACTCAAGTTTGCCAATTTCCTCCAACATGAGGTCAAGGCAGTGTGCTGCACAAGGGGACCAAAATATGGTGGGGTGCCTCTCCATCAAAAGTTTGCCTACAACAATTTTAAGATAATTAGAAATTCAAATTTCAAACATGTTAGAACTTAGAACTTAGGAAACTTAGAAATTCTAAGTTAGAATTAGAAAAAGTTCAAAATTCAAATAAATTTATTTTCAAAACTTAAAAAGTTAAAAGTTTACCTGCAGCAACATAACTTGCTGCATTATCCGTCACCACTTGCACCACATGTTGTTCCCCCACCTCTGCTATAACTTCCTCAATAACCTCACATAAGTATGTGGCGTTTTTTACATGAGCAGAAGCATCAATGGATTTGAGGAACATGGTATATCCTACAAGTAACAAAACAACGAATTATAATTACTATTAGCAATCAACAAATCAAAATTTGAAATAGTCAATCACGATTCAAAATTATGTATGTAGGAAAGTAGAATGATCAATCACCTCCACAGGATACAAGAAAATTGAGGAGTGTTCTTCCCCTCCTATCTGTCCAACCATCAGTCATGATGGTGCAACCCTTTTCGATCCACTCCTTTCGGTTGTCCTCAAGCTCATGCCTCATATCCTCAACCATTTCCTCCAGGAGGTATCCACTCAACTCAGCCTCAGTTGGGGCTTTAAACCCCGGACCACAAATGGCAACTGCATCTATCATGTTCTGCCAATAAGGAGTCCTGTCACAAATAGATAATGATATTGATTAGAAATTTAGATGTCAAAAACTAAAATCATAAAACAAGTAGATATAATTAAAGTTTTACTTTTACTTTTAACTTTAACTTTGAAGATAACAAAGAATAAAGAATCAATTACCTGGCTGCAATAAATGGAATGTTGCAAAAGTACCAGAATTTGCAAATCTCTTTTCTGGCAGCATCATGAATCTCCTTGTTCAAACCCATGCCCTCAAGCGTGGGTTGGGAGCCAGGAGTAGTGCGGGGCACAAAGTAACTATCCATTCTGCTTTTCCGCACTCTAGGCCGCAATAGGTTGGTGTTGGACTCTGTCTCAGTATGAGACCGACTACCACTAACACTCACATGAGCACTAGCACTAGGATGAAAAGGAGGCCTAGAAGAACCCTCCCCAACACAACCTACGGATGCGGAAGCTGATGCAGATGCACTTGCAGATGTAGATGCGGTTGCGGATGTGGGAGCACGGGAGCCAATACCTCTTAACCCTTCAAGTTGCATTTTCTTAGTCAACTTGTCTTGTTCAATTTTTTCTAATGCCACTAAACAAGAGCGTTTTGCCTCAGCGGTTTGTTGAGTGCAAACTGTGACATCATGGCCAGGTATGCCAGCAATGTGGTATTTCAATCTATAGATACCTCCCGAATTTATTTTTTCTTTGCAAAATATACATTTTGTTTGATATTTGGTTCTCCCAGGAAACTCTTCATTATATTTCCAGCATTCATCTTTTTTACCCATTGTGGAAATTGGAAAATGAAAGCAAAGGGCTGCTGCAATAAAAAAATTCATGTAAAAAATCAAAGTTTGCAACTAATAAACAAAAACTACAAAACAACAAACCCTAGTTTGCAATTTAGTAAAAGTTAAAACTAAAAATAAAAAACATTCAAGATTTGCAAATGAACACTAAAAAAATTTAACAAAAAATGCATACTACACTAACATGCAAAAAAAAAACCAACACTTACCTCTTGCAAATGAGTTGAGGAGTGTTGATATTGACTCCTTAATGCTCCCAATGCAATTTATGGCCTCCCCAAATGGACTTCTGATCTCTTTGGTGCTCTTCCTTCTTGCCGGTTGGAAACCTATGGATTCTCTTTTCTCTTCTTCTCTCTCACTCTTCCTCTCTTCTACTCATACTAAGCAAATAGAAGGCTCTTTAGGGTTATAACAAAGAGGAAAGTCAACTTAGAAAGCAAATAAAACATGTGTTTTTTTAAAAAAATTGAACTTTCTATCCTTGCTGCCGCGGCCGATTTCTGGCGATACCCGATGGCGATTCTGGCGATTTTTTCCATGAATCGCCGATTTTGGCGATTCAGGCGATTCATGCGAAAAAATCGCCACCAGCGATTTTCGATTCCAAAAAAATCGGGAGCCATGAATCTTATCGCGATTTCGGCGATTTCATGGCGATTTTTGGAACTATGCATATTACACATAACATTTTAATGTGTGATGTGTAAATGGGTTGAAAAAGTGAGATTTCCACTTAAGTGATTTAAGTTATAACAGTAAGGTGGAAACATAAAATCAAATTAGATTAAAAAGTGCGTGACTTAATTTATTAATTTAAAAGATCAAAAAGTGCAATTATATAACTATAAAACATATTGTAAAGTGATTTTAAGTTATAAAATTCAAAAAGTGTAACCTAGCATCAAAATATAAGGTCTGATATTTAAAATATGCAATCGAGGTTTAAAATTCTGATTACACATGGACTTGAACCTTAATAAGTTTTGATTAGCAACTCTAATTAAGTCCTAAGATAGCTCGAAACAAGCATGTGATTGAAAGCAAGAGATTGATGGAAAGGAAAAGATTGATACAATCTAAATAAACATTCTAAAACACTAAAAAGGACTTTGAAAACCTCAAAAATCAAGTATATGTTACCAAACTAAAAAATATAAATGACATTACGAGAACCTTTAGTGAAAAGATTCTCTATATGAATTGGGGAAGATTAATTGATCAATAATCGTACAGTGAGTTATCTTAGAGAAATATAAAACTTTAAAGGCAAAATTTTGTAGTGTTGTCTCCATTCGGTGATGACAAAATGAAGGACAACAATTGACCTCATCTGGGGAATGTCACTTGTTTGTTCTTGGAAGCAATAAGTAACATAAAATCCAGTTCACTAAGTTTCTTCATCCATTGCATTGGGCTATAGAGTCAGGCGTCTTAAAAAAATGACTCTAATGCAACTAGCACAAAGCAAACCTAGTTAAAATTAAATAAACTTGTGCAAGTACACTTATTAAAAACCAAGAAAAACCTACCTAATTAAAACTAGACAATAATGAAAATATTCTGTTGAAACCATTTAGTTGCTCAATGAAATAACTACCTTTTTTCAGCAACTTGCAGTTTCTTGCATGTTCACACACAACTTCATATAGGTGGAACACAAACAACTGGAGAAATGATGTCAATGCTTGATGTAACACCTCTTGGAAGAGAATGAGAGATTCTCCTTTTTGAAATGAATCATGTCTATTGCCGCTCCAAGATAGGTCCATGAATTGAAATTGCTCATGGAGAATTGAACAATGCTTCTGTCTTCTTCTTCAATAGTATTTTTCATGTTTAGGTACATGTGGAATGTCTAGCTTTCCGTTGGCTTCCAAGCAAGTTAAATGGTGTATTGAGCATCCTCTTGATCAACCAAAATCTGGATTCTTCTAGCCAATTGTGACTTGCTTGACTAGTTCACTAATCACTAACACCTCATAATGATCGAGAAAACCTTTCTCATGGGATTTCATTGATGGCATGACTGCATTGCCTATCTCAACATGCTGCTCACAAACATCTGACTTGGAAAATTCTTTATTGTTTACGAGAAATTCCTTTTCAAGCTCCGAAGTAGAACATTTATGCAAAGTGTTCCCAAGTTCATGACCTTGAGACACAAATACATCATTTTCAACTTGATTAAAACTTGCTTGCATGCCCACTTTTAAGTTATGATTATCTTGACATTAGAAGAATTTTTTTCATTCCTCATCTTTTCATCACTAGCCTTTTGAGATTGTGAACTAGATATGAGAGTCGCCAGCTATGTCTTCTTCCTTTTCTTGAAAGAGAATAGCAAGATCAATAGCTTTGGAAACTTGATGTTTTGTTGTTGTCTTTACTGATGGTGCCTTAATAGAAAGCTTCCTTGATGGTGAAACTAAATTTTATTGATTCCCATCAAGAGGACTACAAGTAACAGTTGGAAGGGACCTCCTTTGTACATCTTTGTGAGGAACGTATAACATGCCTTGAGCTATTTTCTTTTTGAGGGCAACTCATTTGCTAACCTCTGCACTATAGGATTTGTCCTTGTGATGGAAGAAAATAAATTAGAAGAAAGATAATTATCTTATCTTCTTAGCATGAATAAGATCATCTTCAATTTCAATTGTCAATGTCTGTAGAATAGATGGGGCTGCTCTCCTTAATATAAAAGTTACTACGGGAATTTGAGCATTGACAAAGACAAACTTCAAATTTGTAGTTTTGGCTTGAGAAACAACTAGAATTCTTCATGTCATTTTGTTGAAATGAGCAACAAATTCACGCATAGGCACGTGAAATGGCTTCTTTAACTGAGTAGGTTGGGCTAACAATGCTTGAGCATCTTCAAGAGGCTTGAACCTTTCCTCAAACTTGGCTATGAGAGTAGCCCAGTTTGCGATAATATGTGGTGGTAAATGGTAAAACCAATCAATAACCACACCTTGGTATTTCCACAAACAAGCTTAGAGACACGTCCTCATATCCAACACCATGAACATCGCATGCAATCTAGAAAGCAGAAATATGTTCATTAGGATGTTGTCGTCCATCACTAAAGTACTTGGGAAAGCTCTTTTGCTAGTGATCAGGAGGAGCATGTAGAGGTGGAGCTACATTCAATGGTCCAAAAGTATTTCCCCAAGGACCTTGGGCAATTTACATGTCCTTGGTAAATGCTTAAAACAATTACAATGAATATTTACGATGAAAAAGGACACAGGTATGCTTCAAATGAAAGCGTGAGGCTCTCAAATGCACGTTTTCCCTAGCAGAGTTGCCAAAAACTGTTGGGTGGACATCTTGCAACTAATAGTTTGTATAACTTCTATCACAAAATAGGATTAGTAGCCATAGTGTGTGAGACAAAGTCTCTCCTACCTTAAAGAGAAGACACCCCTTCTCACTATTACTTGGATCAAGTCAAGGCCAGAAATAAGTTTAGAGATATTGAAAGGGGTGTTATATTCTTTCTTCTTTCTTCAGGGAAGAATCCACTTACTTGAGAAGTTGGTAATCAACAAGATGGATCTCTTAACTACACTTATATCTTAAAATTGGAATAGTGATATCGATAAACTCACATCAACTCATAGGCTGATTGGAAGTATATCGACTTAGATCTATGCCTTTGTTTTCTACACTATAAGAACGGCTATGAAGCTCATATACTCCTATGCAATTCTTCAAAGATACATCACCACCATTGGGGCACACAGACTTCTAGAAGTAGATGATTTTTAAGCCTATAAGTTATTCTACTTCACAATTATAAAAGTAACTTAATTCTAATAATATGCGTTAATATAAGACTATACGAATTACAATCACAACTTCCAATTTGTATCACCACCATTGTTTTCTGTGACAACTTCGAAACAAATTGCTCCTTGTATTGAACTTTCTTACAAACTTGTACAACAAATCATAGTTATGTTTGCAAAAACTTGGTAGAGCTCTCCTGCATATATAAAAAGATGATATTTACAATGAAGGCCTCTCCTTCGTATAGGCAAAGGGGTGAGACAAAAGAGGAGAAAAGGTGGGAGAAACTCAACCACCTTGACTAAGTTAGACATGAATGAAGACTTATTAAATTACATGGATGAAGCACCTGTAATTCAATTGCATGCAAATCAATTAAATGCAACATGTCTTCTGAGAAAAATGATGAAAATGTTGAAACTGTCGAGAGTTCTTGTATTCTAAGCAACTGCATTCTCTTGATAACTGACGTGAGGCATCTTTTGATAGCCTCCTCTTTGATAGATTTCAAATTGTTATTTGAAAACTTGATGTAATCAAGATTTTTTCATTCCACAATTGTTGTGAATTCTCATTTGTTAGATTTGCACATTTTGAAATTATTGGCATTTTGAAGACCACCTCGATGATGTCTGGATGTAAACTCAAAACAACTTTTCCATCATCATCTTTAACTTTTTTTTTTTTGAATTGAAGTGATAAACGCATTCCCACAAGAACTCAAGTTCTAGGGCAATTGTTGAGAAAGTGGAGACCAAATGAATTATTGCTTCCTTTGATTTGAAGCATGTTTTCTTGATATGATGTTTTTGTTCTTTGAAGAAATTATGAGATATCTTGATCTGAAGAGTTTTCTGTAATATGAAAGTTCTAAAGAGAAAACATCTTCCCAAAGGATTGAATCCATGAGGGTTTTCAGATTTGGGCAATGATGGAAGATCCATGGAGGATAACTGTTATAGGTATTATTTAGATATTTTCTGAACACTTAGATAGGTTGGAAATGACACGAAAAACTCCTTTTTAGGGCAAAAATGATCAAAATTGAATTTTTTCAATCTTGATTGCATAAGGGTGACATATGGCCTTTTGGCTTTGAGTGGATAAGAATGCAAGTTGGGAGCATATGGATGCATGTGGATAAGAGTTTTGATGTTAAAAAATGTGATCATTTCCCAAAATTAGGTTTTAGGAATGCATTTACATGTAGTGAAAAACTTACTAATCTTAACATCTGCAAATGTGTAATCAAGATTTAAAAGTCCGATTACATATTTAAGGAAAATGGAGTTGGGCAATTTGGGAAATAAATTGGATATAAAATTTGGAAATATGGAAAGATACTTGCATTCTGTAGGGGATATTCCAACTTTTCCTTCACAAACAAATTAAAACAAGCACACAATGTATTTACAAAAACAAAGAAATGAAATTAAAGAACATGCCTCTTGCTTTCTCATAAATTAATAACTTTCAGCACTTCACTCTTCTATGCACATTTTTTTTTGGATGAAGAACCTTTTGCATCACAAAGAATGAGAGTTTTGAATCTATTTATCAACCTCGAACAAAAATTTCGGGTTGTATCGAAACAAATGGATAACAAAGAGCAAAAGAATGCATCAAATAAACTATAAGAACAAGAAATGCAAACAAAACCCAAATCTTACGCTTGCTTGGAGAGCAATGAACAAAATGTTGAGCAAGAAGAAGTTGGAATGGAACTCTCTTCTCCAAAATCGGGTTTTTTTGTATTTGCATATGATGATCAATGCCTTTGAATAATATAAGCTCCCAGCTCTAAATTGCACTTTTTACATGCTATTGCATATTTAAAATGATGTAAATGTGAAGGCCAAAAGCATATAAACTTAAATGCCCAAGAAAATTGTACGTTTTAGACCGCTTTGCATATTTAAAATGGGAGTTTTAGTGTAAATCAGTTGTTTCCAGCATTATTGCATCTGGTGTTTTCCTCTTTTTGATGCAAATTGGGCTTTTCACATTGAATTTCATATTACACTTTTGGTGCAAATTGCAGATCAAGGTTTTTATGATTACTTACATATATTAAAATGCAATATCCAAGAGCATGTAAGTAAAATGACCAAGCAAATTGGGCTTGTGCAGCCACAATAAATATTACATATTTGCCTTATACTGCAAAATTGTACCTTTTGTGATCACTTACACATTCCATCTTGACCATTGAGCGCAAATCACACTTTTTGTTTGCATCTACATGTTAGAGTTTGAAGTGAATATGCAAATCCGGGTTTTTGAGATGACTACATATTTAAAAATGTTATCTAGAAGGAAAAAGAAGAAGAGGTCGGACATTTCCAACCATTTTACACATTACTCATACTCAAATGCACAATCAGACTTTTTAAACTCATTTACATGTTGCCTTGTTTCATAAAAACCCAAACATGGAGTCGGTCACACTTTTTTGGGCAAGCTTGCATATTGCATTTACATGCAAGGTAGAAATTCAAGGGTTTCACAATGAAAAGCATATTTAAAATACTATGCAATAGTGCCCAACCAAGTAGTTTTTGTATAAAACAAGTAGTTTTTGCAAGCCAGTTGTGGTTTTGGATGAGGAATACACATTGCATATTGAAAATATGTCAAATGCAATTCGCAGCTGGCTCCAAAAAGTCGATTTACCTCTTAGAGTGAGGAAAAAAAAACAAAATCAGATTTTTTGGGTGCAACTACATGTGTAAATGGCTTACACATACTTGTTTCTATTTTAAACGTGTTTAATTAATTCACTTTGGTGAATCTCACATTTTTGGGCCCATTACATATTACACCCAATATTTTTATGTGTCATGTGTAAATGGGTTGAAAAATTGAGATTTTCACTTAAGTGATTTAAATTATAAGAATAAAGTGCAAACATAACATGAAATTAGATTAAGAAGTGCACTTTATAACTTAAGTGACTTAACTTATAAGTTAAAATATCAAAAAATGCAACTATATAACTTAAAAACATATTGTAAATTTCAGAAAGTGCAACAAAACATCAAAATATAAGGTCTAATATTTAAAATATGCAATCATGGTTTACAAGTCTGATTATACATACACTAAAAGCTTAATAACTTTTGAATAACAACTCCAATCAAGTCCTAAGATAGCTCGAAATAAGTGTGTGACTGAAAGCAAGATATTGAAGGAAACAAAAAAATTAAAAAATCCAAACAAATATGCTAAAATGCAAAAGAAAACTTCAAAGGCATCATAAATCATTAACGAGCACCTTTAGTAAAAAGACTTGCTATATGAATTGGGGAATATTAAATAATCATTTTTTACCAGTCATATGGTGAATTATCTTAGAGATTTATGAAACTTTGAAGGCAAAGTTTGGTAGTGTCGACTCCATTTTGGGATGACTATAGAAAACGTTCATGGAACTTATGTAAGCATTGATTTTGTGACAACTTGGCATAGAGTGGATATATTGATTAGGTGATAGCCAACTTGCCCAATGTCTTGGCTTTTCACTACTTTTCAATGACAAAATTGTGTAAAAATTGAAAATGAGATGTTGGATGTGCGATGGTTCGACAAATATACCAAGTGAAGCTCCAACAAGAAGAATGAGAAATTAGAGTAAGGCTTTCATTCTATGGGATCTTTAACATGTGGTAAGTTACCTTTTTGGTCAATTTTTCATGACTAATCATTTGTTTTAAACTTTTATGACCTTTCTCCAATTTAAATAAGTAATCACAAGGCAAGAGTGGCCTGCAAAGCACAATAATGCCTCTAAGTTATGTTTATATTTTAGAGGCGCTGCAGCATTTCATTGGAAATAAAATTTATAGATTGGTAAATATTTTTATTTATATGGTGCCTATGAAGCCAAGGCCATCTTAAGAATTTTAAGTGCTATAAATTGAACTTCTTCATATTAGTTGGACTTGTACAAGAGGAAATTCTTATTTTTTATTTTTAATATATGCTGTGTATCATTACAGGACAAAAGAGCCACATTGGAATGAGAATTTTAGAATTAATGTAAAAGATCCATCCACAAAATATCTACAGGTGAGAAACCTTTTCTCAACTACTTATGATCAAAGGATGATGAATGATGGGCTGATTTTTTATTGAATACAAGAACTAAGGTAAAATCAATTTCAGCTTTCATCTTTTTTCACTTTGCAATCTTGAATTTCTTTTAATCTGTTAACTTTAATATTAAAAGAATAATTAATTATATGTAACTTTTACCAAAGAAAAAAGGAAAAATATGAAATCATTAGTTGCTTGATATTTGTGCATACAAATTTGAAAGATTCATGGACAAAGTATATGTAGGTTTCAAATTCTTTTCTCGAATACTTATGTTTGATTTATAATAAATTATTTGATGGTTTAATATTGAATATAGGATCTAAGGTAAAATTCAGTTAGATTTTTTCTGCTTTTATCCTTGTTACCCAAAGTTTCTGGGATGGTGAAACAAGGCTCTTGGGAGTACTTTTTTGCCTTTTTTAGGGATGACATGGATTATCATATAAAAACTAGGTAACATTTAAAATATATAAGGAAATCTGAAATTTCAAACATATTCATATGATACCACTGATAAATATATAATCCTTTACATACATTATACGTAGCAATTGAGTTGAAATGAGAGTTAAAATCTCAATTTCATACATTCGTACTCATGATTTATTGAATCTAGAATCATCGTCACTATGCATGAATAGTGGTTATTAAAATACCAAAAGACTGCAAGTCTCAACAAAATGAAAAGTATCATATCATATATCATTGTATCAAATGTTTCAAATGACTCAAAAGTGTCAAAGTTAAAACTCAAAAGTGAATCATAGATAGTATGTCACTACCCCTAATCTTCATTATCAGGGTCAGTATCACAATCAGCCTCAGCCTCAAAAGCTGCATCATCCAACAAAATCCAAACCAATCCATTTTGTGCATTGTCCTCATCAACCTAGGTGGTTTCTTTGAAATTAATATCCCATTGTAAAGCTAGACTTTGCCAATACTTAGTCTTACAATTTCTAAGTTTTGAAGCACTATGTGCAACCACTAACTACTCCGCTTGTCTAGAGGTATGTTTATTATTGTTGATGGAGTTGATAAAGCTGCATGTGGACCAATTCCTCTTTGTAGTAGAGGAATTGAGAGGAGGCAAATGGAAAGTGTCTTGAACTTTGATGCATCTGACCCATGCCACTGCCACCATCTTTGTAGAGTTGTTTTGTGCCATTACTGCTCTATCCATCTTCGTCTTTGGCATGTTGAAGTTTGGACCTTCAAGATTTGAGAATGTAACCTATTTTCATGAAGTATATAGCACTGCTCAAGTACATCTTTTGATTTAGTGCAAAGACTGCCATATTAATTAGTGTTCATACTCAATAGTGTTCCACCTTTGCATGACAATGGGCATAATGTATTTCTCATTTAAGTTGAAGTGATCATCGTTAGCCAAAATTACTTCACTATAAGAACCACAATACTCTCTAACTTCAATTTTTGGCATTATCTCATAATCATTTCATCAAACAGTTGGTATGTAGAGTCTAAACTGAAATTTCTTTTTTTTTCTTGTGCCAAAACATGTTACAAAATGCAAACTTCTTGCATCGAGATTTTGTCAAACATTTGTTTGACAATAGAAATCTGATGTATTTGTTGTATTAAGAAAGTATGAATCATAAGTTGTAGCATTTTTGATTTTCTTTACCAAAATAGAAAATCTTGATACATCAGCATTTTGTCAAACTCTTAGAATGACACTTGTTTTGGACCTTCATTTATAAAGAAACAATTTGACATACAGTTAGCAGCCAATAAGGCCAATCCTTGTTAATGTTGTAACTTCAGGTCGGATTGAATTGACCTAGAGATAATCATTTGATGGTTATTGGTTAAACATTAATTAGACAAACTTCCATATATATATATATATATATATATATATATATATATATATATATATATATATATATATATAATGTATACATTATATATAGACATGTTTATATTATTGTTAATATTATCTAATTGGTTATAAACTTATAAATTGCCATAGAGACATGTCACTTCACGAGACATGTCTCCTCTACTCATATTTATATACATTCAAATCTGCACTTGGAAAACACAGAAATAATGGCAGTGCTACTACATTTTCAGAGAACGATCTTTCCTCAACATGGTATCAGAGCGCTTGGCTGCAAATGCAGAAAATAGAAAGAAGAAATATAGAGTCAGCACTAGCCTATACAAGCAGTGGGAATGAGAAATGAAAACATGGCAGGGAAAGGAATTATCTGATCAGAATTCATTAGACAATTGGGGAGTAGAAGGAACAATCCTATGGGAAGTGTAGAATCAAGCATGGTAGACTTCTTATTTAGCAACTAAAATAATTAGTCTATTGTGAGAGCTGTTGTAGAATATACACAGGTGAAGGTCCTTATTTTCCCCAGAACCATGACATGTCAGTCTCTCATTTGTTGTGGATGTGCTTGTATATCAATTTGGTTTAGATGAAATTGGTCATAGTTAATATCAGAAGTGTCAATAAGTTCCATGAGTCCTTTTCAACTCCCGCCCTTAAAACTTGCCTCGTATTGTAACGCCCTGCTAGGGAACCCAAAAGAAATTAACCTAAAGTTTCACTAAGTTTGTCAAACTTTTTTTTTTTGAAAGATAATAAACAACAATAGATATAATATAGTGAGAGCAACAATAACAAGAGATAAAATAGCGGAAGCAATAACTCACATACATACAACCATCATAAACAGATTACATCTCCTAAGGGTTCTAAGAGGCAGAATCACATATAAGTTCTATTAATACTAAATCCAATATACAACAAATCCACATCATAAAATTATTACAAGTACAAATCCATTTAATATAATATACAATTATATCGAATGCCACTTGGCATAAATAGAATGCATAATCATCCACTGTACAAGTCATAGGTTATGAAAAGCTCAAAGAATATACATCAACAGTAAATACATCATCTCATAAGATCTCTGATAATCAAATACAGTACAACAGAATATAACGATCCAACAAAAATATAAGATCAGATAGAAAGGAACATCTGCACAAGCACATCCAACAATGACATCCAACGATTGGATCTCAATGGTATAGGAAAAATGCACTACCACCCAACCTCGTGGAACCTAAATGGCTCACTCCTACCATACTGAGGAGATAAAATCAAGTCCCAAACAGATAAAAAAACACAAGTCATAACCAACATCTAGGTTCAAGGAATCACCTGAAAGAAAACTATCTCAAAGAGTACCAAAACACAAGTATCATCTAATCCCAGAGGCAACAAGACACATAGGAAATGTACTATGTAAGTGGACAAGTATCCTCGCATGAGCCAACTCTAAGGTTACTCTGGCAGCCTCTCTGGACTCTGGCCCCCCTAGTGTCTCTATGCAACATTAGTATCCTTTCATACATACAAGGCATACTAACGAGTCAACTCTAAGGTTACTCTGGTAGTCTCTTAGGACTCCGGCCCCTTAGTGACTTTATGTGGCACTGATATCTTATTAATTCATTTTAAACCCATTTAACAAAATGATATCACTTATTAAAACAACCTACAATGGGTTACCCAGGCAGCCTCTTTAGGGCTCCAGCCTCCATTGCAAGCCACTTCCCAACGTGACATACAAATAACCTACCCTAAGCTCAGCAAAAGAAAAAAATCTCATAAGATCATAAAATACACATCAATTCTTAAACAAGAAACTGAAAAGCACTGAAATATCACTGATCAAAATCACAAATTTCATTATTACAATCATCCTAACAAGACTGATCGAAAATCAAGTACACATATACCAAAATATGACATAACATGACATCACCAAAAAAAAATCACATAATCACTGCAGTCCCATACAAGTAACTGGGAAGCAATCCAAAGACAATTGATCGAAGACTCAAAGGTTACACTAGAAAAGTCACACCATTCACTTCAGTTCTGCCCAAGATAAACTGGAAAGCAATAACACCAACAGATCAAACTCATCAAAGAAGACACGTGACTACATCATAATGGTCAAGTATAAAAGATCGAATACATAACATCATCATATAACAAACTCCCCAAACCTCTGGTAAACATCCTAACTTGGGCAAAGTACTAAGTCAAACCTGCAACCCAAATCATACAATACAACAAACATCATAAAAGTACATAATAATATAGCTCCCATAATTCATTCAATTTTGAAAACACATAAGTTCATTTTTCACTATGGGATTTTTGAGTTTTCATTGTCATTTCCAAATATCATAAATACTAAGTTTTTGATTATATAGAAGAAATAAAAATTTCTATAATATAAATTCGCTTATAAACAAACTGAACTATTTAATAAAATTATGATTTTTATTAAATAAATCACTTCACCCTAGTTTACTATTGAAGTTGATGAAAGATCAACCCCACAACTCCCAAGAATCACCTACATGCAAACACTTGTTACAAAAGAGAAGCAAAAAGCTATGGAGGTAGAAAATGCCAGATTCATGGATGAGACATTCTTGATGAGCAAAAAGGAGATTGCTATTATCAAAAGTGAATGAATAAATTACAAAGAGATCAATTCTTATAAAAGGAGATCAAAACCCTAATAGGGTAAAAACTAGGTTGCATGGTAATAATTAATAAAAGAATTAATTATTATATCCTTAAAGTTTAGCTATAACATCCTCTCTTAAGATAAACTTAGGGAGTAGCTAAAAACCTAGAAACTACTGCTGAAAGTAAATTTGGGTCCTGACAACAAGGCCTGATGAGGTTCCTAAGCACAACGAAACCTTTGTAAAGAGGAGAAATAAAGAAAAACCACATGGGAAAAACCCTACTTTAAAAAGAGATGGAAAGAATTTTCCAGAAGATAGGAACAAAAGATGATCATGAAAAACACCACTGAAGCATGAAACTACAAACATTGCCAAACTATTGATTTGAAGAACCTCCACTGTATAGAACATGGCCAGTTTGAGAAGACTAAGTCCGAAGGGCTGATTAATCGAAGATGGAAGATATCTTCATGGCTTCCAAAATAAGGAATGAAAGAATATATGGTAAATGATCCATCTCACCGAAATGCATAGGTATCCAGCGACTACAATCGCCTAGTACATAGGATCAAATACTAAATACATAGCTCACTCCATCGAACCAAGAAAGTAATAGAACCAACATAACTCCCTTATAATGCGGAGAGGTAAGACATGAACACTGAAATTGAATGCAACATTTCTTGGAGAAAGAAGAACTAGGAACATTGAGAGTGAAAAGAAGTACAAACACCTATAATGGCATGTGTCATCGACACATCATGAGGCTAATGTTGTGGAAGGAACACTCACTTGACAAAGGAAGATGGTGAATATGACCAACATGAAACCCCTCGAGGCACTTTATTATGTAGTGTGAGTACAACAAAACACAAAGATGTACAAGATCCCAAAATGCAAAAGAGTGGCACTTTCTCTTAGTGTGTTTGCAAAAATACTATAAAAGAATGTCGATAAAGATCAAAAGAGACATAAGGCTGATACAACAAATAGTACAACCTATTACAAATCATCTGAAGCAATGAAATCGATCCTTAGACCTGAAACAACCCAGATATCCACCAGAATGCAAAACTGCAAAATATTGAATAGAATGTGCCTGGTGAAGAATTTGGAGAAACAATCAATTTCACTGGAAAGATCTCGGAAAGACCTTTCCAAAAATATAAACAATTCCCAAATTGGAGATCGAATGTTCAAGAAATGTCTCTTGGAGTGCAAAATAAAATTTCTAGCTTTGACTACGTAAATAGGAAATCAAACAGCATCAAAAGTCCAAATAACCTACACCATCATGATGGGCTCAGATAGAGCTTTTTGACGATATAAGATTCATCAAAAAATACCTTCGTATGGCAAAGATATTGGCCCAAAAAACGATGACACCAACACTTGTGGCAGGCGTGCAATTCTGACGTCCTTGCTGTGTCACTTTGCTGATGCAGGCATCCTTTTTGAGAAGATTTAAAAAGGTTTAAAAAAAGCAAAACTCTTTGAAGTCATATTTTTTTAAAAAGAAAATGATTTTTAAAAAAAATCATGAGTTTTTTTCCCATTAAAGCCTTTTGTTTTTGTGATTTATTTTCAAATTAAAAAAATCGTCTCCTTGGAAAGCGTGCCTAAATCTAGTAGCAATTTTTTTGCCTTACCTATCAATTGTGTCCAAAATGGACAAATTTTATATGGAAATAGGGGTTTTGGGGTTCTACAAATCCAACAGTGAGGTCCATTTGGGCTCAAAATGTGCCGAACAAAATGACTTCTCGAGATTCAATACAAAATAACTTTGAAAACTAAAACCCTTTGAAATAAAAAAGGCATAGATCTGAAAGCCAGGAAAAATCTCTCATAAATTGAACAGGGGCATGAAGAGCTGGAGCTTTGATACCATGTTGAAGTTGATGAAAGATCAACCCCACAGCTGCCAAGAATTACCTGCATGCAAACACCTGTTACAGAAGAGAGAAGCAAAAAACTATAGAGGTAGAAAATGCCAGATACATAGGTGAGACATTTTTGATGAGCAAAAAAGAGATTGCTATTATCAAAAGTGAATGAATAAATTACAAAGAGATCAGTCCTTATAAACGAAGATCAAAACCCTAATAGGGTAAAAGCTAGGTTGCATGATAATAATTAATAAAAAAATTAATTATTATGTGTTTAAAGTTTAGCTTAAATAAACTAGAGATAATAAGTGACTTAATAATTAAATCAAAATGATTTAATTAATAAGGCAATATCTTATTACTCTAAAATTTACAACTATCAATTGACTTCACAAATATATTTTAATAATAATTCAATTAAATTTTTTTAATTAATTATTATTAAGATTCAATTCAATACTCTTTAAATTAATAATGATAAAATAATTATAGTATATTGTCAATAAAATAATTTTGTGTCAATTAATTAAATAAGAATCATTATTAACAATAATAATATTACATTCAATATTTAATAACAATTATATAATAATTATTAATAGTTATTAATAGTTATCATAAAATAAAAATAATTTTTAAATAACACATAAAAAACTATTAATAAAATTTAAAAATATTAAAAAAACCAAATGAAAAACACTTACCCCAAATCCCAAGTGGGGTCGCCGCCACGCTTACATTGCGTGCGATTGACTGCTTTGGCAATCTCGGTTGTCGGGGCAATCAAGGACTGCATGATAGCCTTGGTTGCCATCGCAGTCATGCGATGCGGACAAGAAGAGAAGGGGGTGGGGGGTGGTGGCCCCTGTCCACCAAAACAAAATTATATATATTTTTAATAAAACCAAGCTGCCAGTAGAAAGAAGGGAGGAAACAAATTAATTTCTTTTTTTTATAAACAAGACTACCCCACAAAAAATCGCAGAGGTCAGAATAATTAATTTCCATTTTCATTTTGTTTTATAATAAAAACAAACAAAACAATGCCTTCCCAAAAAACTTTGCTATTCCTATTATATATATATTAATAAATTTGCACAATAGATCTGATAGGAGAAGGACAATCAATCAATCAAATTTTTCATTTAAATTTTGATTTCTTTTCCAAACCCTCATCCCAAATATAATAATCCAAATACGAATCGACAATTCATCAAACAAGGGTTTCAAAACTAAATTTCATTTATAGATGTTTCTAAAAAGAAGAACAATAATTCAACAAACAAGGGCTTCAACCCGATTCAAATTCTGAAAACAAATTCATCCAGACACGAAGAAGACATATTTTTAATGCAAGAACTACACCTCAAAACTCACAAGATCCTACCTAGATTTAATGCTAAGCAACGAACACATAAAACATGCAAGAATTTTTCTTCTCTTTCAAAAACCCTCCTTCCGAAAATTGACTCCTCCAACCTATCTATGGAGAAATGAGCTTTGGTTTCCCAATAAAGAGCTTTCCCCAATTTAGGGCTTCGATTGTGTAATCACGCGAAACCCCTTTTTCCTTTATTATTTTATTGTATTTTAATCATGCACAAGCTTTTTGCAATTTAATTAAAATAATCTTTATTAAATTAATGCTTGCTCTCTTTAATAATTCTCGAGATGTTTTTAATGATATATTTATTAATTTAATTAATAACATTATTTAGATTTTATTATTGAAATAAATGTCCTAAATAATTATCAATATATTAAATAAATATAAATACACCAAAATTAGAACTTTAATCAAATTTTTTAAATTTAATTCTTTTATTTAATTAATTTCTCAATTAATTAAATATAATTAAATATTGAATTTTAAAAATTTTTTTCATTAAATTAAATCAATAAATTATGTTTTAACTTGATTTAATTACAATTGAAAATCACACCAGACCCACAAGACTAAATATGATAACTTAATTGAAGACAAAGAACAAAATCAAACTCCACGGTCAGAATCACGAATTCACGTCACATGACGAATTCAGACAGTTCAACAACTTAGATACTTGTTCTACTTTCTAGGAGAATTGGCTTAGGTTAGAATTTGTACTCAAGAATTATCTCCCCACTTATACCATTGAAATATTGCTATAGGTACGGTCATCCTAACAACTCAGGGAAGTCAATACCCGGTACCTGCAATCTGCATAAAATTCACGCATGTACATACTCATATATTCTAAACCAAACATGCAATGGTGGGGAGTGGTGCATCATATAGATCTCGACTAGCAGGTGACTACGACTCCCTCCCTCAACCAAATCAGGAACATCAATTATAAAGTAAAATAGACAAGTACACCATACACATGCAAGTATGGGGTAAGCAACCTTAGAAACTATATATAAATCATTCATCTAACTAAAATCATGAAATAACCGAAAGTCACTAAATGAACATATATATATCATCATTGAAATAATCCTAAAATAACTGAAATAACTAAATAACTCATCACATAAATCAACAGAGTATGCAGTGACATATAATCAAATCTGGTAACCAATTATTGATAATCATAAAACACAATAAAAAAACTAGCCTAAAAGAATCCGGCAATACAACAAAAAAGTAAACTAGGGGTAGGCATTACACGTATTGGTGGAACTTTAAGGTTCATATGCTTGGGACGACGAATGACCAACCTGAAATCATATCAACTTGATCCGTTAATATAATGGTATTTCGGATGTGAATTCTTATCTGGGATCTAAATCTGCTTATTATTACATCATCCATAATTATTTATCTTCAATAAGTATGCATTGTCGTATGATATAGTATTCAATCAATCCATTCTTTAAATTAAACTTATAGGTCATAGCACCTTGACCTGTCTTTGTCTAATTCACCCCAAACCTATTCAAAGATGTCACAATATGTGGATGAACTCTCAGTTAAAAAATAGTCTCCAAGTGCATACTAAATGTGAACTTGCATATCTGTTATAATCTGAATACCACATAACTGTATGAAAGTGCATTTTGGTATGAGTCTAGATCATAAATGTGAATCTATATATCAATTGTGAATTTGCATATTAAATTGAGATTCAGAATATTGGATATGAGAATGCTTATTGGCTATGAATCTTCACTGTCGTCAATGTCAATCTTTATTAATATTTGGCAATTTAAAATGCCCTATCCTTCTATCATTGAGCTTAGCCCATACTTGTACTAGGAATTGCCTCAAAAGTTGTGAAGTGGTTGATCATTACTTACTCTGATGTTCTAAACTTGAAAGTTCACTAAGTATATCTCTTTAACGTTGTGTGGGTGTTGGGGATCATCATCAATATATGATTGTATGTCTTCAACCAATACGTTGACTCATCTTTCTAGAGTGTTAGTTTTCAAACTTGAACAGCTAGGTTTCATTGCAAGACATGAAAAAATGATTTTTTTTGGAAGGGATTCCATTTCTATGCTATAAGAGGGATTAAAATGCAATATGAAAGAAGGCTCAAACGTTATCCAAGTCGTTATATCTCCAAATACACAGGAAACTATTACTAAAATTAATGTGTAAATTGAAGTATGAAGACAAAGAAAGTGCACAAATGCCATTCATTTCACAAAAGAATGTCCTTGTATTATTCATCAAAAGATAGATACAAATGATATTTACAATTAATAGAATGAAATGAAATACTGAAAGAAAATTTCTCTTGCACAATTGGTTGTGAGAGTAACTTTTAAATCTACTAATATCTATCTCTATTCTACAAAAGTGCATAAACATGAAAGAAAGAGTATAGAATGAAGGGGTCATAGGGCACCAGTTATTGTCTGTAATGACTGGTCGTATTGCATTACTGCAATCCTGCTTGCTTGCTGCCCCAAACCGCATTTCCTCCAAATCTCTGAGTCCTGCATCCATAAGAAAGATGTGTTAGATCCAATGGATCTAAGTAATGACGGAAACACCTTACCTTATATGCAAACAAACTATGCTACCATCATATCATGCACTTTTATAAAACAAAAACATATACTAGTATATCAAAGGCATTCATGATCACATCAAATTTTATTGCTAAAATATTTGTTTCTTGTTTAGGATCTTATCTCTCATAGTTACACGGATATAACCATAGGCTCCCATGAGGGTTATTGAGCTCGGGTAAGTGAGGCGAGTAATGGGCAGGGTGAATCTCTAAATACACTTCTATCAAAACCTGGAAACAGTGATACCGATAAACCTTCATTAACTCAAAGGCTAGCTGAAAATGTACCGGTTTGGCTCTAAGTCTAGTTGTACTTCTTTATGGAAAAACTTTACAATTAGGGCACAAAGACTCCTAAAAGTAAGAAGAAAATATAAGCTACAGACAAAGCTTCTAGCTATACACTTCCACAATTGCTCCTAGTCAAAGCTTTGACTCCAATTGCTTCTTAACTCTTTTTGATTCAATTCACAAGATACAATTATCAAGAACACAAGATAACATGAATCAAAGATAACTTAGATGAATTATAGACAAAGCTTATAATTCATGCAAGCAAAAATCTCACTTAATCAAAGTTAAGTCTTGAATACTCTTTTGTATTCATTTTTTCTCAAAATAGTGCTTACACAAACAAAGTTCTACTGGCACAATTTTTCAAGAGCTCTCTTGCATAAAGATAATGGTGATTTTACAATGAGGGGGCACTCTTTTATATAGGCACAAGAGTTGAGAAAAGTTGGAGGAAAAAGTGGGAGCAACTCAACCAACTTTGACTTAGTCTAACTATAGGAGAAAATAAAGGGTTACAGGAATCTGCACATGCAACTCACATTATATCATTTTACATACATGTAACTCACATTACATGTAATTACCCTTTTTCATGTAATGCATCCTTTTCAACTACTAACATAAAATAAAAGCTAAAACAACAATCATACAGATTGTTTTTCAGTGCCTTGATTTTGACAATGATGTCACACATTGTGGGAAGATCACCAATTTCCATGGTCTTCGATATGGCTTCTACTTTCATTGCATTTGCATATGTTGATTGCACAATTTTGGAATTTGCTGTTGTAGTATCTAACAAGTGTTTCTTCAAGGATTTATACAAGACAAACTTGTTCATTGTATGCAGTGAACATGAGTGTAAGCTCTTTTCATTTGTGAGTTCATCTCACGATAGTCAAAGTCAAATCTGGCCTTGAACTTCTTCAAGGTGATCAAATGCAACTCTGCTTCCATGTTATTTGCTTTAGGTACATAAATGATTGAATAGTTGCCAATAGCCAAAGGTTTAGCTGAGGTAATGCCGAAACTATGTCTATGCATAACATGCTGATCACTCTGCATATCCATGAGTTGTATACCTAGCTCCATCAAGATGATTCGATTTGTAGCAAACCTAGGTAAGGTATACGGCTTGCCTTTGAAATAGCCAACTCTCAAGTATGTGAAAGTTGGAAACAAAATGAAAATACAGCCGTATTGGTTCACCTTTTCCCATGCCGCATCAGATACTCTTTTGGCAGATAACTGTTTATTGAATAAGTACTGGAAATGTCCAAAGAAGGTATCTTGAACTCTTTTACAATGAAATTTACTATTTGCCAAAGTGATTTGGTTATAGTAATCTCAAATAGGAACTTGAAGAGAATCTCCCTTGGTTGATAGACTAGAGAAAGATCCCATGGCAGAAGCAATATAAACAAGGTAAGAGTTCATGTAGAAGGGTGGTGAAGTTCCCACGTTGCCTATCTGCTGACAAAGTGCAATGTTGATGAGCTCTCCCCAAAAGATGTGTTCTCTATTCTCCATGATTTGAAACATGATCTTATACATCCATGGCTTGAAATCAGTAGAATCTTTAAGGCTACAAATTCTGCCGAGAAGGATGATGAGATCCTTATATTCTTGTTTAAAGTTAGACTGATGAACGGTCTTTGGCTATCTGGAAAAGTATTTTCTTTTATTGCCTAACCAGTAAAGGTCGACATACTTCTGATAATCATCCTTTTGCCGATTCCAACGTGTTGAAGATGATTTCTTGGTTAAATCTACACATTTTTCTTTATGTGGAACTTTGAAGGTATATTCAATAACCTCAGGATCAAGGCTAATGATAATCTTGTTGTCAGCATCTTTGATAGTCGTCTTTGGAGTAAACCGCCATGCACATCTGAAAACAAAATCAGATTCTATGGCTACCATAGGAAATGTAGACACTAGGTGAATGTTACTTCTCCTGACATGCTTCATTTCATGGCTAGTTGTAGCTTCAACTCTTTGGAAAAAATTAGCCAATCCACATAACCAATCTTTGTGTCCATCACGTTATCTAGAATAGATATGATAGATGAGGGAGCTACATGAGTTAACTCTTTATCATACTGATATTTCATTTTTCCTTTGGGTTTTGATGGTGAGGACATTTCTTGTGCTTGTACTACAACACAAAAATCCCAAAACATAAATAAATCATCAGATGGAATCGCCATACAAGTTGATTTGTGATCAACAAAGATTTGGAAACAAATTGGAGACCTGGTAGATCCAATGAAATGATCTCAAAGAAATCATATGCATATGAAATGGATGAAAATGAAATGAATAGAAAGCAGAATAAAGTGTTATGAAGGTGGAAGAATGGAAGATAGAATGAAATGAGAATGTGTGAAGGTGAAATGCATGGGAATGTGTGCAAATAAAGATTGTTGATTTCAAACGTGACTTAGGGTTTTCAAGGCATTATTGCATGAAGAATGAGTATATGTAAGTGCAACATGTAATGGGAGATAAAAGGTGAGATGAGATGTGAATGCGGGTGGAGGATGCACTTCACATGTAAGTGCTAATGGAGGAATGGAAAGCATGGAAATGAGAAAAAATATGTATTTGCTCATGGAGGTGCAAATGTATATGGAGGGATGGAAATGGAAAATGGAAGAAGGATAATGAGTTTTATAGTCACTTTTGGTGAAATGGGGAAGTCAAAGTATATGGGAGATAAAAATGACATCTTTTTGACTTTTCAAAAAGTAACTTTTAATCAAAATTGGACCTTTTCGATGCAATTACACGTAAGGCATTTCGTGTAATCGTGTTGTGTGAATGGAAGCGAAAAGTGAGATGAGTGAAAATGAAAATGGAAAATGAGATTACATGCATGTGTGGATGGTGAATGAGATGGAAAACATGTAATCACATTTGTCGAATGAGAGGTGAGGTGTTGTGACATGTGTGGATGGTGAATGAGATGGAAAACATGTAATCACATTTGTCGAATGAGAGGTGAAGTGTTGTGACATGGAAACGGAATGTGGAACGTGATGATGCTTTCGCATGAAGTGAAGCAACAACAAGTTCTTGGAAAAGAACTTGTGACTTCTCCAAAGTGGAGAAAATCGGAAAGCAAACAAAAAACAGGAAAAAACAAAGAAAAACGTACCTTTGGAAAGTGACTCAAACAAGCCAAGAAGCAAAACACTTCAATACTCAAATTCGAAATTGGAATTTGGGAAAGAACCAAAAAACATGAAAATGAACAAAATCTTCATTTTTTAAAGGAAAAATGCACTTTTCATAGCATAGATTTCAACAAGTGGCAATCATCAAGCAATTATGTACATAAAATCGACAAGAAAGCACAAATTAAATAGCAAGAAAGAAGTCCACTTACATGATGATCAAATGCCAAAAATGAAGGGAAAAGATGCTCCAATGTTGGAAAATTCTCCAATAATGTTTGAATCTTTTAACCTTATACAAATTCGAATGGGAGAGAGCAGCAAACAAGGGATAGTTGTTAAAAGATGCCAAAACGTGCCCTACAATTGCTTCAAGATCCAACGTTTTGAAATACATGTGCTTGGGACATTTTTAGCGAAAAACCTTTTTCACCATGGTGCATGAGCAAATCAATTGGGTGTTTAAACCTCAAATCATGCATCAACATGCAATGCAATCACCTAATAAAGCTAAATCGATTTGGATTGGAGCAAAAACATGGATAAAAAATTGAGTTATTTGCTGATTTCTTAAAAAATTTACCCTAGATTGGAGCTTCCAAAAATATTTTTGAGCTTCTTAGATCCATTTTGAATGCAAGAAAACTCATTGCTAATAAAAAACGCCTCCAATGGAAAAAAATTCCAGGCAAATCCATCAAGAAAATCTCCATTTATGATTAAAATCAGGCTTTTGGAGGGCAAAGACATGTAGTTCTTCAAAATCAGACTTTTTGGAGGCCAGGACACATGTTAAAACATTCTTCAGTTTAAAATCAGACCTTTTAGATTCAATAACATATTTTAAAATGTGCAAACAAGGCAAATTGGACCTTTTTGGGTCAATAGCATATTTTAAAATGTGCAAGGAAGCAAAATCTCACCTTTTGGAGGAGGATGCACGTTTTAAGTTGCATCTCACATTTTGGATGTAAACACATAAAAGCTCAACTTTTGATGTAGTGACATAAAAAAGGTCCACTTATAATAGACTTTTGATGTAATGACATCAAAAAGGTTCACCAAGTTGAACTTTATATGCAGTGACATGTAAAATGTCCATTTTTGATGGATTTTACATGTAATTGCATATAAAATGCACACTTTTGATAACTTAAAGTCATTTAATTCACTTAAATTTATAAAAATGTTACTAAATGGGTCATAAACAATATTTGTCTATCATATTAAAAAATATAACATATAAACAATATTTTAGAAGTAACATTTAAATAAGCATTTGATTTAAAATTCAAAAATTAAACTGGAACTATATAGTTATCTAGTCACTTTAAGTGAAAAATTAAGAAGTAACTCAACTTAAAATTATAACATAAAGTGTACTATAGTCACTTTAAGTGAAAAATTTAAAGTTAAAGTAACTTAAAAACATAACAAAAAGTGAATATAAGTTGTATTTATCAAAAAGTGAAAGTCAAATTAAAAATATAACATCATATTTTTAATTTGTGTTGTTGCACCAAAAAGGTCCACTTTTGAGGCACTAAAACGGGCGTATCTCTTGACCAACATCTCTAATTGCGCTCTAGGTTCGACTGAAGCAAAGGGAAAAGCGAAAGGCATGACATGAGCAAAACCAAATGACTAAAAACCAACAAGCACAAACTCAAAAGTAAAGAAAAGATGATGAAGGTTTTAAAAATCAAGCAAAGGCTCAACAGAAAGCAAAATGAAAAAGTCTTGACGAAGGCCTCTAGTAAAATGATTTGATATACGAATTGAAATGGATGGATCAATCAACATTAAGCAATTGAATATCAAATTTAAGCAGAGTAACGAGAATTGCGCTAAAATCGCGTGAATCGCCGATTCAGCGATCAGATTCATGCACGCCGATTTTTTTGGTGTCAAAAATCGTGATCGGCGATTTCATCGGGTGAATCGCCTGAATCGCATGTATCGGCGATTAACTCAAAATCGCCTGAATCGCCATTAGAAATCGCCAAAAATCGGCTGGTAGCAGCAAGCATGTTTAGTTGGAAATAATAAAAAAATCACTTATGTTTTTTGCTTTCTTTTATACCTTTCCTCTTTGTTATAACCCTAAAGGGCCTTCTAATTGTTAAGCATGACTAGAAGAGAGGAGAAGAGAAAAGAAGAACCATAGGTTATTAAAAAAAAAAAAAAAAAAAAACGACGACAAATAAAAAGTGTTTAGAATGCATAACGGATGATGCCCAAGGGAAGGGAAAGACATAATCAGGTAGTAAAACATTAGCGATTCCCAAAAAGAGTGTGGGATCAGAAGAAAATCACAAAAACATTATGTTCCATGTAGTTTTGTGTGAGTTTCAGAGTGCTAATTTGGTCTTGGCGGCGGGGGCGCTGCCCCTCGACCTCGCCCTGTATCGCGACAAGGAGCGCGCCTGGGGTGCTACCCCAGGACCCCGCGAGGGCGCTGCCCCTCGACCCCGCTGGGGTTGTTGCCCCCTAGACCCCCAGTCGCTGCAGTTATTAGTCGTGGGAAGTCTGACCAGTTGATGAGACCTGAAGCTGTTGTAGGCATGGAGTGTCTGTGGTGGAGAGAACAACAGAGCAAGCCTTTCGAGAGGGGTGATATGCTTTGAAGCACTTGGAGTAGGTGTTGGATGTGAAGTTGTCTTATAAAAACTCTTTACCCCATGTGGTAAACACAAACTTCCATGTTTATATATGTTAAGTTTCAACTTCTATTTGATGATGTTATAGTGTATTTAAGTTATATTCAATAAAGGGTGCATGAGATAAGTCTTAAATTGTTAAAATCTCTACATTTAAAGGGTATTTTCAAATTTTCCGATTCATCACCGATTCACCCTCGATTCACGATTTGATTCGGCCATGCCGATTCCGATACGGTTCCGATTCTCGTTACTTTGAATTTAAGCTTAGAGAAATGCGAAACTAGCTTGAAAAAGTTTCGTGTTGTTACCAACATTTTGTGGTGACAAAATGCAGGATAACATGACAAAACCAAAAAACCGAAATAAAACAAACACAAACTCAAAAACACGAAAAATGACATTGAAAGCTTCAAAAATCAAGCAAAGGCTCAATGAAAGGAAAAATGAAAAAAAAACTCGACGAAAGCATTCAGGAAAAGGATTCAATATACCAATTGGAGTCGATTGATTGATGAATGTTAGTCAATTAAATAATGATCTAATCTTAGAGAAATGCGAAACTAAGTTGAAAATGTTTTGTATTATTACCTACATTTTGTGGTGACAAAATGCAAGACAAGGGCATCAAAAGTTTGACTTTCTATGTGCTTGTAAGTTTTCTCCTTGTCTCTCTATCATCCATCTTGACCATGGACCATAAATTATTAATCAGATTTCAATTCATTTAAGGGCATCAAAAGTTAAACTTTCTTTGTGCTAGTAAGTTTAAATTGGAATAAAAAATGGGTTCCAAACATTAATGAAGCCTGAAGAAGAGTTATAAAAAACATGCACAAACTGACGTTCAGCTATGAGATGCTTACTTATAAATAAGATACACTTTGCTGGGTATGACTGAGATTTGATAACTGTATTTAATTTCAATCTTGAACATTGTTTTGACTTAGTCAAAATTGAACAGGTGAAGGAAAATTTCAATTTAGTCTTTGAATTTTCTTTCACCATAATGAATTTTCTATAGATAAATGCAAAGATATATTTAGATTTATGCCCTTATCTTTATTCTTGGAATTAATCATAGATTGCAGTTTGGGATGCAAATCTTATAACCCCACACAAGCGCATGGGAAATGTGGGCATCAAGTTGGAATCATTGTGTGATGGTGAGTGCAGTTTACTTTTGAACTTTTAAAATATTCTTTGGATTTAATTGTTGTATGATGTGTTCTTTGATTTAAATTTTTAATCTGGTTGAAATATTTATTTATCAGTTTGAGTGAGAAAATTAGTAATTAAAGACACTCGGACAGCCTGTTAAGTATCCTGACTTAAAACGTTTGCATCCTATGGTGATAAAGAACAGAAAAAACTGTAACTAACATCCTGAAATAGATCTTATAATGCATAGAAAATATAACATTAGAGAAAGTATAAGACGGAGTATAGATGCAATAAGACTGTTAAAAACCCTAGCACACAAAGTAACATTAAAACAATTGGGGACTAGCTAACTCATGTACTAACTGTTATCTCAAGACTCTATTTTGGAGTGCTTGGGAGTTTCAGGCACTTCTCTAGGGATGATTTCTCATTCTTCCATCCCTAGCGACAATGGTGAATCTCCTTGTTATCCTTGGGATGTTTCAGACTCTCTTGGTGCTAGTCTTGGGACCTTTTCTTTTCCGTTTATGCTTTTTGCCAAATGGAAGTACCCCTGCATCTTCACGGCATTGAATAGCATTTCAGGTTTGCATGTACCCTTATGAAACCCATCTTTCTTTCTTTTGTCAGATCTTTTGTCATTTGGCTCTTGAATCCTTGGTTGTGTGCCAATATGATCAATTATGGTTTCCCAAGTCAGTTTTCAAAGGCATTTTATCAGGATTTATAAACTTCAACTAATAATTTTTGCAAGATGTTCAAGGTCTTGGCCTTTTTCCTGTAGTCACTTTACAAGGGAATTCTATTAGGCAAAATTGAAAGACTCGGACTTGGCAATATTTTGGCCGGCCTAAAATTTTGAAAATCTCAGAATCGCCAAAATCATGGCGAAAGAATTGACATTTTTATTGAACATTTTAAAATATACAGTGTCTTAAAATATTCTTTAAAAAAAACACATATACACCAAACTTGAGGAAATAATGACTAGGGACAGAGGCTGCAGCACTAACGAGCAGGGATGTAGCAACACCGAGCAAACAAAACTGACAAAATTCCTCAAAAGTAAAAGAACCCCCAAAAAAATGACGGAAACCTAAAGACATAAATTATTTTAACATAAGTATTTTATTTTGTACTTTAGTGGTGATACATTGACATAAATTGCACAAATTTTGGTGAGTTTCAGCAGATATTATTGTGGTGCGATAATGAATAGATCAGAGCAGATATTAACTCTCCAATTATATCTTTCAGCTTCCTGCAGTGCGATACATCACTCTACAACCTATATTTAATATAGTGCAGGGATTTTCAACACTACAATAAGGAGTCTTGGCCTTTTACTTGACACATCAACTTGTAAGAAATCTCATTGCATTCTGATATCATTGTTGTCACAATGAGTTTAAATGCAAGAGATGCCTCTCTCATATTTAGTTTTTATGCCAATTCTTTGTATTAATGTCTAGCTGCTGTAGGTGCATATTTACATCGTGGGCATCATTTTTATGGATTGAAAAGACATAAACAATTGCATTTGCATTATTGTTCTTTGCATAGACATCTTTAACTATTTAAAGGCATTTGAATCACATCTGACATCCTTTTAAGCAATCATTATGAGACTGAAACATTCAAACAAGCAAAGAGGCTGTTTGCAAAGTGTTTGATGAAATTTCTTGAGCCTCTAATCAACATTTTGATGTTATAATTGGCAAGGTATCTTTTAGTGGTATAGGAGCTTTGATCCTGCTAGCTTGTAAGGTGAGTTCAAGTTGTGTATGCTTCAAATGGACTGATTTCCAGTTTGGGCAGTGCGATAGGTCTTCATGGCAGGGTTGTTCAGTGATAGAGAAGGATGGAAAGAAGTGTTACAAATGCAACATAAGATCAACTGTAATCTACAAAAACTTAATTACACAATGACTAGGAAATTTGGGTATGCTAGCGGTTTGTCTCCATCTAATAGAACAACTAAGAGTCTTCATGTTTTACCAACAAATCAAATCTCACTAGACCGAAGAACGATTTTGTAGATTCCTTCCCTGTCTCCACTCTGCAATCCTCAGCTTCGTAATAGACAATTACCTCAACATTTACTCATATAAATGCTAAAATGACTAAGGATGCAATTCACAAGCATGACATCTAATTTGTTTGTGGGAAGTCAATTGCCAAAATGAGGGCTTTTTGACAAATTAAGTAATTTAATGCCTTTTCCACACCATGAACTGACCTTTCAATTATTACATCCCATAAAGAGCTTTTCAACTTATGGCCAAGCTAGAATATTCTCCTCCTATGCATATTTCTTAGACTGTGTTTGTAATGATTACATAGGCGATGTTAATAAGAGTTAACATTGAACATTAGACCTTCTAAATGTGGGTTCACTAGTTCAATTTCACTAAAATCTTCTTAGTGTCAGACCCAAACAACGGCAAACAAAGACTTCAGCCGCATGAACTAACAACACTCATTTGGAACCACCCAACTTGAACCTTGAACCTTGAACTTGACAAAATGAATACAAAGTTCAAGTTCAATCCAACTCAAGATTCTTCACCTTTTTGCCAATAGGAAAGGACAAGTGTTATGTGCTAATGAGGATTGAACTCGGAACTCATGAACTTAAAGGGTTCAAAGGGAAGGTTGAATTCAACGGAAATAGTATTACAAGTGATTTCTCAATCGACTTAAAATAGTGATGCCAGAGTCACATGGGGAATCAACCAAAAATTAACAAGGGAAATAAAGACCTGAAAAAAAGATGGGGCTAACAAGCTGCAAAAGCTTCTTCTTTGGCTAAACTTGGAATCAACTCTTTTGTTGTGATAATCAAAGTGGAAAGAATGCTTTCCTTGCTAAGAGGGAGTCTCTATTGAGAGAGAATCTCAACTTCAGTAATTTTGCACAAGTTTTTAATGAGTTCTTATACATGTGGGAGAAGTTTCTCTTCCCTTAGCTTCTCAAAGACTACGAATATGCAAAAAATTAATCAAAAGTTGATCAAATAATCAAAAGTTTCTCTTCCCTTAACTTCTCAAAGACTACTAATATGCAACAAATGTTCATCTAGAGCCCTATTGAAAATCAAAATATCATCTAAATAATACTTCATTCACAAATTTTATAAAGGTGCTCAGTGCATTGGTTAGTCCAAAGGGAATGACTAACCACTCATATAGACCTTCCTTGGTCTTGAATGCAGTCTACCATTCATTGCCCTCTCTGATATGTATCTGGTGATAGCCACTCTTAAGGTCTGTCTTCGTGATGTATTGAGCTCCACTCAAGAAGTCCATAAGATTATCCATGCTTGGCAGGGGAAACTTGTATTTGATGGTTATCTTGTTTATGGCCCTAGAGTCTATGATTTTGTACACATCCTCCACACTCCATCCTTCTTTGGTGCTAGTATTGTTGGCACTGCACATGGACTAAGGCTCTCCTGAATTAATCCTTTCTTAATAGTTCTTGAACTTGTCTATTCAACTCCTTTGTCTTAGTAGGAGTTATCCTACAAGTAACCTTGTTAGGCAAACTGGCTCTAGGAACTAAATCTTTTTGATGACTGATTTTCCTAATTGGTGACAATACATTATCAGATACAATATCTTCAAACTCATTTAGCAGACTTGTAAACTCTGCTAAAACTTCTCCATTACCTTCTTTATCCACCCTAGTGATTGAGGCATAACATATGTATTGATGTTTCATACCATCCAAAAATTTTCTTCCATCAAGAAGACATACCCTAGCTCTCCCACATACCTTTTATTCTTTCTTCATTAGGGGTTTTGAGCTTGTGAGGAACTCCATCCTTTGTCAGAGGATAGGCATTTGCATGACCATTATGTACAATACGCCTTGATGAGAGTATTGTCATTGATGTTAAAGCCAGTTAGGGAGAATGATGGAATTATTGTCATTGATGTCAAAAATGAACAAACTAAGTGCGGACACCATTAATGCCAAGGGTACAATGAAACAAATAATAAGTTTAATGTGAAAGGGTTTATAGATTAACAAAGGTGAAAGGAAAAGGAAACAACCATTATCAACATCTGATATCAAAAACAAAGAGAAGGGAACATATGATAAGGATAAATAGAAATGAGCTGGAAGCCAATCTACAATCATACTTTTTGACTTGTCAGTTATATTTATATACATGCAGATATGCAGATGTAAAAGAGGAATTCAAGCTATTGCCCTAAAGAAATTTGTGTGATTTCACATATGTGAAAGAAAATAAGGATAGACACTATATTACACAAACAGGATATTTAATATCAGTAATATACATGCAATGAACATCAATATGCACAAGGAAGACAGACAGAATAAAAAGAGGAAATAAGCATCCACGTCAGCTATAAGAGTTAATGTGGATTTGGTGTTACTAAATGAGTGACTACAGGAAATAACAAGTAATAGCTTGTAGCAGATAAAACAAAAAGAAGAAAATGACATATTAGAAGACGACAGTGACAATGAAAGCAACAGCTATGAGTTGTGAGATAAATATTAGCTTGGGAAATATGGCAAAGGCTCATGAAGTATCATCGTCTAGATAGTCTACACTCAGGTGACAAACCACAATAATAAGTATGCATCTTTCGTATGACATTGAGTGAGTTATCTGTAGCAGTGAGTATGTGACACTGTTACATAAGACATTCAGATTTATATTCATTCTAGAAGGCATTCACACAGTTGGGTATTGTGGCAAAAAACTCAAAAAAACCATCACTCAACCATCATTTTGATGGGAACCATGAAATTTATAAATATACATGGTTTGAACAGTAAATTGGAGCGGACAATTATAATGTAATTCAAGGACATGTATATATTGAGCAGTATTCAAGGAAGTGATGGAATGATTCAGGTGAGGACAAAATCTAACAATCTAGAGATCACGTCAGACGGAGTTAAAAATAAAAATAAACAAGTTTGATATCTGCATGCGTTGTTTGAAATTGAGCTATAAAGTGTGACGGAAACCATGACTTTTAATCCATACCTATGAGAAAGACACGGCATTTGGTATATATGTATATATATTTGTTACATGAGGATTGTGTGAATAAAGTCCGTCCACTAGCAAGCATCGAGTATGAGATTTGCTAAAAGAAACGATTGCAGATTAAGTCAAGAAATGATAAAGATAAGTCCCTAAAATTATCATGTCTAAACACCAAAGTCATTGTGAGTTACTATAATGAGTCAGTTTTATATACTGGCAGCTGCGATTATATTTAATATAATGAGTCCGATAAAAGATATCCGGCAGGTATGTTTGACAGAGCAGTTAAAATAGAACAGTAATACATTATTTTATAGACAGCGATAAAATTTGGTGACGATACATATTCTACAGAACAGAGACAAGTGAAAACCACCCCAGTATAGTTTAATTATTGATTGTGGTGACACATAGTTGAATAGTATAAAGTGGTGATCTATGTGTTTTACAAAGGAGATATTAAAAGGTCTTCAAATAATCAAGCAATTAGAAACAGAGATCAAACAGCATACAACCACCAGCGTATGAAGTTGATATAAACTGCAGAAGTTGTTTATACACGACAAAAACAAAAAGGCCCATGACAAAATATCTTGCAGAAATATATGTTGCGAGGGGATGATATTGTTGAAACAATTATAATATTTATAAAGGTATACAGTCATAGAAGATGCAGCTATTAGAGATAATATTGATTGAATCATTATATAATTAATATTAATTATATGTGGAAGAAGTGTGATTCAGTTTTGAAGAGAAGTATCTTTTTAAATTGAAAATTCATTTTCCTACAGCTAACATATAATAACATATAAATAAGAAAATATATTATTTGGAAAAGAAAGAAAGAGGATATAAAAAGGAATATAAGTGTAGATTCAAAGCAAGGAGCGGTGAAGTAGCAAAGTGGAGGTGTATAAGATAGAAGTAGAAGATAAGATAATGATATTAATGTCCAACAAGAGACCAACAAGGGTCCAAGGGACCACAAGATACAATAGTGCACAAAAGAGAAAACCAGCAGGAGCACCAAACGGTGTCCAAGAAGGAACAAACAAGAAAGAAACTAAAGGGAACAACAACAAACCAGAGAAGGACTAGGTATCCTTTCTCGGTAAACAGAAATCTAGCACCAGAGGATAAGGCCCTAGACAAGCAAGGGTCTGGGCCCGTCTTTGAGAAACATTGGAGATAGGATGCTGCCATCTAAGGAATCCATGTTGAGGTCTAACTGATTTGGTGTACCTAGAGACGGGTGTAGCAAGCGACCACTTCATGCCTATGGAGTGAATTGAAATTTCTGAAAAATAAGAAGACTGGTATAGAAAGAGGAAAAAATAAAATGAAATATATATATAATGATAATCAGATTTAAAATCTGATTTATATATATACATCAAAGTGGACTGTATATATATATATATATATATATATGTAAATGAAATTTTAGGGGTTGCCTTGGAACCTATTGAAGAATACTGAAGAAATGGTAAATGTGTATACATAAAAGAAGAATCAGATAGTTTTAAGAATTGTTTATGGAAGACTAGTGATAATACGTATAAGAGTTTGAGGAAGGCAATAAAACAACATCCATCATTAGTTGAGTTGACAACATTATCAAGGTGGAAGAGAAGTTTGTGTGCTGTGGGTTGATGCTCATGAAAACACAATGGGCAGTTGGTGCTTCCAATAGGTTGGTGCCTATGAAGTCTAGAGTTGGAGCTTCTAGTGAGTTAGTGCTCATAGACATAGGGGTTGGAGCCTCTAGTAGGTCATAGCCTTCAAAAAATTGTAAAAGAACAGTTTTATATGAAAGCATTTATTTGCCATGGTTTTCTCCCACATTAGGTTTCCATGTAAATCTTTGTGTTATTGTGTTCATTTGCATAATTTTCTAATTCAATTATTGTGGCAATTGCTTGGATAAGTGTTTTAAACTGTGAAAGTTGTTATTATACTAATTCATTCCTTGTCCCCTCTCAGTATAATCATTGGCTCTTCATGCCTGTCCTACTACCATGACCTTTTGACAACGTATGACATGCATCCATTGGTTTGATGTCACATAGTACCTCATCGTGGTACCTTCCAATCTTGAACTTCACCAAGTATTGTTTATTGGCTAGGACCTTGTGGTTATCCCACACCCAAGCAATCCAGTATGGATGTGGGTGTTTTCTCTCTCGTGAGCTTTAACTTCGTGACCATCTCCTCTAAAACCAAATTTTTAGTGTTCCCACCATCAATAATCACATCACAACATTTACCCAGGTCACACTTGCACTTGTTATGAAAATGTCCTCCTTTGTTCAGGTTCATTCTCACCACTCAGCGAGACTCTTCTATTAACTAGGACCTCTCTTTCAGCATCTTCTGAATGTGATGACTTGGCATCTTCATCCACATTAGCAACCCTTGCCTTCCCTTAAGCTCTCCTATCTGTTCTTTCTTGGCGTTGATGACATTCATAAGCTCGATGGCCTTCTTCTCCAGATTGAGAACATGTTCCCCGGAAGTTTCCTCTTCCTAGACCTTGTCCTCTTCCTTTGCGTCTTCCTCATTTGCCTCCATAATTTTGATCACTGTAGCAGTTGAAACTCTCATTCCTATGATTTGGGCTAGTACCCACATCTTCATTTTTCTCCTGGTCCTCATTTCAACCAACAAAGGCCTTGCCATTGCCCCTTCTCCTTGGTCTCACCCTTAGTGCTTTCCATTAAACCTCTTGTTTAGCTTCTACTCAACCCTCAAGAAAAACCGGTATGCCTCTTCAGTGCTGGTCATTTTGACTAGACTTAGCTCCTCCTATATGCTTGGTCTTAACCCATTAAGATAATGAACGACCTTCTCCTTGTTATCTTCTGCGTGCCCTGTTTTGATGAGGACTCTGTAGAACTCCTCTATATATGCCTAGACATATTTTCCCGCTTGCTTTAACCCTTGCATCTTCTTAAATAAATCAAGCTCATAGTCAATAGAAATGAACTGCTTCTTTAGTTTGTCCACCATCTGATCCTACCTTGTGATTGTCTCCTATCATGTTCTATTTCCTTTCAATTGAATCTCTTGTAGCCATATTTTCACATGTCCCTTGAGTCTAGCCTTCACAAACTTGACCCTATTAGGATCCTCAATATTTCCATAGTCAAAATATTCCTCCAATTCATTGATCCAGTCAATCAACTCCTCTACGTTAACATTTTTCGATAATGTGGGGACCTCAATCTTAGATCTTTTCCTAGTCTTGGAAATGGCCTTGAAAAGCCTTTCTTCCTCTCGGTTCAGAACTTCACCTTCTTCTTCTTGCTCAACATTTCCTTCTTCGATTTCATCCTCAATATCATCTCTTACGAAAAGATTCATGCTTTTGCAAGTCTCTTATTGCAATGCTTGCACGTCTTTGGAGGGCTTTAACCTCAAGGGGAACACCTCCGACTGCCCCACCACGTTCCCTTCATGGAGGCATTTTCTCACTCTCACAACCTACAACCATAGTCCTAATGCAAATTGCCTCATAGTTGGCAATTTGTCTACACACTCAGGAACTTCCATTTTGGTACCACTTGATGAGGGCACAACTTGAGACAAAAATGAGCACTATAAAAAAATAAATTCTATTATCCAAATAAGAAGCAACTACAAATGCATTTCTTGTGCGCTGCAATATTAGTAGATTCTAGAGCAAAACCCTTCTCATAGTACCTTCTCCCAAACTCCACCAAAACTATCTTTACACTTCAAGGATGGGCCTTAAATAGTCTATCTTAGGTTAAGGGTTAGGAATAGAATTTATATTTTGACATGTGGCGGTCAGCAGCAAAACAAAGGTTCTAGAATTCAAATTAGAAGTCAATTAAAAAATAGAAGGTTCTAAAAAAAGTATTCAAACTTCTAGGAAGCATAACTTTTGGTCTGAGACTACGATTGATGAACCATTTACATTTTTAGAAAGTTCTTTGAGTAGTCTGCAGCCCTTGGGAGCACTTGTAAATGATCCCCAAATTTGGGGTCGTACAAGGCCGTTTAGTGCCTTAAATCTAACTCTGAAGCATTTCTAGGTCTTTGAGATACTTAAAACTGAAATAACTTTCAAACCATGAAACCTTTTGACTTGATTCTTTTTGTAGAGCCCTTGAAATTTCAATTACAACCTTCCCTCCAACTCACAACCTCTAATTCTTCATAATTATGTCTTGCCAAAACAAAACCCATTTTTTGCATTTGCATGTATCCCGAGGTGTGCCAAAATACCAGCCCACATAAGTAACAATAAAAAAATATTGATTGTTGGAATCTCTTTTTCCCAAATGGGTATCATAAATGTAAACACATCAAACATAAACCATCTCTAAACATATTTTTGTGTGATATAGGATTGCCCTTACACTGTTGGATGCTCTTGCATTACATCGACTAATCTATCTCAAGTGTTTAAGCTTCTTCAAAAGGAAATTTTCTCTGAGTTTACAGTATTGCCTTTTGGGTTAACCAATGCCCCAGCAACTTTCATGAATTTAATGAATATTATATTTCAGGATTGTCTGGACAAGTTTGTATTGGTCTTTATAGATGACATTTTAATATACTCTAAGAACGAAGAAGAACATCAGAAACACTTAGAAATAGTTCTGCAAAGACTAAGAAAACACGAGCTATATGGGAAACTATCCAAGTGTGCTTTTTACCAAAAGGAAATTCAATAATTAGGGCACATTAAATCAGCTCAGGGTATAGCAGTAGATCCATCTAAGATAAAAGTGATTAAGGAATGGCCCATACATAGAAATGTATCTGAAGTTAGGAGTTTTATGGGGTTAGTTGGATTCTATAGAAAGTTTGTTAGGAATTTTTTAAGGATAGCCTATTTGATCACTTCACTTCAAAGAAAGGGAAAGAAATTCATTTGGACGGAGAAGTGTCAATCGACTTTCGAGTTTTTAAAAGAAAAATTGACTATTGCACCTATTCTGAGGGTACGTGATCCACAAAAAAAATTCGTAGTTATAACAAATGCATTCGGAGAAGGATTAGGAGGTGTGTTAATGCAGGATGAACAAGTCATTGCTTATGAGTCTAGGAAACTAAAAAATTATGAACAAAATTACACGCCTCATGATCTTGAATTAGCAGCAATAGTTCATGCCTTGCAAATGTGGAGACATTACTTAACTGGGAAACCTTTTGAGCTTAGATATGATCACCATAGTTTGAAGTATATATTCACCCAACAAAACCTTAATGCTAGACAAAGAAGGTGGCTAGAATTCTTAGCAGATTATGAGTTCGATATAAGCTATATAAAAGGTAAGGAAAAAAAGGTGGCCGATGCCCTAAGTTGGAGAAGACACATCTCGGCGATAACTACTGTAAACTTCAGGTTGAGGGACCAAATTTTACGACACCTGGAGCATGATGAGTTTTATGTAGAAATCAGCTTGGCTCTTATTAGAGACCTGCAAGATCCTAAGTATTTAGAGTTTATCTTAGAAGAAGATGGATTATTAAGATATCACCACAGAATCTATGTGCCCAACGACCCTGAACTCAAAAGACAAATTTTAGGTGAATTTCACTCAGCCCCATATTCAAGACATCCGGGGGTAACAAAAATGTTATCTAATATAAAACCTTTATATTTCTCAAAAGGGATGAAAAGGGAGATAATCGAGTTTGTAGCAGGATGTTTAGAATGCTAGAGAGTAAAGGCAGAACATTAGTACCCAGCAGGTCTGTTGCACCCAAATGAAGTACTTGAGTGGAAGTGGTAGGTAATATCCATAGATTTTGTACAAGGGTTACCTATGACTCAGAATCGACACAACACTATTTTGGCCGTGGTTGATAGATTGACTAAAGTTGCTCATTTCATACCAGGGAATTTATCTGATGGAACACCCGAAATTGCCCATAAGTTCATAAAAGAGATTTTCAGATTGCACGAAATTTCAGAAAAAATTATTTTAGATAGAGATGCTAGGATAACTTCCAGATTCTGGCAAACACTATTTATGACCCTGGGCACCAAACTGAATATTATTTTAGCCTATCATCCTGAGATAGATGGTCAGACAGAACAGGTAAATCAAGTATTAGAAGATCTCCTAAGAGTATACTGTATGGACTGACAGTACCAATGGGAAACATACTTACCTCTAGTAGAATTTGCATATAATAACTCTTATCAGTCCACCATTAGAATGGCTCCCTTTGAGGCTTTGTATGGTCGTAAGTGTAGAACTCCAATGAGTTGGAATCGATTGGAGGATAGAATCATTGTCAGGCCTGAAATGCTTCGGGAGATAGAGGAACCGGTACTCCAGATTCGTTAGAGGTTAGAAGAAGCAAACAACAAACATAAGAGTTATGCTGATGCCAAAAGAAGACCCAGAGAATTCTCAATAGGGGACAAGGTGTTATTAAGGGTTAAACCTCAAAAAAGTACTATCAAGTTTGGCAAGAATGCTAGATTAGCCCCAAGATATGTAGGACCCTTTGAAGTTCTAGAAGTTGTAAACCTAGTGGCTTACAGGATTGCTTTACCACCAGGCCTTACCAGGATGCTTGATGTCTTCCATGTGTCATATCTTAAAAACTATATTACCCACCATGAACATATGATTGATTGAAAATTACTGCAAGTGCGAGAGCTAGGAGTGGTAGAGGTAAGACCGCTCAGAATACTTGAGGTATGTAAGCTACGCTTACGAAATCAAGAAGTAACGCAGTGCAAGGTTCAGTGGGACTAGTATGCTAAAGATAATGCCACCTGGGAGGATTATTATGATATTTTTCAAAAATATCCCTATCTTTTCTCTGAGATTGAAAACTGAATATTTCTTTTTCCACCATATAACTGATTGAGTACTACTTAAATTTGCTATTATTTTCATCGAGGACGATGATAAATCTAAGGGGGTGGGTATGTTACATCCCAAATTTTTGCCCTAAATTTTTATTCTGATCATAGCCGTAGGTTTAACAAATTATTATCATGTGAAGTGAGTTAGTTAATTATAGATGGTGCATCAATTTATTTCTTCCTAATCATGTGAAGTGAGTTAGTTAATTATAGTCATTGTATCAATTTATTTCTTCTTGATCAGGTGAAGTGAGTTAGTTAATTATAGCTGTCGTATAAATTTACCTCTTCCTAATCATGTGAAGTGAGTTAGTTAATTATAGCCATTGTATCAATTTATTTCTTCCTAATCATGGGAAATGAGTTAGTTATTTATACGTTGATGAAATCTCTAACGGTCACTAGAAGATTGATAATGGTTTTGGATTAACAATTAATATATCTTGAATTGATGTCTTGGCGAGAATGTTTGTTTGAATGATTGCAGGAAGAAGACTGAAGAGAGGGGAAGCATTGCTAAACGGGATCATCGGAAGGGGATGGTTGAATAGTCCAGTGATTTGAATTGATAGGTTTGACCTAAGACCACTTTGACAAGGATACTAGGATTTGACAACATTTTGCATTAATGGAGCCGCATGAGCTATTGAATAAATAATATAATAAATAATATAAATAAAAACTATAATTCATACCTTTGAAGAATTATTAATGAATTTATTATTTAATCATTATTATTCACACTCGAATACGAACATATGTATATAAAAATAAGGTGACACCAATAAATTATAAGCTATAATCTAATGATGCCACCTTATCAATATATACACATGAACGTATATAAGAATGGACAATAATAATAAAATAATAAAATCAAACCTTTGAACTTCTTATTCTTTCCCTCTATATTTTTTTTCCTTCTTTAAAAAAATTTGATTTGTTTTGCATTCAAAAAGTCTTCTTGTAATTGTTGGAAGCCGAAGAGCCAAGTTATTCTTTTATATTAGAGTCTCATGATCATATCGGCTATCCATCTTTTCCTTCTATTTTCGGTGGCTCTCGGCCCTCTATGTTTAAGGAGGAACTGAATATATTTTCCAAATTTTATTCTCTACTCTCCGCTAGTCCATATTGTCTCCACGTCTTCATAACCGCGGGCTCCAAGCAAGGAACATAGTCCTTGTTGCAAGAGAGTTCAAGAGCGGACAGAGTGTCACGTAAGGTTCTACTGAATTTGTTTTAATTTTCTTCCACTTTACTATGTCTGTGTGAGTCTTGATTGCCATAAGAACCAAATACTAGAACCATCGAACCATGTCTTGATTCCTATCATATTGCTATGCCGGCTATGAGTCTTGATTATCATATGAAACCAATCAAACCTTGAATGAACTCCCTTTTACTTTCCATACCAGTCATGTATCTATTTGTATAATATTCAAATACTGAAGCCATTTATTTTTCAGACTGAAATCGAGACGGTAATGAGAAGATTTCTAGTCCAATTAATCTGTCTAATATTTCACTGATAATCTTTATTCATAATAGAGTGTCAACAATGTGCATAAGGGATGGATATGCAATGATAACCATGAATAACTAACTCTGATAATAATTTATTACATTCATTTATAGCATATTGGGATGGAAATTATATTTCCAACACCGAGGAATTCACCGACAATAATGCCATTATAGGTGAAGAGGTGTAAAGTATATAAAGTGGATATACTCATGAGCACCTAGGAGTCATCGGCATGGCAGCCTGAGAAAGTGAGAAGGTGTAGAGAGTCTGCACAAATGAGAATTGAGTTAGAACAAATTATTAATAAGCTAAACTATAATAGCTCATGCATCTTCCAGTTATGTAAAATGTTGTCAAGTCGAGTGGTGGAGATCAGGTTTGTAGACCCAACTTGAAATCCTTGGCCAGGGTAGAAATCAGGTAGATGTGCCAAAGATGTGATCTTTGTTGATTGTCCAGACACTTCAGTTATTTTGGAGAATAATTGTTGGGACTTCAACCCACTTGATTACTCAGATGGCTGGGCTTATGAACATCCCAAGCCCGATCTCGAGGTAGGGAGGGCTGTTATATTAATTTAGGATGTGTAGAGATAAGTAATGGTCTGTGGTTGGGAGGTTAAGCCTATGTCAATGCTTCTCTTCTCACCAATGCCGAGGCTTGGACAATGAGTTTAAAGAGATTCTTCGTTATTACTGTATGTTTCTTTCACTTTTAACCTCTACAAGAATAGATAGATAATTTCATTTCATGATGGAGAAAACATTTATTTTTATGTTGAATAAGCATTTCAATTGATATAATTGGCTGTTACTTTATTTTTAGTAGAATATTTAGAAGTAGTTAAATTGTTAGCAATACATAAGTATCTCTTTTGTTTCTCGTGAAATCAGCTAAATGTGTAAGATAGATTGAAAAGAGTTTCTTTAGTTATAGTCAATTGGTAGAAATCATTTTCATGTGAAATGCAATCAGTTACTTGTGAAATTAGATTAATGTGAGACTAAAATAGGTTATGAAAATTCATATGTTACACAAGACCATATTGTATAGAAGAAAGATTAAAGTTTAATGGAATATAGGAAAAACATCAAGAATGAACAAATATAATGAGAGCAATTTATGTCCCAAATTATGCCACATTTTAGCCTTCATACTCATTTCCATATCCATTTTAATATTCCATTTTCTCCTTCTATGTTGCATATGATACGATATATATGAGTGATATTTAATCTAGTTATTAGATAAAATATTAGAATAAATAGATGTGATTGTATTTATCTAACATTTTGGTTATTAGTTATGGCTCTTCCTGTCACCTACTATGCATATTCCTGTAGCTACTTCACTAATACAAAGCTCCATCAACTTTGAAATGTATGTCGCTTACTTCCAAGACAACATTAGTTGGTGATGATACCTTATTGTTTCTTGTTGGCATAAAGACGCATTTGATGTAGATATCATCCACACTACATGCACACGAGGAGAAGACGTTGAATATTTGAGGAAGCTGCATTTTTCCAGTTGCATAGTTTTTATTTCTATTATATATTGACTACGTGGAATAATACTTCATCTACGTGGGATAATAATGTGTGGCAAACTTGTTCTCCAAAGGAAACCGTGAATACTCTTTTTTGGGTGAATTGATATGTTTGACAGAAGTACGAATCCCCTCATAGCTATTCCTGCTCATTATAATGAATCCATTTTATATTCATGGTCTGAGTTCATCGAGCATTGTCTGAGTTCATCGAGCATTCCAAATCATTCATATCAAAACAAATTCTGTATTATTTAAAATTTTCTCTGTTGTAAACCGTGTGTATATAAGTCATGCAATATAAGATATGAAAAATGCAGAATTGTAAAAAGAAGATTAATGGACATCGGACTTATGATTATTCTGATGAATAAATGGATACATTGCATGATTAAAATAGTGTAGAGAAGTATATGTTCTACCCATCGTGCAAGCTAGGAGCAAGGGCTTGCTTCTTGGTAATACATGGATACATTGCATGATTAAAACAATGTAGAGAAGTATATGTTCTACCCATCGTGCAAGCTAGGAGTAAGAGCTTGCTTCTTGGTAAAACATGGTGATATATTTTCATTAGTGTGTTTACCTTATTTGTGTAAATTTATATTTCTTACTTAGACTGTCATTACAGCAGATCTTCATATTTATATTAGTGAGTTTTTGATCAGTCATCTAGTATTTAGAGTATAATATAGTATTTTTTATAATTATTTATATTATTGTTTCATCCATATATTTTTGTTTCAGGAAGATGGTTTTTTTTGATCTTTCTATCGCCAGGAAGTGACAGTTCTTGTCACTAGGATTTATTTTGGCTTTTCATAGGTTTTCTTTTGTGTGTTGTAGCTGCATTCATAATCTCTCTGTTGTCGGTAGAAATTGTGTATCAGCCGACGGGTCCCTTCGGAAAGGAAATTGTGTATCAGCCGATGGGTCCCTTCGGAAAGGTTCTTGTTATGTAGCTGACGGGTCCCTTCGGAAAGGTTTTTGTTATGTAGCGACATGTTGTATGTGGCCGACGAACTCCTTCGGGAAAGTTCTTCAGAAAGTATTTATAACCCCTTCGGGAAGCATTATATTCATCTTATCATTGAAGCATAATGTATCGTTTGGCATATGTGAATAATAATAAGAAGTTTTGCTATTCATATCTATTGTCTATGTATGGATTTCTTTACCCAGTATAGTAAACATTTGGTGCCGTTGCCTGATGGACCTGGTATGCAAGCAGGCGGATATGAATTAAATACCGAATCAGTTGAACAAAGATAAGAATAAGCTGAAGGAAAAGGATGACATACGCATTGCGTAGAAAAAATTAATTTTGGCTCAGCAAACAGAGCGTCGAAGGAGATTTCAGAAAATTGCGGACGGAAACAGGAACATGGAAGGATTGTTGAAGGAGACTCGACAACAATTTGATTTGGTGGAAGAAGCAAGGGAGGAATTTTTGAACCTGCATACGCCATGGGAAGAGAATCCTGATGGAAGGAGATCGACTTGCACAGCTCGGAGTGCCGAGGGAGCACGAGCGTGGAGTGACCTCTTCGTCCGAGATATACTTCTGGAACGGACAGCTTCGGTTGACGAAACCTCTTCACCAAACAGCACGAAAGTCGAAAACAGCGCGGGTGTTGAAAATAGCGCAGGTGTGCAAAACAACGCAGGTGTTGGAAACAGCGTGGGCGTTCAAAACAGCGTGGGAGCTCAGAACAGCGCGAGTGTTCAGAACAACGCAGTTACACAACAAAACCCTCACTCTACAGTGATAATGGCAGGTCCAAAAGAAAAGTTGCCTAAATTTGATGGTGAAGGAGCCGCCGATTCCATTTGTCATTGTAAAACATTTGAAACGATCTGGAGAGCGAATGGCGTAACAGATGTGAACGAATGGGTCCGACAGTTTCCAGCCACCCTACGGGGTGTTGCGATTGATTGGTTTACTAACACAGATCCGTAGAAATTAAACACTTGGGATAACATTAAGGAGTTTTGTGCAGAATTTCAAATATTGCGCGATGATAATGAGATCGTCAATGAGATATTCAATACCAAGCAGAAGAAGAATGAAACAGTACGGGTCTTCGCCAGGAGGTTGAAGGACTTAATCAGTAAAATGGAGAATAAGCCGACAGATGGGCTCCAAAAAATGGTTCATTGAAGGCCTTCACCTGAAGCTGCGGAAAAAGATGAAGATCGTGCCACCATCGACATATACTGAAGCATACAATCGGGCATTGAACCTCACAAGTGAACAAAAGACAAAGAAGAAGAAGTAGACCAGTTCATCTGATTCAGATGACGATGAGCCTTCAGGAGAAGATAGCAGCGAGGATGAAGGCAGTAGCAAGAAAGTCCGTTCTCTTCAGAAGGACATGCTTCGGATGATGAAAGAGTTCAAAATTATGAACAAGGAGACTAAGGGCAATGACCTATGGTGTACGGAGTGCAAGAAAGAAGGCCATACGAAGGGATCCTGCCCAAAAGATCAATTTTGTGAGATTTTCCAGATTATGGGACACTCGGTAAAGGAATGCCCTTTCAATTTGAAAACAAGAACACCGCAGCAAGTGTTCTTGACGCAAGAGGCATCCCCGTCAGGAGGGAACGAGAATACCAGTACGGAAGGTGCCACATCGGGAGGATATAGAAACAATCAGTGCGGTCAAAACAACAATAATGGCGGGAGGAGTCGAATCCAGTACGATGCCAATGGTCGGCCAATAGTTCAATGCCGCACATGTAATCTGTGGGGTCACTTCGCCCGAGAGTGTACAATGGCGAACACACCGAGGTTGCTATGTCGATGGTGTGAACCTAGCAATCATGACGATGCTAAATGCCCGAAGTTTGGAGTAAACTTGATTACTGTCGAGATGGATGAGGAAGAAGTTCTGGCAATCACTCGGAAGCACGCGAAGCTATACCCTGATCCGACGGAGGAAAAGAAGAGACTGGAGGAAGCATGGGCAGAGATCCAGAGAGCAACGCAGGTAGAAACGACATACCTGAAGGACACGCCTGGTACTTCTGTACGGAACTGTGCAAAACATAACATTGTACGACAAATATTGCAAGCTGAGATACCCGTCAGGATAAATGATCTGTTGCTCACTATGCCTTAGCTCCGATCAGCACTCACAAACATCGTTCCCGCTAAACTACCAGGAGAACATGGAAGGGAGCAGGAAAATGGAGCAATTACAGCAGACAAAAAGGAGAAGGAAAGTGGTGCAAGTGCAAAAGATCCGATGCTATTAGCTCTCTCATCCGGACACCATCCGGCAGTTGTTGAAATGGGCATTCTCGTGACTGTGCTAACGGACACGATTGTGGATGGAGGATCTGGGGTCAATGTCCTGCCAGAGGATACTTGAAAAATGTTGGGACAACCGACATTGTGGCCACCTACCTTCCAATTGTCAACAACCGATCAACATGGAATCCAGCCATTGGGATTACTCACAGGGCAACCAGTGACGATTGGAACACAACCGTTCCTGTTGGACTTTGTCGTGATCCCATTGAAGCGGAGAGGATACGATGCTATTCTGGGTCGGGGGTGGTTGATACAAGTCAAGGCAAAACACGATTGGAAGAAAAATACTTTATCACTTGAAAGCAAATGCCGGAAGTATGTCATCGATCTACACACTCAGATGGTTGGAGACGAAGCTCTATCGTCAGATTTCGAAGGAGTATGAGAGGAGGTAGAGTATGGAACCCGATTAGGAGGGGGTCCTATGATTGGAAGGAGATGACGATTTGGATTCAGTAAATGGTCTTTACCACTAGCAGATAGAGGATTACGAGCTCTTTCCAAGTTGTAATATGCTAAGGATTGACGAAGGTAGGAAAGAAGAAGGAAATGAATGTCCAAAGGAACACAGGGAAGCCAAAGGAGGAAATGAATGTTCGAAGGAACACAGAGAAGCCGATGGAGGAAATGAATGTCTGAAGGAACATGAAGCCGAAGGAGGAAATGAATGTTCGAAGCAACACAGAGAAGCTGAAGAAGGAAACGCGGGTATGATTGAAGCTGAAGGAAAGAACATACAGTACGAACCCGAAAGGAGGAAAGATTCCACTGTACGACCGCGCAAGAATAAAGTATTACGTCGAACCACATATATAGTACAAAGGTGCTAGTAGCAAGGAAGACATCATACGGTCTGCACAGGAAACAAAGCGGAAGGGTTTAATAAAAGTTGCAGCAGTACGGAGTGGATGTATTATTGATGGCCAGAAGGGGCAACTGATGGAGTCCATGGTACGGAGCTTCGGGAATAAACTGGGCGATATGGAAAACCTGAGGGAGAGATCGTGCAACTTAAATAAGCCTCGACGATTGTAGGCACAATGGGCCACGGAGGTAACGCGGAACAGGCATAAGGCATGGCATGATAGGCACCTGAAACTAAATGGGTTCCAACTAGGTCAGTGGGTGTTGGAATATGACGGAAGGAACGAATTTAACCCAGGCAAGTTTCAAATGAAATGGGTTGGGCCGTATCAGCTTCGGGAAGTGGGTGATAACGGAGCAATAAAACTATGTATGCTAGACGAAAAGGAAGTCCCCGACGCAATGAAGAGGTCGAAGTTGAATGTGGACGAACAACTGAGAGAAGACTGTAAGTATTGTATATATGTAAATATTGTACATAATTGTTCCTAAAAAAAAACAAAAAAAAAAGAAGAGAAGAGGAAGAAAAGTGAAAAAAAGGAAAAATGAAAAAAAAGAAAAAAAAGAAAAAAAGAAAGTGATGAAAAAGCTACCGTACGGATTTTGGAAACCAAGCACCATACGGATTTCCAAGTAAGTAGTTTGAGTCAGGGTCACCATACGGCTTTTCCAGCCCAAGCCACCGTACGGATTTTAAAGCCAGCTAACGTACGGCTTCTTGAATACTCACCACTATACGGATTCTTAACTGTTCACCGTACGGTTGTTGGAGGAAGAGTACAGGTTTTGCATATTATAAAGTCTGAGTGTACGACTTTCCCTGTACGGATTTTTCAGTGAAGAGTATGAATTTTGTGCAGTACGGATTTCGCTAGGTTTTTGCATCGGTACGACGTACGGATTTTGGAAGAAGCTGAAGTGAAGGCAATGTACGGATTTGCTGGAGCTCTGAACAGTATGGATTTTAATATGTGATGTTTGGGAATACGACTTTTGCATGTTATTGCATTTAGATTTTGAATGACATTATAGGTTATTGCATAAGGAATTGGCGTACAACGTTAAGGATGTAATGTAACAGAGGGTGGCAGGAAGTTTTCCAAAAAAAAAAAAAAAAGTCAACAAATCAAGAATGCTCAGAATGAGTATCGGATGATGCCATAGGGAATGGGAAGCACCAGCGGTTGCCGGAAAGAGTGTGGAATCGGGCAGAAAATGACAGAAATGGTGTGTTACATGCACTTTTGTGTTGCCCTCTGGAACCCCAGTCGTTGCCGATATCAATCGTGGGAAGTGTTGACTAGTTGATGAAACCTAGAGCTGCTGCAGGTATTGTGTGCTAGAGGTGGAAAGATCTACGGAACAAGCATTTTGAGAGCGGTGTTACACTTGGAGTAGGTGTTGGCCGTGAAGCTGTCTTAGTGGATGCAGGGAGAGCTCGGGAGGAGTTGATCATCCAGTTGAAGGCAGTACAATGACACTTGGTTCAGTGTACTCGAAATTGGAAGGCAGAAAGTAGCACAGGTGGCTATCAGGGTCAGATATTAGATTGGCTAAGGTGACAGTGTTGAAGACCAGTTAGTCAGTCAATGTATTTTGGTTGTTGATTTGTCTCAGAGATTTTGTAATAGTCGTTAGGAGACGACTTTTCTTTTTGGGGGGGATGATGTCGTCAGTAGAAATTGTGTATTAGTCGACGGGTTCCTTCGGAAAGGAAATTGTGTATGAGCCGACGGGTCCCTTCGGAAAGGTTTTTGTTATGTAGCGACATGTTGTATGTGGTCGACGGATTCCTTCGGGAAAGTTCTTCGGAAAGTATTTATAACCCCTTCGGGAAGCATTGTATTCATCTTATCATTGAAGCATAATGTATTGGTTGGCATATGCGAATAATAATAAGAAGAGTTCTGCTGTTCGTGTTCATTGTCTGTGTGCAATTCTTAACTAACCTATGCGGTAAACACTTTTATCTCATAACTAACACCCCTTGATGGCATATTGCTTGGACACCTTTCACAAGATTATGTCCTAGATTGACACGATTAGACCAAGCTAAAATTTCTTTTCAAGTATTAATTATTTCTTAATTATTTGCCCCAGTGTTGTCCTATCAAAATACATATCATAAACATCATGTACCATCAATATATCTGTACAGTAAATATCACATAGCAGTGTAAACATACAGCAGTAGTTGGAATATCAGACGTCAGCAAATGCTTTCGATTATATGTGGAATCAGATCAAGACTAGGTTCATAAAGGTAGAGCTGATAATCTTGGAAACCAGAGGATGCTTGAGAAATTCATGCATGCCTGGATGAAGATGTAATATGCCTATTTCAGTGTTTTGAAAATAGTTTACAGTATTGAAGAATCTGTCTTGCTACATATATTTAAGTTATTCTGATGGAGATGCTGGTTAGGAATTTTTTCACCATAATGACATCATTAGGCACCATTTTTTCTCTTCATTTAGCCTTTAATATGCAATATTGGAACAATTAATCAGTAGCAGATACAATAGGTACCGTAAAAATCCCTCCTGACATTGTGCTTACTGAACCAGAATGTAGTAACCATTGCATTTCCCAAACAATGAAAATTACATGATCTATGCTATATCAATTACCATTCATTGTGCTTAGCTACATGCTCATCACCCTTATCAAGAAGTTTGATTTTTCTCCTTTCATCATTGCCATCATTGTAACCATATCAAAGAATATTGTTAAGCCATCTCTATTCCCCGATAGTTGGAAGTTGAAGGAAATATTCTCAATGGAATACATTTGGTGTTTGGATGATAGTGGGGGAGAATTAATAGTAGTTTTATTTTTGGAAGACATGAGCACAACAATAAGAGGAATGCTCAATATTGAAGGAATGTGGTGTAATATCCCGGTCAAAAAATAGATTATCATTCAAACTATTGTTAATGGGCCAATTAATTTAATATATCTTGGACCCATTTTTGTTTTGTTTCCGTAGTGTTGCCATCGGCTATCTTTGTACACCCTCGGAAAGTTTTCCCTGATGGATATTTAAGCATGGCTTGTAGGTAGCCTTTAGGTATGCAATTTGGATTACTTTCTCTATACTGCGAATTCCTATTGGAGTTCTCTATTGTTCGTCATTTCAGAAGTGAGAGACCTTCCTTATTTAGTTTATTCGGTTTTGGAGGGATTTAACCCTCGCCCTCTTCTATCGCTTGTAACACTTCACTTGAATTTGAGAAATCGAAGCATCATCTTTTGGCATATATTAATTGAATGATTATTCGTATTCAAGTCTCTATTATTGTGTCTAGATTTCATCTAAATCTATTGTGTTTATGTTTGAACAAGATTGTATTCACAGTTGTGGCTTAGATACCTAACTATGCAACTTTTGGACATTCTTGTACTACTTGCTCATTGCTCGTACAACCTTCATTCTTACCATCCACCCACACCTTTGTACTTCCCTTCCAACCTCCATTTGTCCACTGTACAACCATCTTGGCTCTCACACCATACACCATTCCTTCCATCTCCATCATACGCCCAACATAGACCACTATACAACCCTCGTTGATCACTATACGACATTTTGAACCGTACACTTTGCTACCTTCTTCTACTATATGGCCAGAACATAATCCTCCATACGGCCATTCTTGTGTCTTCCACACTGTACAATCCATACCTTAGACAAACTGTACGGCCATCAAGCCGATTGTCTCCAACCCTCTGCACTTGGTAACATTACAGTGATATTAGAGCTTCGATCCTACGAGCCTGTGGACAGTGAACGAGAGTTTATAGCTGGAAGAGAAGAAGGACCCATTCCGTTGATAGAATGGCTGTCGAATAAGAACCCACAGCTGCCGAACTCGTGGAACTACTAAGAGAACTTGCAAGGAATTAGGCACAAATCAATGATACTCAATGACTCATGGAAAAAACTCTCAAGAAGTTGGCAGACAATAAAATATCTGGTGTACAAAATGGTCACAGTGCAAACTCGGTGTCGAGTAAAGAAAATCCTCATCCAGCATGCTCTTGACCTTCCATGCTGTCTTTTCCACTATAGATAGAGGCACCACATAGAGAGAAACAATCGAATTTTGAAAAAATGCACGAATAGCTTAGGAAAGTTTGGAAGAATGTGAATTTGGAGGAAGATATATCCTACAAAGATTACGCAGATCTGAGAATGAGATACTCAGGAGATGGAAACAGATGATATTTTAACGATGATCTCAAGAGGAAGTTAAGTAAAATTGTCTCCATTTGACGGATCCGAATCCATATTTGTGCAAGTGTGGGTAATGAAGGTTGATACTTACTTTCATCTTAATCCCATGCTAGAAGAAGAAGCAATTAAATTTGCGGCATTACATTTGGAGGGAGTAGTGCATAAATGGTGGCATCACGACACCATCACACTAGGGCATGAGCAAATAAATACATATGCGGAATTCACTAAGAGATTGATAGATCGATTTGATGGTAAAGGTCCGGAACTCAATTTCAAAGATTTGGCATAGCTAAGGCAAACTGGATCAGTTGATCAGTACATTGTGGAATTTCAAAAGCTCTCTGTTTTGGTCACGGACATTTTTGAAAGAAGACGGATAGTGCTCTTCATGGACGGACTGACAAAACCACTAAAAGGCTAGGTAAAGGGGTTTAATCTTGACACCTTGGCGGAGGCCTTTAAGAAGGCACAAAGTATGGCATCATCATTGGCATCATCCTCTTGAAGTTACTCACATTCCAAATCACAGGTGTTTTCGAGGGACAAAAATAATAAACCTCCGTCTAGGAAGTTGTTGTCGTTGTTGGACGAAGCTACCATACAAGAGCTCCGAAGGAAGAAACTATGTTTCAACTGCAAGGGATCTTAGGAATTTGGCCACAAATGCCTTGGAAAAAGAAAGATCCATTACATCGAGGTCATGTCCGATGATGAGAATGAACATGAAGAAATTCCCTCCAAAGGCAACCAACATCACAATGACACCAACATGGTTAGTTTGAATCGTACGAAAAGAATTGCAGTATAGGTATGGCGCGGAGGAACTATCGCCCTTGCTAGTAGCATGAAGTGCACGGTGTTTCGTGTATGGGGAACCCTTCAAGGACAAAGGGTTATGGTGATGCTCGATAGCGGGGCTACTCTAAACTTCATAAACTCATCTCTTATAAAACGAAGAGGTCTATCGATAGACACATGCAGGATTCTAGGTCAAGGTTGCTAGAGGAACTCTTCTACCCTGCACACACCTTTTTCCTTAGCTAAGTATCACAATGGCGAATCACACGGTGACTGAGGATTTTTTTATGGTGGACCTTGATGATATGGAGGTTATTCTGGGCATATAGTGGATGGAGACACTTGATGAATACACTCAGAGCTTCAAACGAATGGACTTCACTTTTGTTGTGGATGGAAAGAAGGTTGTTCTCCTTGGAATGGCAAATGAGGGTCCAAAGGAAGTTTCCGCACATTAGATGGAGGCAATTTTTCGGCGTGATGATGTTGTTTGGGCTACATTATTTTGTCTCAGTAGAACTTATAAGAGGGCAACTGATACCTCCCCAAGATGATCTCCAGAATATTTTGAGTGAACATGATAAAGTTTTTATAGACATTCCTCCTGGCATACCGCCTCACCGAGGGTTTGAACATACTATCGAGTTGGAAGCTAGAGCCAAGCCGGTCATAACCACACCCTACTGCCATCCCAAGAGATTCAAAGATGAGATCGAAAAGACGATTTAGGAAATGGTGGAGAAAGAATGGATCCGTCCCAATTCTTGTCCCTTTGTGTCATTAGTGGTGTTGGTCAAAAAGAAGGAAAGATGATGCGCATGTGTGTGGACTAATGTGCGTTGAACAAAAAAATAATAAAGAATAGATATCCCATTCCAAGGATAGATGAGTTGTTATATGAATTACATGGTGCAGTCTATTTTTCAAAAATAGATCTCCATTCTGGATATCATCAGATTTGCACGAGGGAGGAAGACATGGAAAAGATGGCCTTTTGTTGTCACTACGGGCATTATCTGTTCTTGGTCATGCCATTCGGATTAATGAATGCACCTACTACATTCCAATCATGCATGAACCACATCTTCAACAAACAATTGCGTAAGTACTTACTGGTATTTTTGGATCATATTCTTATTTATAGTAGGACATGGGAATAGCACCTGAAGCATTTAGATGAAGTCCTAAGGATCATGAAGGATCAGTCTTTGTACACTAAGCAAACCAATTGTGAATTCGGTATGACAGAAATATTGGACCTAGGACGTGTTGTCAGTAAATATGGCATTCAAGTTCATCAGGAGAAGATTTAGGCTATCCTTGATTGGCTTTCCCCAAAATCACTCATGGAGTTGTGAGGATTTTTTGTACTCTACAGTAATTACCGGAGGTTTCTAAAGGGGTTCTCTCAGCTCAACGCACCACTAACAGATCTGACAAGAAAGGGATTTTTCTAGTGGAATGAAAAGGTGCAACTCACCTTGGATAAGATGAAAGAGGTAATGAGCACTTGTCCTGTACTTGCATTACCTAATTTCACTTGACTGTTCATTCTAGAGTGTGATGCATCCGGAGAAGGCATTAGCGCGATACTAATGCAAGATAGACACCCCATAGCCTATGAGAGCAAGAAGGTTATGCAAATAGAACGCTTCTATTCCATCTATGATAGAGATGTTGGCCATCATACATGCACTAATCAAGTTTCGACAGTATCTAGTGGGTGCCAAGTTTTTCATTTGTATAGATGACAATAGTTTGAGATATTTTTTGGAGCAATGAGAATTGAACGAAAAACAACAAAAAGGGGTAAGCAAGGTTCAGGCTTTTGGTTTTAACATTGAATATGTGAAAGAAAAGAACAATGTGGTTGTAGATGCTTTGTCTCGAAAATCCGCCATCTGCTTACTAACCCAAATTTCAGCCAACTGGAAACCACATTTGTTGGTAGAATATTCCAAAAACACATTTTCCTGTAAGCTAATGGATGGCAACACCTAGGATGATTGGTATAAGTGGTGGATGTTGAAGTTTGTAGTTGCGATAGAGATCTTTATCTCTCAAAATTTGGATGCTATTAACGTTATTGTCATCTTCAGCTGAAAAAGTCACTTAAGTTTAAATTGTAACATTAAATGTAAATCACATGTGTCATCCTCATGCATTGAGGCATGGATATTCAAAGAGTCATATTTAATTATAGGAGTTATGAGAATCTCAAGAGACCTTCTATTATAATGTGAAGAGTCTCTCCTTTTGTTATATATATCACATTAAGTGATAGGCATTGTACAATTGAACATTTCATTATCAATAAAGATATTTTTGTGTTGTGTGGCTGGGTTTTTCCCTTCATTCTCAAAGGGTTTTCCTAGGATAATTTTGGTGTTCTTTGTTTCTATTTTCTCTCTTTCTTATGGCTGGTTATCTCCATGGACTTCTGGGCTCTTGTTTTAACATGGTATCAGAGCTAGTAGTCTCATGCCCATATTTTTTATTGTTGTGGTGTGTTAGTTTCTCAGTGTGTGCGTTCATCCTTCTCCAATATGTTTCATCGATTCTTCCAGGTAATGGAATCAATTGTTTAACATCACCTTATTCAAGTTGAGAAAATGCTAGGTCCTCTCATGTCAAATGTAGGAGTTACAAGGAAGAAGTTTTGTCTGTACACTTCTTTACTACCTATGCTTGGAGGCATGATTTTATGTGTGTAAAAAAAAAAAAAAATCGTCATAACCTGGAGTCAAGTATCCCTCTATCCACATGCTATTCGTATCAAATTTCTGATCTCTTCTCATATCTCTGTGCATGCTGAGATTTAACTTCAAAGATATAAGTATTTAGGATTATATCTGTTGAATATTGATTGGTTTAATTATTAATTGTTATTAGATGCAAAATACAATGGATTTATGCTCGTTGCTTTAGGAGGTTGCATATTCGAGTGAGATAGGATTTGAGTGTAGTTGATTTTTTCTCGAGTGTTTTGGATTGCTCATATAATTTTTATTATGTTATTGGACCACTTCATCTTCATTTCACTTCTTTATTATTTTTTTGTGCGATTGGCTACGTGGCATTCTGCCCAAGTTTTCTTGTTGTTGTTCTACCATTGGATGCGATATGTCCTCCAATATGGTTAGTTAAGGCCTCCGTTACATATTCCACCTGTCACGCTAACGAAATCGTGTTGTAGTGGTGACAGATACTGAGAATAGTTGCATGGTTGATTGACATCATCTTGTCTGCTCATTTTTTTCTGATTGAGCGGCCAAACTTGGGGAAGGATCAACACAATAAAAATGGTGCAATATAATTTCAAGAAGATTATGGTGGTGCCATTCGGGAAAGATTTCGTGGACATAATATTATCAAGAATAGAGCGACAGATACATACAGTGGTGCACAAGGGTTATGCAGTTTCCTACCTCCGCCAATTCTACGAGTGCTTTTATGTGGGAGACGATCGAGTACTTCAGTTACTCCTTTATATGTTTTGCGTGGCAATGAAAGATACTTGGCAAATTTGACTCTATGCGTGAATCACTTGAACAATATCTCCATGCGTGAATCTCCTTAACACTATCTCTGCATATATTACTTAGAATTATTTTTGGGTAGAATATTTGTTTAAATCTTTCTCAGTAATAACTGGCTAGAGCCTATGTGTAATAGTTGCATACATTACTTCTAGCACTGGTTATTGATTCACATCAAGAAGATTATACTGCAAACAGATAAGTATTCTAAGTTACATATTTGAGATAAGGGTTTAATCTTATGAAGTTATTAATAATCATTATTGGTTGCAGGACGCAACTAGAAGCAATAAGGATGTTGAGCTTTAGAGGGAGATTTTAGCTTCAGAAGGAGGCTTCATAATTAAGAGGGAGTGCTTAAGAAATTGTTTTCATTCTCATATATGATTGTGATGCTTGTAGTATTTGTAGAATTTGAGACTTAAATGGAACTAAGTCTTGCTTTTGTTATACTTATTTCTATTCTTGTGTGAACAAATGAGATTGTAAGATCAGCTATGATAACTCTTTCACTATGCGATAGTGAACATCATGTTGAGAGAGTCCATGATGTCATCATGTTGAGAGATTCCGTGATGGGAGTTGGATGTCATGTTGAGAGATTCCATGACAATTCACATTGAGAGAGTCCATGAACAAAGGCTTAGTTGTGAGTCTTACAAATCTTTTCATGTTGAGTGATTCCATGAATATGATTGATTGTTACAGGGTTTCGTGTTGAGTGATTCCATGAATATGATTGATTGTTATAGGTTTTCATGTTGAGTGATTCCATGAATATGATTGATTGTTTCATGTTTTCATAGGATATATGGGATGAGATTTTATCATTAACATTTTGGTTGTAATCTTGTGTGATTATTCAGCCAAAGATATCTCTCTGGTTAAGAGGGAGTGTTGAAGTTTGTAGTCGCAATAGAGATCTTTATCTCTCAAAATCTGGACGTTATTAACGTTGTTGTCATCTTCAGCTGAAAAAGTCACTTAAGTTTAAATTGTAACATTAAATGTAAATGACGTGTCATTCTCATGCATTGAGGCATGGATATTCGAAGAGTCATATTTAATTATAGGAGTTATGAGAATCTCAAGAGACCTTCAGTTATAATGTGAAGAGTCTCTCCTTTTCTTATATATATCGCATTAAGCAACATGCATTGTACACTTGAACATTCCATTATCAATAAAGATATTTTTGTGTTGTGTGGCTGGGCTTTTCCCTTCATACTCGAAGGGTTTTCTCAGGATAATTCTGGTGTTCTTTGTTTCTGTTTTCTCTCTTTCTAATGGCTGGTTATCTCCATGGACTTCTGGGCTCTAGTTTTAATAGTGGATGACATCATTTGCTATAAAAATTGGATATTTTTAGTGCCGGAATCCAAATTGAAATAGAAAATCTTGAAGGAGGTACACGACTCTGGCAAGACACCCGGGTTTCCTCAAAACTTATAGACATCTCAGGGGGAGGTTTTCATAGAAAGGTCTTAAAGGAGACGTATTGCAGTATGTAAGAGAGTGTGCAGTCTGCCACTAGAACAAATACAAACATACTCTACCGGTTGGATTACTGCAACCTCTGCCAATGCTAGAACAGAAATGGGAAAGTATCTCAATGGATTTCAATACTGGACTTCCCAAGGTGAATGGAAAGGATTGTATTTTCGTTGTAGCTGACAGACTAATGAAGTGCACACATTTCTTCACCATCCCCTTAGACTTTCATGCCACACAGGTAGCCGATCTATTTTTTGGAGAAGTTTTTCCTCTACATGGGTTACCCCGAAACATTGTCAATGATTGGGATAGATGCTTTATCAGTATCTTCTAGATAGAATTGTTTCGACTGGCAGGGACAGAATTGTCACCAAGTACTAGTTACCACCCTTAGACAGATGGACATATGGAGATTGTGAGGAAGTGGTTCGAAGGCTACCTTCGGAACTATGTTTTGGCACAACAATGGGCATGGGTCAAATGGATACACCTTGAGTAATATTGTTACAATACCACGTACCACATGTCCATCGGAATAGCACCATTCAAAGCTCTATATAGGGACGAATTCCTTTCCTTCATCGACACAGTTTTGGGTGACAGTAGTACACCGAGGGCGAGGGACTAGGTTTAGGAGGGATAGGACATCCTAAGATGCCTGAAGGAGTACTTACAACAGGCACAAAATCAATACAAGATGTACGCCGACAGACATCGAATAGAGAGGAGTTTCGAAGTAGGAAACTTGGTCTACCTCAAGCTCCAGCCATACCGACAATCCTCATTGAAAGAAAAGGGAAAAGAAAAACTAAAGCCACGATTTTATGGCCCTTATCATGTAGTGCACCAGATCGGTGAAGTCGCCTATGAGCTGGAACTTCCAAAGGGGAGCTATATTCATAACATTTTCACGTTTCATGCCTGAAAAAAGCTATTGGACAGAACGTCATGGTAGCTATAGACCTTCCATCGCTCAATGAAGAAGGAAAGCTCATATTGGAACCAACAGAGATTATTGAAGTATGTGAGAAGACCTTGTGGAACTGAACGGTGAAGGAATATTTGGTACGCTGGAAACACTTGTCATTGGACGATGCAACTTGGAATGGCGAGCGCATTCTACAACATTCAACATTGCATTTTCTTGAGCACAAGCAAATTTTGGGACAGGAGGGTTGTAATATCCCCATCATAAAATAGATTATTATTCAAACTATTGTTAGTGGGCCGATTGATTTAATATATCTTGGACCCATTTTTGTTTGTTTTTTGTAGTTGTGTTGTTGTCGGCTATCTTTGTACACCCTTGGAAATTTTTCCCCGACGGGTATTTAAGCATAGCTTGTAGGTAGTCCTTAGGTACGCAATTTGGATTATTTTCTATACTGCAAATTCTTGTTCGAGTTCTTTCTTCGCCATTTCAGAAGTTAAAGACCTTCCCTATTTGGTTTATTTGGTTTCAGAGGGATTTAACCCTCACCCTATTTTGTCACGTGAAAGACTTTGCTCGGATTTGGAAAATCGGAGCATCATCTTTCGGCATATATTAATTGAAGGATTATTCGTATTCAAGTCTCTATTATTGTTTCTAGATTTCATCTAAATCTATTGTGTTTATGTATGAACAAGATTGCATTCACAATTGTGGGTAAGATACCTAACCATGCAGCTTCCAGACATTCCCATATTGCTTCCTCATTGCCTGTACGGTCTTCATTCTTACCATCCACCCACATCTCCGTACTTCACTTCCAACCTACATTTGTCCACTGTACGACTTACCATACAACCATCTTGGCTCTCACACCATACACCATACCCTCCATCTCCACTGTACTCCCAACATAGACCACTGTAGGCTATGCATAGACCACTATACGACCCCCATTGATCACCGTACAACCTTCCAAACTGTACACTTTTCTGCCTTCTTCCACTGTACGGACATAACATAATCCTCCGTACAGCCATTTGTGTGTCTTCCACACCGTACAGTCCATAGCTTAGACAAACTATACAACTATCAAGCCAGTCGTGTCCAACCCTCTACACTTGGGAACATTACAAGTGGAGTAATCAAAATCATTGATATAGAAACCCAGGTTGCCTCAAAACAAGAAGATGTCTCAGCAATAATTGGATATACAAATGATTAGAGCAGCGATCGAGGTTGAAGGAAATAAGTGATTAACTCGATGTCATGATCTCAACTAAAGACAAACATTAGAGTCATCAATTGGATTTTTGGCTAACTGTGAATCCATCCTATTGAGAATTGTAGTGGAGTATGGTTTTGAAAGACAAGCATTTATCAAATCAACTTTGACCTAAACAATCTTTGAAGCATCCAACTCCAGACAGGAAGAGGGATATGTGGATACCTCGTGTGTCAGTAAAGAGGGAATATGAGGATGCAATAATAGAGACCACAAGAAAATTACAAGATGGCAATGATATCTCCAAGTTGATGTCCTTTTGGAAAGGAAAACATACATCGCTCCATCTTTTATTATGAATAAAAATGCACAATATTACAAACAATGACCATTCACAATAGATACAGTGTAGTTAGGAGTTTTAGGTGATTCAATAAATGATGATAGGGAAATATCATGAGAGGAGGTAGAGTCTTCCGCCACTCATAAGGATTGTCGTTAAAATATTAAAGGGTCTATCCAAAACGAAAATACAAAAGTACCCTATTGGTAATTTAGTTTTGAGAGGTGCAATTTTTCATTTGAAAAGAAGCGATTTTTCATTCTAAATAGTCACACCATATATGAGTAAGATATAAGAAGTCAAAAAGACATATTCGACAATAAATTATAAAAAACATACACATAATTTGTAAGGAGGAATAAGGAGTGAAAAGATGAAATTGTAATATAAATTCATATATTATATTTTAATGATAATTAAAAGTTCTTTTTGCTTTTTATTTATTTAAGAAAAGGGCATGTAGAATTAAACTACAATTGATTCGTCCTTTATAATTATCTATAAATTCCATAAACAGTTTAAACATTAGATAAGTGGACATGGTCATTTAGCATCTTAAATGCGGTCATCATAAATATAGTGAAATATCAAATTGTTTCCGTATTTGTGTCCAATGTCTCCCTACCAAAGGAGTTAAAGTTCAATATGGACTAATCTAAGACTGCGTATATATTTGGTCTATTGCATCTTGATTGTTAAATTGTTGCATATGCATAGAATTTAATAAAGTTGTATGTGAAAATCTTCATTGTAGTTGACTCAGTTGCCCAAATAAGCAAAGGCATTAGTCTTTTAAATCATTGAAGTATTACTAGATTTATTGTTGAAGTTGGAGAAGCTATATCTTCCTTCTTACAATGTAAGAACCGCTAGCCGGTTATAGTTCAACAATTAAACCATGACACATCAATTGCCTTAACCAATCAGAAATTTTGACATTTTGTCAAACAGTTGGTAGACAACTGCTAACACTCTATTAATAATGTTATAAATCTTAGTCACCATATTAGAAGTTGCACAACCACTCATGATTTTAATTCATTTCAAAAACTTAAAGAAATTTAAAATGTCGATATATGGAAATCAAATTGTAACCACATTGCTTTTAATTTGCTTTCAACATTAATCAGATTTAAATATTTTTATTTAGCACTTGGATTATGATAGAATTTGACTGGCCATCCCACACTTTGCCCTTTTATCAATCAAGGTTAGCTCTTCTTTGCCAACCTACAGCCACTGATATTGGTTTCCCTCCAATATGCTCCTTCCAGTCGTCAATTAGAAGCCCAAAGTTTGGAAAAAACAGGCCCACCGCAAGTGAGGATAGTTACCACTAACATGTGGCTCTTTGAATATGCTGCCACACGTGTCAATTCAGCTTCCAGGATGTAGAAGAATAAACGCAGGACATAGGGACAATCTCTTGTAGTTGCAAGATGAAACAATGGCTTTAATATAACACAATGCCCAAGCTCAAAACACTGCCAATCAAAACATAAACCTCCAAAAATTAATAACGTCCCCCTCTTTCAGAATTTCGTAGGTTACTAGAAAATTCAGATCACCACAATATCAGATGCTCATAATCAGACTCGCCTTAGTCACAGAAATATAGTAGGAGAGCAAACAAATTGCTATACAGAAGCAACAATTTGCCACAATACTCAGAGATGAATCCCAGAACTATAATGCCAATCTCCATGACACAGATAATGACAGATAGGAGATATGACCAGTGAAATCACTATACATCAGTAGTGACTTCAAACGTTAGAACTCAGAGACCCTTCAACAAGGGCTCACAATTCAGAACTCAGGACAAAGCCACAAAGCCAATAAAAAAAAATATATTTTCATGCGTGCTTTTCCCAAAGAAATGAGCTCTTATTTATAATCTTTCGTTGGCCAAAGTTTCCTAAAAACTCCACTTTAGAAATTGTGGAAGTTCTCGAAAAGAACTCAACACTAGAAACTTTCCAACACACTTTTTAGAAATATCACTTAATGTCATTATTATAATAATATAAACATTATTATAATAATGCAACTTAATAATTAATGAATAAATAAGAGCTCATGCAATTATTAACTTTATTTATTGCAGGTGATGACCAACTGCTAAAGCCACCCATTGCACTGCCAAAAATAGACTTACTAAAAATAGTAAATCCATAGCTGGGACCCCCAAAACACCTTGTTAGCTCATGAGGGTCACTATGGTGAGCTAACTCCATTAACTAACAAACTTTCCAAAAACTAGGACATTAAATACAAGCATCAAATCCATTATTTATAAATATTATACAAAACTTTCAATTATTTCAAGTAATCATTCAACTTTATTTTGATCGAGTTCAAGGACTTTGCCAACCGAAGATCTCACCAAAGCTTAAATTCACTTTAGAAAAGCCTTGAACTGAGTAGTCAATGTTTGAGGTGAAGGTTTACCTGCCTAGGTGTAGTAAAGCCTGAAGTGAAGGGTAACCAAGGTGATTCTCGTTCGTTGGTCATAATTGATTGTGGAATCCTATTAGAGAGTTGGCAAGCTTTTGGATTTCTAATCTTTGGTTTTGGGAACCAATAGGGAGGAGGAAGAGCATGACACAAGTAATGTCATACCTTCAACATTTCTAACAATTAATACCCCTTCTAGCAAACCAATAGAAAATAAGATGTATCATGTATACTTGGGAAGTTAGAGAAGAAGTATTGGTGAGAAAATCTCTTTGACTTTGAGTTAGGGAGAAAAGTTGAATGAAATTACAATTACAGAGAATAGTTAAGGAATCTCAATGTCCAACACAAAAAAAAATTTAAGTTTTAGCCAAAGTTGGACTTGAGAGAGGCGGGAGCCACTCAATGGAGAGTGCAAAACACAACATTCATGGCTCAATGTCATGTCCCCAAATTTATTGTAATTACTTAATTAATTAATTGGTCCTAGAATTTAAGCAATATAATAAGGACCTTTAACAATTTATTTAGTTAATAAATATGGGGCCCAAATCAATAAAAAGGAATAAAATAAATTAATAATGTTAGCCTATTGTAAAATGTTAAGACACTTCCTGAAGAACTTTATAAGGATAGTTGGGCGTTGTAAATCATTATGGATTGGATTTGACTTGTCTTTTGTATTTTCGGATGTTGGAGGCTAAAGGAGTTTGTGCCCATTTTTGGAGGTGGAAGATCCTCCCTATTTTTCCTATTGTAGTTTAGGTTGTTCAGCGACACCCTATTGTATCGATGGAGATATCACTAAGATATTTCACATTGTGTGCAAATTTGTTAAGTCTTCATTTTGGAGATAGATTTGTAATCTTTGGGACTTGCCCAACTTTCATTATAAAAATAATTATACTTCGCTAGATTTGGCGACGATTCAATATTCATTGCATCACTGGCTCTAGTGACACATTTACACACTTGAGTTTGGCTCATCATTGCTTTGTTTAATAACCTACAATCAATCAATACTATATAGAGATTCAACATCTACACACATCACTGAAGAGAGACAAATTGAGACCATATGCATCTACGCCAATTCTTCCTGTATGACACCCTCATGCCTTGATCATATGCCTGGACCACACATCATATCCTCATCAAACGATAGTGTACTTTGGTATGTACACCATCTCACAAACCAAGCACTTTGTGTCCCCCTCCATACAACATATACAACACCACCGTACACCATCATTCATATGGCTGTCTACCTCCATACAATGCTTTGACTCCAACTTCATTTTGTCGTGGGCATGCCTAGAATTTTTCATACTGCTTGCCACATCACACGGTTGGGCACTAACCACATGCAATACATATTCAAATGGCCATTTGATCACATGGGTCATATCATGTGTTGTACATCTTCCTATGTGTGCCATAAATATAGACTAGTGAACCAAATGAACTGCAAATGACCATACAATCAAGTTTGAATTCGTCTACATAGACTTTAGTTTGTGCCTACAGATATCATTGCGTCCTAAATTTGGATAGGGACATTACATTAATATTAGAGTTTTTGATGTTGCTAGCTTGTTGGGAATTAAGATAGAATCATGGCCCCAAGTGATGCTTATAGTGAAATATTGAGATAGTTAAGAAGAAGTCAATAGAAGCTCAACGAACAAACAAAGGAAATACTCAACCTCTTGGTGGACACAAGGCTATCAATAACAACATTCATTCTTAGGGAAAAGAAACAAGAGGTGTGAACTCCCACTTTGTCTGAGTCACTGAAGCAAATCAAACGAGATTGGATTACTAGTGGATGGCAGAGGGACCTCCCTCTCAAAGATTTTATAGACTTGTGATTGAAGTATTTGTTATTTCAACACAATCTACACTTCAACAATGGTCTGAAGCAAGAGACTGATAAGTGGCTACAAGATAAATTCATACAGACATCAAAGGATATGAACAAGCAAAAGACTCTTGGTGCAGGAGCACCTTAGGGAAAGTGAATCCCTAATATTGATTTTGGTTTGTAGATGGTCTAGCCAACCATTAACCTAGTAAGGACTAATCATAAAGTCCCAAGGTTTGTTGAGTGTGTGTGATTAGGTTTGAGTCCAATTCTTGCTCTTGGCTAAGTTGATAAGGCCTAGTTATTGTTCTAAGATCCTAGTAGAGTCAAAGTTGCGAAATGCCTCAAAAATGAGGGATAAGTGTTAAAATGTGGTCCGTAGGTGTTTTGGATCAAATTGGATGTATATGGATCAAACTTGACAAGTTGGGAGTGATATAAGGTCATATTGACAAAGTTGTCAAAAGTTGCTCATAACAACTTTGCAACTTTGCAAAGTTACCATAGCAAGATTTCCTCAAATGTTGGAGAGAGCATTTGTTAGGTTTGAAGCTCAACCTTAAGGTCCAGACAGGTTGAGTTGGCATATTTAAGCTCCTCCAAACCCTAACCATTGGGGTGATTGCTTTGTACAAATGTTACTTGAGCAAGGAGAAAATTGTTGACAAAGAACGTTATTTTTGGTGTTGAAACCTATTGAGTTGGATTGGCATCCTGATTGTATTGGATGGATTAGTTTCTTAGTATCATGTAACAATTCTGTGCATGTGTATTTGGAGAATTTAGATTCATTTTGACAGGTGTTGTAAATTGTTTGATTTTTGTTTTCCTGCTGGTTTGTACATAATGATCTGAAAAAAAATGGCTATAACTTGAGTTTCCACGGTTAAAACCTAATGGCCTCTAGGATTCAAGTAGTAGCCTTTGATCATTATGTAAATATGAAGGAGGAGTTGATTGGAGATAGCTAGCTATTTTTGCAAGTGAGCACTAAGCAAGCCTGGAATAGTTTGGTTAGGAATTTGAATGCTTGCAGGGGAACTCATGGAGTATGCTTGATTGGTTTGTGCCAATCTTGCCTGTGGCAATCATCATGATAGAGGTAAGTGTCCAGATACCAGAGGAGAAGGTTTGGGGAGAAGATCCAAGCATCTTGTGAAGACAAACAAATAGAGTTGTTGTCATTGCCTTAGAAACCCTTAAAAGTAGGGTTTTCTGGAAAAGTATAGTATGGACACTTTGGAGGGTTAAAACCTTTAAAATCCTTGAGTCTAGGTTGATGTGATGAAAAGACTAAAAGACACCAAAGGGGCTTGTTAAGACAATTTTGGAGTTATTACAATTTCCTTGCTTTTAGGAGGCCTAATTGGGGCTCATAGGGCTACAAGGCCTAACAAAGCCAATTTGTGATTTTGAAGTTCAAAACCTTGAAAGAAAGTATAGAAAGGTTGGGAAATGTTCAAGAACCATATGAGGGTGGTCAAATCACCTATTTGCCTTATTGGGAACCATTGGTGAGTTTGTTTGTTTGTTTAAGCATAAAGTTGCTTATTTGGGGTTTGTAGGGTTAGGAGAGTATCTTGAATTGATAGGTGAATTTCTATGTTGGAGAGGACTAGGAAGAGATCCTCTCGAGTAGGGCATAGAGAAAGGACCCTAGGAAGGCTAGGAGAAAGCCTTGGATGGAGCAAGAAGGCTCTAAGTGAGAAAAACTCCCCATCAACTCTAATTTCTCCTTTAGAACAACAAAATTCTCAAGACAATTAGAAGATTGAAGATCGCGAAATCATTGATGGTGATGGAGAAATTGTTTAGGTGAGTGAGCAAGAAAAAATTGTAGATCTAAAATAGGATACCAATGAAGCTAATGTTGATTTGGATCCTCATAAAACTATCAATGTATGGAAGGAGAGAAAGGCTACGAATTTTCAGGAGAGTATGTGCAATGATTTGGAGTCACATAAATGGAATCGTGAACCTAAAGGTGTAGGTGTTACCAACACTTGTTTGCAGGAGCAATTGCTACTGTTATTTGATTATGAAGTCTATCCACTAGTGACAATCATGAATGATTACATCAATGAATCGATCTTGGTGACTACAGATATAACAATGTTTATATTAGAGTGACATAGTGGAAGTTTGTTGACAATGTGGCGTAGTAGAGGTTTGATACCAATTCGCTAGTCTTGCCTACACATTTGGTTTCTTATCCTGCAATTGATGGCATTTGGCTTGATGTCAGATTGTTTGAGGGCAAGCAATCTTTGGGCGAAGATTTGTCATGTCCCCAAAATTAATGTAATAACTTATTTAAATTAATTAATTAATTGGTCCCAAAAACTAAATAATATAATAAGGACCTCTAATTAATAAATATGGGGTCCAAATTATTAATAAAATAAAATAAAATAATAATGTTATCATATTGTAAAATCTCAAGTTGCTTCTTGGAGGCCTTTATAAGAGGATAGATAGGCATTGTAAATTGTCATGGATTAGATTTGACTTTTCTTTTGTATTTCCAAGCATTGGAGGCTAAAGGAGTTCATGCACAGTTTTGGAGGGTGAAGATCCTCATTTTGTTTGTTGCAGTTTTGGTGTTCAACACCACCCTATTTTGCCTTTGGAGATATCGCTTAGATATTTCACATTGTGTGCAAATTTTTAAAGTCTTCATTTTGGAGATAGATCTATAATATTTGACACTTGCTCAACTTTCATTATAAAAATAAATTTACTTTGTGTTACTGGTTTTGGTAACAATTCAGTGTTCTTAGCATCACTGGCTCTGGTGACAAATCTACATACTTGAGTTTGGCTCATCATTTCTCTGTTTAATAACCTACAACCGATTGATAGCATATGGAAAATCAACATTTTCACTCATCCCTGAAGGGACAGAAATAGAGACTGCTCGCATCTATACCAACTATGACCATATGGCACCCTCATGACTTGACTATATGCCTAGACCATACATCATATCCTCACCATACAATAGTGCCCTTTGGGCACTTTTTTCCATACGCCATCTTGCAAACTAACTAGTTTGTGTCTTTCGTACAACATACACAAAGCCACCGTACAACATCCGTCATTTGTATGATTGCCTACCTATGTACGGTGCTCCAAATCCAACTTCATTCCATAAGCTGCATGCCTAGAATTTCTCATACTAATTGCGAAATCATACACCTTGCTAGTAAGCACATGACATACACATCCTAATGGTCATTTGATCGCATGGGTCATATTGTGGGTCGTACATCTTCCTGTGTGCACCATACTTATAGACTAGTGGACAAAACGAACTGCAACTAATCACACAATCAAGTTTGAACTACTTTGCATACACTTCTGTTTGTGCCTATGAGAATCATTAGGTGTTGAAGCTAGATCAGGACATTACACTCAAGTTGGAGGAGATTGCCAAAAGCCAGTATAACACGAGGACCTATCCCCCCCCTCCGCCCAAAAAAAATTCCCCAACATTGTGGAGACAAGTATGCACTAAGGACACAGGAACATTGTTCTGGCATCTTCAGCAGTGCCACCTTTTTGCTGAAGATGGGAGGACATCCCGACGCCCCTTGAGAAGATGGGGGGACATCTTGACATTCTTTGAAGAGACATAGGGACGTCCCTATGTCCCCTGAGGGAACAGGGGGACCTAGAGGACCGCTGGGTGACCCTTGTCCAACCAAAAATAATAAAGTTTGTTTAAAAATATTTTTTAACATTTTATTTGGCATATTGAATATCATATCATGTTGTTCAATGTAATCATCTTTATGGAAAGATACTCATACTTTTAATATCTATGACTATTATTATTTAATATTTATATAATAGAAGTTAGAACACTTCCATTTGCTCATTCGAGCATTTAAAATTTTAATATTCATTGTTCAATGTTTAATGTTCAATGTGAAGTTCAAGTATTTAAATTTTAGTAAATTAGTATTTTACATCTTTATGTCTTATATTGTATACATATTTTCATAACTAGAATTTTAAGTACCGCATGTCTAGTATGTTACTATATAGTATATACACACACACCCCCGCTTGGCCCTTGCCGTCATCCCCCATCATCCCCAAATTGAGAGCCCTCTATCTTCCCTGCGTGGAAACTCATCCCAGTTTCGACACCTCCCCGTTCCCCAGGGTTGTGTAACTATGCCAAAAACCTACTATTTTTTGATGAGGTAAGAGAAAATTTTGCTGACCAGGCAAGTAATCCATCTAAGTAGTGTTGAATGAGGAAGACTCAAATATCGATTGTGTGAAAATAGCTTGTCAATGCACTTTGTACATGAAGACAGTGAAGAAATGAACCTTGAGAATGAGGTTGGCCAAATTCTGAGAATACTTTTCACAGCATTGAAAACATGTTTCACAACATTGAGAAGTTGTTCATATTAGAGTAACTAAGAATGGGGGGCTGACCTAAGCTAAATATCTTGGGGAGAAGGGAGACTTAGTTTGGGGAAGGTAATGAAGTTGTGAGGGATGCTGATGGTGAATGTGTAGAAGGATCATAGGTGGGCGAGAGTACGGAAGAAGATTCAAAATATGGGCAAGAGAGAAGCAGTCTAGTTAGATCCTTAGTATACAAAGCATACGGTTCTAGAATGGTGAATCCCTTGGAAATTCTTGGTTTGGATTGGCAAAATCTCCCTAAATTCTATGGTAATGGATCTAAGGATCCAATGCAGTGCTGTTGAACATGTGAAACAATATGGTTCTCAAGCGAACAAGTAGATAAAGATTACTGACTAATGACATTCCATGCTACATTATGAGGAATAGCCATTGATTGGTTCTTAGGGATAATTTAATTTTTACCAAAAAACTCTACAAGCCTCGTCGGGTTACTTGAGAACACAAGGGATAATTTACTCTTTACCGAAAAGCTCTGCAACACACTTTCTTACAAGACGAAAGAAATAAGCTTTAGAACAACAAAATAGGATATTATAAACTATCTTGGGATAGTGTAGCCATTATGTGTTCCCAAGTACAAAGGGAGGAGAATGTACGGAAATGATTGTTGAGCTCTTGGCAAGGTGGGTTTTTTGGGTAGCCTTTGGTATTTGTACAATAGAAGGGAGGCCGTATACATGCAAGGTAAAGGCTGTATGGTTGATAGAGGGTGACTGTATGGTATGGATAAGGTAGACCGTACAGGGTTTGGGAGGGAGTACGGATGGTGGTGCGGTGGTATGATTACTTTACGGAGGAGACAACAGATGGGTGATTGACTGTATGGTAGCCCTAGATGGTCATACGGAAGGAAGGTGGGTTCAGTCATGCAACCAAAAGCTTATAGATCCGAATTCATGAAATTAAGCCAAACAAGAGATTGAACATGAATAATCCTTTAATGAATATTTGACACAAGATGGTGCTCTGGTTTGCCAAATCTGAGCCAAGAAGTTCACAGATGGAATAGGGTGAGGGTTGATTCTCACTGAAACTGCACAAGCCATACAGGAAAGATCTTTCACTTCCGAAATGGCAAACAATAGAGAATCACAATATAAAGAAAATAATCAAATCGCATACCAACAACTACCTACAAGCCGTGCTTAAATACCTGTTAGGGAAATCTTTTTGAGGGTGTACAAAGATAACCAATGACAACATCTACCTGTTAGAATTCTTTAGAATAACTGAGAGGTGGGGGTGAATCAGTTATTCAAGGTCTAAATGCCCTAATAATACTTTTTCTCAAATTATAGTGAGCCCATAAACTTTTCATCCATTCAAACTTAAATCAATCATCTTAGCAAGTTACAGTAAATCAATCTGTAGAGATAAAACATGCAAGATCAACCCATGACACAGTGATTTACGTGGAAACCCAATTTGGGAAAAACCACCAGTAACATGCTACTTAGTTCTCACTCTTCTAAAGTGATGCCCTGTTAAAAGCCTGCCCTGTTAAAGGCTTACAACACATTGTTAAGTGTGACCTTGTTAGAGGATTTCACCATACTATTAGGAATGGGCTTGGTCAAAGGACTTTAGAACATTCACTTGGAATGTCACCCTGTTAAAGGATTTATAATATGGCTATTAAACCAACCTAAGTCCATAGGATTTAAACTATCTGTTACAATTGCTAGAGAGTAACAATAATGACTTTCTGATTTGATACAACTTACAACATATTTTGCAGATTTCAGATCACACTTCAGTTTAGTCCTTTTGCTTGGCTTTTAATCACTTCAGCTTTGACAGCTTGTCATCTCAAGCTTCGTCTCCTTGAGTCTTCTCACTCATCATACCAATGCAACCATATTTGTGGTCATCTGTTGAAGTAGAGTAACTGTGCTGTCTTACTCCTTAGCACCTCCTTCAACACTTTATGCTTTCATGCTTGACCTCCTTTCACACTTTGCTTCGTGACCTTATGACTCAAATAGAAATCTGGAGTCCCTTTTCCGCTCGATTCTTCCTCTCTAATTTTTAGGGTTTCAGGTGGATTAGGTAGGGTACAATCTATCTACCCCATATCTTGCTCTTATCTAGAAACTTCGTCTAATGTCCAGTTGTATTCTCCAAAAATGTTTTACATGATGTTCTGTGCCACCAGCTCATCACTCTTATCTTCTATTTAATTCATAGAATTCTAGATAACAACCTTGTCGGCTCAGATCTGGCGAATCTTCGATCTTTGAAATAATGCAGCAACTCGGCATTATTGGTTTACTGATGCTCGACACCTCTGTGTTACTCAGTACTTGTATCTTGCTCGACACTTGTTTCTTGACTCAGCACTTGTATCTGCTCGACACTTGTTTTTTGACTCGGCACTTGTATCTGCTCGGCACTTGTTTCTTGACTCGGCACTGACTAGCTTGCTCTGCTCCCTCTCTAATAGACTTATAATGACTTAGCTAAAATCTTATATCTTTGATATGTTTAAGTGTGCCCATTCTCTGTGTCTTAGAGTATGTCATCAATACACTTTTTCATCAATGGCTTAGCTGATCCTTGTACTTCATTACAACATCATAACTTCTCTAGGTGGTCTAGTTACATCTTATTGATTGCCTCCTCCTTGTCAATTAACCAATTGATAGTATTCGGATCACTAAAGCAATTGTTATTCCTGCAAGTAGCAAGTTTGACATCAATGACAAAACAATGATTGAGAACATTCTTTACTATTTCCATTACTGCTTATGTATGATCTTTTCAATCATTTCCAACACTACCTACGGAAACAAAAGAAAAATGGGGCCAAGATTACTAAATCAATCGACCCATTAACAATGTTTAATTAATAACTTATTTTATGATGGGAACATTACAGTCCTCCTATTGCAAAATTTGTTTGTCCTCAAGAAAATGCAATACCAGATGCTGTACAATGTGCTCGCCTTCCCACGTCGCGTCGTCCAATGAAAAGTATCTCCCACGTACCAAATATTCCTTCACCGTGTGGTTTTGTAGGGTCTTCTCACGTACTTCAATGATCTCGATCGGTTCCACTATGAGCTTTCCTCCTTCATTGAGCAATGGAAGGTTTGCAGCTATCGTGTTGTTCCGTCCCATAGCTTTCTTGAGGCAAGAGACATAAAGTCCCTTATGAATATGGCCTTCAAAGTTCCAGCTCATAAGCTACTTCGATGCGGTGAACTACACGATAAGGGCTATAAAATTTTGGCTTCAATTTTTCTTTCCCCTTTTGCTTCAATGAGAATTGTCAGTATGGCTTAAGTCTGAGATAGACCAACTTGCTCACTTTGAAACTTCTCTCAATTCGATGTCTGTTGGAATACATCTTTTGTTGATTTTGTGCCATCTCAGGATGTCTTGTCCCTCCTGAAGCCAGTGCCTCGCCCTTGGTGTGCGATTGTCACCTTGTATTGTGTCGATGAATGAAAGGGGTTCATACCTGTATAGTGCTTTGAAGGGTGCCATTCCAATGGACATGTGGTAGGTGGTCTTGTAACAGTATTCCTTGAGGTGCATCCATTTGACCCATGCTCGTTGTTGTGTTGGAATGTAATTCCGAAGATAGCCTTCTAACCACTTGTTCACAGTCTTCGTTTGTCCATCTGTTTGAGGGTGGTAACTAGTACTTGATGACAATTTTGTTCCTACCAACCAAAATAGTTTTGTCCAAAAGATACTGATAAATCTCCCATCCCGATCACTAACAATATTTCAGAGTAACCCGTGTAGGCGAAAGACTTCTTTGAAAAATAGATCAGCTACTTCTGTGGCGTGAAAGTTTAAGGGAATGGCAAAGAAATGTGCATACTTCGTCAATTTGTTAACAACCACGAAAATACAGTTCTCGTTCACCTTAGGGAGTCCAGTAATGAAATCCATCGAGATATTTTCCCACTTTTGTTCTGGTACAGATAGAGGTTGTAGTAACCAAATGTGTAGAGTATATTTGGATTTGTCTTCCTGGCAGACCGTGTTGGTTCCCAAAACTGCAGATTAGAAATCCAAGAGTCTGCCACTTCTCCGATAGGATCTCTCAATCAAATTTTGGCTAACAAACATAAATCACTTAGATTCCCCTGCACTTCAGGCTCCGTGACACCCAAGTGGGTAACCTTCACCTTGAACATTGACTACTCAATTCAGGGGTTTTCTATAGCGAATTTAAACTTCTTGAGTTCTTTGGCTGGCAAAGTCCTTGAACTCGATCAAAATGAAAGTAGATGTTGAATAATAGTTGAATGTTTTGTATAAGGTTATAAATAATTGATTTGATGTTTGCAGAAAGGAAATTATAAATTTTTTGAATTCAATAAAAAGACCAGTGCCTCTGCTCATCCGAGCAATAGAGTCAAGTTCAGTAAATCATCACGTACAACTTTATAATGTTTTACCCACTTTACTGCCAACAATTAAATAATCGAGATGCGACAGAACAAATATTATGCCATCTTAAATTAGTCTAGATTGAATTTTAACTTTGGCAGGGAGGCAAATTGGATACAAATACGGAAATGATTTAAAATTTCACAATATCTGTAATGATCAAGTTCAAAATGCTAAATGACCATGTCCACTTATCCGATATTTAAATTGTATACAGAATTCCAAAAATAATTACAAAGGACAATTCGCGTGCAGTTTAAATCTCCACGCCATTTAAAAATAAACAAAAGACATTCTATTTTATTTTAAAAATAAAATAATGAAATTTACATTACAAAACCATATTGAGCCCTTATTCCTCCTTACAAAAACATATAAATATAAAAATGCTTCTTCCAAGAATATGGATGTGTATGTTTGAATATATCTTTGGTTTGGTTTCTAACCTTACTTATATTTTAACATTTAAGGGAACATGACTTTTCAAATTTAAAAGTCATTTCCTTTTACAAATATATCACACCCTTTTGATTTAACAAATGACATATCCTTTCTTAATTGCAGATGGCATTTAATCTCTTTATCGGGTTTCATAAATTTTTGTCATAGTTCATATCTATTGTTGTATACCAATGTTTTTTGCTGTTGAAGAATTTATAATTGTCGGGTACTGAATGTAGATGAATATTTTATGTATTTGTTTCTCCTGCCTAGTTCGTGAACTTGGTTCAACTGGTATATACTCGACAGCTTGATACTGACAGGATTTGTTTTTGCGTTACACGTGATTCCCAATTTTCTTGTAGTTGGAGTTCCTACGTACAAGACTCATGTTTGGTGACCCTGAGATGGGAGCAATTTTAGAAAACGTGGTTGCCCAAACCTTGCATGAACTAAAGGGTCTAACACTATCTGGATGTTCATTTTTGAACCCATTCAACGTCATCGCATTGGAGAATGTATTTTGATTCTCTGAGGAATGCATTAAAGAAACCAGAGCAACCCGAGGCATTCAAGGATCTGGTAATAAGCACGTCCTTGCAATGGATTATGTCCTTTTTGTGGACTTGAAAAATAGCGTGTCTAGCATGCTTTGGCTCACCAATTTCAGATTTTTTAAGTGAAATGACTATTTCAAAAGCCCCCACCAATGTCTTTACCTTGCTTTTTCTTACCAGAGCCAACTTATGTACTTTTTCAACGACATGATTCAGCATCCACTCTTCGGATGCCTTTCTTGCTTGAAATTCCTGATGCCTTAGGTGGACATTTTCTGGTTTTGATCTTGGATTGGATGAATCAATAATTCTTCCTCTTCTAAACCTTCTTTTCTCCAAACGCCGATTATCCTCTTCAAAACCAGCTACAATTTGACCTCTTCTAAACCTTTCTTTCTCCAAAGTTTGACTACCCTCCTGAGGAACTGTTGCGTGATGCTATTTTCTAACTTTGCCAAGCTTTTCATGTTCATCATTGGAATCATTTCCATAACTATCATCATATTCAGAGTCCTGAGAATACTCACTGTCAAAGTCTTCATCAATATAATCTTCAGTTAGACTTTCTCCATATGGTCGATATTCATCAATCCTTTCCCCATGTGGTTCAAAATCATCATTTTTCTCATCAGCAAATTTATCACCATCAATAATTTGGCAGGGTGCAGAGATGGTTACATCATTCTTGTGACTGCAATCATGGCAATATTCCTCAATAGATTGCTCATCCCCCTCTGTATCAATATGTTCCATTACACCATCTGGATGCTCCTTGTTTCACCAGCATTGGGTAACTATCTGTGAGTTAATTCATATAGAAAATGTCCTTTTAATCACATTCATAGCACTTTCTTCCTTGAAAATACTCTTTTGTATCCTGGATAATGATTTGGAAAAAATTCCCATGACCTATTTTTACATCAGACACTTCTGTATAGTGCTGAGATGGATGTTTATACAAACCAGCTTCCTTCTCCACATTATCCGGATCATCACCTCTATTTATTTTGAATCATATTTTATAAACATAAGTAGTGAGTAAGATCTAGAAATAATCCCCTTACTATGATGTTTGAGACTCTAAAATTTTAGAGTTCCATCAGACCGCACACTCTCTTACATACTACAATACATCTCCTTTAAGACCTTTCCATGAAAACCTCTCCTTGAGTTGTTTGTAAGTTTTGAGGAAGTCTGGGTGTCTAGCCAAGGGTGAGTCGTGTACCTTCTTCAAGATTTTCTGCTTCAGTTTGGATTCAGGCACTAAGTATATCCGATCCTTATAGTAAATGATTTAATTCACCACTTTGTACTGATCATCTTGAGTGTTGCCATCCATTAGCTCAAAGGCAAATGTATTTTTGGAATATTCCACCAACAATTTTTTTTTCTAGTCAGCTGAAATTTGAGTCAGTAAGCAGATAGCAGGTTTCTTGGACAAAGCATTTGCAACCACATTGTTCTTTCTCTTCACATATTCAATGTCAAAATTAAAAGCCTGAACCTTGCTTACCCATTTTTGTTGCCTCTCGTTCAAGTCTCGTTGCTCCAGAAAATATCTCAAGCTACTATGATTAGTACTCGAACAACAAACTTTGTACCCACTAGTTACTATCGGAACTTTGTTAGTGCATGAACGATGGCCAACATCTCTTTGTCATAAATGGAATATAGATGTTTTGCTCGTGTAAGTTTCCAACTCTCATAGGCGATGGGGTGTCAATCTTGCATCAGTACCGTGCCAATGCTTTCTCCAGATGCATCACACTCTGAAATGAATGGTTGAGTGAAGTCAAGTAAGGAAAGTACTGGACAAGTGCTCATTACTTCTTTCAACTTATCAAAAGTGCATTGCACCTTTTCATTCCACTTGAAGGAACCCTTTTGTCTCAGGTTTGTTAATGGTGTGTTGAGCTGAGAGAATCCTTTCACAAACCTTCAATAATAACTGTAAAGTCCAAAAAAAACCTCGCAACTCAAAAAGAGATTTTTGGGTGGGCCAATCAAGGATAGCCTGAATCTTCTCCTGATGAACTTGTACTCCATATCTATTGAAAACGTTCCCTAGGTACAATACTTCTGTCATACCGAATTCACACTTGGATCACTTGGTGAGCAAAGACTGATCCTTCATGATCCTTAGGACTTCATCCAGATGCTTCAGGGGTTTTTTCCATGTCTTGCTATAAATAAGGATATCATTAAAGAATACCAGTAAGTACTTACACAATTGTTTGTTGAAGATGTGATTCATGCATGACTGAAATATAGCGCATGCATTTGTTAATCTGACCAGCATGACCAGGAACTCATAATGCCCATGGTGACAATGAAAAGCCGTCTTCTGCACGTCTTCTTCCCTCATGCGGATCTAATGGTATCCAGAATGGAGATTTATTTTTGAAAAATAAACCGTGCCATGTAATTGATCGAGCAACTATCGATCCTTGGAATAGGATATCTATTTTTTTTCATCTTTCTGTTCAACAGACGGTAGTCCACACATATGCGCATCGTCCTATCCTTCCTTTTAATTAATACCACTGATGATGCAAAAGGGCTAGAATTGGGATGGATCCATCCTTTTTCAAGCAATTCTTAAATCGTCTTTTCGATCTCATCTATGGATTTCTTGGGATGGCGATAGAGTGTAGTTATGATTGGCTTGGCCCCTGCTTCCAACTCAATAGTATGTTCAAGCCCACAATGGGGAGGTATGCCTGGAGGAATGTCCATAAAAACTTCATCATTAGCACTCAAGATATTCTAAGGATAGTCATCCTGGGGAGGTGTCTCTTGTGCTTTTACGGGTTCTGCCGAAACAAAATAGTGTGCAACTCAAGCAATGTCATCATGCCAAAAGATTACCTCCATCTGATGTGTTAAAACTTCCTTTGGTCACTCATTAGCCATTCGGCAGAGAACAACCTTCTTCCTATCGACGACAAAAGTGAAGTCCATTCGTTTGAAGCTTTGAGTGTATTCATCAAGTGTCTCCATCAACTGTATGTCCAAAATAACATCCATATCATCTAGGTCCACTATGAAGAAATTCTTTGTCACTGTGTGGTTAGCCATGGTGATACTTAGTTGGGGAACAAGGTGTGTATAGGGCAGAAGTATCCCTCCAGCGACCTTGACCTAGACTCCTGCGTGTGTCTCAATAGGTAGACCTCTTTGTTTCACCAGAGATGAGTTTATGAAGTTTAGAGTAGCTTCGCTATCCAGAATTACCATGACCCTTTGTCCTTGAAGGGTTCCCTGTACAGGAAACATCGTGCACCTAGGGCTCTTGGCTAGGGTGATAGTTCCTCCGCGGCGTACCAATGCTAATATTCTTTCCATACGATTTAAACTAACCATTTTGGTGTCCTCGTGGGGTTGGTTGTCTTTGGAGGGTATATCACCTTGTTCATATTCATCATTGGACACTACTTCAATGTATTGAATTTTTCCTTTTCTCTAGCATCTGTGCCCAGTTTCCCACAGTCCTTTGTAGTTGAAACATAGTTTCTTCCTTTAGAGTTCCTGTTTGGTAGCTTCGTCCAATGACCGCTTTTTCGGTAGAGGTTTATTATCTTTGTCCCTTGGAAACACTGATGGTTTGGAATGTGAGTACCATCGAGAGGATGACGTCGATGATGATGACATATTGTGATATTGCTATCAAGATTTAACTGTGTGATTTTGAGTCAGACTCATTGATCCATGTTTCATGAGTAGTGATTCAACATGAATCCATCTCTCATGAGAATAAATGGAACACTTAGCACTCATTGGATCTAGGTGATGCTCACAGGGGTGAAGCACCAGGACTTCCCGGGAGGTCACCCATCCCAGTACTACTCTAGCCTGAGCGCGCTTAACTACGGAGTTTCCTCCATGGTTAAACCCAAAGCTTGCAACCTCCCAGGAAGTCCCGGTGCTTCACCCCTGTGAGCATCACCTAGATCCAATGAGTGCTAAGTGTTCCATTTATTCTCATGAGAGATGGATTCATGCTGAATCACTACTCATGAAACATGGGTCAATGAGTCTGACTCAAAATCACACAGTGAAATCTTGATAGCAATATCACAATTTGACTTGCTGTGGAAATTATCTCCTACTTATCAGATGATGCCATACTCCGAGCCTTCTTGGTGGCCTCGGACAGGGTGGCAGGATTGAACCCTTTTAATTAACCCTTCAGTGGTAGCAACCCAACTAGATGTAGCTAGCATTTGACAGATCGCATGCTCAAAAGATGAAGAGATGTCACTTTCACTCACCTTCAATTGGCTGGTCACATGATGCCTTTGTAACCCCTACCTCCTATGCAAGCTCTCTGTCTCACTAACTGCACTATGATAGGATTCCGAATTAGAACTACCCACCATAAGATCATTGCATGTGTGCTATTGACCTTGTACAACTCTGCATCTGAGAAACAACTACTATGTACCTTAATCAACTCCTCATTTGAAGAAATGAAAGCCCTTGCAATATCAATATCCGTGCATGTCTTAGCTTCCACTTCAAAAAATAGATCCTATAAACACTAATCCTGGGACCCATCCAAAACCTCCTCAGAGTCATCAGTTAATACATGGCAAGGGATATTGTAACCGGTGCAGCTCATGGCATCATCAAATGTATCATCAGATTTTTCCATACTATTTGTATCCACATCTCCTAATAAAGCCTCAACTGTTGACACGTGACTCTGCACACATGACTTAACATTAGCTTGTGAATCAACAATGCTAGAGCATGAACCCACATCTACTGACTCCGTTGTGTCACCCAAATCACCAACATCAAAGCTGGGGGCCTCCATACATGCATCAGTCCCACTTGAGGAACCAACTGCCTCCTACTCCGGAGCAACAATACTACGGCTCACATACAAATCTCCAATAATAATCCCCTCGAGAGAGTGTGAAGTATCAGTAGTAACAACTGCATCAATTATCTCTGCACGAACTGCAGCAACAGCTTTGGGAGCCTCAACCTGCTGAAGCTTAGTGTGGATATCCTCCGTTGCCATTGACACAACCATATGTCCCTGCGAAATAAGTCCATCATCAATACTACGGATAGGACTAACAGGTGCTGTACTAAATATAGGTACATCTGCATCATTGACACCTATCGGGGGAAACTCAAGCCTCCTTCTCGCCTACCTTCTATAGGTGGAAAGCATGTACCTCGCAGCTCTCTCAACCATCTCTAGATTTGACAAGCTCTCTGCCAACCTCTGTTGATGAAGCTTAAGTTTCTCCATAATCTCCCTCAAGACATTTAATTTCCTCCTATCTTCCTCACTACAACGCCAACTCCCAGAACTACTAGGCTTGCGATATTTGTCCATAGCTGGAAAAAGCTAGAGTGCTGATCACTGCGCAAATAACAATAGATCTGAGATAAAAAATATTTTCCTCCCCCACAGGATGGCAGGAAACCGCTTTGATACCAATGTAATAACCTTGTTTGTTTATAGCTAAATCAAGCATCAATTTCTTTCACATTTCAATGGTTTGACAGTTTGTCAAACACTTGGCAGGCTAACACAATACTTCTATAATGACAAATCTCTTGTGAAGTTTGAGTTAATTACATTTATATTTAGAACATATATACACAACTTTGTAAATGTCAAACACTTGGCAGGCTAACACAATACAACTATAATGACAAATCTCTGTGAAGTTTGAGTTAATTACATTTATATTTAGAACATATATACACAACTTTGTAAGCACAATTTTCAAGTGAATGCCTATGCTGAAACTAACACAGTTACGTAGAATAATAACCATCTTAATTCAATGCAAATCTGATTGCTTGCATGACAATTAACAATTGAAAATTGAAATTGCATACACTGAATGTATTTACAATGGAACTTGGATGATGGATGCAGGAAAAGAAAGGCCAAAAGATGCAACAATCTGCTCGGCAGTCCTGAACACTCCAACATTCCTTACAGCAGTCATTGACAACAACTTTTGGCAGCCATGTTAGGAAGGGTTAGTACTTGTGCTGCCTCCAATACTGATCGCAGCCTTTTCTAATAACTTCCTAGGCTCTTAGGGTCTGATTGCAGGCCCATTAAAATTCAATGCAGGCCCTGTACTATCCAACACAACCCTCTAACAAAATCACAAGCTTTCCCAGTCAAATGCAGGTCTGAAAATGGGCAAAGTCAATTCCTTTCAGCCGCCAAATATGCCAACCTTGGCAATGCAAATATGTACGGATCAAATCTTTCAAATAGAAGAATGAAGCACCAACAAGAAAAGACTCCAAATATCAATTCTCCAACAATTGCATTTCTCAACAAAAATAGTATGTCCTAGCCACAGTCAACCACAATAAAGAAGATGCTAACAAACTCACAGAAAACAATTCTCTTCTCAGCCACAGTGTGAAACAGTGGAGAAGTTAGGCAATTTTAGCTATACCTCAGCAACTAAATTGCAATGTGATTGCAAATGCAATTCTCAAATCTCAAAACCCTTATACTTCAGCAAGGGCACAAACTCAGAAGCTCCTCACAGGCAACAAAAGAAAATAATCAATTGAATGCTTTACTCATCAAATGGGCTTATATTTATAATCTTCCAATGGCACAAATTTTCCCAAATGAACTTCACTTAGGAAGCTTCCCACATACAACATAAAAATATAATAAAGTGCCATTATAAACTAATTTATTAATTGCTTTTGGCTCAGAAAATGACCTTTTCACTTAAAATTCTGACACATAAGGCCACTGGTTCTTGTTCCCATGATTTAAAACTTTTCATCTCGGTTCCAACAAGCTATGATACTGAGGTGACCAACAAAAATAGCAACCTTAGCGTATTTAAATGAATAATAATAATAATTCACCTTTCTTGCGAAAACAATTGACGAAGCATCAGAATCAAAATCTAACAACACCAAAGTGATCCTAATGATGAAAGATGAATGAACTTGGCAGGGTTACTATAAATAGGCGCTCCCTCCAAGATTCTTGGAGCTCAAATCGAAAGCCTAAAATAAAAATTGAGAGCATCCTTCAATTCCTCTTAACTCAACTGAGCTCATCAGAATCAACAGATTGACTTACCATAAATAGTGAGTCCCTTAAATGGAGCCAAAACACACCATAGGCTGCTGGAAAGCCTATAACCATACAACTGAAACCCTTAAATCCCACTGTAAGATCATGAGTGTCGCGATGGTGAACTGACCTAGCCAACTGCAAGAACCTGCTATAAAAATGGGGACATTACAAAGTCACTACTTATCATTGATTGTGCCTGATTCCTTGCAAGTTTTCTTAGCGGTGCTACGAGTTCGACAACCGTTGGTTCTGGTTTTGCTGCCATTCTATCAACCGAATGGGATCTTCTTCTCTTTTGTCTATAATTTCTCATTCACTGTCCCAGTGTCCACAAGCTAGAAGGATTGAAGCTTTGATACCATTGTGATGTTCACAAGTTTGGAAATGATTGTTGAAGTCTTGGCAAGGCGAGGTGTTTGGGTAGCCCTTAGTATCCGTATGGTAAAAGGGAGGCCGTACACATGCAAGGCAAAGGCCATACGATTGATAGAGGGTGACCGTATGGTATGGATAAGGTAGGCCGTACAAAGTTTGGGAAGGAGTATGGATGGTGGTGTGGTGGTATGGTTACTGTATGGTGGAGACAACAAATGGGTGATTGGTCGTACGGTAGGCCTAGATGGCCATATGGATGGAAGGTGGGTTCATTCATGCAACCAAAAACTTATAGATCCGCCTTCATGAAATTAAGGCAAACAAGAGATTGAACACAAATAATCCTTCAATTAATATTTGCTACAAGATGGTGCTCCGATTTGCCAGATCTGAGCCAAGAAGTACACAGACGAAATATTGTGAGGGTTGAATCCCACCGAAACCGCGCGATGTAATGTTTTCGTTATAAAATAAATCATTTATCAAACTATTGTTAATGGGCCGATTGATTTAATATATCTCGGATCCATTTTTATTTTGTTTTGTTTCTGTAGTTTGTGTCACCATCGGCTATCTTTGTACACCCTCAGAAAGTTTTCCCGATGGGTATTTAAGCACGGCTTGTAGGTAGTGTTTAGGGATTTTTTTTGGATTATTTATATGTACTGTGAATTCTTCTTGGAGTTCTAGATCGTTTGCCATTTTGGAAGTGAAAGATCTTCCCTATTTGGCTCGTGCGGTTTCGGTGGGATTCAACGCTCGCCCTATTCCATTGTTGCATGTATTACTTCGCTTGGATTTGGCAAATTGGAGCACCATCTTTCGACATATATTGAAGGAATTATTTGTATTCAAGTTTCTAATCTTGTATCTGATCTACTTGTGTTTTGTATGAATGAATTTGCATTCATTGTTGTACCATGTGGCATCTGAACATTTCCGTACGGCTCCCTCTTTTCCGTATGGCCTTCACTCTCCCACACATCTTCCACCACACCCCCATACATTCCTTGCTTCCTCCATCCACTCACTGTATGATCTGTTGTATGGCCTACTTGGCCATCAACCCATACACCATCATTTTGGCTACGCTTGACCACAGTATGGCTTGAAGTTTTTCCCTACGTACGACCTCATTAAACATAGCGTACGACCAACCTCCCACATACACTGTACGACCTAATTAGGCCCTCCACCGTACGACCACACACCACTCAACATCCTCCTCCCTCACCGTACATCAGTCCAGTCATATTGTACGACCCTATTTTGCATCGTAAGGTCCCTTCTAGTTGCATTTTACAATCACGTACAGTAGCTCTTGCGTTCAGATACTAGCGTACAGACATCACTATAAACAAGTTGAATAGTTTCCTTGTAGGGTTGTTAGGAAGGACAATAGAACATCACAATGGTATCAGAGCGCTTTGATCTTGCCAGCTTGTGAACAGTGAATGAGAGTTTATAGCCGGAAGAGACAAAGAACCCATTTCGTTGATAGAATGGTTGCTGAATTGGAACCAACAGTTGCTGAACTCGTGGCACTACTGATAGAACTTGCAAAGAATCAGGCATAGATTACTGCTACTCAGCGACTCATGGAAGAGACGCTCACGAAGTTGGTAGACAATAAAATATCTAGAGAGCAAAATGGTCACAGTATGGACTCAGTGTCGGGTAAAACAAACCCTCATCCAGCATGCTCTCGACCTTCCATGTCGTCTTTTGAGACACAACCCAGAGGGAAGCAACCGACCTTTGAAGAAATGCAAGAATAGTTGAGAGAAGACTAGAAAAATGTGAATTTTGAGCAAGATATATCCTACAAAGATTATGCAAATCTAAGAATGAGATACTCGGGAGGCAGAAATAGAGAATATTTTAATGATGATCTTAGGAGGAAGTTGAGTAAAGTAAATTTGTCTCCATTTGACGGATCTGGATCCATATCTACGCAAGTGTGGGTAATGAAGGCCGATACTTCCAACTAAATCCTATGCCTGAAGAAGAAGCAATCAAATTTGTAGCGCTGCACTTGGAGGGAGTTGCGCATAAATGGTGGCATCACGACACCATCACACTGGGGCATGATCAAATAAATACTTACGCGGAATTCACTGAGAGATTGATAGATCGATTTGATGGTAAAGATCCAAAACTCAAAGATTTGGCACAACTAAGGCAAACTGGATCAGTCGATTAGTACATTTCGGAATTTCAAAAACTCTCTATTTTGGTCACAGACATTTTTGAAAGAAGATAGATAGTGGTCTTCATGGACAGACTGACAAAACCACTGAAAGGCTGGGTAAAGGGGTTCAATCCTGCCACTCTGTTGGAGGCCACAAACCTTCCACCACTCAATCAAGAAGGAAAGCTCATATTGGAACTAGCCGAGATCATTGAAGTATGTGAGAAGACTATGCGGAACAGCACGGTGAAGGAATATTTGGTGCATTGGAAACATCTGCCATTGGACGACGCGACATGGGAGGGTGAGCACATATTCCAACACTTGACATTGCAATTGCTTGAGTACAAGCAAAATTTGGGATGGGAGGACTGTAATGTTTCCGTTATAAAATAACTCATTTATCAAACTATTGTTAAAGGGCCGATGGATTTAATATATCTTGGACCCATTTTCATTTTGTTTTGTTTTCTGTAGTTTGTGTCGCTGTCAACTATCTTTGTACACCCTCAGAAAGTTTTCCCAATGGGTATTTAAGCACGGCTTGTAGGTAGTGTTTAGGGATGCTTTTTTGGATTATTTATATGTACTACGAATTCTTGTTGGAGTTCTGGATTGTTCACCATTTCGGAAGTGAAAGATCTTCCCTATTTGGCTTGTGCAGTTTCGGTGGGATTCAACCCTCACCCTATTCTGTTGTTGCATGTAATACTTCATTCAGATCTAGCAAATTGGAACACCATCTTTCGGCATATATTGAAGGAATTATTCGTATTCAAGTTTCTAATCTTGTATCCGATCTACTTGTGTTTTGTATGAATGAATTTGCATTCATTGTTGTACCGTATGGCATCTAGACATTTCCGCATGGCTCCCTCTTTGTTTTACGGCCTTCTCTCTCCCACACATCTTCCACCACACCCTCGTACCTTCCTTGCTTCCTCCATCCACTCACCGTACGGCCTACCTGGCCATCACCCCATATGCCATCATTCCAGCTATGCTTGACCACCGTACAGCTTGAAGTTTTCCTCTACGTATGGTCTCATTAAACATAGCGTACGACTAACTTCCCATAGACACTGTACAACCTAGTTAGGCCCTACACTGTATGACCACTTCTAGTTGCATTTTACGATCATGTACAATAGCTCTTGCCATCAGATACTGGCATACGGACATCACTGGCAACAAGTTGAATTGTTTCCTTGTAGGGTTGCTAGGAAGGACAATAGAACATCACACACGAGCTAGATAGGGAAGATCTTTCACTTCCGAAATGGTGAACAACAAAGAATTCTAACGGGAATTCGGAGTACAAAGAAAATAATCAAATTGCATACAATGCTTAAATACCCATCGGGGAAACCTTTTTGAGGGTCTACAAAGATAGCTGGCGACAACATCTACCTAGGGAAACAAAATAAAAATTGGTCTGAGATATACTAAATCAATCGGCCAATTAACAATTTTTGATTAATAATTTATTTTATGACGGGAACATTACAGTTCAGTACTGTAAGAAAGCTTGTAGTAGGAAGATTTTTATTTGCTTTTTCCTAGATATTTTCTACAATGTTTTCAGTATTTTGACTGTGCTCCCTTTCTATTAAAAGTTTTCTCTAGGGTCTATCTTAATTTTCTACTGTAGTTATTATTTAATGATTAATCAGATTATTAGTGTTTTTGCCTGTTTTGCAAAATGTTTCAAAATTTTATTTAATAAATAATGTTAATACCATTTAGTCATATCTGTTATTTTGTTTTCCTTTGTGAATTTATTGTTACAAACAGCCTTGATTGTTCAACTCACACTGCACATTCAATCGTCTTGTTTCTCTTAATGCAGAAGTTACAGCTCTTTTTACATATTGAGTTTGCAGAAGACAGAAGTTACTGATTTTGTTATTTTTCAGGGAACATGCATGATATTCAGGTGGAACTGGAAGGAATAGGCGGTGGGGGTCTGATCTATTTAGAGGTTTGAATCTTTATACTTTTGCATTTCTTGTATGCCAGGTACCAATCCAAACAGTACTTAACAGTTGAACAGAAATGATTAAAGCTGAATCTAATTGTCATCTATATTTTTTCAGGGGGGAATAGATTGTAAGTTAAGCTTCTTTTTTTTTTTTATCCCACCATGATTTCTATGTACACTGATGTGTTTTGTATTCGTATTAAGCTTGATGATAAATTATTTTTCCCCTGGAAGTTGATTAAAATCTATGTTTTCTTGATAATGTCCAAATATCTTCCATGGTTTTACTTATACCACTTTAATTTTGCAACAGTGTTTCTTTCTATTAAGACATCTTATAGTCTTGTTTTCATGGAAGGAATGATTTAATTTTTCATATACAAATAGACGTGTGTATGTTAATTATAACCATACCTACATTTGTGTGAGTGTATGTACATGTGTATATGTACATGCACACACACATGCCCAGCTAGATTTGGATTGTCTTTTTTTCCCTCCATAAGATGTTTCTAATGGTTAAATATTATCAAAGTTATAAAGAAACTGTGAACAAGCTGCAATTTCTGTTTACCTCACTTAGTCATTGATCTGTCCATGGTTTTGAGGTTTTTTCCTTCCGATTTGGATAGTTTACTGAACCCTTAATTTTATTGCAGATCAAATTTAAAGATTTTCAAGAAATAAATGCAGAAAAGAGTGGATGGAAAATACCTTTTCTTTCAGATATTGAATTGGCTAAAGGCTTAGAATCTGCCTTTAAAACGGTTTTTGGAAGTGAAAGTGTTAAAGTTCGTGATTTTGTACTTTCTTCTTTTGGGAAAATAGAACCACTCCTTGACATTGGTAAAGTGGAGAAAAATCAAAATTTAGAGGGTAGCATGCAGAACACAGAGTCCTCTGAAAGCATGTCAACTGAATTATTCCTTAATGGGAAGACAGAGATAAATAATGAATATGAAATAGAAAGACTTGACACTTTCTCACAATCAGTTGGAGATGCAGGGTTTCCAAGCCAAAAAGAATCTTCTGAAGGAAAATGTAGTTATGGTAATAAAGGAAAAATGGAACTGACAGATAGTAATAAAAGCTCAGAGTTTGTTTTTTGGAAAAATTTGTCGGATAGCATCAATCAAGCTGCTGAAACGGTCGGAATAAACAAAGTTGGGTTTTCTTCTATTGAGAATGTTATGTGGAATGGAAATGAAATTATTAAGAATTTAGGTTTCCAATCACAAACCGAAGCAGATGAACAATATGTCGAAAGTGGGCTTGCTACCCCAAAACTAACAATAGACGATAATGAGCCTACTACATGTGCTGAAGCTCACGAGCCACAATTTAAATTCATAGATGTTAAGAAGGCATCACATGATATTTTAGGACAGACAGAGAGCATTCTTGGTTCTTTGATGATGCTTACTACATCTCTAACAGGCCATAAAGGGAACGGCAAAAAGCAAGAGGGTAGAGAAAGGACTTCTTTAGGAGTGGAAATATTTTCAGAATCACCTAGTTCAAGCAAGAATGCACTGGATTCAGAAACAGCATCTCTAACAAATAGAAAACAGGAGGAAATGAAAAGAATGTTTGCAACAGCTGAAAGTGCCATGGAGGCTTGGACCATGCTAGCCAGTGCACTTGGGCACACAAGTTTTATCAAATCAGAATTTGAGAAACTATGTTTCCTTGACAATCCAAGAACTGATACACAGGCAAGAAGCATTGTGCTGACCATCCAGATGTAACTCTTATCATTCAATTAGTTTGATTGTGTTGATTGTTATGGATGGAGTCTCAAATCTTTATGAATCTGGCACCTTCTGTTTTGACATCATAAGAGATTATATTACCTGGATTGTGTATTTTACTTTCAAATCGTTGCAGGTAGCTATCTGGAGGGATACTTCACAGAAAAGGCTGGTCATTGCTTTCAGGGGTACAGAACAAGTATGGGATCTCTTATTGACACCATCTAAAATAACTACTACTCTACTGCATTTTTGTTGTAGGGTTGAATTTGTACAACTTAAGACAAATGTAAAAGAATGTAACTAGATTTCAGTACTTAGTAGAATGGGCAATTTTAATGCAGTTTTTTTCTTTTGTTGCAGTTTGCATATATTAATAATTTACTTGTCTGTGATTCCAGACAAGATGGAAGGACCTAATGACTGATTTGATGTTAGCACCTACTGGGTAATATGGTCTATCCACCACATGATATAGAACCTATATTGGCACCTTTTTATCATCCGTTACTATAATATTTTTTATAATTATGTACTTCTTGGTACAATTGTGGACCTGTATGCTGCACATATGCAGAGTTTATTAGATTACCTACTTCTAGTGTTTTGGATTTTATTTCCATCAAAGTTGATTTGGATATAAGTTGGTAAGCATTGTATCAAAGTTCAAATTAGTTTTTCTTCATTTTTCTAAATCAATGTATTATTTAAAAGGGAAACCTGACCAAGTGTTTTTTGATGATGCTTTTATGCTACATCGAATTCTGATCGTTATACCCTTCTTTTTTGTACTGTCATTAGTTTAGAGATGGAATTTATCTCTGTGCTGGTACCATGCATTTTGCCCTACATGGTGTTCACAACTATCTAGAAAGTGAAATAATAGCAATATTAAGCGCCAGATAGAGTAAATTATTTAATATCTATGAATGTAAGGAACAATCAATAGGGTTAGTCTTTTAAATCACTCCTTTTAGTGTGACACAAGCAATACAAATGTGTGGTAGAACCACTCTTAAAATTAGAAGGGTAAGTTTCTTGTAAAATAAATATCTGGGGAAGTTTGTACAATATGTACTTTGAATTCAAACTTCATAGTATGAGACATGATAATTCTAGTCTTTGAAAGTGTTTATGGGTGCTTTAGATGTTATTGACCAAAATCCTTTTAGCATCAGTGTTTCAGATTACACTCCATGATCTATCGTCACACTCCATTATCTTTAGAACCATTACAATGCTTATTGGTGTGGTTATTTCTCATGTTTAATAAATGTATAAATTTGGGAGAGTTAACAAACACTTCCATGGAAGGCTAAAGATTTTTGTGCTTTTTGAATAAAAATAAATTCTACAGTGACATGCTTACATTATTCCATTAAAATAAAAGTCAAGTACTGAAAGAACAAAAAAGGATTGGACAGGTTAAATACAAAGATATAGACACCTTGATAAATTATGTTTAAGGATTGGTACAAAACTACGACCTTTAACATCAAGCAGACTAGCAAACAATTTAGTCCATTTCAATGTACATAACAAAACCTCTTAATAGAAATTTAGGGGCAAGATAGGCATAGTAAATTCTATTGAATGAATCGCAAATTTTGATTAAAAAAAAGTGCAATTAAGAAACAATTTTGGTAAAAAGAAAGCATAAAAATTGCGATGTCATCTATCTATATTTTTCATTATATTTAGAACAAAAGAACAGTGAGCTACATAAAACAGAGCAAACCTTAAAAATTACATTGGTGCTACTTCTTATTAATAAAATTTGCTCGAATACATCAATTGAGGAATAATAATATCTTCGAGAATAATAGTTGTGTGGAATTATTTAGAAACCAAGCGCTTGATAGAATATCTTTCCCCAAATCAGCCTTGATGGTACTGTGTAATGCTATTCTGTTTACCGTCAGTTTGCTAATTACAGCAAAAATACTTATAGTTCTTTGCAATCCCTTAGTAAGATTGCTCATGTTCTTACATCTGGATCCGAGAGCTTTCATCTCTAAATTGATAGGTAAGATTCTCTTGTTGTAGCCACCAACTCCAAGGACTGAAAATATGTGAAATAAGCACAAAATGAATTCCTCAATGTTTCTTGGTGTGCTCCAAACACTAAGCACCCAGCCTTAGGGTCAAAAGGTAAATATTATTTTGATCTGATAATACTGTATTGCTAAATGATGAAGTAATTTGCAATCCCTTAGTAAGATAGCTCATGTTCTTACATCTGGATCCAAGAGTTTTCATCTCTAAATTGGTAGGTGAGATTTTCTTGTTGTAGCCACCAACTCCAAGGACTGAAAATATGTGAAATGAGCATAAAATGAATTTCTCAATGTTTCTTGGTGTGCTTCAAGTCCAAACCCTAAGCACCCCGCCTTAGGGTGAAAAAGTAAAGATTATTTTGATCTTATAACACTATATTACTAAATGATGAAGTAACACAACATATGTAATGCCATTAGATTATCAAGTTGCTAATAAACCATGACTTCTCATCAATATATCAATTGTAACTTGAGAATGCATACCTAAAATACCTGAGTTGAAGCATTATGAACCAAGTATTGACTTGGGTCCCAAAAAAGAATTTGCTCCGCACGGTCTTTTTTTCCCATACCTCCAAAAAACCCTTAGAAATAGGAACATATGTTCCCTAAGCCATTTGGAATAGACAGGTATATTTTAATATTTCAAGGGATTGGACAATGTCAACATTTCATAGGTTTCCTCCTAGGCTAAATATGCCATGAGGAGACTAATGATTAGATTTTTTGAAAATAGAAACAGATAAAAGGACATCATATGATGAAAGGACATCATAATTTATTGAAGCGTGTGTACTGTGCCAAGATTATCTCGCCATTAAGGCTCGAATATTTAGTAGTACTTTCTGGGTATGCAAATTGTTTTAAAACCTAGTTGGAGCTTTATTTTGTTCTAGTCTACAAAATCAAAGGTAAAGTGGTGGATAGAGAAAGGGAAGTGTTTATGGTTTTCAGCTGTTTGTAGGTGAGGGTCGTAAGCCTTTCTTTCTGCTCTTTTCATGTTATTTCTCTTCAAGAAGGAAGAACTTGGGAAGTGTTTGTCCTTGTTGTAAGTATGAAGTCTGTTATGCATTTCTTTGGGAGTACTTCCAATTTAGAATGCCGAAAACTTGTAGTTTCTGAAACAAATCTAATGGGGGTCGAAGTGGAAAAATTGCAAGAGAAGTTTTTAGAACAAGCAGAGATTAAGGGATGTCTTGAAACCTTGACCAACGGGCTCCTTGAAGCTTTTGCCTTTCCTCACACCTTGCCAAACCTAGAATTACTCCAGTATTATCTCAACCATTACGATGTCAAGTCCAAAAGTATACTAAGGAACAACGGTGATACCCTTCTATCAATTTCTAGGGAGACTATCACATCAATCTTAAAATTACTTGAGTCATCCTTTACTAGTTTTAGACCTATTCAATCCTTGGTTCAATTTCGAGAGGACTCTCAAAAGAATCGTAATTAGATAGCCAAAAAGTGGATTGAAACCTTCTATAGAGGAGGTTCAAGGCTCCCAAAGGTGTTAACTAAAGATCATATGAAGCCTCGCATACATGACCCGGTAGTTTTGTTGCACAGAGCTAAAGGTTCAGCTGATGTTCTTCTTTTTGAAGAATGGATGTTTCACTACATAGATATCATTTTGACTGGTAAACAATTCCTTGATTGGGCTGAATTGATAGCTAGTTCATTGAGGAATCAACTCAAACATTCACAAGCTACCAGCCAAGAATTCTACATGTCCTATTTAACCTATTGTCTTGCATGCATGTTTAATGAAACTGCAATTCCTAATGAACCATGGACCAAAGATATTATAGTGTACCAATATTGTCCTCTGCTAAGAGAGGATAGTGTTGGTGAATTTTCGAAAAGTACATGGTGTTTTCTTAGAAAAGTCGTACCTCAACCTCACTGAACCCCGATGCAAAGGATGTCTGTAGAAGCCCAAAATTTGGTTCAAAGCTATGGAAGCTTATACATACAGTTCCTCAGGTTTACTTACATAAGAATAGGAGGGTTTGAGGAAGAACCACTTTGGTTGCCAAGGTATGCACTGTACTGTTTTGTTCTTGTCGAAGTTTTAGACAATTTTTTTCTGTGATCAAGGACAATCTCCATGAAGGAAAATGGGAATCCCTTTTCCCCATTAAACTAGGTTCCCTGGCTTGTAACAGTATGATTAATGTCTCAGCGATTGGGAGTGATTTGCTGAATTTAAATTTAGGGTTCTATCATGAAAGGAGGAGTTTTGATAATAAGAACTTTGGAAAACTAGTGCTTGGCCTGGGAGACTGAATGCAATTGCTGCCTCATATTGAAGACCTATGGGAAGATTGCAATAATGAACACAAGGTCATGAAAAGGGATCACTCAAGGCTAACTATTCCCCAAATTAAAGAACTGTAGTTGAAATTCAATGTAGAACTCGTTGAAGATGGTTCAGATATTATTGAACTAGGATATATAGAAACAAGTGAACAAGCCCTCCCTGAAATTGATTGGAGTTGAGATGAAGAAGATGATATAAATCTTAGGTCAAGGTTCATACTGGAATGTATTGACAATTGATTGCAAGAGAAGAAGCACAAATTGGCCTGCTCAATGCAGATGGGAAAAGCTAAAGGGGGTGTTTCTTTATGACAATCCTCACCTTTTGATGTCCACCTTTTGTCGAATGATGTAGGTACCATTCCCTTAATCAAGAAGAAAAAGGTGGTGGCCTTGCTTAAACGAGAAACCAAGGCGCCACCAATCCATTCGACGAATCCTACAATGAGGTCCAAAACTAAGTCCGCGACACCGGTTCAAATAGTGGTTCAAGAGCTCGAATTCATGGATTTGGAACTAGAAAAAGAAGACAACCTTGCACTAATTGAAAATCAAGGGATGGACATAGGAGTGTTTGACAATATAAATGTAATACATCAAGGCTTCATGACTCCTACTAAACAAGACGAAGGGACAACAGCCGCAAGTGCTATTCCCCCTTGGCTATCTAGATCAATAAACAGAAAGCGTAACCTGAGACTTGTCTCTTTCCCAGTAAAGGACATAATTACTAAGTATGCCACTTGCACTCCTAAAGCCATAAAGGTGAAGAATAATGCTTGCTTGACCAAAGACCCTACTATAGAGAAGGTGATTGCGGAGATAGCCACTTATAAACATAAAGGTGTGCATGAGATGGAGGCTGAAGTTTTTGAGATTACGCAAACGGAATTGCGAGTTTTGAGTCGGGATACTAGTAATCATTTATTTAAGTTCTTAGCCAATCACATGTTGAACCAATATGAGAAGGATGGCCAGGAAAAGAGGGAACTGAAATGGTTAGTTGTCACTATGGCTGAGTACATTGATTCCTTGATGAATGTTGGGGCACTTCCCTTGATCCAGGCTTCACAATCATTCGATCCTAACTCCTCTGACAACCAAAACCTGTTAAAGCAAATACAAAGGGGAAAACTCTTCTTGGAAGCGATGAACACCTGGATAGGAGCTGGCATAGAAGAAGGAAATAGGTTTATCCAAGAAGTCACTGCTACCTATGTAGAAGGAGAGAAGCTGCTTGGAGAGATCCAAACCCTCATACTATTGTGGGAAGCTGATGAAGCTAGAGGCTGGGCAATAGTTTTTCAAGTGCAAGAAATTGAAAAGTAGGAAGTGATTAAGATCCTTGCTGAAAATCATATGAAAACCATGGATCCTTGCATGCTTTATGTATTGAAAAGCAATATGAATTGGAAGAATTCCTTGTTGAAAGCTGCCATAAAGAGGTACGAGCAATTGAGAATGAAATAAAGGAAATGCACAAAGAAGTTCTGAAAGACATGTAGGTAATAAACTCCACCAACATACTACAGCTTGTGGAGGGCAACGCTGATTCAGAGGGTTTGATGAAAAGTTTCCAAGATGCTATGACTGAGATTAAAGACGACGATAATCCTACACCACAAGGCTTTACCACAATGGCTAATGTCAAATCTTTGTTGTACTTGAACCGGGAACACTTGCCTAGACAAAGCAAGAGGATCAAAGAGCTCAAATGGAAAAAGGATGCTTGTAGAGAAAAATTGCCAAGTTTGAGTTGTTACTTAATTTTAACCAAAGTAACAAGAATCAGAATCAACAAGGCCGAATCAAACCATGAATCGGCAATGAATTGGCAAATTTGAAAAAACCCTTGAAATTTAGAGATTTTAACAATTTAAAACTTATTTCATGCACCCTTTATTGAATATAACTTAAACACACTATAACATCATCAAATAGAAGTTAAAACTTAACATACATAAACATGGAACATAAAATCCATCACATAGGTAACTATGTTATCTAAAATGTAAATTGTAGGCTAGCTGAAGTAAATAGAAATCAAATGATCATAATGATTTAAATCATAAAATGTATGTAAGATGATCCATAAGACATCAAATCATAATTGTATGTAAGAATCTAAGATGAAGATCCATGAAAGTTTGAAACATATGTCTATCAATGATTCAGTATCAATATCTATAAACAAAATATAAAAACAAGGCTCCAGCTCAAGCCTCAGACACAGTCATGATCATCATCCTCAACATCATCCTGAAGCCCGGCTGCAGCCTGCCTCTGAGTATCTAGTCTGCCTAGTAGCAAGGCGTCTAATGTAGGTCCTAGAGGACTGCCGAGCCATATCTCCCACATGTAAAATGGGCTCATGAACGTCGCTAGGGCCTGTCCCTGTGCTGCATGTGTGCATTTACCAATGCCTGAAGAACGTGCTCTAGCTGCCTTAGTCTCTATATCCACCTGGTAAACCCACACACGATCTTCCTCAGTGAAGACTGGCTTCACAACCTCTGTAAGCCACTCTGTTTTGGATCAATCTCCTCCAGAATGATCGGAGAGGAGTCAGTGCCCAAAATCTGTTTGATCCTAAGACGGAGGTTGTAATGAACAAAGACAATATCATTCAACTTTTGCACTGTCAACCTGTTTCTCCTCTTCGAATGGATGTGCTCGAACATGGACCAACTGCGCTCACATCAAGAAGCACTACCTGGCTGACTCAGAATACGGATGGCAATTTTTTGAAGTTTTGGGGTTGTGGCCCCAAACATTTGCCACCGTCTATCTGCAATAAGGGAAAAATTGAAAATAGAAACAATTAGTCTCATTTACAAATTACAAGTTAACTCTAAAATTACATAATCAACTTTAAGTTTAGAATCTAGATTCATGAACATCGAATATATTATTTAATTTTTACCTAGCTGTAGTGTTGTCTAAGCATTTATGGCCATCTTGCCAGAGAAAAGTGGCCCCTCTTTATTGTTGAACTGGTCTAGCTCAACAATCGCAGCAGCGCTATCTTCATCGCTACTCAACCTCTGAATCACTGTGTATAAGCCAGTGAGCACCTTCGCATTCGCCTTGAACTCAGGACGGAAACGATATGTCGGATTCAAAAAGTAAGTTGCTGCATGGATGGGTCGATTGAGCTGATTCTGCCATCTGCTATCGATGATGTCCCAAATAGGGCCATACCTCTCCTGCACTCCTGCATATTGGGCTCTGATGGCCTCCTTGGCCCTATCCATGCCCTCATATGTCATGTCCCCATTTTGGTGGCAATTTGATTTAATTAATTTAATTAATTAGGTTGTCCAAAATAATGAATATTTTATGAGGATGACTAATTAATTATTTTAATTAAATAAATAAGTGGTATTAAGTTAATTACTTATAAAGTTATCAAATAAATAAATATTAAAAGGTAACTTTATATTTAATTAATCTAATAAAGTGACTTGAATTATAAAATATTTTATAAAGTCACTAATAGATAAAATAAAATAATGTTCTAGAAGCTTCTGGAGAAAGTGGAAAAAAAGAATAAATAGGCACCCCGGGGCTTCATTCTAATCATCCCGATTTGTTGTTGTTGATGTTGATGTTTGTTGATGTGCATTGTGGAGCCTAGGGTTTCTGCAATAGTCACAACTGGCCATTGAAAACGAAAACTCTCAATTGGTACGCAATTTTGAGGGTGTGAAATATCACTTGAATTATTGCAGTTGGGAGGAAGATACTTCAGTCTTCTATTTGTGCTACATTGAGAAAAAATATTTGTGGCCATTGAGAATGAAAACTCTCAATTGGTATGCGATTTTGAGGGTGTGAAATATCACTTGAATTATTGCAACTGGGAGGAAGATACTTCAGTCTTCTATTTGTGCTACATTGAGAAAAAATATTTCAGTTCGAAAAAGCAGGCCGAAAAAGAGTTCGAAAAAGCAGGTCGAAAAAGCAGTTGAAAAAAGCAAGCCGAAAAAGCAGTTCGAAAAAGCAGGCCGAAAAAGCAGTTCGAAAAAGCAGGCCGAAAAAGCAGTCGGAAAAAAGCAGGCCAGAAAAGCAGGCCGAAAAAAAGCAGGTCGAAAAAGCAAAACCGAAAAAGCAGGTCCGAAAAAGCAATCCAAAAAGGGCAATCCGAAAAAGCAAATTCGGAAAAGCCAAGAAAATTATTACAGCCATCTACAATTAGGGGCGGCAGCTAGAGAGGCACGACTTGGGCACTTGAAGAGGTTATTTTCTGTTCAGTGGTATTGCAATACATCTATTCTCTAAGGCGACTTCATATGCCAGGTCTGATGTGTATTTTCATAGTTGCCTTTCACTATAGAGTGTTGTTGTAATTGTCATTTCGTATTAGACCTATCATTCATTTTTACATTCCTCACAATGGTATCAGCAATCCATGGCTTTAGTTGTATTTAATCATGCATGTGATTAACGTACTGCTGTAGGGAAGTATTGAAGTTAAATATTTAGTGTTGCATTAGTTTTCATTGGCAGCTGTAGGTGCATATTACTTTACCAGCAATCATCATATTTTGATATCTTTGTAAATGCCAAGAGTCTTGGTTAACTTAGTATGAATATTGTATTGGACACTAATCCTCAATTAAGGAGATACAATTGCTGGTCATTAATAGTTGTCTTTGAGCGTTAATATATCATTTCTTATCAGCCAGTTAGCTTGCATACCAACTGTTTGTTAAAATACCAGTTGGTTGTAGGTGATCATTTTCATGATTAGAACTCATATATGCATTCACTATTGCCAAAATTAGTTGCATATTTATGTTAGGTCATTGTTTAAACAATTTGGAGTCTTTTGTAAGCATTCTCTTTGAGGCAAATTCAAACAAGAATCACTGCAGCAATCTGAAAAGTTATATCAGTCAGAGGACCCTTGCTTGCAAAGTGTTTGACGAAATGTCAAACAACTGAAGTATAAAGATTTTTGGTGTTGGAAGAAGTTATAATCTATTAGGGTTATTTCATCATAAATGTAGCCCATAGAGGGCTTCTCCCCATCAGCAGTTCGTAGCAAAGCTACAAGGGGCTTAGTGACCTACATATAAAGTAAAACAAAAAATTTGAGTCAAAACTTAAATATAAAATAATATAACTTAAAAGTAAAAGTAAAATACTAAATGTTAAATTGCAATAAATTTACCTGCAGGATTTTTCTAGCGGGTTTCCAAAAACCATCCTCATCAAATATGCAATCCGCCACATCTATCCCTGCAGTGGTCGTAGCATAGGAAGAGGAAATCCACTCCCGCCCAACAAACATGCTCCTCAATTCTTTCCTTGATGTCAACAAGGATTGCAGGGTGATGAAATTCGAGGCAAACCTTGTGATACCTGGGCGAGCTGACTCCTTGCCTTCTGTGTACTTCCTCATTGTGCTAAGGACAAATGAATGATTATAAATGAATTTGCATATGTTTTTTGCCCTTTCCACACATGACTTGACAAACTCAAGTTTGCCAATTTCCTCCAACATGAGATCAATGCAGTGTGCCGCACAAGGGGACCAAAATATGGTGGGGTGCCTCTCCATCAAAAGTTTACCTACAACAATTTTAAGTCAATTACAAATTCAAATTTCAAAATTCAAATAAATTTAGTTTCAAAACTTGAAAAGTTAAAAGTTTACTTGCAACAACATAACTTGCTGCATTATCTGTCACCACCTGGATTACATTTTGTTCTCCCACCTCTGCTATGACTTCCTCAATAGCCTCACATAAGTATGTGACATTTTTTACATGTGCGGAAGCATCGATGGATTTGATGAACATGGTATATCGTACAAGTATCAAAACAACGAATAAGATTATTAAAATTTAAATGGATCATCAACAAATTAGCATTCAACAAATCAAAATTTACAATTATGTATGTAGGAAAGTAGAATGATCAATCACCTCCACAGGATACAAGAAAATTGAGGAGTGTTCTATTCCTCCTATCTGTCCAACCATCAGTCATGATGGTGCAACCCTTTGCAATCCACTCCTTTCGGTTCTCCTCGAGCTCAGCCCTCATGTCCTCTACCATCTCATCCAAGAGGTATCCGCTCAACTCAACCTCAGTTGGGGTTTTAAACCCCGAACCACAAATAGCAACCGCATCTATCATGTTCTGCCAATAAGGAGCCCTGTCACAAATAAAAATTTAGATGTCAAAGACTCAAATTATAAAACAAGTAGTTATAATTAAAGTTTTACTTTTACTTTTAATTTTAACTTTAAAGAAAACAAAGAAATAAGAATCAATTACTTGGCTGCAATAAATGAAATGTTGCAAAAGTACCAAAAATTGCATATCTCCTTTCTGGCAGCATCATGAATCTCCTTGTTCAAACCCATGCCCTCAAGCGTGGGTTGGGAACCAGGAGTAGTGCGGGGCACAAAGTAACTATCCATTCTGTTTTTCCGCACTCTAGGCTGCAATAGGTTGGTGTGGGACTATGTCTCAGTATGTGACCGACTAGCACTAGCACGAGCAGAAGAACTAGGATAAAAAGGAGGCCTAGAAGAACCCTCTCCAACACAACCTACGGATGCAGAAGCTGATGCAGATGCAGATGTGGATGCGGCTGTGGATGCGGATGCGGGAACATGGGAGCCAATACCCCTTAAACCTTCAAGTTGCATTTTCCTATTGGCTTTGTCTTTTTCAATTTTTTCTAATGCCATTAAGCAAGTGCATTTTGCCTCAAGAGTTTGGTGAGTGCAAATTGTAACATCGTGTCTAGGTATAGCAGCAATGTGGTATTTCAATCTATAAATACCCCTAGAAGTTATTTTTTCTTTACAAAAAATACATTTTGTTTTGATATTTGGTTCTTCCAGGAAACTCTTCGTTATATTTCCAACATTCATCTTTTCTACCCATTGCGAATTTGCGAAAAATGAAAGCAAAGGCTGCTGCAATAAACTGTTTTGGTAAAATATCGAAGTTTGAAGCTAATAAAAGCTACAAAACAACAAACCCTAGTTTGCAACTTAGTAAAAATAAAGAACATTCAAGATCTAAACTAAAAATCTTGAAAACTATAAAAATTTAACAAAAAATGCATAATACACTAACATGCAAAAAAAAAAAAATGAGCACTTACCTCTTGCAAATGAGTTGAGGAGTGTTGAGATTGGCTCCTTAATGCTCCCAATGCAATTGATGGCCTCCCCAAATGGATTGCTGATCTCTTTTGTGCTCTTTCTTCTTGCCGGTTAGAAACCTATGGCTTTTCTTTTCTCTTCTACTCTCTCACTTTTCCTCTCTTCTACTCATGTTAAACAAATAGAAGGCCCTTTAGGGTTATAACAAAGAGAATAGGTCAAAAAGAAAGTAAAAAAAAAAAGTGATTTTTTTTAATTTTACAAGTCCATACTTTACTGGCCGCAGGCGATTCATGGCGATTTTATCAGGCGAGTCATGTGATTTTTTGGATGAATTGCCCAAATTGGCGATTCACCTAATGAAATCGGCAATGGTGATTTTCGACTCCAAAAAAATTGCCATCGATGAATCTAATCGCTGAATCGCCGATTCAGGCGATTCTCGTTACTCTGATTTTAACACATGTTAAAATTCATATATGAAAATTTTATTCTGCTAAAAGCACATTTCATTTGATATTTGAAAGAATATAAATGTCCTTTGTATCATTCATTTCTTGAATATACAATTGATATTTTACAAAATAATGAAATGCTTAAGGCAAAGTATTTCACACAAGTCGTGAATACAATTGCGTTTTCATATGTACTAAGAATAGAAAAAAATAAAACATATGGGAGAAAGTCAGAGATAACCAGTCATTGCTTTTCAGACTTTGACTGGTTAGATGTTCTGTTGTTGCATTGTCGCCCATAGTGCAGCTTTCGATCTGTTAAGCTCTTGGTTCCTTGTTCCCCTGCAAGAGAAAAGAGGTGAGGTTAGATCTTTATGATCTAAGCAATGACTAGTCACCTACAGCTACATTCTTGCACATGTTACATTTTTCCTATTCTGAATACATACAAAAAACGCAAAGTATAATGTCAAAGGGACGTATTATTTTGATATGAAACCTTTCATTATAATCAAACATAGGCATGTTCGGTTCATAATAAATAGCTGCAAATTACAAGAAGAAATGGTTTATGACTGTCACGAGCTCGTGCTCGAACATCATAAAATATTCCATTTGTTATGATTACATCTATTCCATCAAAATAAAGTTCGTGCATATGCTGAATAAGTGAATAAGAAGCAACTCTCTAAGTAATACAATACAAGGAAATGCAGAGAGCTGTAGTAGCAGAGAAAGTTCTGACGTGTCTATGTAACAGATACAAAAAACTATATTGCAAGAAATGATATTTTCCAGAAAATCCAACACAACAGTTACCAGCAGTTACAGAGAAACAACAGAAGAATCTGAATATACTGAAGCATTCTAAACTGAAAAAAGCGGTAACAAGTACAAAGATATGCACACATACATTGTCACTGTTACTACTGAATGTTCTAAAAGCCTACATCAGACAAAAAGGAATCAAATGATTACAGCATGTTGAATCAATGTGGAAATAAAATGATTTCTATTTGGAAAGAGAAATCTCAATTAATGTACAGGCATTTAATGTACAGGTCAACAATGTATTTTTATGGCATTTCTCTCAGTTACTCATAGCAGAATCTACAAGATCAATATGATGATAATCACAAAGCATGATAAAAGATGAGCATTCAGTCAAATACATACAGAAATCAGACCAGCAAATACTTGTTTTCTTTCATGAAATGGCGATTTAAGGTGACAAATGCCCAGATTTTTTTTACAACAGTATTGGTGAACGCATGATTTCCAAATTAATGACAAAACTCTTGTCAGACAGCAGTAAGAGGTGTTTCCATTGCATGAAAAAGTAATAATCTGGAAAGGGAAATGATGAAATTAAAGCACCAAATCGTGCCAACAGTTAACACAAAATTTGTTTATCAAGCCATACAAAGATTTGCTGCTCGAATCTTCCATATTATGCATGAATGAATAAAGATAACTAAAGCTAGAAGTCGCATATATCAGTTTGAATCTGAAGGTCCAAAGAAGTGGTCAGACTGGAACACAACACAGAACCCTTTAACACATAAGGGCAAAATGTAAGCACAATAAAATGCTACCTGTCAAGTGGGTTTTGAACACAATGCTACAGGCGGAAATGAGATTAGAACAACAAATCTTTGTATGCAAGAATCGTGCTTCTAGCACCAATGATGTTCACCTAAAAAATACTGATGTATACTCAAAACCCAACAAGATACCTGCAACATATGATCAAATATGGAGCTATTTCAAAAGAGAAAGAAAAACGTGCTTCCAATACTAATATGAAATGCATTTGTCATAGAGTTTTCCAAATAGACCATTAGATGTAATAGATGAAATACATGGCATTTTTTAGAAGATGGAAAACGTTACCTCCAGCAAGTAAGTCGTAAAAGATCATGGTGACTCCAGAACAATAGCAAAAGAAGAAAATTGTGCTTCCAGTATTGAGTCACGTCACAGAATAGGCAGAACAATGTGATTCCAAGTGCTACGACAGCAAGCCGCACCCAGCAATGGTGACAGACCAAACGTCTTCATGGCGTTTTCCTAGGGTTTTCAAAACCCTCTTATCAGCTGCCAAGCTCTCTCTCTAGAGCTTTCGAATGTGAAATGAGAAGAGATTGCTTTGTTTTAGGTTAAAACTTTTGCATTTAACCATTTTTACTTTCCTTTTCAAATCCGCAAAAAGATGTATCGGTATTACCTCTTAATACTTTGAATTACATAATTTCATTTGTTTCATGTCAAATTTAAATAGTATAATAATGTATTACTTTAACTAAGTAATATATTATTATATTATTTAACTTTTAATGAGTGGATATTTAATTCAGATTTGCAAATAAATTGTAATTAATAGGGATCAATTGATAAAATTATAAATCAATTGATTGTTATTAAGTTGAGCAAATCAAATTTAGTTCAAATAAATCCATTTTCGAATTTAGGAGAGAAAAGGGGAATCTGAGTTAATCTTATGATTAACAGGTCATTGTGACATGTGTCTTTTAGAGTAAGTCTTAGAGGTTATTTTTTCAAAGACTTATTAGCTTCATTTAAGGTCAAATTTAAGGCTTTTTGAGTCATTCCAGGACTGTAGGTCAAATTTTGACCTTGTCCTAGCATTTTGAGGCCATGTGTTGACGTTTTGAGTCTTTTAAGGGCAGTTAAAGGTGAGTCATAGGTTCCGTTATGACTTAGTTTAATGTTTAAGCAGTGAGTCATCTTTTGATAAGTTTTGACTCCCTTATTGTAGCCTTTTTTTCCCGATTTCAACCAGGAGTTTGGTATTTAGTTTTCTGAAACTGTGATACCAAAGGAGGGATGGATGCAGTTCTGAAAGGGGAATAGACTATTGTGACATTTTACTGTCCTTTATATACTCATTTTTCTGAGTTGTATCTCTGAAGTTGATATTTTTTGACCTCTAAAGGCATAATACAGTTGGCTGGATCTACTTTGGGACTCATTTTCGTGTGCAATACTGGTGATTTGATGTTAATTTTCTGTGTTCTATCAAGAACCTCTAAAGTTTATGTCTCATTTTCGCACCTATATGTGTCAGTAAAACCTCTATGCATAGGTCATAAGTTGTGCATTTTAATGAAATTATATTGATTATGGTCTATATCTTTTTGATATTATTCATTAAAGCCCTCTTTTGAAACGCTTTTATGCAGAGATTTTCATCAAAGTTGTATCATTGCATGTCATACCATTGTGTTGTTAAATATCAAAATCCTTCATTATTGTCTTTGGTGTATCACCTTTCTAGTTTAAATAGTTTTTATTTTCATACTTTCTTCTCTCCTTTTCCTCACAAGTTCATAGTATAGGTGAAATATCATAATATCATACAGGAACCGGCCTAGAATCCGGAGGTTCAGTCACCTGCATAGTTTACCCACAAACTCGTGATTGTTCCAATGTTTCACCAGAATTTCTAAGTATTTAGGTGCTTATCTTGAGGGTGCAAATTCTGGTGACAACATGAGCAACCCACATTCTCACGCCGCTCAAGAACTCGCGAGTGTTTTCAAGAGCTCAAAACTATTCAAGCAAGTCACGTTAGGAGAAGATAAGCCAGATGAAGCAGATTAGTTGTAGGGCATATTAGTTTTTGAAGTAGTTTTTTTTTTTAAGTGATTTCGTTGAAAAGACTATCTTTAGTCAGTTATCAAAATAGAGCTGGGATTTGATGGAGGCCTCTCGAAATTGATACTATATATGCTAGAGCATAAAACTGGTTAACGGTTAGATTTTAGATAGAAAAGGTAGCTTAATAGCAGTTTTAACTAGTTACTTTTTTGGTTTTTCGAAAAGGAAAGTTTGGTAATCTGAATGTTTATTTTGAGACTTTGAGCTCGAAGACAGACATATATGCATCTATTAATGCATAGCACTGTTTTAAAACTATGTGTTTGAAGTTTGATATAATGGTTACTTTGTGGATTGTTATATCAGTTGCTTTGTGATATTGGCTGCTGTTTATTTCAAGTTATCATTATTTCGGTATTTTATTTAATATCTCTGAATTCTCTGTCTTTCAAGCATTGGGTGATTTGAGAAAACTTATGTATCTTAATTTACTTGAACTCTTTGTAGCTTCTGAATTTTTCCTCCATACCTAAGAGTATGTGAGAGATCCTTAAGTACTTTTTGGAAAAAGTACACATGTATGCACTTCTTAAGATATAAATTCATTGAAAATCTATAAAGAGGGAGCTGTACCTCTCAAAATCCAGAGGGAAACGATTAGCATACCTTTACCCAACTATTGTGAACTTATATTGTTTCCTAAATAAGGGTATAGAGTCAGTCATTTCAAATTCATAAAAGGGAGAAATCTGTTCGCCAACAATCTATATATATATATATATATATATATATATATATATATATATATGAAAGTATATAATTACAAAAGTGTTATATAAATATTTACTAGTCATTTATCATATCAACAATACTCATAATAACTTTGAGTAGAATGTATATGGTAGATAATGTATTTTGATCACGGAGAAATTTGTCAATTTGACTAATTTGGTCGATACTACCAGTCATTAACAAAATTGAGGGGGTTAGCTTGGTGTACATAGTAAAATGATCATCCAGGGAGGGATTATAAGTTATATTGTTATATAATATTAGTTGTTTAGATAAGATTAGTTAGTTTTAGTGATTTTATTCATCTCGGTTTATGATTCTTTTTAATTTTGAAACATTGTGTTGTGATCTCTTTTAAGGAGTCTTCCTCTCCTTAGTTAAATTATTCAATTACCATTTCAGTTTTTTTGAGGGTCCAAAATTTCATAAAATAAGTCATGCAGATCACAACATAAATATCTAGAATTCAAGTTTTTGGACCGCCTTGTTTGAAACACCTCAGCCAAATCTTTGTCAGGGATATGATTTTTTTTTTAAATATCAATTACTCTTGGTTGTAATTGTTATATAAATTTTTCTAAGTGGATATTAACTATTTTGACTAATGCTAAAGTACCTTTTATTGTTACCTAAAATCTTAATATGGCTGTAGATTGAATCCTGAGCGAGCGGGTGGAGATTTCAAAGAAGAGGTCCAGGTAATTAGGGGGTTCAAATGCAATAGTATGTTTCTTGAAGAAAGTTACAAAACTCATGTTTGATATTTGTTTAATTTATTTTATTTAAATTTTCAGGTGCACAGTGGTTTTTTGACTGCATATGATTCAGTCAGAAATCGACTACTCTCTTTCATCAAAACCTCTATAGGTTTCATGTAAGATATCTCTCATATTCTTGTTGACATTGATAGAGAAGCTTTGGAAATGCTTCAGTTGTGTTTTTTACATCTTTATATTATGCTCTAAAAATAATTCAATAGTTTTCGTATGCAATGCTCTACCCCATTATGTTTAGAATATATCACCGCTGAAAATTGATTCAATCAGTTCACACATGCAAGAGATTTTGTTCTGTTTTTCCTTTTCTGTTTGGAAAAAATTTGATATTCTTTCATCTATATTTCTGTGAAAGGTTGGACACATTCATAGTTCTAACTATAGAAACAATGCAAACCACTGATACCAAATTATTCCTAGATCAGTCATCTGCTATTATCAGAAGTGGAATTTTCTTTAATTCATACCAATTCATAATCAATTTATAGAGCATAACTTATCAGAGAAAGCATCACAGAAAGTTACTGAGAATTAATATGGATGGCAGCAGTCTTGTAGTGAGGAGAAAATATCTTCTGAGATTTATTATGAGACATCAATTCACTCGATGACTTCCGGTGCCTATTTCTTGACTCAATGGAGGTTTGCCAATATGAAGAAGCTGATATACAAAGAAGAAAACTCTATACCTGACCCAGAAACTGTAAGCAATATCTTCGGATTTGAATTCAATCATTCCCAATGGTCCCCATAACAATTTTCAATTGAAAATTCAAACTAGCTGGTCCTGATACAGATATCCAACCAACATAAACAGCAAAATCAAGCCAATGACCTTTGCTGAGTGCAACCTAACTACAACTCAATGGAAGGGATGAAAATGTAGATGGAGGGTACACACTAAGCACTTGCAATTTGAGTTTGGGTGCGCATGTGTCTGGGTACACATGCTTGGTATGATGTGGATGTGCACACAGTGTGTCCCCAATGCACTAGGTGTGCTGTGCGTACAAACCTGCGTACCTAGAGTGCACCTGGGTGTACATGGGGAAAATCCATAGGGTACATGCATGGAGCCCAATATAAGGTGCCTTAAACCATTAAAAATAAGTTATTTTTCCCTTTTTCATCTAGAAACCCTAGAATGGCTCATTTGAGGCTGTTTCAACATAGAAGTTTATCATGTTGTTTTCTCCTTTCTATCAACTCTCTATATCCATTTGGGCATTTTGAAGGGTAGCTGATTTTTTTCTGAAGGGGATTTATCATAGAGTGCTAGATACGTTGTATAAAAAATATTTGTGCATATATGGTAAACATTCAACCCTATTTTTTAGTCTTTTAATCAATTTTTTAAAGTTTTTGATTGAGTTTTTGGTGATAAACTTTTTAAAGTTTCTTTTCATACTTATTTATTTAGAAAGTAAGAAACAAGTATGTTACAATGTTTTGTAATTTGTATGCTTGGATAGTTATTTCTGATTTAAAATTGTGTAATGGCTACTAGTTCAATTTTAGTGGGTGTGAAAAGAAATCAAAGATTCAAAATTGATAAAGCATCTTATTTATGGAGAAATACCAAAATTATTGAACAACTTCCAATGGGTGGTGATATGTTTGGAATTGTAATGTGTGTAAAATCAGTTTTAAAGGCCCATATTATCGAGTGAAACTTCACTTTATGGGCCCTTTTGGAAAAGGGATTAGAATATATGAAGGTCCAGATCCAAAAAGGAAGGGGTTGCTTCCAGATCAAGTAGCAAGATACATAAGCTAAGAAGAGAACCTGATAAAACTGTTGCAAAAGAAAAACTAAGAGCTCATCCTTCCACAAAGGAAATCTTCTAAAATTCCTGAAATTTGCCATCTATGAAGACTTACAAGTTTTGAAACCAATCTTTAAACTCTAGTGAGGAAATTGAGTCAGTAAGCCAAAACGCCCAGTTGGGGAGTAATCTTTGAACACCAAAACTTATCTTCGCAAGAGGGTTTTTGTCCTCTAGAGGCTAAGATGAACAATTGTTCAATTGCCAAAAGCACAAGGGTTTTCTATCAGACGAATTGGATAAAATTCAACATGGAAAATGATTTTAAAAACTCCTTAATTTATATTTTTAAAGGGAACTCTCAAAAAAGTTCAATACAAAATAAAAATTACTTTACTAATTTATTAAGATTTATTGCTTCAAAAAGTGATTTTTTTACCTATAAATATTTTCGGCACAAAGAATCTTTTAGCATCTCAGCATTTAAATTTTTTAAATTTTCTTTCCAACAAGCTATAATACTGTTGTGCCAATTAAATTTTTTTCTAATGGCACCCTTAGTGAAATTAATTAAATATTGCTCTAAATTACATCAAAATAGCAACAATGGTCAAAATGCATTGAAATTGAAAATCGACCACATTTGAGTGATCCCAAGAATGATAAACAATAAATGGACTAAACTGGATCACTTAGTTAAAATAAATGCTCCCTCCAAGGATCTTTGAAGACCAAACTGGGAGCTGAAAAACCATCTAAAAGTGTCATAAAATTCCTGTAAATCACCCGAGCTCACTGGTAACATCAAATTATACCTCTGATTAGGGTGACAGAGAAAATAAGTTAGTGTCAATTGCAAAGTAAGAGAGCTCCCCACAAAAAATGACATTACAAAAATGGAACAAATATAATGTAGATACAAAGTCTAGTTTCACTAGTCTGTAGTTTTTCCACATCAGATCTCTTATAGGTAAATTGTGACACGTGTTATCTCTCTTTTTTGGGGGTGTTGATTAATGTGTTTTGTTGTTCTCTGTCTTGCAATCAACCATTATCTCAAATATATAAGAAATCATTTGTGAATATGAACACAACCATATCACTTTTTTCTAAAATACTCAGGTGTCGAATAACTGAATGAAGTAATTTAAGAAGTTAAATAACACCAAATTCTTTGCATTTTTTTGGAAATTGCGGATGTCACATGATTTGTAGTAACATAGTTGTAGTTTGAAACATGATGTGTATTGTATGTGACGTCTATAATCACATGAAGTGAAAGGGGCTGTATTTAAGTATTGAGTTTGAGCATTATGGAGTTGTTTTTAATAGCATATGACTTGGCAACAAGGTACAAAGAAATTAAACCCCTGCTGAAGATCACAGTTCCTGCAGTGTTATGACTATCACATCATGTATCTTGTATTTTACTGCAATTATAAACAATGAAAATTAATAAGGTAATGATTATGTCCATATCAATGAGTGGTTTGTTCTATTTTTTATATTTTTAAAGATTAATCTACACTTATGATTGCAGTGATGGAGAGGACCAAGCATCCAGGTGGCATGTTTATGTGACGGGACACAGTCTAGGTGGTGCATTAGCAACTCTTCTTTCGCTTGAACTGTCATCAAGTGAAATGGCAAAGTCAGTAATCTTTTCTTTTCTTCAATAAATCCCTCATATATGTTTCAACACATCTCAAGGTTATATAGAGCAATTATTTAATTTGTTCAAATTATGTCTTCTCTATGAAATTTAACTTTAACTATGTTATTGAGGACCTCTTATGAGTGATTGAAGTGGATATGAGAAATAACGTATGTTCCCCCGAGTTTCTGGGAAAGGGATGGCAGGGGGCAGTAGGACGGGTTTCCGGGATGGCAAAAACTTTTGCCGATTTTGGGGACGGAGGGGGACGACAATGGGGAAAGCTATATAACAATAGAAAAAATTAAAATATATAATGGAATTTAGATATTTATGTGAAAACATGGATAAAGTATGTACTTATACATAATCGAACCTTAAAATATAAGAATCAGCAGAACTTATATACCAAATTTGTGTTACTTTGAGAGTCAAAGTCTAATTTGTTCTAGAGGTCAGAGTCAAAATCCCCCAGGTGTCCCCAAGTCTCTGAGATGTTTCTGGGACAGGGACAGCTGAAAATATATCGGGGATGCATCCCCGGGTAACACTGGAAATAACCGTTAACTGTGCACAAGCATAATGTCACTTTGTTATTGATCATTTAGAAAATGATACTCTGTCAAGCTTTGATGCCTTCAGACCTATTTCACTTTACAATATGATTTGTAAAATATATCAAAAATCATCACAAAAAGACTTAAGAACGTGGTACCCTCTCTCATTTCTCCAGCACAATCTTCCCTTTGAAATGAGATATATTATGAATTACATTGTTTTTATCCATGAGTGGCTACAGGCAATCAGGAGTTCTCAATATGTAGGAGTTATAAAGTTTGACGTCATAGAGTTTTATTAGATGCAATTGGAGACTTCAATTTTCCATTTTTATAGGCATTTGGCTTATCACGTGAGTTTATTAAATGGAATCTGTATATATGTTCATTCTCTACTTAATGTTGAGAAAGGTCAGTTATTTGCATCCTATTCGTGCCATACACTAAAAGTATCTGGATAGATCTGAAATTTTTGAATTGATAAGATTTGTCTGATACTACCCTGATTTTTCAATTTTTATACAAATTTATCAATTATTGATCTCACTATTGATTTGAATTTCCAAATATGGTAACTATGGTTTAGTGATACTTACATGATTGTGCAACCCATTTAAAATAAGAGTTAAGGGTTTACTTGCATGATTGCCCAAGTCATTTAGAATAACTTGTAACATAGATAACAAGCAGTCTCAAAATGGGAAATAGTTTCAATGAAAGTTTAGTTTTTTTATCATACATCTCTCTCTTCAATTTTCCTATTAGAAACCAAAGACCTGATAGCACTGGTTCGTATGATTCAATAGAAACCTGGATAATGTGTAAACATTGGATGATCAAAAGAAGTCTTTGTGAATTGCATTGCATGCCAAGCTCCTGCTACCTTCTTGATATTCAGTTCTGCTCAGTAAAATCAAAATGCAACAAAAAGCTTCTATGCAAACTTATTTCATTTGTGGGTACACTTCAGCTAATACAATCAATTATTCAAGCTATGGGATGAGTAGGCTAGGTAATTGGATGGTCTTTTCCCTTACAATTGTCCCCTTTATACTTCTTTTGGGTTCAAAACATAAAAAACTCTACTAGCATCTACTTTCAAGGGTTCTCTCACTTTCTCCAACTGCTTATATGCCCTAAATAGACATCAAAAAGGCTATTCTCCCTATAACAAGCCACCAAACATGTTCAAGTGTTATGCCTTCTTGTCTCCTTCGTCCTTCAAATTAGGTTGGTTGACAACTTGGGGGTTTGAATGTCCAACCATGACTCGTCTTCTCTAACTTCTAGGTGTAGTCTCCTTACACCAAATGAACACCAATTTAACTAGTTTGAGGGTTCCAATAATGGGCTTCTACCCAATCTCACAAGTTTCCCACAATTAGGCCTAGTAGCCCAATAAGCACAACCTAATATGTATTTTCTCTGCCAAATTTTCCTCCAGTTGAATCCTGCCAAACTAAGTCCAGATTCAAGCACCCTTTTGGGTCTTCTATGTATTATCCCAAAATTAGAATCAGACTCATTGATTTGATCACTTTTTCTTCACAACCCTCCCATTAGGCCTATAGGGCTAATACTGATAATTTTATTGTAAATGCTTGCAATCAGACATCTTTCCTCTGCAAACTCTAACTTTGATCACCTTGGATAGTTGGTATACCTTCATTATAATACTATACAACCATTCAAACCCCTTTCTCAATTTGTTTTTCTAACCAATTTCAAACTATTTCACTCCTACTAGCCTATCATATTGAGATGCCAGGCCTAGGGCTTCTCACCAAAAAAGGCCAGTTTCTTAGAATACTAGGAAGCCACCTCTATGGTACAAAGCATGGTTGGACCTATCAAACTCCAAGAGATTAGGATTTCTAGTTGGAGAATGATGGTCCAAATTCCATGATTTTCCTCCAATCTGTGAGGGTTATAGGGTAACCAAGAAAGATTTGTTGATTACTTACGTTCCCTGCAACTTTAGAACTTCCAACTAAAAGGAAAATAAAGTTAAAACAAGGTACTTTTAGGATCTACACATTAATCATGTTTACCAATCCAATGACTGCTTACCGCATAGGTTAATTAAGAATTGCACACAAACAATGAACACGAACACGAACACGAACAGCAGAACTCTTCTTATTATATTCGCATATGCCAGACATTACATTATGCTTCCCTGATAAGATGAATACAATGCTTCCCGAAGGGGTTATAAATACTTTCTGAAGAACTTCCCGAAGGAGTCCGTCGGCCATATACAACATGTCGCTACATAACAAAAATCTTTTCGAAGGGACCCGTTGACTACATAACAAGAACCTTTCCGAAGGGACCCGTTGGTTGATACACAATTTCCTTTTCGAGGGGACCCGTCGGCTGATACACAATTTCCTTCCTGAAGGGACCCATCGGCTGATACACAATTTCTACTGACGACATCATCCCCCCCAAAAAGAAAAGTCGTCTCCTAACGACTATTACAAAATCTCTGAGAGAAATCAACAACCAAAATACATTGATTGACTAACTGGTCTTCAACACTGTCACCTTAGCCAATCTGACATCTGACCCTAATAGCCACCTGTGTCGCTTTCTGCATTCCAATTCCGAGTACACTGAACCAAGTGTCGTTGTACTGCCTTCAATTGGATGATCAACTCATCCTGAGCTCTCTACGCATCCACCAAGACAGCCTCACGACCAACGCCTACTCGTAGTGCCTCTGGTACATAGACACTCCATGCCTGCAGCAGCTCCAAGTCTTCTCAACTAGTGAGACTCTTACGACTAATATCCGCAACCATTGGGGGTCTAGGGGGCAACGCCCTCAACGGGGTTGAGGGGCAGCGCCGCCAAGACCAAATTAGCACTCTAAAACCCACACAAAACTGCATGGAACACACAATTTCTGTCATTTTCTGCCGATTCTACACTCTTTCTGGCAATCGTTGGTTCTTCCTCTACTCTGTGGCATCATCTGATACTCATTCTGAGCATTCTTGATTTGTCGACGTTATTTTTTATTTTATATTTTAGAAAACCTCTTGTCACCCTTCTGTGCTACCAAATAGCAAGTAGAAGCCGTACGCCAAAACCCCACTCTTCAGAATCTGTAATCTTGCAATCCAAATCCGTACACATGATATGCTTGAAAAATCCGTACAATTACCTTGCATTCCAAATTGTAATTTTCGTACGTTGTCTTTACTTCCAAATTCCGTACGCCGTACAGCCAAAATCCACAATGTCAATGGCTTTCCTCAAAAATCCATACAGAGACACTGTACGGTAATTTCCATAAAGTCTGTATGGTGCATGGTTAAAATAGCTAAAAATTCGTACACTTCCAATCCCTCCAAAAATTCCGTATTGAGACTCCTAGTTTATAAGATTTTTTAAAAATCCGTACGCTCCAAGTCTTCATAAAATCCGTACGGTGAGTAGTGAAATCCTCTTAGTGAAAAAGTCCGTACATTCCCAGACTTAAAAAAACTGTACAGTGGTCTCAAATTGATGTTACAATGTGCAGCTCCTGAAAACCGTACTGTCTTCAAATATTGAAACCTGTATAGCAAAAAGAAAACCGTACACTTGCGGGAAATCCGTACAGGAGAAAGCCATACATCTCATACTTTATAATCTACAAAACCGTACTCTTCCTGCAAACTCCATACGATGGGCAGGTTAAAATCCGTATGGTGCTTCAGAGTTTAATTTAAAACCGTACACCGGCTCCCAACTTAAAAACCGTACACAATCTCAAAATCTCAGAAACGGTACAACTCAAAAACCAAGTGAAAACCGTACGGTGAGCAGACAAAATCCGTACAGTACCTTTTTTTTAAAAAAAAAAAATTTATTTATCATTTTCAGTTTTTTCAATAGCAAAGTCAGTTTTCCCTTCGACCGTCGGCATTGTCGGTTTGCAACGACGAAGGGGTCGCCCAAAGGCCATTCTCTGACGCAGAAGTCTTCCGACCGTGGTATACCTTCAGCTTCGAGCCATTCACCGCCTAAGGCACTTCCTGTCCATCCAAAGTCCATAATTTTATTGCTCCATTGTCCCCTACTTCCCGGATCTGATACGGCCCGACCCACTTAACTTTGAACTTGCCTGGTTTGATCTCATTCCGGTCGTAGTTCAACACCCACTGTCCGAGTTGAAACCGGCTACGCCTGTTCTGTGTCATCTCCATATCGCCCAGTTTATTCCCGAAGCTTGCTACCATGGACTCTGTCAGCTGCCCCTTCTATCCATCAATAACACATTCACTTTGTACTGCTACAACTTTTATTGAACCCTTCCTGTTTGTTGTCTGTGTAGACCGTATCGTGTGTCTTCCTTGCTTCTGGTACCTTTCTACTATATTTGTGGTTTGACGTAATACTTTCTTCTGGTGTAGTCGTACAGTAGAATCTTTCCTTCTTTTGGGTTCGCACTGTATGTTCTGTCCTTCAGCTTTAGTCATACCCGTGTTTCCTTCTTCGGCTTCTCTGTGTTGCTTCGAACATTCATTTCCTCCTTCGGCTTCTCCATGTTCTTTCAGACATTCATTTCCTTCGTCGGCTTCTCTATGTTTCTTCAGACATTCATTTCCTCTTTTGACTTCTCTGTGTTCCTTCAGACATTCATTTCCTCCTTCGGCTTCTCTGTGTCCCTTCAGACATTCATTTCCTTCTTTCTTACCTTCGTCGATCCTTAGCATATTACAACTTGGAAAGAGCTCGTAATCCTCTATTTGCCAGTGGTAAAGACCATTTACTAAATCCAGATCGTCATCTCCTTCCAATCGTAGGACTCCCTCCTGATCGGGTTCTATACTCTGACTCCTCTCATCATCTTCTCCTTCGGAATCCAACGATAGAGCTTCTTCTCCAACCATCTGAGTGTGTAGATCAATGACATACTTTCGGCCTTTGCTTTCAAGTGATAAAGTATTTTCTTCCAATCATGCTTTGCCTTGGCTTGTATCAGCCACCCCTGGCCCAAAATGGCATCGTATCCTCTCCGCTTCAATGGGATCATGAAAAAGTCCAACAGGAACGGTTGTGTTCCAATTGTCATTGGTTGCGCTGTGAGTACTCCCAATGGCTTGATTCCATGTTGATCAGTTGTTAACAACTGGAAGGTAGGTGGCCACAATGTTGGTTGTCCCAACTTTTTTCAGGTATCCTCTGGTAGCACATTGACACTGGACCCTCCATCCACGATCGTGTCCGTTAGCACAGTCCCAAGAATGCCCATTTCAACAACCGCCAAATAGCGTCCAGATGAAAGAGCTAACAGCATCGGGTTTTCTGCACTTGCACCCCCCTGTTTTTCCTTTTCTTGTTCTACTGGTTGCTTAGCAATCGGAACTATATTCGTGAGTGTCGTACGAAGTTGAGGCATAGTGAGCAATAGATCATTTATCCTGACGGGCATCTTGGCTTGCAATATTTGCCGTACAATGTTCTGTTCTGTGCAGTTCCGTACGGAGGTACTCGACGTGTCCTTCAAGTGTGCCGTTTCTATTTGCGTTGCTCTCTGGATCTCTGCTCGTGCTTCCTCCAGTCTCTTCTTTTCCTCTGTCGGATCAAGGTATAGCTTTGCCTGCTTCCGAGTGATTGCCAGAACTTCTTCCTCATCCATCCCAACAGTAATCAAGTTTACTTCGGACTTCAGGCACTTAGCATCATCATGATCGCCAGGTCCACACCATCTGCATAACAACTTCGGTGTGTTTATCGTTGTGCACTCTTAGGCAAAGTGACCCCACAGATTGCATGCGCGGCATTGAACTATCGGCCAACTATTCGCATCATACTGAATTCGACTCCTTCCGCCTGTATTATTGTTGTTGTTTTGACCGTGCTGGTTGTTTCTATATCCGCCTGATGTGGCACCTTTCGTACTGGTGTTCCCGTTCCCTCCTGATAAGGATGCCTCCTGCGTGAGGAACACTTGTTGTGGTGTTCTTGATTTTAGGTTGAAAGGACATTCCTCTACCGAGTGTCCTAGAATCTGGCAAATCTCACAAAATTGATCTTTTGGGTAGGATCCCTTCGTATGGCCTTCTTTCTTGCACTCCGTACACCATAGGTCATTGCCCTTAGTCTCCTTGTTCATGTTTTTGAACTCTTTCATCATCCGAAGCATGTCCTTCTGAAGAGAATGGACTTTCTTGCTGCTGCCTTCATCGTCGCTGCTATCTTCTCCTGAAGGCTCATCATCATCTGAATCGGATGAGCTAGTCTTCTTCTTCTTCTTTGTCTTCTGTTCACTTTCGAGGTTGAATGCCTGATTGTATGCTTCAGTATATGTCGATGGTGGCACGATCTTCATCTTTTTCCGCAGCTTTGGGTAAAGGCCTTCAATGAACCATCTTTTCTGGAGCCCATCTGCTGGCTTATTCTCCATTTTACTGATTAAGTCCTTCAACCTCCTGGCGAAGACCCGTACTGTTTCATTCTTCTTTTTCTTGGTATTGAATATCTCTGCTACAATTTCATTATTGTCACGCAGAAGTTGAAATTTTGCGATGAACTCCTTAATGTTATCCCAACTGTTTAACTTTTGTGGTTCAGTATCAGTAAACTAATCAATCGCAACACCTTGTAGGGTAGCGAGAAATTGTCGGATCCATTCGTTTGTATCTGTTATGCCATTTGCCCTCCAGATCGTTTCACATCTTTTACAATGTCGAATGGGATCAGTTGCTTCATCACCATCAAATTTAGGCAACTTTTCTTTCAGACCAGCCATTATCACTGTATGTTGGGGGTTTTGTTGTGTACCTGCGCTGTTTTGCACTCCCGCGCTGTTTTGAGCACCCGCGTTGTTCTGAGCTCTCATGCTGTTTTGAACACCCGTGCTGTTCTGCACACCCACGCTGTTTCCAACACCCGTGCTGTTCTGGACACCCGCACTATTCTGCACACCCGCGCTGTTCTGGACACCCGCATTGTTCTGCACACCCGTGTTGTTCCGCACCCCTGCGCTGTTTTTTACTCTCGCGCTGTTTTCGGCTTCCGCATTGTTTTCAACACCTGCGTTGTTTGCAACACCCATGCTGTTTTCAACACCTGCGTTTTCAACTTTCGCGTTGTTTGGTGAAGAAGAGAGTTCGTCAACTGAAGTTGTTCATTCCGGAAGTATATCTTGGACGAAGAGGTCACTCCACGCTCGTGCTCCTTCGGCACCACGAGCCGTGCGAGTCGATCTTCTTCCATCAGGATTCTCTTCCCGTGGCGTATGCAGGTTCAGAAACTCCTCCCTTGCTTCTTCCACCAAATTGAGCCGCTTTCGAGTCTCCTTCAACAATCCTTCCGCACTCTTGTTTCCGTCGGCAATCTTCTAAAATCTCCTTCGACACTCTGTCTGCTGAGCCAAAATTAAATTTTCCTGTGCAATGCATATGTCATCCTTTTCCTTCAACTTATTCTTATTCTTGTTCAACTGATTCGGCATTTGATTCATATCTGCCTGCTTGCATACCATGTCCATCGGGCAACGGCGCCAAATGTTTACCGCATAGGTTAATTAAGAATTGCACACAGACAATGAACACAAACACGAACAACAGAACTCTTCTTATTATATTCGCATATGCCAGACATTACATTATGCTTCCCTGATAAGATGAATACAATGCTTCCCGAAGGGGTTATAAATACTTTCCGAAGAACATCCCGAAGGAGTCTGTCGGCCACATACAACATGTCGCTACATAATAAAAATCTTTCCGAAGGGACCCATTGACTACATAACAAGAACCTTTCCGAAGGGACCCGCCGACTGATACACAATTTCCTTTCTGATGGGACCCGTCGGCTGATACACAATTTCCTTCCCGAAGGGACCCATCGGCTGATACACAATTTCTACCGACGACAATGACACTATAATGTCCCCATTTTTAGAAGGTTCCTGCAGTTGCCTAGGTCATCTCACCATTGCGACCCTTGTGAGCTGACAGTGGGATTTGAGGGTCTCAGTTATGTGGTTATGGGCTTTCTAGCAACCTATGGTGTGCTTTGGGTTTGTTTGAGTGACTTACTATTTATAGTAAGTCAATCTGTTGGTTCTGATGAATTCAATTGAGTTAGAGGATTTGGGCGATGCTCTCAATTTTTATTTCGGGCTTCCGCTTTGAGCTCGAAGAATCTTGGAGGGAGCATCTATTTATTGGAAGTCACATTGTCAGGTTAATTCATCATCTTTCATCATCAGGATCACTTTGGTGTTATCAGATTTTGATTCTGATGTTTCTTCAGCTATTTTTGCAAGACGGGTGAATTATTATTTTCATTCGTCTAAATACGTCGAGGTTGCTATTTTTGTTTGTGTTGTTTGTTGGTCACCTCAGTCTCATAGCTCGTTGGAACTAAGACGAAAATTTCTAAATCATGGGATCGAGAAACAATGGCCTTACGTGTCATAACTTGGAAAAGGTCATTTTAGAGCCAAAAGCAATTAATAAATCAGATTATAATGACACTTTATCATATTTTAATGTTGTGTGTGGGAAGCTTCTTAACTGAAGTTCATTTGGGAAACTTTGTGCCATTTGGAGATTATAAATATGAGCCCATTTGATGAGTAAAGCATCGGATCATTTGATTATCTTATTTTGCTTTGTTGTCTTTTTGAAGTTCTGATTTTATGTGCCTTTGTTGTATAAGGGTTTTAGACTGATTTTGTGCATCAGTCCACTGCTGAGGTAAACCGGTATTGATTTAATTTTCAAGCTAAATTGAAGACTTCTCATACTGTGTCTACTATGGTTGAGAAGCAACTGGCTTGCTGAAGAATTTTTCTTAAAAATTGTTTTCAATTATCTCTATTGCTGGGCAAGGGTTTTGTTTGCAGATTGGAGTTCGGTAATTCTGGATATTCCAATTTGTTCAATTTGCATCAGAATTAGCATGTTGGATTTACACTAATGAAAATGGATGTCGTCGGTAGAAATTGTGTATCGGCCGACGGGTCCCTTCGAAAAAGTTCTTGTTATGTAGCCGACGGTGAATAGTTTGTAGCAGACATGATGTATCTGGCCGACGGATACCTTCGGGAAGGTTCGTTGGAAAGTATTTATAACCCCTTTGGGAAGCATTGTATTCATCTTAGATCTATCTATGGAAGCATAATGTACTGTTGGCATATGTGAATAATAATAATAGTTCTGCTATTGGTGTTCGGTGCTCGTGTCTATTTCCTGTGTGCGTTGCTTAATTAATCCATATGGTAAACATTTGGCGTCGTTACCCAATGGATCTGGCACGCAGGCAGGTGGAGATGAATTAAATGCCGAATCAGTTGAACAAAGACAAGAGTAAGCTGAAGGAAAAAGATGACATACGCGTTGCGCAGGAAAAGTTAATTTTGGCTCAGCAGATAGAGCGTCGAAGGAGGTTTCAGAAGATTTCCGACGGAAGCAAGAGCGCGGAAGGATTGTTGAAGAAGACTCGACAACGGCTTGATTTGGTGGAAGAAGCGAGGGAGGAGTTTCTGAACCTACATACGCCACGGGAAGAGAATCCTGACGGAAGCAGATCGACTCGCACGGCTCGGAGTGCCGAAGGAGCATGAGCGTGGAGTGACCTCTTCGTCCAAGATATACTTCCGGAACGGACAACTACAGTTGACAAACCCTCTTCTTCACCAAACAGCGGGGAAGTCCAAAACTGCGCGGGTGTTGAAAACAATGCGGAAGCAGAAAACTGCGCGGGTGTTGAAAACAGCGCGGAAGCAGAAAACAGCGTGGAAGCAGAAAACAGCGCGAGTGTCCAGAATAGCGCGGGTGTGCAGAACAGCGCGGGTGTTCAGAACAGCGCGGGTGCTCAAAACAACGCGGGAGTGCAAAACAGTGCAGGTACACAACAAAACCCTCGACATACAGTAATAATGGCAGGTCCGAAGGAAAAATTACCTAAATTTGATGGTGATGAAGCAACTGATCCCATTCGACATTGTAAAAGATGTGAAACGATCTGGAGAGCGAATGGCATAACAGATACAAACGAATGGATCCGACAATTTCCCGCAACCCTACGGGGTGTTGCCATTGATTGGTTTACTGATGCCGATCCATAGAAATTGAATAGTTGGGATAACATTAAGAAGGAGTTCATCGTAGAATTTCAACTTTTGCGTGATGACAATGAAATTGTCGCAGAGATATTCAATACCAAGCAAAAGAAGAATGAAACTGTACGGGTCTTTGCCAGGAGGTTAAAGGACTTAATCAGTAAGATGGAGAATAAGCTAGCTGACGGGTTACAGAAAAGATGGTTCATTGAAGGCCTTCACCCGAAGCTGCGGAAGAAGATGAAGATCGTGCCACCATCCACATACAATGAAGCGTACAATCGGGCAATGAACCTCGAAAGTGACCAGAAGACAAAGAAGAAGAAGAAGACCAGCTCGTCCGATTCAGATGATGATGCATCCTTAGGAAATGATAGCAGCGATGACGAAGGAAGCAACAAGAAGGTTCGTGCCCTTCAGAAAGACATGATTTGGATGATGAAGGAATTCAAGAACATGAACAAGGAAACTAAGGGCAATGAACTATGGTGTACGGAGTGCAAGAAGGAAGGCCATATGAAGGGATCCTGCCCAAAAGAGAAATTTTGCGAGATCTGCCAGATTATGGGACACTCAGTAAAGGAATGCCCTTTCAATTTGAAAACAAGAACACCGCAGCAAGTGTTCCTGACACAGGAGGCCTCTCCGTCCGAAGGGAACGGGAACACCAGTACGGAAGGTGCCACATCGGGTGGATACAGAAACAACCGGCACGGTCAAAATAACAACAATACCAGCAACAACAATAATGGCGGAAGGAGTCGAATTCAGTATGATGCGAATGGTCGGCCGATAGTTCAATGCCGCGCATGCAATCTGTGGGGTCACTTCGCCCGAGAGTGTACAACAGCGAACACACCAAAGTTGTTATGCAGATGGTGTGGACCTGGTGATCATGAAGATACTAGGTGTCCAAAGTCGGGAGTAAACTTGATCACCGTCGAGACGAACGAAGAAGAGGTTTTGGCCATCACACGGAAGCAAGCAAAAGTGTACCCCGACCCGACGGAAGAAAAGAAGAGACTGGAAGAAGCACGGGTAGAGATCCAGAAAGCAACACAGCCAGAAACGGCACACCTGAAGGACACGCCGAGTACTTCCGTACGGAATTGCGCAGAACAGAACATTGTCCGGCAAATTTCGCAAGCCAAGATACTTGTCAGGATAAGTGATCTGTTGCTCACTATGCCTCAGCTCCGATCAGCACTCACAAACATTCTTCCCGCTGCTCCACTACCAGGAGAACATGGAAGGAAGCAAGAAAGTGGAGCAAGTACAGTGCACACAAAGGAGAAGGAAAGTGGTGCAAGTGCAGAAGATCCAATGTTGTTAGCCCTCTCATCCGGACGCCATCCAACAGTTGTCGAAATGGGAATTCTCGGGACTGTATTGACAGAAACAATTGTGGACGGAGGGTCCGGTGTCAATGTATTGCCTGAAGACACTTGGAAAAAGTTGGGACAGCCGACATTATGGCCGCCTACATTCCAGCTGCTAACGGCCGATCAACATGGAATCAAGCCATTGGGAGTCCTGACAGCACAACCAGTGACGATTGGAACACAACCGTTCCTGTTGGACTTTGTCGTGATCCCACTGAAGCGGAGAGGATATGGTGCCATTTTGGGCCGGGGGTGGTTGATACAAGCCAAGGTAAAACACGATTGGAAGAAAAATACTTTATCACTTGAAAGGAAAGGCCGGAAGTATGTCATTGATCTACACACTCAGATGGTTGGAGAAGAAGCTCTATCGTCGGATTTCGAAGGAGAAGATGATGAGAGGAGGCAGAGTATGGCACCCGATCAGGAGGGAGTCCTACGATTGGAAGGAGATGATGATCTGGATTCAGTAAATGGTCTTTACCACTGGCAGATAGAGGATTATGAGCTCTTTCCAAGTTGTACTATGCTAAGGATCGACGAAGGTAAGAAAGGAGGAAATGAATGTCCGAAGGAACACAGAGAAGCCGACGGAGGAAATAAATGTCTGAAGGAACATGGAGAAGCCGAAGGAAGAAATGAATGTTTGAAGCAACATAGAGAAGCCGAAGAAGAAAACGCGGATATGACTGAAGCTGAAGAACAGAACATACAGTACGAACCCGAAAGAAGGAAAGATTCTACTGTACAACTGCGCAGGAAGAAAGTATTATGTCAAACCACAAATATAGCAGAAAGGTACCAGCAGCAAGGAAGGCACACGATACGGTCTGCACAGGAAACAAAGCGGAAGGGTCTAATTAAAGTTGCAGCAGTACGGAGTGGACGTGTTATTGGCGGCCAGAAGGGGCAGTTGACGGAGTCCATGGTACGGAGCTTTGGGAACAAACTGAGCGATATGGAGATGACACAGAATAGGCGTAGTAGGTTTCAACTCGGACAGTGGGTGTTGAAGTACGACGAGCGGAATGAGATCAAACCAGGCAAGTTCAAAATTAAATGGGTCGGGCCGTACCAGATGCGAGAAGTACGCAATAACGGAGCAATAAAACAGTGGATGCTAGACCGAAAGGAAGTATTCGATGTAGTTAAGAGGTCGAAGTTGAATGTCTGCAATAAAAGAAGTAACGCACCCCCGTGGACGAATAACTGAGAGACGACCGTAAGTACTGTATATATGTAAATATTGTACATAATTGTTCCAGAAGTGAGATTTCCAAAAAAAACAAAAAAAAAAAAAAGTGAAGTAAAGCACCGTACGGTTTCTGGAAAGCACCGTACGATTTCTGGAAAGCACCGTACGGATTTTCATAAGCAAAGTACGGATTTTGAAGTATCGTACGTACGGATTTTGAAGCGCCGTACGGTTTTCCATAAGCAAGGTACGGATTTCATAGTGCCGTACGGTTTTTCATTGGCAAGGTAATTTTTCAGCATCGTACGGGTTTCCATAGCAAGGTACGGATTTTATGTTGCCGTACGGTTTTTCATTGGCGAGGTACGGAATTCTTAGCAAAGTAAGGTTTTCCACTGGTAAAGTTCGGATTTTTTTTGCACTGTACGGGTTTGAAGTTCATTTGCAAAGCGGCATACAGAAATTGCAATAAAGACTACAATGTACGGATTGCAAGTTAGCGTATGGAATTTGGCAATCACTTTACCGTACGGATTTTGGCGACAAAGCTTGTTCACTATGGAATACGGATTTGGTATTAGCTTCTTGTCAATCCCGCATTGCACCGTACGAATTCTTCTTCTCAGTTCAGCATATGGATTTCAAGCTTGGTGTGCGGTTAAGCTTTCCAGATTTGTGCACAGTTTTTTCGTGCTTGTACGGACTTTAAGCTGTACGGATTTTCAGTATATATCTGGCCATACGTATTTCAACCACAATTTGGCATACGGAGTGTAAAATTTAAATTATATGTTTGAAAGATTAATGCATGGGGTAGCCGATATTTTGCATCTTTGTCAAGGGTTAGAGAAATTGTGGAAGGAGGTTTTGTAATAACAAAAAAAAAAAAAAGAAAAAAAACGTCGACAAATCAAGAATGCTCAAAATGAATATCAGATGATACCATAGGAAGGGGAAGAATCAGCGATTGCCGGAAAGAGTGTAGAATCGGCAGAAAATGACAGAAATGGTGTGTTCCGTGCAGTTTTGTGTAGGTTTCAAAGTGCTAAATTGGTGTTGGTGGCGAGGGGCGCTACCCCTCGACCCCACCCTGTATTGCGTCGACCCCGCCGGGGGCGTTGCCCCCTAGACCCCCAGTCGTTGCGGATATCAATCATGGGAGTCTGACCAGTTGAGAAGAATTGAAGTTGCTACAGGCATGGACTTTCTGTGTACCAGAGGCAGTGGGAGCAGGTGTTGGCTGTGAGGCTGTCTTGGTGGATGCGTAGAGAGCTCGGGAGGAGCTGATCATCCAGTTGGAGGCAGTGCAGCAACACTTGGCTCAGGGTACCGAGGAGTTGGAAGCAGAGAAAGCAGCACAGGTGGCTATCATAGTCAGCTTGAAGAGTCAGTATTGTGTTAGCAAAGACTATATTATAATGACACTTTATTATATTTTAATGTTGTGTGTGGGAAGCTTCTTAACTGAAGTTCATTTGGGAAACTTTGTGCCATTTGGAGATTATAAATATGAGCCCATTTGATGAGTAAAGCATCGGATCATTTGATTATCTTATTTTGCTTTGTTGTCTTTCTGAAGTTCTGATTTTATGTGCCTTTGTTGTATAAGGGTTTTAGACTGATTTTGTGCATCAGTCCACTGCTGAGGTAAACCGGTATTGATTTAATTTTCAAGCTAAATTGAAGACTTCTCATACTGTGTCTACTATGGCTGAGAAGCAACTGGCTTGCTGAAGAATTTTTCTTAAAAATTGTTTTCAATTATCTCTATTGCTGGGCAAGGGTCTTGTTTGCAGATTGGAGTTCGGTAATTCTGGATATCTCAATTTGTTCAATTTGCATCAGAATTAGCATGTTGGATTTACACTAATGAAAATGGAGACATTACACTCAGCCAATATGTTCATTAGAAGAAACATTTTTTGAGAGCTCATTTAAACTAAGTGCAAATGAAAACTGAAAAAATCATAACCTCGATTTTTTATTTTACAGAAGCTTGTGATTACCAGGCATTACATTAATGTAAATGTCAAATTTGTTACGAAATTGGAAGCAGTACCAATAAAGGACAAAACTAATTTTCTCTATTTAGATGTATTACCTGGTTTTTATATTCAAACTCATGCTGCTTGTAAATATAACAAGAATTTCCTTCTAGTTGTACATTTAGTACTGAGAGCATGCAAAAGTTTGTTCTGAGCACTTGTCAATACCATGATCAGAATCATTCAAATTATTGCATATTTTCTGTCAAATACATGTGGCTGCTGTCAAAATTTTGAAATTTACCTTTATCTCTTTTACATGCATACAGACAAGTGGCAATTATATGTTTGAATCATGTATCTATTTTCAGGATTTTGGTAGCATGCTTGATATCTTATTGAAAACTATAATTCTTATTTTATGTGTATATTATTCTCCTTTCAAATGCTTTTGAAGCTATTAGTGTTCACTGGTATCAGTAATCTCTTGCATGTTTTCAAGTATTTTGAATTTCTTATATTTCCTCTGTTAATGTTCTTATGTTCAAACAGGCGTGGCTGCATTGACATTACAATGTATAACTTTGGATCTCCTAGAGTTGGGAATAAAAGATTTGCAGAAGAGTACAATAAGGTGTGTTTCTCTGTATTTGTAATCCTTTACTTTTTAATCCTTAACTTGAGATACAGCCAAATGCGTTTTTATACAGTTACACCCTTGATACTTATAGATATCAAGTATGTGACATCATAAGTGGTTTAATCTTCAAGAGAGTTAATGTTACACTAAATCATGGTGCACGTGCAACATGTATCTACCTGCACTATTTCACTCTGCAAACCAAGATTCAGGACGAAAATTTTCAACCCAGGTTTTCATAGCTGTAGCTTCCATGGATGCTACATTTAACTGCCACTGTTAAGATGGTGAGAAGATAAATATTATTAATTTTTATCTTTGTTGAAGAGGAACGCACTTCCTTAAAAGTCTGTCATGGAGGAAGTATGTGCATGAATATCAGTTTTCGTTATCAATGGTATCATACTGATTTCACAATGCATTATATTTTAACATGAGGTGCTTCTATTAAAAAGTCTTGAGGGTATAGCATTGTATTGTGTATCTCATTTAACAGTTTAAATATTTCTTTTATTTGCCAGAAGACAAAACTAATCTAATGTTGATCAATCAAATTGACATTGACATTGACATCACTCATAAATATGATTCACTGTTTTTCTTTTTTCAGACATCCTTGTGCCAGCTAAAGTGTTGATTGGGAGAAAATCAAGTTCATATGCACTTTGTAATTTTGATTTTCCCAAGCTCAGCAACGTCAAGGTGTCTAACCATGTGTAAAATCTGTCTCCTCCTACACTTACTCTTGGGTCTTTGTGGTAGACATTGCCATTCCATGTCTATTGTCTAAGCTGGCAAGGTATGAACTGCCTTACAAAAAACTTCCTGGTTGTGCTAGAATTTTCACCAATTGCTAGCTTAGTCACAAGGTTCAAATTCAAGTTCGAGTTCGGCAGCTATAAAATTCGGATGAACTTTGGAAAGTGTAAAATATTTGGAAATAAATTCGAGATTAAATTTGTCTTATATAATTTTATTGTTTTAAATATAAGTGATATATGTTTACCGTATAGGTAAAGAAAATGATCGCATACAGACAATGAACATGAACAGTAGAATTATATTAGCAATAGTAGATGATTGATTCTTTACAATGATCCCAGACGGGATATAAATACTACCGCCGAACCTTCCCGAAGGAGTCCGTCGGCCACAAATATTCTATCTGCTACAAACTATTTACCGACGACGTCGGCTACAGAATACAGAAACACCGCCGGACCGTCAGCTACAGAATACAGAAACACCGCCGGACCGTCGGCTACAGGATACAAAATACCGCCGGACCGTCGGCTATAGGATACAGAAACACCGCCGGATCGTCGACTACAGAATACAAAAACACTGCCGGACTGTCCAGTCGACTAACACCATCCCCCCAAAAAGAAAAGTCATCTCCTGACGACTGACAAAATATCTGAGACAAATTAACAAACAAAATACATTAATAGAGTGACTACAACAAGAGAAATCTGCTTCTGTCACATCACTTCCACATTCATCCCGTTACATCTGTAGCCTCTGCTAACACAATACTGTCTCCTCAAGCTGACCTTGATAGCCACCTATGCTGCTTTCTTTGTTTTCAATTCTTCGGTACCCTGAGCCAAGTGTCGCTGCACTACCTCCAACTGGATGATCAGCTCCTTCCGAGCTCTGTACGCATCCACCAAGACAGCCTCATAGCCAACACCTGCTCCCACTGCCTCTGGTACACAAACAATCCATGCTTTCAGCAACTTCAACTCTTTTGAACTGGTCAGACTCCCACGACTGATATCCGCAACGACTGGGGGTCCAGGGGGTAATGCCCCCAGCGGGGTTGAGGGGCAGCGCCCCCACAGGGTCCTGGGGCAACGCCCCGGGTGCGGGGTCCTCGCCGCCAAGACCAAATTAGCACTTCGAAACCCACACAAAAATGCACGGAACACACAATTTCTGTCATTATCTGCCGATTTTGCACTCTTTCCGGCAACCACGGATGCGTCCCCTTCCCTTTGGCATCATCTGTCACTCATTCTGAACAACTTGATTCTGTCGTCGTTTTTTTTTTTACTGCTTCCTCTACAATCCACCACAAATCCCTCTGCACACAGAAATTCTTCTCCTTCTGGCAGAACCAACACTCTTCTTTATGTCTCTGTTTCCCCGTGGAAGTCTGGCTGGAGGAGGGAATGGAGTCTGAGGCTTGCGTTTAGCTTCATGCGTTCCGATTCCTCCGATGCTTTGTTCAGATGTTTTCAGTGCCTCCTCATCCCAACCGATCCATTTCAAAATCCTGTGCAATCCTTTTGTGCGGACTCCTGCGGTTCTTTCTCCTGGCAGCGAATGGCAGTATGGAACAGAGGACCACGTGCAGCTCCAATGGAATGACAATGTGTTTGAGACGGGGAATAAAGAAGTCTGTGCCCGCAGACCTTTCCTTTACCGACGGAGACTATTCTAAGTTTGGAAGAAATGATTACAAGCCCGCGGGGCTCTCTTCGGCAAGAAAGTGTTAAAAAATTTCACGCTCATGGACAGACTGTCCGCGGGGACCTCCGATTCTGTGCCCATGGACAGGTTGTGGTTTGTGAGACTTTCTCTGCCCACAGACAAGCAGTGGTCCGCGGGACTTTCGCTGCCCGCGGGCCTTTCTGTCCGCAGGGCTCACTTTTTTTTTTTCTTTTTTTCTTTTTTTCAATTTCTTTTTTTTTTTTTCTCAATTTTTTTTTTTTTTTAAAAAAAGAAATCAAATAATAGAGGTACCTCCATGTTGGCTCCAGGCGTCGCCATTCTGCAACGATGACGAAGTCAGCTGGCCATCCTGTGACAGTGACGGAGTCTTCCTGGCACCATATATTTTGAATTTGGATCTGTTGAGTGCCGGAGATATCTTCTGCCCGTCCAAAGTTGATAATCTGATCGCTCCATTGTCGCCAACCTTTCGAATCTGATATGGTCCAACCCATCTGCCCTTAAACTTTTTCACTTTGATTTCATTTTGACCGTCGTACGCCTTATGTTTGTTCTATGCCACCCTCGTCACCCACTGTGCCTGCGGTCGTTGCGCAACTGGATTATTTCCTTGCTATCGGTGCCCTTCCACTAATTTTATGCTGCAGTGTAACCTTTTCTTTCCGCGCGGTCTATTCACCATGTACCGGACAGTGGGATCTTTCATTTTTCTATGTTCAAACTGTATGTTCTTCCCTTCAGCTTCAACCATGGCAGCTTTTCCTTCTTCCCTTCCTTGCATTCCTCCGGACATTCATTTTCCTCTTTTTTCTCATCTTCGTCGACCCTTAGCATATTGCAACTCGGAAAGAGTTCGTAGTCTTCTATCTGCCAATGGTAAAAGCCATTCACCGAGTCCAGGTCGTCGTCATTCGATCCTCCGTCAAGTCTTAATACTCCTTCATCCGGTTCCATTCTCCTTTTTCCTTCGTCATCACTCTCGCCTTCACTGTCAGAATCTGACAATGTTGCCTCCTCGCCAACCATTTGCGTGTGCAGGTCAATTATGAATCTTTTGCCTCTGCGCTCCATTGATAGGGTATTGTGTTTCCAATCATGTTTTACTTTTGTTTGCACCAACCAATCCCGTCCCAGAATAGCATCATAGCCTTTTCTTTTTTATGGAATGACCACAAAATCCAATAAAAACGGTTGCGTACCAATTGTTATCGGTTGCGCTTTCAGAATTCCCAACGGTTTGATTCCATGTTGGTCTGCCGTGAGCAACTGAAATGCAGGTGGCCACAATGTCGGCTTTCCCAACTTCTTCCAAGTATCCTCCGGCAACACATTCACGCCAGACCCTCCGTCAACAATTGTGTCTGTCAAAACATTTCCCAAAATCCTCATCTCGACGACCGCTGGATGCCGTCCGGATGTGAGTGCCAGCAGCATTGGGTCTGTTGCCGTCGCTTCCCTACTGTCCCTTCCTGTGTCCTCCGTTGCTTTCGAAAACGGTGTATGATTCAAAATGGCCGTCCGTAACTGGGGCATTGTGAGAAGGAGGTCACTTATCTTGACCGGTATCCATTTGTAAGATCTGTCGTACAATGTTTTGTTCTGCGAAGTTCCTTGCCAAGGTGCCGGTGATGTTCTTCAACTGAGATGTCCCCGTCGACGATGCCTTTGCAATTTTCGCTTGCGCTTCCCCCACTTTTCGCTTTTCCTCCGCTTGCCTCCGTGTAATTGCCAAAACCTCCTCTACATCTGTGCCGACAGTGATCAAGTTTACTCCAGACTTTGGACACTTGGAATCTTCGTGATTGTCGGGTTCGCACCATCTGCATAATAATTTTGGTGTGTTTGCCGCTGTACAATCTCGTGCAAAATGACCCTACAAATTACATGCCCGGCATCGAACGATCGGCCGTCCATTTGCATCATACTGAGTTCGACTTCGGCTCCCATTATTATTGTTATTATTTGTATTGTTGTTATTTTTCCCTCTGCTATTATTCCTGTATCCTCCGGATGTAGCACCGGCGGTATTCGTGTTTCCGCTACTACCTGACGGGGAAGCCTCCTGTGTGAGAAACACCTGCGGAGATCCTCTTGTCTTCATGTTAAAGGGGCACTCCTTTGTCGAATGTCCCATGATCTGACAGATGTCACAGAATTGGTTCTTCGGACACGATCCTTTAGTATGACGGTTGGTCTTACATTTTGTGCACCACAGTTCACTACCTTTTGGCTCTTTTTGCATTTTTTAAACTCCTTCATTATTCGAACCATATCCTTCTGTAAGGCACGAACTTTTTTGCTACTACCTTCGTCGTCGCTGCTATCATCTCCAGAAGATTCGTCGTCATCAGAGTCAGAGGAGCTAGTTTTCTTCTTCTTTGTTTTGTGCGCACTTTCAAGATCCAGTGCTCTGTTATAAGCATCCACATATGACGACGGTGGTACAATTATCATTTTCCTCCGCAACTGTGAGCGTAGGCCCTCCACAAACCACCTTTTCTGCAATCCGTCCGCCGGCTTGATTTCCATTTTGTTTATTAAGTCTTTTAATCTCCTAGCATAGACACAGACAGTTTCGTGCTTTCCCTGCTTCGTATTGAAAATTTTCACTACGATTTCATTATCATCCCGCAAGAGTTTAAACTCCGCCAAGAACTCCTTTTTAATCTTATCCCATGTATCCAGCTTCTGCGGATCCATATCCGAAAACCAATCAATCGTGACACCCTGTAGGGTTGCCGAAAATTGCCTGGCCCATTCATCGGCATCTATGATTCCATTTGCCCGCCAGATCGTCTCACATGTCTTACAATGTCAGATGGGGTCGGCTGTACCATCGCCTTCAAATTTCGGAAACTTCTCTTTGGATCCCGCCATCGCAACACTGGAGGTCTGCACTGTCACACCGGAGGTCTGCACTCCTATACTGGCAATCGGCACTCCCACACCGGCAGTCTGAACTCCCACACCGGCGGTCAGCACTTCCACACCGGCGGTCAGCACTCCCACACCGGCGGTCAGCACTCCCACACCGGCGGTCAGCACTCCCACACCGGCAGTCTGAATTCCCACACCGGCGGTCTGCACTCCCGCATCGGAGGTGTCGACAGCTGCGAACCTTGGTGAAGAAGAAAGATCCTCTGAAATTGTTTCCCGCGGAAGTCTATCCTGGACGAAAAGATCACTCCACGCTCGTGCTCCGTCGGCACTGCGAGCTGTGCAAGTTGATGCTCTTCCGTCAGAGTTTTCCTCCCTTGGCGAACACAAGTTCAAGAACTCCTCCCGTGCTTCTTCCACTAATTCCACCCATTGCCGAGTCTCCTCTGACAAGTCCTCTGCACTCCTGTTTTTGTCGGCAAGCTTCTGAAATCTCCGTCGGCATTCGGCTTGCTGTGCCAGAATTAAATTCTCTTGCGCAATACGGATTCTATCTTTTCCCTTCGCCTTATTCCGATCCTTGTTAAGCTGATTTGGCATTAATCTTCATTCCTCCCACCTTCCAGATTCATAAGGCAACGGCGCCAAATGTTTACCGTACAGGTAAAAAAAATGATCGCATACAGACAATGAACACGAACAGCAGAATTATATTAGCAATAGTAGATGATTGATTCTTTACAATGATCCCAGACGAGATATAAATACAACCGCTGAACCTTCCCGAAGGAGTTCGTCGCCCACAAATATTCTATCTGCTACAAACTATTTACCGATGACGTCGGCTACAGAATACAGAAACACTGCCGGACCGTCGGCTACAGAATATAGAAACACTGCCGGACCGTCGGCTACAGAATACAGAAACACTGTCGGACCGTCGGCTACAGAATACAAAACACCGCCGGACCGTCGGCTACAGGATACAGAAACACCACCGGACCGTCGGCTATAGAATACAGAAACACCGCTGGACCATCCAGTCAGCTAACAATATATACCCAAATTTGTCAAAATAATTTAACATTGTTAAAAAACTAAAAAATATTTATGTTTTGTTAATGACTTAAAATTTTGTTTTGAATATTACGAAATATAATTTAGAAAAGTATTAGTAAATTTTTTTTAAAAATATTAAATTGAAGTTTATTTAAACAAATATATTTAAACTATAAATAGAAACTTTGAAATGTACCTTTTGATTTTTTATAAATAAAACATATCCAAACCAAAAGAAACTCAAAGATGCACCATTTATTTTTGAGAATACGAAAACTGAAAAAAATATTGCAAAGTGGAGTTGTAGGATCATTTCGCTGAAGTTGCAATGCCTAGTTGGAAGGTTGTGTTGCTTAAGTTGTGTACACACTTTGGTGATGAAATGCGTTTGACCCTCTCCCTTTATTCTTAGATAAAATTTTGTGACATCTACAAATGTTGTCACTCGCTCTAGCTGGTATCCTCAGAAGTCAATGACGAGCTCAACAAGAAAAGTTTAATACAAATTATCACGTTTTTTATTCACGCGATTTTCTTCATGAATTTTAATGAATTTTTTTCCCACCATTTAATGTTCATTGCATTTTGAACTTCATGTTTAAAGTTCGCCAAATGCTGTGACATAGATTGCCAGTGAGCACTTTGTCTCTAGAAAAAATTCCCACGGAGATAATGATTTTATTCCAAATTCTAGCACATTAATGAAAATTTTATCCTTGTCGAATTGATTTACACCTATCTTCTGGATTTTACCACTATTATTAAAGTTGCAATGCTCAATATCTATATGTTGTTCTGAAAGAGGGTTGTCCAAATAGATTTGAATTGTGAATGCCTATCCTCATCTTAACATTTTTGTGTCTCGTGTTGTTATAGGATATTGGAGTCACATGAAGATTTAAATGCATTAAATTTTATATTGGCTAAAGATGTTTTTACTTTGCTCCAATAATATTATGTTAATCATTGAGGAAAAAATATAACCCCTCCTTGTTTGTGTTTATGTTGATCACTTCCATATGGGTTTAATTTAATGTTCGTAATTAGATGGAAGAGGGGGAATTCATTTGGCAGTCTTGGCGGCTTCACCTTCTTGTGAGGGCTGTCACAAAGTCATAAGGTTCCCAGGGTGAGAGGAAAGCTAACTGTGATACCTTTATAGTATACCACCTTACTTATTTTGTGTGGATTTTTGTTTGCTTTCTAAATGCTAGTTATAATGTTTGCATGGAAAAAAATGGTACACAAATAGATAAGGAAACAAATAATTTTTGCCACAGACAAAAAGATCAACACCCCAAACCTCAATATTTTAAATGCCCACAACTGGAAAGAGTTTACAAATTTATTTATAAGTTTGGACAGAAATATATCATCAAATAGAACAATACACATGAGCAAACTATTTTAAAATCCCAATACAATGTTGTATAAAATAGGATTCTTGTGGGTTTGATGCTAGCTAATTGGAATTCCAAAAGGAAGCCAAACCCTCCAAAACCTAGCTGTTCCACCAAACCTACTACCAAGCGTAATAAATATCTAGGGACCCAAAGAAAATGCAAAAAATATCTCCAAACCCTAGGCATCCAATCCTAGAAAACTCATGCTCCACTTCGAGGATGTACATTCAACAAGGAGGTGGTGTACCCAATACAAAGAGGTCTGAAATATTATATCTTGATGCCACAAATTATTATGTCCCCATTTTCATGAGCATTAGAGTTTGAGGGATTAGACTATTATCGTGTCCCTTGTAGGCTAATTATTGTAGATAGAGGGTCTTCTAAGGCAAAGACTTGGTTAATGGAGCTTCTTGTCTTCTCCAAAATTTAGTATGTTCCTGTTTGGTCTTCATTTGGCTTTGATTAGACTTTGCTTTGGCTCAGTTTCATATACTTACTATGAATAATAAGTCTGAGATTGATAGAGATGGGCCCTTTCTGTTTTTAGTAAGAAAATCATATAGACAGAGGATGTGATGGTTGAGTCCCTTGTTTAGATGGTTTATCAAAATAATAAGTATTTAATGAGATATTAATAATTTAATGGCCTTTAATGATGTTTATTTATTTAAGTTTGTTGACTATAATAAATTGGGGACCATGTTGAGGGTATTGAGTAATTAATACTTACTGATTTAAAATGTGCTTTAGTAATGATATATTATAAAGTCAACTTATTATTATAGAACTTAAAAGCAAATATCAAATCATTAAAGAGACTTGCTAAAGAAGATTCATGGGGAAATATTGTAAAAGAGTCTTGTAGAGAAATTAAAATGTATTCTCCTACATTTGATTTTGGAAAATATAGTTCTTGTTTGAGAGTCAAACGTTTTCAGATTTCAAGGGCCTGAAGAATTTTCTTTCAGATTTCCATGCACTTTAAACTGGTGAAACTATCCAGTGAATTGTGTTGGTGATGGTCTTATTCAGAGACCATACATATATTTAACCTACGATCGATTTGCGAGGTGCTCAACCTTTTATTTTAGATATAGCCGCATAGACTAGAGAATGCTTTATAATTGCAGATCACATGTCCAATAAGGGCTGCATTTGAATAGTGATGGGCTTCTGTGGTACATTGTTAGCAGCAAGTGTTATATAAGAGGCTGCGATATCAGTTAGTGATCCTCTGTTTGCAAGGAGAGGGCGTTTTATTTGTAAGTACCACTATAGCAAGTTTCAGCATCAACATCAAAGAATCCTGCATTACCAAGCAGCTGTGATATTTCCTCGGGAAATTCAATGATCATTATTAGTTTTCAGAATTCCAGAATCTTTTAAATCAATTCCAATCAGCATTCCATTCTTATTTGTATATTTTTTTGGAAAAGAGAGAATAAGATTGATAAGGAGAATTGCTGTGAAAAGAGTTATGATCAGTCAATGAAAAGTTGATTCGTTTTCATGCTTTGTATGTGTTTGGATTGGAAAAAAAATCATTTAAGTACATACAAATCAATCACACATATTCAGAAATCAGAACTTAAACATTCCATGCCAACTTTTATGATGAAATGTCAAACATCTAAAATGAAGTATCAAACATCTAAAATTGAGTTTCCAAGAGGTAAACCAGCAGGTCAGAGCTTGCATGGTGTTTGATAAATTGCCAAACATCCATAATTGAGTTTCGGAGTTAGACTCCTGGGGGGTTCTTACACAAATCTACTTTTCACATCCTTACAATCATGTCTATTGAATCCATTAGAAATTTGATGATGAAATCCCTTCAAATGAAGCCCTAATATATTTGTTGGATGGAACCACCAATCAAATCTACCAAAAAGAATCTCTCATTATTGAAGTAGATGTCCTATGTGAAGGTTTTTGTCCTCACATGTTTGGTTAATAAAATTTAAACCAGCAAAAAATCATATTCTCAAAATTTTCAAATCTTGATTGCTGAAAATTGAGCTCAAAGAGGCATTCATATCCAAGTTCCATGCTCCATTTAGGGTTATTTAAAATCCCCCTTATCTTTCATGTAGTCACCCACCCCTAGGAAGTCACTTTAATTAACATTTTGGAATTACCACCTTAGACTTTCTAGGCACCAATATAAAATCACTTTACTAAACTACATAAGGTAAAGGTAAATTTAAATAGTTAAAATTTAACTCTATTTGAAATAATACCTCTGGAGTTTGGACATTATTGAAAGGAAAACTAATGTCTTTTAAGTGCAAGTACTGACTAACCCAAAATAGTACTACTATTTGTCTAGGTTGTCAATATATTAGAAATAGTTAGATTATATGAAACCCCTTCAAAAATGTGATAATGCAAATCTTATCAGATCAAGCTCAAAATAACACCTATTGATGTCAAATTAGCTAGATTGAAATGTCACCAAAATCCCAAGAGTTCCCTAACCCTAACTTGTGAGCTAATGGGAACCCAATGATTAGGTTAATGGTCATAAAACTATCATTGCTTAGGAAGGGGGCATTACAACAAATGCTGACACTTTTTGGGTAGTCATATACCAATGCGGGCAAGTTGCAAGCATGTGGTGATTTGGGTCACTATTTAACAAGTGGCAAGCTTGATTGTTCTACATTGTATCTAATTGCTACAACCTTTCAAAACAAATATACTCAAATTGTTGATATAGGAGAATTTCTAGCAAATATCAAATCCACTATACTTCAGTAGTGGAATGAAAACTCTTCTCAGATACAGTGATGAACAATAGAGAAGTTAGGCAATCTTAGCTATACCTCAGTAGCTAAATTGCAAATGCAATTCTCAGAATTTTCAACCCTTATATATCACCAAGGGCATACAGTTCAGAACTTTGGAAAAAGCCACAAAGGCACAAAATCAAATATATAACCAAGTGTGCTTTTCCCAATGAAATGAGCTCTCATTTATAAGCTGTCATTGGCCAAAGTTTCCTTAAAACTCCACTTCATAAATTGTGGAAGTTTCCCAAAAAAGCTCAGCACTAGAAACTTTCCAACTTGCTTTTTAAGAAAAATCTCTTAAAGTAATTATTATAATAATATAAATATTATTATAATAATGCACTCAATGATTAATAAATAAATAAGAGCTCATGCAATTTATTACTTTATTAACTGCAGGTGATAACCGACTGCTGAAGCCACCCACTGCATTGCCAAAAGTAGCAATTGCCGGAAAAAGACTTCTTTAAAATAGTAAGTTCACAACTGAGACCCCCAAAACATCCAATCAGCTCACGAGGGTCGCTATGATTAGCTAACTCCACCAACTGCGCAGGCCTGCCAAAATCGGGGACATTACAAGTATATTTTAAAGCATGCATATCACTCTAAAAGGTCTGATTTAGGAAGAACACATGCATTTGCACTCCAAGAACTCAATTTTGCTCATTGTGAGAGATTTACTTGGTGGATTTGCATGAGATCTTTTGCTTTAGGGTCATTTTTGCTTGGCAATGGTTTTCCTAACATGAAGAATGGATTTATCATGCTGAAAATTGTTTTTAGGAGCTCCTTCCTTAGGCACGTTTTTGGAAATAACTCTAAATAGATCCATTTTCGACCTAGGTTTTTGCACAATGATGAATCATTTTGGTGTTTTATGGTGATTGCATTACATATTGATGCATGTTTTGACCTTTAATGATCAAAACGTTTTGATCATGCTTCTTGGTGAAACACGTTTTTTCACCAAAAACGTCCCACAAGCATGAGCATTCAAAAATGTTGGATCATGGAGCATGAATAGGGGACGTTTTGGCATCTTTCAACAAGAACTCCTTGTTTGCTGCCCTCTCCCATTCGAGTTTGCAAAGTTGGAAAAAGTCTAAGTGTTTTTGAAGACATTTTCAACATTAGAGCATCTTTTTCCTTCATTTATGGCACTCAATCTTCATGTAAGTGGACTTATTCTTTCTTGCTATTTAATTTATGGAAAGTGCATTTTTTATTTAAAAATGAAAAAATTGTTCATTTTCTTGTTTTCGGTTTTTCCCCAATTTCCAAATTCGAATTTGTGTGTTGAACTGCGTTGCATCTTGACATGTTTTAGCCACTCTCCAAAGGTACATTTTTCTTTTGGGTTTTTGTGCTTTGTGCTTGCTTACTGGTTTTCTTCACTTTGGAGAAGTCACAAGTTCTTTCCCAAGAACTTATTGTTGTTTCACTTCATGCGAAAACATCATCACGTTTCACTTTGATTTTCCATGTCACAACACGTCGCATCTCATTTGACAAATGCAATTACATGTTTTCCATCTCATTCACCATTCGTGCATGCATGTAATCTCATTTTCCACTTCCATTTTCACTCATCACTTTCCGCATCCCCTCGCATGACACGATTATTCGAAAAGCCTTACGTGTAATTGCATCCAAAAGGTCCAATTTTGATTAAAAGTCACTTTTTAAGAAGTGAAAAAGATTTCATTTTCATCTTCTATGTATTTTGACTTCACTTTTTCAGCAAAGATGACTATAAAGCTCATTATCTCTCTTCCATTTTTCATTTCCATCTCTCCATATACATTTGCGCCTTCGCGAGCAAATACATGTTGTCATGTCCCCATATTTATAAGATTTTATAATAAATTAATTAATAATAGAATAAAATTATCACCAGGTACTAGTTACTGTTGTCGGTAAAATGTATAGTGTAGCCGACGGGTAGAGTAGTATCTGAACGGGTGCGTGACGCTTGAGTCACCCCTTCGAAAAGGTATATGTACACATTCGAGATGGACTTTGGAAGGGAGATATAATCGAGAGATCATTGTAGTCATTGTAATCGGATTGTAATTTGCAAGTGCATACATGAATAAAGTACCTGTTCTGAATCGAATCGTGTTATACATGTGTTGAACTTCTTACTCTATGCAGTAAACAGTTGGTGCCGTTGCGAGACGAACCTGGAATGAAGGAATGATATGAAGATTGATGCCAAATTTGCCAAACAAAGATCGGAATAAGGTGAAAGATAAGAATGAACTAAGTACAGCAAAAGAAATTTTAATTTTAACACAGCAAGCAGAACGCAGACAGAGACTTCAGCAGATTGCCGAGGAGCACCGAAGGGGTGAAGAGGCACAGACAGAAGGAGTGCACTCACCTAGTAGGCTGAGGAGTGCCGAGGAATTGCTGGAAGAAACTCGACAACGCTTGAATTTGGTGGAGGAAACAAGGGAAGAATTCCTTAACCTGTATACGCCGAGGGGAGAGTGTCCGAACGGAAGGGAAGCAACTCGCATGGCTCGGAGTGCCGAGGGAGCACGAGCGTGGAGTGATCTCTTCGTTCCTGATACACCGGACAAACAGATACAAGCGAAGAATAGAACGTCACTTGAAGACTTTTCACCAGACAATGCGGTTGTTGGAAACAAGACTGTTGTCCAGAACAGCGCAGAAGTCCAAAACAGTGTAGGAGCACAGAACAGCGCGGGAGTCCAGAATAGCGCGGGAGCTCAGAACAACGCGGGAGTCCAGAACAGCGCGAGAGCACAGAACAGCACGGGAGCTCAGAACAGTTCGGGTACACAAGTACCTCAGAATCAAAGGCAAGTAACAATGGCTGGTCCTAAAGAAAAGTTACCCAAGTTTCACGGTGATTGTTCGGCAGACCCTATCAGACATTGTAAAATGTGTGAAACCATATGGACGGCAAATGGTGTGACGGATGAGGATGATTGGGTAAGACAATTTTCAGTAACCCTACAGGGTGTGGCGATAGAGTGGTTTTCTGACACTAGTCCTCAGAAACTTGATACATGGGAGAATTTTAAAAAAGAATTTATAGCAGAATTCAGATTACTTCGAGATGATAATGAAATAGTGGCAGAAATCTACAACACCAAACAAGGAAAGAATGAGACAGTCCGAACCTATGCTAGGCGATTGAAAGAATTGATCGGAAAGATGGAGAGTCAACCAGCGGATGGGTTGAAAAAATGGTGGTTCGTGGAGGGGCTATGGCCGGCTCTTAAAAAGAAAATGAAGATTGTACCACCATCATTGTACACCGATGCATACACTCGTGCCATGGATTTAGAAAGCGAACAAAAAACGAGTAAGAAGAAGAAACATAAGTCCTCTGATTCAGATGATTCATCCTCGGAGAGTAGTAGTAGTGATGAGGAATCAAACAAGAAGGTGAAAGCGCTACAGAAAGACATGCTGCGGATGATGAAAGAATTCAAAAATTTGAAAAAGAATCCAAATACAGTAAAAGGAGAACTGTGGTGTACAGATTGCAAGGAGGACGACCATACGAAGGGTTCATGCCCGAAGAAGCAGTTTTGTGACATTTGCCAGGTGGTGGGGCATTCCTTGAAAGAGTGCTCATTTAACTTAAAAACAAAAGGATACTAGTAGGTGTTACTAATGCAGGAAGCGTTGAACAATAGCAACAACGCGGGCAATGATGCAACTTCAGGTGGATATCGATATAATAATAGAGGCGAAAGGGGTGGAAACAATAACAATAACAATGGAGGCCGAAGTAAAATACAATATGATGTGAGTGGACGGCCGATGATATAGTGTCGGGCATGTAATCTTTGGGGTCACTTCGCGAGGGACTGTACTACAAAAGAGACGCCGCAGCTACTGTGTAGATGGTGTGGTCTGGGGGACCATGAAGATTCAAAATGTCCAAAGCAAAGCATAAATTCATTAAGTATTGAAACATGTGATGAAAACGTGTTGGTGATCACGCGGGAGCAGGCGAGGAAGACAAAATATCCGAATGTGGAAGAAGAGAAGGAGAGGTTACAAAAAGTCCGAACAGAGATAGAGAAGCAGATGAGAGCGGAGAAGTCACAAGTAAATGACACTGCTGAAACTTTGAAAAGAAACTTGGCAAAACAAGACATGGTGAAACAGATAATGCAAACGGAAGTGCCAATTAAATTAAATGATCTTCTTCTCACCATGCCACAACTACGTATGACTATTATAAATATGACACCGTCCCCGAGAATAACGGAGGAAGCAAAGGATAGTACGGAAACAACCACAGCAGTAGCAACAGAACCGATTTATTAGCACTTACGACAGGTAGACACCCAGCAGTGGTGGAGATGGGCATTCTGGGCATGGTGCTGATGGATACAATAGTAGATGGAGGATCGGGAGTGAATGTGATGCCGGAAGATATCTGGAAAAAACTTGGACAACCAACACTATGGCCACCCATCTTTCAGCTACTTACAGCAGATCAACATGGGATAAAACCCTTGGGCACTCTAATGGCGCAGCCGGTAACAATTGGGACACAACCATTTTTACTGGATTTTGTAGTTATTCCATTAAAGAGAAGAGTGTACGATGCCATCCTAGGATGGGGGTGGTTGGTGCAAGCTAAGGTCAAGCATGATTGGAAAAGGAACACCCTATCAATGGAGAAGGGAGGTAGGATATTTATAATCGATTTGCATACACAGATGGTAGGAGAAGAAGCCGTGTCGTCGGACTTAGAAGGCTGTGGCGAGAGTGATGACGAAGGGAAAAAGAGGATGGAACCAGATGATGAAGGGGTGCTGAGAATAGGAGGGTCAACTGATGACGACCTAGACTCAGTAAACGGATTGCTACATTGGCAAATGGAAGACTATGAGGTCTTTTCAAGCTGCAATATTTTGAGTATCAAGGAAGGAAAACAAGGCCATGAGTTTCCGAAGGAGTACAGTGAACTAAAGGAGGGAGAAGCGCAGGTGGATGAAACACCTGCCCATACGTTCAGTAAAGATAAACCAATAAAGTATGAAGAGCCGACAGTGAAAGCAGTGAACTTGGGTAATGAGGAAAATCCAAAGAACATTCGTGTAGGAGATGATTGGAACCCAGTATTGAAGGCAACAGCATTCAGAATATTTATGGAGTACAAAGATGTTTTTGCTTGGACGTATAAGGACTTAAAAGGAGTACCAGCAGAGCTATGTGTCCACCGGATACCATTAATTGAAGGTGCGGTACCCGTACGGAAGCGGCCGTACCGAAGGAATAAGAACAATGCAGCATGGGCCATGGAAGATTGCACAAAATAGGTGGAAGGTATGGCATTAGAAACGTTTAAAATTAAACAGATTTCAACCTGGTCAGTTAGTACTAAAGTATAATGGACGAAATGAAATAAGGCTTGGAAAATTTAAAGTTAAATGGGTTGGACCGTATAAGATACGGGAAGTTGGATATAACGGAGCAATTAAATTGTGGACACTGGATGGAAAAGAAATACCAGATGTCGTAAATGGATCAAAGTTGAAAATATATAGGGAAAGGAAGGATCCTCCGTGCACAAGGGAATGAACGAAGAAAAGATATCTGTAAATAATGTAAATAATGTACATATGTATAATATTAAAGCCGAATATAGTTAAAAAATCAAGTGATGAACTGTAAAAGAATGAAGTGATAAAATGAAAGATGAAGCATAAAATGTATTGGAATTTTGGAGGAACAAAAGCCTGTAGTACGACTATAGAAAACATCATCAAATGAAAAGTATGCAAAAAATGGAGCAAAATAACAAAATGATAATAAAGGGAGGAAATTTTAATAAAGTGAGTTCAGAAAGAATTGAAAAATGAGTCCTTAATGACCGTATAGACTCGAGCTTTGTAATGCAAAGTTAAAAATATATATAATACTATACTACCTTAAAGTAATAAAGTTGTAAATTATGAAAAGAAAGGACTGTACGGCTGTTGATGCCTGGAGAAGACTAAGAAAAGACCGTACGGTCAGACCCAGCATAGAAGAGTGAAATGAAAGACCGTACGGCCCTTGGAGACACAGGGAAGCTAACTGAAAGACCGTACGGCCTGAGAGAGATAGAGGAGAGCTAAATGGAAGACCGTACGGCTTGAAAGAAAACACATTGTAAAAGGATGACCGTACGGCTTGGATAACTCGCATAGGCTGGAGATATAAGCCCGTACTGTGATACCGTACGGTGAAGAGTAGTGATCGTACAACTTTGAGGTTTTTGTTTTGTTTATAAATGAAACCATACTAGATCATACCGTACCGTCGTACGACCTCTAGTGAAAAGACCATACCGTACGGTGGAATAGCGAAGGATATAAAGAAAGACCATACGGTCCTAAAGCAAGTTGAAACACAAAGAATCATTGATGTCTGTACGGCCCAAAACATAAGCAAGGAATAGCATAAGAAGACTGTACGGCTTTTCCGTACGGATTAGGCAACCAAAGGAAAGGGAAGAAGAAGGTCGTACAACGTATGGCAAGGGAGAAGCTGGGACAGCCATACAAAGGGTATCAGGAAAGGAAGAGGAATTGCTGTAGCCGATTCACAAAGTAGGTCTGTAGGAAAGACGAAGTGAAAGAGGATGTGGAAGAGCGAAGAAAGAAAAAAAGATGACAAATTGAAACAGTTCAGAATGAGTAATGCATGATGCCAAAGGGAAGGGTAAACATAAGCAGTTGCTAGAAAGAGTGGAATTGGAAGAAAATGACAGAAATAGTGTGTTCCGTGCAGTTTTGTGTGGGTTTCAGAGTGCTAATTTGGTCTTGGCGGCGAGGGGCGTTGCTCCCTAGACCGCCAGTCCTTGCGGATATCAGTCATGGGAAGTGTGACCAGTTGATGAGACCTAGAGCTGCTGCTGTAGGCATGAGTGTTTGTGTGTCAGAGGAGGCACTTGGAGTAGGTGTTGGGCATGAGGCTGTCTTGGTGGATGCGTAGAGAGCTCGAGAGGAGCTGATCATCCAGTTGAAGGCAGTATGGCGACACTTGGCTCAGTGTAACCAGGAGTTGGAAACAGAAAAAGCAGCACGGGTGGCTATCAAGGTCAGCTAAGGAGATAGTATTGTGTTAGCAAAGGCTACAGATGCAACATGGGTTGGAGACCAGTTTGGTGCAGGCATAGGATGAATGTGAAAGTGGTGCGACAGAAACAGATCTATCTTGTTGTAGTTAGTCAATTAATGTATTTTGTTGTTAATTTGTCTCAGATATTTTGTAATTGTCATCCGGAGATGACCTTTCTTTTGGGGGGGATGATGTTGTCGGTAAAATGTATAGTGTAGCCGACGGGTAGAGTAGTATCCGAACGGGCGCGTGACGCTTGAGTCACCCCTTCGGAAAGGTATATGTACACGTTCAAGATGGACTTTGGAAGGGAGATACAATCGAGAGATCATTGTAGTCATTGTAATCGGATTGTAATTTGCAAGTGCATACATGAATAAAGTACCTGTTCTGAATCGAATCGTGTTATACATGTGTTGAACTTCGTACCCTATGCAGTAAATAGTTACCACTCTCAGACAGATGGACAAACTGAGATTGTGAACAAGTGGTTTGAAGGTTACCTTCAAAACTATGTTTCAGCACAACAACGGGCATGGGTCAAGTGGATACAGTTGGGAGAATATTGTTACAATACCAAGTATCACATGTCCATCAGGATGTCACCATTCAAAGCTCTATACGGGTATGGACCCCTCTCCTTCATCGACACAGTGTTAGGAGCTAGCCGCGCACCAAGGCCAAGGAATTGGCTTCAGGAGGGACAGGACATCCTACGATACCTGAAGGAAAACTTGCAATGGGCACAGAATCAACAAAAGATGTACCTTGACAACACTGAAAGAAGAGGAGTTTCGAAGTAGGGGACTTTGTTTATCTTAGGCTCCAGCCATATCGAAAATCTTCATTGAAGGAAAAGGGAAAAGAAAAAGTGAAGCTGCCATTTTATGGCCCCTATCGCATAGTTCATCATAGTGGTGAAGTTGCTTACGAGTTGGAACTTTTGGAGGGAAGTTGTATTCATAATGTCTTTCATGTTTCGTGCCTGAAGTAAGCTGTGGGCCTGAACGTTATGGTAGCCACAGACCTTCCACCACTCAATGAAGAAGGAAAACTCATATTGGAACCATCCGAGATCATTGAAGTACGTGAGAAGACCCTGCATAACTGCACGGTGAAGGAATATTTGGTGTGTTGGAAACACTTGTCATTGGACAATGTGACGTGGGAGGGTGAGCACATTCTCTAGCACCTGATATTGCATTTGCTTCAGGACAAGCAAAATTTGGGATAGGAGGATTGTATTGTTCCCGTTATAAAATAAATCATTAATCAAACTATTGTTAATGGGCCGATTGATTTAATATATCTCAGACCTATTTTTATTTTGTTTCCGTAGTTTGTGTCGCCGTCAGTTATCTTTGTACATCCTCGGAAAGTTTCTCGCGACAGATAATTAAGCACGGCTTGTAGGTGGTCTTTAGTTATGAATTTTGGATTTTTTTTTGTACTGCGAATTCCAGTTGGGATTCTCTGTTGTTTGCCATTTCGGAAGTGAAAGATCTTCCTTACTTGGCTATTCCAGTTTCGGTGGGATTCAACTCTCACCCTATTCTGTCGCCTGTAACACTTCTCTCGGATCTGGCAAATTAGAGCACCATCATATTCCGAATTATCCTTGTGTTCTATTGGTTTTGCTTTCTTGTTCTGTGTAATTTCATCTATTGTTTGTTTGCATTGAATCTCATTGTTGTTGATACCATCAATTGTTCTACAATCACTTTCCGTATCTGTACGGACTCTTGCCTTCCATTCCAACCACTACCTCACATGTTACGGCCACCAAGCTTAGTTTAAGTTCACCATACGACCCTCACAACTACAACCATATGGCCACTTCTTCACTATACGACTGCCATTGTCTGTCATACGACCTTCATAATTGCCCTGTACGGTAGTCCCAAACATCTGCTCACTGTACAACCACACATCCCTTCGTACGACTCTTTACTCCCCCATTGTACGACCACACAACCATCCCTTCTGTACGACCTTTTGCTTCCCACCGTAGGGCTCCATTTCTACTATACAAACTCTCCTATGCATTCTCTTGATACCATACGATGTCTGTAAACATACAATAGAGGTCAGTACATCATTGTTTCGACTATTTCCTCTCCTTCGGGGGAACGGGGACATTACACCAAGTTCTCAAAATGTTCTCCTATGAGGATAGGAGTCGCAGAAGAGAGAGGTGGTGTTGATATATTCATCTCTAAAATGGGAGTTGTAGGTGTGAATACAGTTGAGAATGAATCCACATTCTATGGCAGCCAGGAATGGTTCCTCTTGGGTAGACGACTCTTGGTTGCTAGGTAGTTGTGGAGGAAATATGATCATTATCCGTCACTCTTCTTCTTCATCCGACTCTTGCACTTGCAGGGGTGCTTGATAAGAATGTGTGGAATGATAGCTTTTCATCCTTTTAGCTTCAATTTGTTACATCCCAATTTTTGACCTAGCTTGAAATATAGCCATTGAGGTTCACATGAAGTCAGTTGGCAGTTTGATTTGATATAATCTGGCAAAATGGTAAGATAGTTGGTCGTTATAATTTCAAGTGAAGATGACATGTTAGTTGATCGTTGATCGCGAATTCATGGAATTAAGGTGAAAGTTTAATTGTTATGATTATTTATGATTATATAATTTATAATTAAATTATGGAGAAATTCCTTGCAGGGAGCATGTCGAAGGGGTGAAAGCATTGTCAGAAAAGAATTAGGCAGGGCATCACCATCACTGGGCAGACGGTGAGGAGAAGACTTAGTCTGAACGACAGCCGTTGCAATGGAGTTTCCTGGTGTAGTCCCTGCATTAATATATTTCTGTCATTGTGGAAGGTCGTGTTCACTCCCTGTGTATGGTATGGTAGCTCCTCCAAGGAGAGCGTGGAAAGTCTGTTCTTGTGAGTCGATTTGGAGCCGACATGTCTATATTCATGAACGTTTAGATTACTGCAGAACATCACCAACCATGGGACCTTAGTAGGAAGGTCAAACCAAAATCACGAGTAGAATGCTCTGTCCAAGATTCATTATGGAGGTCGTGTAAGACATCTGCCAATAGTCAAGTATGTTATATGTTCTCTATTCGCTAGTTTAAATTCTAATAACTCATACACTGTTGGTTCCTTGTTACTACCTTTCTTAGTATAACGTCAGCAGTATGTTGATAGAAGTACTGAACCCATATCATGATATATTTGTTTCGTCCAAGGGATAGTAAATAGATTCATTCTGTAGTTTGAAGTAATCCATGACATGATAATTTATGTAATATTAACCATCTTAGTTTAGAACCAAATACTTTCTGTTATATACTTGCAATGAAGATTTAGAAAATCAAGACACCAATTCATCAGGAGCGATGCTTGTTGAGGTAAAGAAATGTAAGGCAAAACCAACGTATTGGCACTAATAATAATCATAGACTAAATCATGTTGGGCAGTGAAATATTTCAAGTTCTTGGAAAACTGTTCTTAAATCATAGATGATTCTTATTTCATAAGATTGAATCAATCATGCGTACAGGAGATAGAGATGCAATGAAAGTTGTAAGCAATTAAAACTGGCTTAGAAATGTAATACATTCATTTATACCATACATAGTTAAAAACATTATCAAGACTCCATACACCATGGAAAACTCATCAAGCAATACGGTGAAGAGGTGGAGATAATTAATTAGATATTTAATTTGAGATCTTTAAAGAACATAATTTTTAAGATCATAGTTTGTGAAAGGCTGAATGCATGTAAAATTGACAGAACCAGTTAATCTGAGAATTCCTAACTCCTGGACTCACCCGGCTGTGTAGCCAAGCAGAAGGGTGACAAGGTGAAAGAGAGGAATCTGTAATAATAAGATTCAGTATTAGTAATTTCATATCAATATTCATCATTTACTATGAATTAAATAATAACTCATGCACTTCCCTACTATTGTGATCTCCTAATGCCAAATCATAAATTTTCAAGAAGGCCAGTGGATGGCAAGATGACCCCTGTCTAATCTGGGTAGGGAAGGCCTTTCTCGTTAGAGATTGTGTGGGGATATATATTGTGGTCCGAGGTTGGTTGGTTAAACCCTTGACAATGTATCACCTTTCTCAAGAAGTCGAATATGCGTCAGACAGAGCTAAGCCATGTATTCAATTGTTTATCGAAAACAGGTATTATCATTTTTGTTTATGAGAAGGTAAGATTAAATTGAAGTATTTCATTGTTATCATCATTTTACTTCATATAAATGAATACTGAATATAAGTAATTATCTAATCTTGAGAAATTGTCACAGATAAGCAATCGGAAGGAAAAGAAATCCGAAGCCCTAATTGATTGAGTGACAGTTGGAACCTTAATTGATATGGTGGTATTGGAAGCCCTAACTGAATTTGTGGTATTGAAAACCCTAGTTGAATCCGTGGTTGCGAAAGCCCTAAATTGAATCCGTCATCGCGGAAACCCTAGATAAAATTCGTTGTCGCGGAAGCCCTAAATTGAATTTGTGGTCACGGAAGCCCTAAGTGGTAAGCGGTACCAGAAGCCCTAAATAAACCTATGGTAATTGATGCCCTAATTGGTAAGATGATATGTGATGCCCTAATTTAAGTTATATTGGTATTTGGTGGTATTCATCAAATGATTTTTGAGATAGCAGTCGATTTGAGAAATTGTTATAGTGTATTTGTGGACTAACTTGAGTGCTTGTAGAAGCATACTTTGATGATTTTCAGTCTCAATTTTTTCGAGGTATGTGATTTCAATTCCTGAAGTAATTTCATTAAAAGGTATTTCAAGTATTTAGTTAAGAAATTTTTGTTTAACTGACTTTAACGGTAAATCTTCTTCACATGAACATGAATGATGTAATTGCCTTCTTATGAAATCGAAGTTACAACCGTATTCTATGCATATTTTAGATTTTAATTTAGACCGGGAAAATTTGGATGTTACACAATTAGAAACTCTTAGCTGGCTCTTAGGAGGATGAACCATCTTTCCTCTTTATCTTCACTTGAGATTTCCTTCCAATTGGGCCGAAATGACTGCAATCTATTCTTGCTCTCAACTTGACTCTCTTTAGGCCTTTTCTTTTCAACCATGTGTTGGTATTCAACAAGATAGATTGGAATCTATCAAAGATAGAATTTGATTACTTCTACTTTTATTGGATAGGAAGAGGAAGTAGCTTTTCCAGTTGGCTATTATGAAATTCTCTGTCTAGAATCATGTTGTTATCCTTAATCCCTTCTGCAATATCAGCCATGTTGAGATCAATGATTTTCTTCAAGGTAAGTCAACAACAATCCATCTTGATGATATCTATCTCATTGCGTAAGTCAACCCATACATCCTCCATGCGATGAACGTGGGTGAATGCCCTTTTTATCTTGGAATGCATACCTCTGTAGTCAAAGCCGAATCTGGCCTTGAACTTCTTCAAGGCGATGAGTTGAAATTGGGATTCCATGGCTTTTTACTTATACACTGAGGTAAGTGTATATTGGCCAATCTGGAGTGGTTCAGTAGTTAAAATGTTGAATCTTGGCCTGTGTTGGCTCATTTGATATGACTGTACTTCCATAAGCTGTCTGGTCATTTCCATGATAATTATCCTATTAGTAGGATATCTTGGCAAATTGTATGGTTCTCCTTCAAAATAACCAACTCTTAGGTAAGTGAATGTTGCAAATTTTAGAAAAATACACCTAGATTGATCTACTTTCTCCCATGCCTCGATTGATACTACTTTTGTTGCCAATTCCTTGTTGAAAAGGCACTTGAATTGCCCAAAGAATGCATCTGCACCCTTCTATAGCAATGTTTTCTCTATGTTAGAGTAAGCTGATTCTAGTAGTTTGAGATGGGAACCAGAGACTGATCTCCATTGGTAGAGACTCCTAAGAACGTCCCTATAGTTGCAGCGATGTAGAACAAGTATGAATTCATGTGGAATGAGAATGATTTCTTCACATGAATGTAGTGGTCACCCAATGTTGTGCTTATGATTTCCCCCAATAGACGGGTTCTCTATGTTCAGGAATCTGATAGATAAATCTGAACATCTAGGCCTTAAAGTGATTGGATTCTTTGAGACCACAAATCTTGCTTAGAAGAGTTATCAAATTGTTGACTTCTTGAGAGAAGTTAGATCTGTGTATTGTCTTTGGCCATCTAGAAAAGTTTGATCTTTTATTGACCAAGTATATGTCGTTTGCATGCCTTTGATAATCTGTCTTATTCTGATTCCATAGCTGCAAGGGTATTTCTTTGGATAGATCCACACATTTTGGAGTTGCAGGATCCTTGAAGATTTTCTCAATCACATCTAGATCCAAACTGAAAAGTACCTTATCATCTACATCCTTGACCATTTTTTACTTGAGATCAAAATGATTCATGCATTACCAGACGAACTTGGGTTCAAGGGCTGCCATTGGAAAGGTGGTTACTAGGTGAATGTCAGTTCTTGTGATACACTACATATCATGACTAGAAGATGTTTCAACTCTCTACAAAAAATGACCATGTCAACATGGCCAATCTTTGTATCTGAGATCTAATCAAAAGTGGATGAAACTTATGATGAAGTTGCATGAGTGAGCTCCTTATCATACTGATATTTCATTTTCCCTTTAGCCTTTGGAGGTATGGACATATCTCATGCTGCAAGATGGAAATTCCAAAGGGTGAATACATCATTTGATGGGATTGGATCCATGATAACTATGGGATTTTGAGTTGCAATGCTGGATCAATGAAGGATAGGTGTTCGAAGTATGGATTTGATACTTATTGATCACATTTGATGGCTGGAAATGAAAAGGAGAGCTTATATTTTGGCCAAAAATGACAAAAGCGATGGATTACATGTAGTCAAAGTGGGGCTTTTGTTTTGGATGGCCAAGAATACAAGTTAGAGGGATACGGATGTGTGCATAATGAGAGTTTTGGTATTTAAAAACCTATGCTTTAACCAAAATTGGGGTTACATGATGTAATTACATGTGGTAAAAATTCATCATTTTTACTTGAGGTAAATATGCGATTGGGTTTGTGGAATGCGATTGCATATGTAAGAATATAGAGTTTGGATGTATTTGGAAAATGGATTGAACATGAAAGATGAAAGGATGGAAATGCACTTGCATTCTTGGGGGAAAATCTCCAACTTTTTCTCAATAAACAAACCAAAATAACCAACAAAGTATGTACAAAAACTTAAAACTAAAAGAAAGGCACTTGCACTAGTGGGGGAAAATCTCCAACTTTTCCTCAATAAACAAACAAAAATAAGCAACAAAGTATGTACAAAAACTAAAAACAAAAAGAAAGACATACCTCTTGGTTTGACTAAAATTTTGACAAACTTCAAAACTTCACTATGCATGAAATTTCGTTTAAGAGATGGAAGAGCTTTTCATTCGCAACAAAGTGATGGTTTCAAACCTACTTAGGGCTGTATTTGAACAAATGGATAATAAAGAGCCAAAGAATACAACAATTTAGAAGAACAAGCAACAAATGCAAGCAAAGTCAAATCCTCACACTTGCTTGGAGAGCAATAAGCAAAATTTGGAAGTTAGAATGAGCTTTTCTCTCCACAATCGGGTTCTCCAAGTGTGCTTGCATGCAATGACCAAAAGCCTTTGAAAGATTCAAACCTTAGCTTCAAATCAGGCATAGAAGATGCAAATGCATGTGTAAGTTCTTGCAAATGTAGTTGCAAATGAAATCCTAAGTGCAGATTGCACTTCTTGGAAGGATTTCAATGTTTGAAATCACCTCCCTTTGGCAAGTCTCCAACTCGCATAGCGTGTGAATCTGTTTGATGCAAATGCTTCAAGTATCCCTTTTCTTCCAATGTTTTATGCAAAATCAGGTTTAGAGTGCCCTACTACATCTATGTTTTGCCTTGGAATGAACTAAAATCAGATTTAGAAAATCCAAATGCATGTTTAAATGGGCAAGACAAATGCATATTAGCCAAAAATCAGGTTTACAATGGCACATTACATTCAGCGTTTGGCCTTTAAAATGGAAAATTGTGGTCTCTAGGAGCAAACATGTATTCAGCATGTCATGCATTTTTGTATAACTTGTGTGGCAACCACAATAAAGTTCTCCAAGGGAAAATGCATGTGACATTTTTTATGCAAACACATTCCTTCAAGATACATCGGTTTTCTAAGAGGCTTTTGCATGCTTAAAATGGTCAATAACAATGCACAAGACCAATCATTTTTTCGTGAAGGAGCCACATTAGATTCTCTAGGCCATATTACATGTCATGCGTTTTACCTTTGAGCAAAAACGGGTTCTCCCAACCCAAACGCATGTGTAAAATGAGCAAAGCAAATGCATGACCTTGACTTAGAAATCGAATTAGGGTCTGCAGATGCATTTATGTGTGACATTGTTGGATGCAATGGAAAAATCAGGTTTAGAAACCTAAAATGCAAGTTTAAAATTTTCAACACAAAGTCATCAAACTCATCCATAGAGAAAAATCGGGTTAAGAAGAGCTTGTTGCATGTCACATTTTCCTGCTTTGCATTTACATGTCATCCATTTGCTTGTATTTTGCCCAAAACTCTAATTCGAAGCCAAAGTTGGGTTCTCTAGGAGGGATTGCATGTTTTAAATATGCAATGCATTTACATGCATTTACCTCACCAAGCCAAAATTGGGTTCTCTAGGATGCATTACATGTAAGTCATTTAGAAAAGAACATGTAATGGAGTTGCATCACTTAAGTTTTCTAATTAGCACGTCTAACTGATTTTATTGAGCAAATATCACATAAAAGAGGTCAAATACATATTTACACTATTTATTTTATATATTATGTATAAATGTGTTCAAAAAGTGACATTTCACTTAAATGATTTAAAATAACACATTAAAGTAAATCTCAACATTAAATTATAACATAAAGTGCACTATAATCACTTTAATCACTTCAGTGATAAAGTAACTTAAAAAGATAATATAAAGTCATTTTAAGTTATATTTTTCAAAAAGTGCAACTCAACATTAGAATATATGGCCAATATTTTAAATATACAAATGAACTTGGAGAAATCACTTGTAAGACACTCAAACCTTGATATCTTTTGATTGATAACTCCGATAGAGCCCCAAGAGATATCGTATTAAAGGGAAAACCGAAAGCAAGAAGAGATTGAAATAAACAAAAGAGAAACAATCTAAACAAACACTCGAAAAACACAAAAGATACTTTGAAGGCCTCAAAAGTCAAGTATAGGCTAACAAATTGAAAAAGAAAGAAAAGACTTGATGAGAGCCTTCAGTAAAAGGATTTATTATATGGATTAGGAACGATTAGTTGATTAATCTTGGCCAATCAAATAGTGAATTATCTTAGAGAAACACAAAACTTAATTGGAAAGTTACCTGCATTTTGTGGTGACAAAATGTAGGACAAAACATCTTACAACTCTTTTGTCTTTTCCTCACTAGGGACAAATAAGTCAATTTTACATAAACATGTGTCTTTACCATCTCAAGTCCAACATGTAGTGTGGCAATAATGGTGAGAATTAACGTAAAAGAGGTGTGGGGTTCAATTCCCAAGTAACTTTTAGTAACTCAGGTCAACGATCAGATTTGTCATGCCAACAGTCAAAACAGTCATACCACATCGCAGATTTTTATGCGCCCTTTGATGACGTGTCAATATGTGGTTGGTCCACCTTCAATGCAATGTAGATACCACATCATTATCAAATTGCCATGTGTCAGTTTTGATTGCCACATGTCATTGCAGGATTGGGTCAAGATGTTGATTCGGCTGCTAATGCTATATGGTCAACCATTTTCCTTGCTAGATTTGACTGGCTATAACTTCTAGAGGCTCCATTTTTGAAACCGAAAATAGTTCGGGAATCAATGCAATGAGCACTGTGGCTTCTCATCATTTTTTCTTGGATTTGACACAATCTACTTTTCACCTTTTTCAGTCAATCTAGTTTGCCAGTTTGACTAGACCTTTGACCTAGCATAACTTATGTGTATGAGCTCGTTTTGACCCCATTCAAATTGGAATGGATCCACTTTTCTAAGCTCTTTGCAATGGTGTTGAATCTGAGAGATTCTAAGACTGTGAATTTTTTGGTTTTCCTAGATCGTCCTAGATCAGAGAGGGTGGCTTGTTATGGCAAGGGTGAACCATAACTGAAAGAGGAACACCTTATCATTGGAGAGGGGAGGGTGAAAGCTCGCCATTGACCTTAGAACCTAGATTGTGAGGAACTCACATTTTCTTTGGAGACAGAGTCAAGGTGAAATGAGTGGGGTAGACAAAGGAAACCATCAGATGGAGCCAAATGAAGGCATACTAGAACTTGAGGATTTCTCTGAAGATGACACAGACGCTGTAAACAAACTTCAATGGGAAAGTGAAGGACTATGAGCTATTCCAGTACAACATGTTGTAGGTAGAAGAGGAATGGGAGAATGACTTGTGGTACCCAAAGTATAGGGAGTACAATAAAGGAAAGGCTTGTGTGAATTAGACTTTGGCGTACAAGTATGATGCGGATAGACCGATGCAATACGAAGAGCCAACACTACAGACTACAAACCTCATAGACAAGGAAAACCCTAGAAACATGTAGGTAGGGGACGACTAGAATCTAGTGTTGAGGGTGCAAATATTTGAAATCTTAATGCAGTATAGGGATGTCTTCACATGGACATACATGGACGTAAAGGGAGTACCTCCTGAGTTTTGTGTACATTGCATTCCATTGGTGCTCAGAGTAGCGTCAGTATAGAAGAGGTCGTACCAAACGAATAAGAGTTACACCGCAAAGGTAAATCAAGAGACATAGTGAATGTTTGAAGCAAGCATCGTTTTTCAAGGTTTAGATGAGTGAATGTGTATCCCTCATCATCATATCACTAAAGTAGGCAAATCAAATCCGAATCTATTTCGATTTTCAATGCCTAATCGCTATCATCATTAAAAACCCGTTCCCAAAACCATTCATGGATAGCACCCTAGAGGAAGTTGTAGGTCACAAAATGTATTCATTCATGGATGGGTTTTTGGGGTATAAAAAAATCTTCGTTCTTGACGAAGACAAATTGATCACCACATTTGTGGTGGAGGAAAAGGTTTATGCATATGATTAAATGCCTTTCAAACTTTGTAATGCATCAATGACCTTTTAGAGGATAATCTTGCACATCTTCGACAAGATGTCGGTAAGAAAATTCAAGGTGCTCCTAGATGATTGGTCCATCTATAGTGGATAGGAGACACACCTCGTAACCCTACAAGAGTGCATGGAGAGGTGTCATGGAACAAGATTAGCATTAAATCCAAAGAAGTGCAAATTCATGGTGCCACAGGAAAAGTTGTTGGAACACACCATCTATAAGGATGGATTGAAAAAAAATCATAACAAAGTGAGGGTGATCGTGGAGATGGAGCCCCCCGTAGATCTCATTGGGTTGAAGTCATTCCTTGGCCACATTGCATACTATAGAAGATTTATGAGAACTTTGCTCAAGTCTCGTACCCATTGGACAAACTAATGTTGAAGGGCGAGTCATACACTTGGGGCATGACGCATGGTGAATCCTTCAAAGAGTTGAAGACAAGGCTGGTGGGTGCACTGATCCTTGTGTACCCAAATTGGAATAAGGAATTCTACAGCCAAGTAGATGCCTCAAATTTTTCTATAAGCGCTACATTGGCTACAGTGGGTATCATGGGTTGGACCACCTCTTCTACTTTGCCAATAGATTGTTGTCGAAGGAAGAAAATAAATATAGCACAGTGGACACAGAAGCCTTTGAGATGGTATATGTCATTCAACAGTTCAGACATTTGTAAAGAACTGTGCTAATCCTTACTTTGAAATGCTGAAGCTAAACTGATTTTTGGTGTTTTGTGATTTTACTGATTTTTTTTGAGTTTTTGGAATATATGTTGTTTTGTATTTTGAGTATTGATAGTTTGGCTCTATAAGATTACTGAAAAATAAATATCCCACTTCAACATAGGAATTTAAATTCTGATTGCTCAATTGCATATAAATAAAAAGCATATAAGATAAAGTAAAATCTGGATGTAACTGCAGCACACAACCCAGCAATTCCACATCAAACTTTAGACACGTGTGCCTGGAAATTGATGAACCAGCATATTACAAATTGTAGAACCACTGGAATGCAATTGCTGCTTGTCACAATGATGTTGCACCCTCCCAATATTAAAATGCTGATCCCGAATTGAAATGTAGGTCACATACATGAAATCGCAGGCCCTTGGTTATTGACGCTGGGCAGTAATGGAAGATGTGGGTCAAGGAATTGGCTATGAACCCTTTAGTTGCAGCCCGCACGAGCAAAAAATGGTAGTGTCCAACCTCTAGCACTTTGTAATGTCCCCGTTTTGGCTGGCATCATTTTGTGTGCCAGATCAGTCTATCACGGACTCTCGTAGACGAGTGGTTGTGATGAGAGAGTCATTCTGGCGTTTATTTGGGGATTGGATGGTTTATTATGCTCTTGGAGATATTATTTTATTTATATTTTATCATTACTTTTTATATTGGGCCTACATGTTATAATTCTAAGTTGAGTTGCACTTTTTATTTTATAAAATCATTTTATTATAAAAGTGCATTATAATGAAATTTTATAATGGATGCTTCTAGAAGTCCTTAGTAACTTTTTAAAAGTAAATAAATAGAGGGCTTGGCCTCTCATTTGGGTAGAGGGGAATTGATGATTCTACTACCATTCTCTTTGAGCATTTGTGGCACCATCCAGGTCTACAAATATCCAGCATAATCCTTGAGAACAATACCTCTCAAAAGATTGCATAACTGAGGAAGTGAAAGATCTTTTGAAGGGTTGCACTTTGGAAGTAGTATTCAACCATTTCAAGATGAGCTTAATTTGTATATTTAGACTACTTGAGGGTTTGAGTTTTAAAAAGCAGTCTGAAAAATGTAGATCCGAAAAAGCAGTCCGAAAAAGCAAGATTCGAAAAAGCAGTCCGGAAAAACAATCCGAAAAAGAAAATCCGAAAAAGCAGTTCGAAAAAGAAAAGCGAAAAAGCAGATCCAGAAAAAGCAAGCGAAAAAAGTAGAACGGAAAAAGCAAAGCAGAAAAGGCAGCACTGGAGAAAATTATTACAGCCATCTGCAACCAGGTTCCTTTATTAAGCATTGGATTTTAGGTGTTACAAGTTTCAGCTGTAGGTGTGCATTATATCAACATTATCATTTTGTAATCCATGTAAATGCCAATAGTCTTGGCCATATTTCATGAGCATTGTATTAGAAATTTCATTGCAATTAAGGAGATAATAGTTGTTGTTGTCATTTGAGCAATTCAATATCATTATTTATCAGCTAGTTAGTTTGCATACCAACTGTTTGTAAAAATGCCAGTTGGCTGTTGGTGTTCATTTCTCATGCTTTGATCATATATATGCATTGAATATTGCCAACATTAGTTGCACATTCATGTTAGGTCATTGTTTAGTCAATTCAAAGTCTTCTTGCAAGCATTCTTATTGATGCTAAGTGAAAGAAAGAGTCATAAAAGCAAACTGAAATTTTATATGTCATATGACCCTTGTATGCAAAGCGTTTTCTTGAACCTTTATTGGCATTTTGGGATCAGATTTGAGCAGGGTCATTAAACACTTCCGTTTTACACTTCAAAGTCCGACATGAAATACCAATTGATCTCAAAACTTTAACAGCTAAAAATCGCACTTCTCAGGACAACTTTAGAATTGCATTCGATTTTTACAAATAATTTCTCCACCAACCCTTACACAATATCCAAAATCCGGCTCTCCATAGACACAGTATTTAGAGTAGGAGGAAATAGCAAATGAAATAACTCAGCATAATTTGCGTATACCAACCTCAGAATTTGGTGAATTTCTCTCAAACCCTCAGCTAGTTGCTCAATGATTTCAATATAATAATCAGACGATCCCCATTCTCCCAAAAAGCCATATTTATAATGCAATTTGAGCCAATTAGCTTCAGCCACACACCACCCACAAGGTTTGCAATGATGGGCTCACAAAACCATACTCCAGAGACCTGCTAAATCGGGGAGATTACAGTCCTCCCTCCCCAAGATTGCTAGTCCCCAAGCAATCACAATCCGGGGTACTATAGAATATCCTTAGGCTCCTAGGTAGCATCCTCATCCGATAAGTTCTGCCACTTAACTAGAAACTCACGAATGGTTCTTCGTCGCAATTGCCTATCTCTAGTATCAAGAATTGCCTTTGGAATCAACTGTAATCTCCCTTCATCATCTAATGGAGGCAATACAAGAGATGGTACCACATATTAACCCAAAGCCCTCATGAAATACATTATGAACCTTGCTATCATTAGGCAGATGCAACTCATAAGCTACCTCACCAATTCACCACACAATACAAAAAGAACCATAATATCGTTGCTTAAGTTTCTTTACACAACTCTTTTTGATAGAAGACTACTGATACAGTTGCAACATCAAGTAGACTATATCACTCACCAGAAAAGTCTGGTCTATTCTCCACTGATCAACATACTATTTTTGTTAATTTTGTGCTCTCTGTATGTTGTCTCTCAAAGACCTCACTACATCTTGGCTATCCTGTAACAACTCTCTTGCACTCAGCACTCTACCATCCCCACATAACAAATCCATAAAACTAGGTGGATTATATTTGTATAAAGCCCTAAAGGGTGACATTTGAATGGTTATGTGATGAGTAGACTTGTAACAATACTCACATAAGTAAATCCACTTAACCCAAGCCTTTTGCTAAGATGAAACATAGTTCCACAAATATCCCTCAACCCATTTGTTCACAATTTCAGTTTGACCATCTATTTGTGGGTGATAACTAGTGCTAGGAGTCAACTCAGTCCCACATAATCGAAAAATCTCCTACCAAAAATGACTCATAAATCTGCTATCACGTTTGCTCGTGATGATTTTGGGTAGACCATGCAACCTAAAAATCTTCCTAAAAAATAACTCAACTAATTGCACAGCTAAATAGGTAGTAGTGATAGGAAAATAATGAGCATACTCCATGAGCCTATCAACCACTACATATATACAATCTCGTCCTTGAGCTTTGGGCAAGCCCACAATAAAATCCATGGAAATCCCTTCCCACTTTCTCTCAGGGATAGGAAGCGAATGTAATAAACCTCCAAGAGAGGTGTGTTCTGGTTTGTTTTGCTGACAAATAGAACACTCTCAAACATAACAATGAACATTATCCTTCAACCCTTGCCATGTGAATCTTTCCCAAACCTGTCTATAAGTCTTGAAAAACCTCGGGTGACCAGCCATAGGAGAATCATGCAATGCTCTTAGGATAATCCCACACACATTTGACTCTGGAATCAAATATATCCTTCCCTTGTAGATAATTAATTCACCTGAAAGCAAATATCTATCATCCTGAATGCTACCATCTAGAATACTAGAAGCCCATTGATCCCTGGCATATTCTACTATAATTAAATGTCTCCAATCCTCTGAAATCTTAGTAACTATGCAGAGATGAGGCCTCCTAGAAAGAGCATCTGCAACAACATTTTGGGTCCTCTTGATATGGAGATATCAAAATTGTAGGATTGTAGCTTGTTGACCCACTTTTGTTGCCTCTCATTTAGATCCATCTGTCCAAGGAAATGTCTCAAGCAATTATGATCAGTCTTAATGCAAAACTTGCTGCCCACTAAATACTACCTAAACTTGGCCAAAGCATGCATGATGGCTAACATCTCCTTATCATAAACACTAAAAGATCTTACCGATCCCTATAATTTCCTTCTCTCAAAAACAATGGGATGTCGATCTTGGGACAAAACTGCACTAATACCCTCTCCTAAAGCGTCACAATGTAAATCAAAGGGCCTAGAAAAATCAGGGAAAGCCAACACCGGACATGGAAGTCATGATAGTCTTGTCATCGGTGGAAATTGTGTATCGCCCGACGGGTCCCTTCGGAAAGGAAACTGTGTATCGGCCGATGGGTCCCTTCAGAAGAAATTGTTTATCAGCCGACGGGTCGCTTCGGAAAGGAAATTGTGTATCAGCCGACCGGTCCCTTTGGAAAAGTTCTTGTTATGTAGCTGATGGGTAAATAGTTATGTAGCGACATGTTGTATGTGGCCGACGAACTCCTTCGGGAAGGTTCTTCGAAAAGTATTTATAACCCCTTCGGGAAGCATTGTATTAATCTTATCATCAGATATTATCATGGAAGCATAATGTAATGTTCTGGCATATGCGAATAATAAGAAGTGTTCTACTGTTCAAGTTCATGTTCATTATGCCGTAAACATTTGGCGCCGTTGCCCGATGGACCTGGTACGCAGGCAAGCGGATATGAATTAAATGTCGAATCAATTGAACAAAGATAAGAATAAGCTGAAGGAAAAAGATGACATACGCGTTGCGCAGAAAAATTAAATTCTGGCTCAGCAGACAGAGCGTCGAAGGAGATTTCAGAAGATTGCCGACGGAAACAAGAGCACGGAAGGATTGTTGAAGGAGACTTGACAACGGCTTGATTTGGTGGAAGAAGCGAGGGAGGAGTTTCTAAACTTGCATACGCCACGGGAAGAGAATCCTAACGGAAGTAGATCGACTCGCACGGCTCAAAGTGCCGAGGGAGCACAAGCGTGGAGTGACCTCTTCGTCCGAGATATACTTCCGGAATGGACAACTTCGGTTGACGAAACCTCTTCTTCACCAAACAGTGCGGGTGTTGAAAACAGCACGAAAGCCAAAAACAGCGTGGGAATCGAAAACAGCGCGGGTGTTGGCAACAGCACGGGTGTGCAGAACAGCGTGGGTGTGCAAAACAGCGCAGGTGTCCAGAACAGCGCGGGTGTCCAGAACAGCGCGGGTATGCAGAACAACGTGGATGTTCAAAACAGTGCGGGAGCTCAGAATAGTGCAAGTGCTCAAAACAGCATGGGAGTGCAAAATAGCGCAGGTACACAACAAAACCCTCAACATACAGTGATAATGGCAGGTCCGAAGGAAAGGTTGCCTAAATTTGATGGTGATGAAGCAGCGGATCCCATTCGACATTGTAAAACATGTGAAACAATCTAGAGGGAAAATGGCATAACAGATACAAACGAATGGATCCGACAATTTCCCGCTACCCTACGGGGTGTTGCGATTGATTGGTTTACTGATACTGATCCACAAAAGTTAAACAGTTGGGATAACATTAAGGAGGAGTTCATCACAGAATTTCAACTTCTGCGCGACGATAATGAAATTGTAGTGGAGATATTCAATACCAAACAAAAGAAGAATGAAACAGTACGGGTCTTCGCTAGGAGGTTAAAGGACTTAATCAGTAAAATGGAGAATAAGCCGACAGATGGGCTCAAGAAAAGATGGTTCATTGAAGGCCTTCACCCAAAGCTGTGAAAAAAGATGAAGATCGTGCCACCATCGACATATACTGAAGCATACAATCAGGCATTGAACCTCGAAATAAACAGAAGACAAAGAAGAAGAAGAAGACCAGCTCATTCGATTCAGATGACGATGAGCCTTCAGGAGAAGATAGCAGCGACAATGAAGGCAGCAGCACGAAAGTTCGTTCTCTTCAGAAGGACATGCTTTGGATGATGAAAGAGCTCAAAAACATGAACAAGGAGACTAAGGGCAATGACCTATGGTGTACGAAGTGCAAGAAAGAAGGCCATATGAAGGGATCCTACCCGAAAGACCAATTTTGTGAGATTTGCCAAATTATGGGACACTTAGTAAAGGAATGCCCTTTCAACTTGAAAACAAGAACACCGCAGCAAGTGTTCCTGACACAGGAGGCATCCTCGTCAGCAGGGAACGGGAACACTAGTACGGAAGGTGCCACATCAGGCGGATACAGAAACAACCGGCACAGTCAAAATAACAACAATAGCAGCAACAACAATACAGGCGAAAGGAGTCGAATTCAGTGTGATGCGAATGGTCGACCGATTGTTCAATGCCGCGCATGCAATTTGTGGGGTAACTTCGCCCGAGAGTGTACAACGGCGAACACACCGAAGTTGTTATGCAGATGGTGTGGACCTGGTGATCATGAAGATGCTAGGTGTCCGAAGTCGGGAGTAAACTTGATCACTGTCGGGACGGACGAAGAAGAGGTTTTGGCCATCACACGGTAGCAAGCGAAAGTGTACCCCGACCCGGCGGAAGAAAAGAAGAGACTGGAGGAAGCACGGGTAGAGATCCAGAAAGCAACACAAGCAGAAACGACACACCTGAAGGACACACCGAGTACTTCCGTATGGAACTGCGCAGAACAGAACATTGTACGACAAATTTTGCTAGCCGAGATACCCGTTAGGATAAGTGATCTGTTGCTCACTATGCCTCAACTCCGATCGGCACTCACAAACATCGTTCCCGCTGCTAAACTACCAGGAGAACATGGAAGGGAGCAAGAAAGTGGAGCAAGTACAGCGGACAAAAAGGAGAGTGGCGCAAGTGCAGAAGATCTGATGTTGTTAGCCCTCTGATCCGGACGCCATCCGACAGTCGTCGAAATGGGAATTCTTGGGATTGTATTGACGGAAACAATTGTGGACGGAGGGTCCGGTGTCAATGTGTTGCCTGAAGACACTTGGAAAAAGTTGGGACAACCAACATTATGGCCGCCTATATTCTAGCTACTAACGGCCGATCAACATGGAATCAAGCCATTGGGAGTACTCACAGCGCAACCAGTGACGATTGGAACACAACCGTTCCTGTTGGACTTTGTTGTGATCCCACTGAAGTGAAGAGGATATGATGCCATTCTGGGCTGGTGGTGGTTGATACAAGCCAAGGCAAAACACGATTGGAAGAAAAATACTTTATCACTTGAAAGCAAAGGCCAGAAGTATGGCATCGATCTACACACTCAGATGGTTGGAGAAGAAGCTCTATCGTCGGATTCTGAAGGAGAAGACGATGAGACGAGGCAGAGTATGGAACCCGATCAGGAGGGAGTCTTACGATTGGAAGGAGATGACGATCTGGATTCAGTAAATGGTCTTTACCACTGGCAGATAGAGGATTACGAGCTCTTTCCAAGTTGTAATATGCTAAGGATCGACGAAGGTAAGACAGAAGAAGGAAATGAATGTCCGAAGGAACGCAGGGAAGCCGAAGGAGGAAATGAATGTCTGAAGGAACACAGAGAAGCCGACGAAGGAAATGAATGTCCGAAGGAACATGGAGAAGCCGAAGGAAGAAATGAATGTTCGAAGCAACACAGAGAAGCCGAAGAAGAAAACATGGATATGACTGAAGTTGAAGGACAAAACATACAGTACGAACCCAAAAAAAGGAAAGATTCTATTGTACGATTGCGCAGGAAGAAAGTTTTACGTCGAACCACAGATATAGCAGAAAGGTACCGGCGACAAGGAAGACACACGATACGGTCTGCACAGGCAACAAAGAGGAAGGGTTCAATAAAAGTTGTAGCAGTACAGAGTGAATGTGTTATTGACGGACAGAAGGGGCAGCTCACGGAGTCCATGGTAGCGAGCTTCCGGAACAAACTAAGCGATATGGAGATGACACGGAACAAGCGTAGTAGGTTTCAACTCGGACAGTGGGTGTTGAAGTACGACGACTGGAATGAGATCAAACCAGGCAAGTTCAAAATTAAATGGGTCAGGCCGTACAAGATACGGGAAGTTGGTGATAATCGAGCGATGAAGTTATCGACAGTAGATGAAAATGAAGTGGCCGACGCAGTGAATCGGTCGAAGTTGAATGTCCACCATGGAAGAAGCAACGCAGCCCCGTGGACGAACAACTAAGAGAAGACTGTAAGTACTGTATATATGTAAATATTGTACATAATTGTTTCAGAAGTGAGATTTTCCAAAAAAAAAAAAAAAAAAAAAATGAAAAATGAAAAAAAAGTACCATACGGATTTTGTTTGTTCACCGTACGGTTTTCACTTGGTTTTTGAGTTGTACGGTTTTTAGTTGGGAGCTGTTGTACAGTTTGAAATTAAACTCTGAAGCACCGTACGGATTTAACCTGCTCATTGTACGGAGTTTGGAGGAAGAGTACGGTTTTGCCAGTTGTTGTACAGCTTTCTCCTGTACAGATTTCTAGCAAATGTACGATTTATTTTGGTGTACGGGTTTCAATATTTGAAGACAGTGTACGGTTTTCAGGAGCTGCACATTGTAACATCAATTTGAGACCACCGTATGGTTTTTTAAATAGTCTGGGAATGTACGGATTTTTCCCACCGATAGGATTTCATTGCTCACCGTACGGATTTTCTAATGAAGATGCAATGTACGGATTTTAAAAGGCTACCGTACGGTGTTTAATAGGCAGGCTATGTACGGGTTTTATGCAGTCGCCGTACGGACTTTTCAAATGTAGTGTAGCTATACAGATTTCCTAGATGCAGTCAGATAGGCACTGTACGGATTTGGAATTTCTTTGCAAGGCTGTGCACGGATTTGGGAGCCAGTCATTGTACGGATTCTGGGAGCCAGTCACCGTACGGATTTTGGAGGATGAGTTACCATATGGATTTGTTAAAAAGCTTGCCGTACAGTTTTTCCCCTATATATGTTATTTGCTGTACGGAATTCAAGTCTCGATGCGGATTTTTTAAACAGCCATCGTACGGATTTTCCAACATGGTCACCGTACGGATTTCCTGAAGCAGCCAACATACGGATTTTCAGTATAATATGGTGTACGGGTTTTGCATAAATGATAAATATGGCGTACGAATTTGGCTTACGGCTTCTACCTGTTATTGCATTCAGATTTTGAATGGCACATGGCAAAGGGTGGTAGGAGGTTTTCTATAAAAAAAAAAAAAAAAAAAACGTCGATGGGTTTCAGAGTGCTAATGGGGGAGCGCACCCGGGTCACTGCTCCAGGACCCCGCGAGGGCGCTACCCCTCAACCCTGCCGGGGGCATTGCCCCCTGGACCCCCAATTGTTGCGAATATCAGTCGTGGGAGTCTGACCAGTTGAGAAGACTTAGAGCTGTTGCAAGCATGGAGTGTCTGTGTACCAGAGGCACTGAGAGTAGGTATTGGCCGTGAGGCTGTCTTGGTGGATGCGTAGAAAGCTCGGGAGGAGCTGATCATCCAGTTGGAGGCAGTGCAGCGACACTTGGTTTAGTGTACTCGGAATTGGAAGGAAAAAAGCGGCACAGGTGGCTATCAGGGTCAGATGTCAGATTGGCTAAGGTGATAGTGTTGAAGACCAATTAATCAGTCAATGTATTTTGGTTGTTGATTTGTCTCAGAGATTTTGTAATAGTCGTCAGGAGACAACTTTTCTTTTTTGGGGGGATGATGTCATTGGTAGAAATTGTGTATCGGCCGACGGGTCCCTTCGGAAAGGAAACTGTGTATCGGCCGATGGGTCCCTTCGGAAAGGAAATTGTGTATTAGCCGACGGGTCCTTTCGGAAAGGAAATTGTGTATCAGCCGACGGGTCCCTTCGGAAAAGTTCTTGTTATGTAGCTGACGGGTAAATAGTTATGTAGCGACATGTTGTATGTGGCCGACGGACTCCTTCGGAAAGTATTTATAACCCCTTCGGGAAGCATTGTATTCATCAGAGCATATCTTATCATGCAAGCATAATATACTGTTTGGCATATGCGAATAATAATAAGAATTCTGCTGGTTGCTATTCATGTTCGTATTCTTTATCTGTGTGCAATTTTTAATTAACCTATGCGGTAAACAAGTCTTAAACTTCGCAAAACACTTTTGTGCTTGGGTCGTCCACTGAAAAGCATCTTTATGAGTCAAATTTGTAAGAGAAGCCACATGTCATGAAAATCCTACCACAGACCTATGGTAAAAAGCACAAAGACTGATAAACCCTCTAAACTGTGTCAGATTCTCAGGTGTAGGCCACTCCATAATAGCACGAATCTTATTTAGGTCCATGCAAACTCCATCAACACCAATAATATGTCCCAAATAAAGTAACTCTGTCATACCCAGAGCACACTTGGATTTTGTTGTCCTGCATTTTGTAATCACAAAATGTTGGTAATAGCACGAAAATGTTACAAAATGGGTCAAAAACAATATTTATTCATCATATTATGAAATATAATACATAAATGTCATTTTAAAGTAACATTTAAATAAACATTTTATTTTTAAAACAAAAAATTAAAATGAAACTCTATAGTTATATAGTTACTTTAAGTGAAAAATTAAAAAGTAACTCAACTTTAAATTATAACATAAATTTAAAGTAAAAGTAACTTAAAAACATAACAAAAAGTGAATATAATATTATATTTTACAAAAGGTGAATGTCAATTTGAAAATATAACATCATATTTTAAATTTGTGTTGTTGCACCTAAAATGTCCACTTTTGAGACACTAAAACGGACATAACTCTTGACTGACAACTCCAATTGACCTCTAGGTTAGACCGAATCGAAGGGAAAAATGAAAGACATGACATGAGGAAAACCAAAAGATTAAAAACAAGCAAACACAAACTCAAAACAAAGAGTGGATGATAAAAGATTCAAAAATCAAGCAATGGCTTGATAGAAAGCAAAATGAAAAAGACTTGACAAGGCCTTCAGTAAAACAATTTGATATTTGAATCGAAATGGATCAATCGATCATGGAAAATTTTTGTGTTGTTACCAACATTTTGTGATGACAAAATGCAAGACAATAGTTGACTCTGTTTGGAGAATGTTACTCTTTTGTTCTTGGAAACAAAGAGTGACATAGAATCCAGTTCTCTAAATGCCTTTATCCACTTCATTGGACAATAGACACAGGTGACAAAAGAAAACAAAAACTAAACTAATGACTCAAAAACCAAAACTATATACAAGGGGTACTTATCTAATAATCACTGGAAGTAATGTTTCAAATGCTGTCCATTATAAGGTAGTGGCATTGTAACATTTTTATAATTTTGAGTGAATTAAATGACTTAAAGTCTTCATAAGTGGACATTTTATATGAAATAACATGTAAAATCCATCAAAAGTGGACATTTTACATGTCACTGCATATAAAGTTTACTTTGGTGGACTTTTCTACTGTCATTACATCAAATGTCTATCATAAGTGAACCTTTTTGATGCTATTGCATCAAAAGTGAAGTTTTTTTGCTTTTACATCTTAAAAATGAGAATCATTTTAAAACATGCTTTCTCCCCCAAAAGGTACATTTTTGCTTATGAGCACATATTAAAACATGTAATGGCACCCAAAAAGTGCGATTTTGATGAGATGCATGTTTTAAAGTGTGTAAGTGACCCAAAAAGGTCTATTTTTATCAAAAAACATTTTTTAATATATGCATTGACCCTCCAAAAGTCTGTTTTTGAAGAACATGCTCTTGCCCTCCAAAAACCCGATTTTGATCATAACTTGAGATTTACTTGATTGTTTTGCATGAGATTTTCTCCAATAGGGTCGTTTTTGCTTGACAATGGATTTTCTAACATCAAAAATGGATTTATCTTGCTAAAAAACAATTTTTGAAACTCCTTACAAAGACACTTTTTGAAAAAAAATGTTCAAGTAAATCCATTTTGAGTGATTTAAATCATGTTTTTATAAAGAAAGGAGGAGTTTTGGCATCTTCAATCATTTGCAATACATTTTGGGTCACATTTTTGCACTTAGAAGCCAAAAATGAATTCATTTCATGCCTTTTATGAATCACGTTTTTGCTAAAAAGTGCAGAAAATTGGAGTTTTTATCCACCTTTTTGTGTTTTGAAGTCACGTTTTTGCATTTTGATCCATGTATATGCATTTGGAAAAGTTGTTTTTGCATTCACAAGTCAAAAATGACTCAAAAACATGCATTTTTTAGCCACGTTTTTGCAAAAACAGCCCAGATTTTTGCATAAAAAAGTCATGTTTTTATTCAAAAAACTCAAAAAAATGCATTTCCAGCCCATACCTTTGATCAAGAGGGACTATTTTTGAGTTTTAAATACATGATGTTGCCTTTGGAGACCATGTATTTGGCACTTTCATGTCAAATTCAACCCTTCATTACTCATTAATTTTTGTTAAATGCAAGCATGGAAAAATTCAAGAAGTTGTTTGAAAAATTGGATTTGAGGAAGAATTGGTCTTCAAGTCTATAAAACTTGCTATTTTGGTTCTTTAACCTCCAGATAAGCGGACATTTTCAAACTTGCTCATCAATTCGTGCTTATCTTGCTACTTAAATGCACATTATTGCTTGATGATTCCCACTTGTTGAAACCAATGCCATGGAAAGTGCATTATTTTCTTTTAAAAATGAAGATATTGTTCATTTTCTTGTTTTTGAGTTTTCCCCAATTTCCAAAATCAAATTTGTGTGTTGAAGTGCATTGCATCTTGACATTTTTGAGTTTAAGACAAAAGGCATGTGGTTGTTTTGTGTTTATATTTCATTATTTTCTTGCTTGCTTTTTCATTTTTTTTCTTTTGGAAGAAATTGCAAGTTCTTTCCCAAGAACTTGAGCACGTTTCACTTCACTCCACATTCCATTTTCATCTTTCCATGTCACAATACTTCACATCTCATTCGACAAATGCGATTACACATTTTCCATCTCATTCACCATCCGCACATGCAACCCCATTTTCCATTTTGCCTCTCCATATGCATTCGTGCCTCCATGAGAAAATACATGTTTTTCCACTTCCCATGTCGTTACATGCTTTGCATCTCTTCCATTCGCACTTACATGTAAAAGCTCATCCACCATTCGCCTTCGCTTTCCATCTCATCCTTCATCCTTTGTTGCATGTTCCATTTACACGTAATCCACTTTCCGTGCAATGACATCTTGAAAGCCCAACTCACATTTTGGAAATTAGCAATCTCCATTTGCACGCATTGTCATGTGCGAAACACTTGACTTCAAAAAAAAAGAAGAGGTGAAGGTGTTGATGGAAAGTTGTTCTGTGTTTATATCCGGACACTATCGAGAAGGTTTTCAAAGTGTCAAGGACCCTAGTTTGTGCTGATCTACAACGGAGAATTTATGACAACTTAAGCGAGAAAAGTTGGATCACATCAAGTTTCCACATGACAACGGACAATTCATCAAAGTCAGAGGTTATCAAAAGATGCAACACCATGGTTATCAAGGTGAATGCAGCGGTACAAAATACAAGAACTCCCAATCCTGTGATCATCCGGGATTGCATCGTCAAGTACAAGGCCCTTTAGAACAATCCCTAGGATTGTTTCAATTCTCTTTTGTCTTTCTTCTTCTTCTTATTCTTCTTCTTTCATGTTTGTAATTGAAGAGGATGTATTACATGAAGATGTGTAATTACCAGTAATGCGAGTTATATGTATATGTAAAAGATGTAATGTGTGTTGCATGTAACTCTATTCTCTTTTAGTTAAACTAGGTCAAAGTTGGTTGAGTTGCTCCCACTTTTTCCTCCACCTTTTTCTCAACTCCTGTGCTATATAAAGAAGTGCCCCCGCATTGTAAAAATCATCTTTTGTTGTATGCAAGAAAGCTCTACCACATTTGTGCAAGCATAACTTTGATTGTGTAGTACAAATTTGGGAGAATAGTGAATAAAAGAAGCAATTGGACTCGAAGCTTTGACTGGAAGCAATTGTGATAGAGAAAATTAGAAGCTTTGACTGTAATTTGTATGTATTGCCTTGATTCTTGTTATCATTGTGTGCTCAATAAAAAAACATAGTGATTTAAGAAGCAATCAGAGCCGAAGCTTTGGCTGGGAGTAGTTGTGGAAATATATAGCTAGAAGCTTTGTCTGTAGCTTATACTTCTTAATTCGCAAAATAGTTAAGTATTCTTACTTTTAGGAGTCTTTGTGCCCTAATTGTAAAGCTTTTCATATAGAAATACAACTGGACTTAGAGCCAAACTGGTATATTTTTAGCTAACCTTTGAGTTAGTGAAGGTTTATCGATATCACTATTTCCAGCTCTTGATAGAAGTGTAGTTAGAGATTCACTCTACCCATTACTCGCTCCACGAGTAAGTGGATTTTTTCTTGAAAGATCAGAAGAAAGGATATTGGTAATGTTGGTTATCAAATCCATTGATTAGAAACCTACAAGCCTTGCTTGCTCAATGCTGGGATATCTAATCGGTTTTGGCCAACTTGACAGGATCAATCAATTTGATCTGAATCGTTTGTGCTTTTGGCTCCGCAAAACTAAGGCCTGTACACTTGATCCTAGACAACAAAACTTGGATCCAAGATGTTTTATAGCGAATAGATATAATGCAAAGACAATTTCCTTAAATGGCAAGATTTTAAGGAAAGCTTCTGGATTATGAATAGTGAATATTAATCTTCAAATTTTGATTACTTTAATAGAGTTGTGAAATGCTAAAATACGATTAAAAATGAATTAGTTATTAAACCCTTAACATGAAAAGATCAAAATATTGCCAGCAAACAGATAGAGAAAAATGAGCTATTAAAGATCATTGCTGAAATTCGAATGGGCTGTAGAGTCAAATTTATAAGTTTTCACAATACAACTTTATGATATTATGATATTAAATCTATGAACAATTAAATTATTGGGATGCGTCAAATTATTTATCTTATGCACATTAAAACCAATCTATAATGTTTTAACCTTTAAAAGGACAAAATAGATACAAATAAGGAAACGATTTTAATATTCTACAATATTTGTATTTATCAGGGTTAACAACAACTAATAATTTAATCCACTTATTCCAACAACAAATTATTAATAGAAAACAAAATATCATAAAGGAGGAACTATATAATATTTAATTCTAAAGCCAATAAAAACCTTACTGATTATACTGAGGAAAAAACACGTGTTGAAGACACTCAATTATAGATGATCCACCCAACATGATTTTACATCACACAATATTGAAAATATGCTCAATAGTTTCAATCTCCTAGAGCTTAGTTCAAATTCAATCTCTTCTAGCAAAGAGATTATAATGATCTATATGCCTTAGGAATGCAAATAATATTTTTTGATAAAATGCATCAGTGGTAATGGTTTGATTTTTCATGTCATATATTTATAGAGGGCTGAAAGGTGTCTGTTTTCCTCCCAAACATTGCACACTTTCATAAATAAACTAACCAACGTATGTTAGTAAAAATTTTAAACAAAATAGTTATAGGTTATAATTCTCTATGTTTAAATATTTGGCATATTAAGCACAAAGATCCTTTTTACTTCGACATTTATAAATTTATACTCCCCCTTGCTTGACATAGCCACGCTGCCGATGTTTTGGACAAACACCCCTCTGAATCATGGTTACCATCTTTTTTCTTCATCTGCAGAAAGTCATGCTAGGGCCATAACAAATTGCTGCAACTCTAGCAAACTCCATAATCTGAATCCACATGGGAATCTTTAATATGCGAGGTTTCTTGCAACGCATAGATAACAACATTAAATACTGATTGGCAAATAGAAACACAAGAACAACTAAATATGGAAAGCACTTAGGCGGTGGGATCAAAAGAAATCTTAGTGATGAGAATGCCACAAATCAGGGCATTGAATAATTGGATAAGAACTTTCCAACAGACGTTCGGGTATAACTACGACAATTTTTCCCTCCTTTGTGTATTCAGGTTCGTCTGTATGTGTATGTATATATGTTCAATCATCGAAGTTACATATATAACTCTTTAGAGTAGGCATTACTCTGCACTCAACTACCCAGTCTATAACATCCTCATGATGTACCAAGTGCTGCATGCACCGAAGAGAAATCTGCTTAAGCTCATCATTACGGATTGGTTTGAGAATCTGTGGCTGCCATCCTCGATGAACCTCATCTCCATCCTCTCTGTGCTCAATTAGATATCCTTAAGCGTGTGTAACCATGCCATACCAAGGACTACATCTGTCCCCCCATGTCTATGACATAAAAATCTGCGGTGAAAGAATATTTATTAAGTTTCATAGGAAGATCTGAAATCATCTTGTTACACTTCAAGGTGTAACCATCAACCACCTGTACCCATAGCCCCTCAAAACCCTCTGTTTACATACCTCTCTTTGTAACCAAGTGAGCATCAATAAAATTATGAGATGACACTCTATCCAGCTATGAGTCTGCACATCTTGAAAACTCTCTCCTTCTTCATGGTGGATAAGTAAGCTATCTTGAGGTTGGAATCATCTACCTCATCCTCAACATCATCAAGCCTATGTTGATCTTGGTCATATCTCTCAGACTGCTCCTGAAATCCAACACTGTCCTCATCATCATAAAACGACTCCATCATCCTATTTTTGCCCTTAGGCTTCATAGGACAGTCATGGTCAACATCATAGCGACCCCTGCAATAGAAACACGACTTCCTCCACAAATCATTAATCGTCTCCCAATCTAGAGGAGTTGTAGCAAGACGCTTACCCCAAGTTTCTCCTCTCTCCGAGGAGTTGTCGTATCGTAAGAAGACGTAGAAGGCTTTGAGGAAAATTTACCTCTAGGAGTAGAAGCCTCTAAATTATGGGTCTTCTTCGTAGCTTCCTACAATGGGGGGGGTCTGATGACTTAACCCAACCCCTGAGTGGTTCAACAAGACCCTCAATGAAAAGCATAACCCTCATCCTCTCTGATATGTCATATACCATCACTGACAACCTCTAGAACTCACTAATAAATGCCTCCAAATAAATTGTATGTCGCAACTGAGCCAACTCCCTAAAATAAACCTCAAGGTCCTTGTCAAAACGCTCTATCAACCTGTCAGCAAACTCCTGATATGATGTGATCTTATCATGATGGAGAGATGCTAAACCGTGGTAGCACCAATCATGTACAACTCTGGCAAGATGTAGAACAACAAATCTGATTGAATATCCTCGGTCATAAGACGCAAAGTGAGGTAGGTGTTGAGCTTGTGGACCCAAGCTCTAGCAGTCACCCTACCACTCCCATCGAAATGAGCTAGTGTTATCTTACCAGCCACCTATTGAAGCTCAATGTGCCTAGGTGGTTGTTTGTTAGTAGCAAGCCTACCCCTGGAGTGCTCACGTTTCTGTGTTGAATATCTATCAAAACTCAAATTATCCTTCAGTGCCTGAGGAAGAGGAACCCACTCATTAAAATGAGTCAGAACATCATCAACAAAGGAGGTTGCCTTAGAAGTGGTACTAACTGCATCTAGCTCTAGTCTCAGAAAGGTGGGTCTTTGTCGCCTATCCTGACCACCAATATAATTTGTCATTCATCTTGACACGATCAACCCTATGCCTGTTGTCAACCTTGGGCCCCTTATCCACTCGTGACCTATGGGAACTAATTGAAATGTCATTAACTCTCTCTCTACTCCAGTGTTGTGGAAAAACTAACTGCTACAGGGTGTCAGACAACTGTTGTAAACAGTACACCTATCATTTGTTGTTGTGCAGTTGAAATATTCCTAAATGTCTGCATAGCTTTTCTATCAACCTCAACATCTATGGCCCGAAGTCCATTTTACTAGAAACACGAGGACTACCAGTTGAACCAAATTGAATCTCAGGCTTTCCTTCCTTGGGAGGAGAATTATGTCCCCAATGGGTATAGTGCATACCTGGCACAAACCTTCGATCACCATCCATATCTCAAAATGCGGAACCAAACAATATAATCAACTTCTAAACAAACTGAGCCCAATTACTATAGGCTGGCAGGAAATTGCTTTGATACCACTATAAAGAACCATGCTAATCCCTACTCTGAAATGCTGAAGCTAAACTGATTTTTGGTGTTATTGATTTTTTTGAGTTTTTGGAATATATGTTTTTTGGTATTTTGAATATTGATAGTTTGCCTCTATAAGATTATTGAAAAATAAACATCCAACTTCAACACAGGAATTTAAGTTTGATTGCTCAATTGCATATAAATAACAAACATATTGGATAAAGTAAAACCTGGATGTAACTGCAGCACACAACCCAACAATTCCACATAAAACATTAAACACGTGTGCCTGGAAATTGATGAACTAGCATATTACAAATTGTAGGAACACAGGAATGCAATAGCTGCTTGTCACAATGATTGCCACACCCTCCAAGTATTAAAATGCTGATCCCAAATTGAAACATAGGTCACATACATGAAATTGCAGTCCCTTCATTATTGATGTTGGGCAGTAATGGAATACGTGGGTCAAGGAATTGGCTATGAACCCCTGAGTTGCAGCCCTCACGAGCATGAAATGGTAGCGTCCAACCTCTAGCACTTCCGATTTTGCACTTCAAAGCCCCACATGAAATACCAATCAATCTCTGATCATTAGTAGCTTAAAATCGCACTTCCCAGGACAACTTCAGAATTGCATTTGATTTCAATAAATAATTTATCAACCAACCCTTACACAATATCCAAAATCCGGCTCTCCGTAGACATAGTAATAACAGTAGGAGGAAATAGAAAATTATATACCTCAGCGTAATTTGCATACAACGATATCAGAATTCGGTGAATTTCTCTCTAACCCTCAACGAGTTGCTCAATGATTTCAATATAATAATTAAGATGATCCCCATTCTCCCAAAAAGCCATGTTTATAATGCAATTTGAACCAATTGGCTTCACCCACACATCATTCATTTAAAAGCAACGTTTATAATATAAAGTCTTGACACTTTATAATATAAAGCACAATAATAATTAAGTGTACATTAAATATTTATTAAGTAAATATGACTTCATCAAAAATCCATTGTCAGATCAAGTACCCAATTGCTGGACGATCACCCAACCTAAACTGCTCAATCAAAAATAGCAACTGGCTGAAAGTGACTTACTAAAAATAGTAAGTCCAAAAATAGAAACTTTTTGACAAGGACCCTCGAATCCAAACGTCAGCTCATGAGGGTTGCAATGATGAGCTAACAAAACCATACTCCAAAGACCTACTAAATCGGGGACATTACAACACTATTTATTGGCGATCTCATTTACATTCTACATGAACCACATGGTGCTAATGTACTTGGTAAATAAACCTATCATCCAAGGAAGGCTTAATAGGTGTAAACACTTGCTGTAGGAATTCACAATCACGATCATTGTACGACCAACGAAGAGCTACATGATCACAGACTAGCCGTTGTGGATTAAATCCAAGGATCTACTAGAATGGGTTTAATTGGGACTTTCTAAATGCCCACTTGTTTCACATTGTAGTATTGCTAGTGTGGTACACAAGCATCAGAGAGTATCTCTCAACATCACAAGCTCCCAAGGAACATGTAGCCAATAGAAAGGAGTAAGCTTGTCCTCATGAACAGAACATTTTAGCTGATAAATGAGCTAGTATACAAAATGGGACCTGACTAGGTGCTACAAAAAATTTTCAAGGATGAGGAACTTGAGTGTTTTGAGGGAAGCACATGACGGTCCAATAGGTGGAGACAACGGCACAAAAGATGTTGCTTGTAGGCTTGTGGTGGCCGACTTTGTGAAATGAACCCAAAGATTGGGTCATAGGTTCTGATACAAACCAGAGGGTCAAAAAACCATTGAAGAGAGACTCCATGCCTCTAAATCTCTCAGATGCCTAGGAATTATTTGAACAGTGGGGGTTAGAAGTTGTTGTACCACTTACGATCGATCGTGTGTGGAGATGTAGGTACATTGTAGTGGCAATAGAATATTGAACGAAGTAGGTAGAAGCATAGGCTTTACCTCTTAACTTGGTGTTGAGTACGGCAAAAATTTTCTATGAACATTACACAATATAGTATCCCTATTGAAGTAATGAGTGATCAAATAGGACATTTTGCGAATCACATCATTAGTTTGTTAACCATGGAGTCTAAAAAACTTCATTCATTGTCTAGCCCCTATTGTCCCAAAGCCATCAAGCAAGCTAAAGGCACAAACAAGATTTAAGTGTCCATGATCTATAAGTCATGCAGAGTGGAACAAGAGGACTAGGATGAGAAATTTCCTTCTTTATTGTGTGCCTATCGCATGACCTACAAAGTGACCATTGGCCAGACACCATTCTAATGAGTGCATGGCTAGGAAGAGGGCTAGGATGTACACTCTAAACAAGCTTTATGAGCTAGGAATGATGACATAGTTGGCTACAAAAGTAGCCCAAATATAGAAGAAAGTGTGGCATGATAAGCATTTGAGACAAATGAGATTTACACTGTTACCATTGGCGTTGAAGTACAATGGGCGGAATGAAATAAAGTTGAGAAAATTTAAAGTCCAAGAAGTTGCAGAAAACAGATGATAAATTGTGGATGTAGGATAGGCAAGAGGTTTGAACTTAGTGAATGGGTCCAAGTTGAAGCCGTATCATGAATGACAACAGAGAGCACCCAATTTAGCTAGAAAGGCCTATCAGCAGGTTAATGTATTAATATATAATTTTGTTATAAAGTTGGAGAAATGGCTTTACGGAAGTCATTGTGCGGTGGGTCACTGTATGGGTGTCTATCGTGCAGTGTTAGCAAGGAAAAAAATCTGCCGTAGGGAGTGTGAAGTGGCCCTATGGCAATAGTATTAAGGCCTACGAGAAGAGAACAATAATGATATGGTGATATTAAAAACATAAAAATTTTGCCATTTCGTACAACAAGAGCCTATGGGAAATAAAATAGAGGGCCATACGATGTAAGAAAGGAGACAAGAAAAGGATCATCGAATGCAAGTTCCTATAATAGAAGGCAAGTTGTGTTATGGTGGAAGGGATTGCCTACAATTGAAAGCAAAAGTGCGCCTGCAGAGATCAAGAGGAGTGTGTATGTTGTAGTCAAACACTACCTACAAAAAATACAAGAAAACCTACAATGTAGTGATAGTGCTTATAGTAGATGATCTTGTGTAATTTGTGGCTCAATGAATTGTTTAAATACCTATAGAGGAAAAGATAAAGCCTATGGGGCATTCGGTGACAGGATAAAACAAGTGGCTATGGAGGTCCATATTGAAGCCAAACATAGCAACCTTCATTGAATACAAGGAAGTGTGACATAGAATTGCAGCTAAGAATAAAAAGCTCACCGTACTTGGTTAATACACAAGGTTAGTAGGCGGACGCATCCATTTTGCATTCATTCCATATGAAAAGCAGCAAAAATTAAAAAAAGAATAAAAGAGCAATATTATTTTGGCATGTAACACAAAGGAATATCAGTGACTTATTAAGGAGTATGCATATTCAATTACACACCATACAGGTACTTGCAAAATAGTTGAAGAAGCTGGCCGCATGACACCTAGAGGAATTTTTCAATGCATGGCAATGTGGGTAAGAAAGAGCATAACCCACCATTGCCCTAACCATTATTTTTCTTATCATTTGCAAAATGACAAAAGAATAGACAATGGATTTTGGAACAACAAAGAAGAAAGATTGGAAGATGTAGTTACAAACACCATCATTGAGTAGTTCTTTTGAAATGAACAAAGATGTAAGAGTGTTTGCTTGAGGTGTGAAGATTGTAGGAAATATAGACATAGAATCAGACAAGAAGAAGTTGAAGCCATAGCTATAGATGCAAGACTAGAAAGATACTATTACAGTACAAAATGTCACTTTTGAAGGGTTAAATGTGTGTTAGTGTAGGAAGTGGTGCTAGTAGAGACCAGAAAATGATATTATGGAACACATCAAACATGTAGAGGTAAATTGGGCAATTTAGGCACTTGTTTTTTGCAAACGAGATATTGAAGAAGTTTTGTGGATGATGATATATTCCTTCAATAGTCATAGCTACACGACTATTTTTGGATATATTGAACACACTCTCACCATCACTTTTCCAATAGTTGACTTCATGAGGGCTTTTGGCATCTTGGGAAGGAAAGGGAGAAAGATTGATACCAAGGCGAAAGAGATGTCTAGAGTGGACATGGAGAAATTAATAAATATGATTTCTAAAGACTTGAACACCCCCTGAGATGGATTTCATAGCCAACACTTCTAGTAGGTGGGAAATAAAGAAGCCTTTTCTTACATCTTGGGAGTAGCGGTGTTTGATTGATGTCATTAAGAGTAGGCTCACGAGTTCTAATTGAGCCTCTAACATTGCGCTCTCATAGATCATCCTAATGAATGGCATTAGAATGGAGTTGTATACTACTAGGCATCCCTATGACTAAGATGTATGAGTTCATGACGCTTCAGCAAAAGATGTTTTGCATGCTACATTATGCTACTCGACTCTTCCTTGGCGTCACATACATGTAGATACAACACAATGTGCACTGTAGTTAAAGCCAGAGGGTAGCATGGCACTTGATGGACCATCTATTCTCTACCGGAGATATTTGGACAAGGGAGGTTTGGAGCCAAGATAGAAGAGAAAGCATTGGGTGGTATCAGAGTTAGAGTCAAGGGAAAATGTCAACAGTGGTCGAGAGGACTTGATGAGAGTTTTGGAACAAGTGGTGGAAGCCTCCAGGTGGTTGGCGGTGATAGTCAAACAATTGATGAAAAGGCAAATACAATACATTCGGCAGTAGATACTGTTATCCTCAATTTTGTATTTGGAAAACTAGGGTAACCCTATGTAAAATTTTGTAGGGTAAATTCTCCAAGGCATTTCCTTAGTTGCTTTTTCTTGGTCTTGTGTTTGGTTTTTGGTTTACTTTTTGTCCTAGATTGATTATATTTTTAATTTGGCTCATTTCAAGGTATCATAGGCCTCAAATAGAGTTGCCTAATAAAGGTATTAAGAAATTAAGCATTCTATAGGTAGGATTTTTCGGCTCGACTCCATATCCTTGTTCAATTAAAATCTCTCATTAATGGGCTTTCTGTTGGCAGAAAGTATGGCATAGAAAGAACAAAAGACATGTTTCCAACAAATTATGCTTAATACTATAATTTAAATCATCATACTAGATCTAGTATGATAAGTTGTGGTAACAAGTAATATGTTGTGTGTAGGCTCAAGGCTAGCAAGAAATTGTGAGGCCAAGTTATCCTAAAAGAACATACGTGGTAGAAGACAAATTTTGTTAAAAAAAGAATTCTTTTGTTCTGTAATGATATGTATTTCTGTTTAAATAGAAATAAACAATCACTGCCCGAAGCTGACAGGAAGATGTTGGGTGGTGTCAAAGACTCATAGAAAATTCAATGTTTTTTTGCAGCACAACATTGACTGTTACTAAACACCTGATTAGACGTACCTACTATTATTATAACATTTATCTACAGGAAAGGGCAAGATGCAGAATTTGCTACTTTTTGTAAGGTCAATGCAGAATATACATGAAAAAATTGGAACCTTTAACTCTATAGAGAACAAAAAAATTAATTCAAACTTGCATATAAGAGATTTAATGTGTTTGAAATATTTAAGTATTATACATTTGTTTGTCATTTATTGTAAACATTTACCCTTTTACCAGATAAATGTGTTGATGAAATTCAGAAAGTAAATACATGGTTGTTTTACTGAATATCTACCACTGTACGATTAATACATTTTCCTTTGGTTGTTCCTTGAAATTTCTATAATAAGATTCTATTATAAGAGTTTGAAGACATACAAAGAAAGAAACTAAATCTCTGTATTTTGATGGAAATTGCAGAAAGTTAAGGACAGTTGGCGCATTGTGAATCATAGAGATATTATTCCCACAGTACCAAGGCTTATGGGTTATTGTCATGTGGATAAAGCAGTATATTTTGCTGCTCAAGATTTGCATGATGCAAGTGTATGTTTTCTTATCGTAATTTATTTGTGACATATTATGTTCCTTGGTGTTCCTTTATGTTTCTTTGGTCCTTTTCTCTTAATTTAAATCATAATGTTGCAGTGGATATACAATTGTGGCCTAATCTTTTAGAAAGGACACAAATGAGTCTTGGACTTAATTTCAGCAAACCAAATCATCTTTAGTAGTTCACCACTTTTTGAATGGCAACTGACAACTTTTTGTTTGCATGTGCACAAGTTCTTCTAAAAAGAAGATGCAAATATACATGCACAACTTTATTTGAAATTCAAAATGTTAAAATTATCTGAATTAATCCTTGGAAAAAGTTTGAAATTTCTAACCTGAATTGGGGAGGTTAGAAGCAAGAACAACACAATGTTGCACATCCTAATAGTTTTGGCCTAAACTAGGATAAGTATAGATGGACTTCTAAATTGAGCAGATTTCTAAGCTCCATTATTAAAGCTTGTTCTTGAACTTTACAAAAGATTTATAATTTTCAATCTTTTCTATAGAATGGTAGTACATACAATAGGAATTCACCATAAACTATGCACAATGTCTAGAGAATATTGTTAACTACTGATTTTTATTCTTTGTTCTTATGTTCTTGATTCTTGACCATACTATGTGTTAAGGCTGAGAGATGTTGTCGGTAAGTTCTATATTGTAGCCAAGAGGTAGAATTGTATCCAAAAGTGTGCGTGACGGTTGAGTCACCCCTTCGGGAAAGTATATGTACACCATTCAGAAGGGACTTTGGATGATAACCAGATCATTGGAATGAGCATAATCATATTGTAAGCATTGGAGTGCATATTGTGTATATGAATAAAGTATCTGTTTAGTGTTATATTTTTCTATACTACATGCAATTAGTATCCTTTTACCTTGTATAGTAAACATTTGGCGCCGTTGCTAGTTGAACTTGGAATGAAGGAAGTGTTATGAAGATTAATGCCGAATCTGCTTAACAAGGATAGGAATAAGATAAAAGATAAGAATGAAATACGCACAGCACAAGAAGTTTTAATATTAGCACAACAGGCAAAGCGCAGACAGAAGCTTGAGCAAATACCGATGGACACCGAGGGAGTGGAGAGCATAGACAGAGGGAGTGCATTCACCTAGCATACCGAGGAGTACCAAGGAATTGCTAGAAGAGCCTCAACAGCGATTGAATTTGGTGGAAGGGACAAGGGAGGAGTTCCTTAACTTGTATATGTCGAGGGTAGAGAATCCGAACAAAAGGGAAGTAACTCACACAGCTCGAAGTGCCGAATGAGCACGAGCATTGTAATGTCCCCGTTTTGGAGGTAATTTGTTTTAATTAATTTAATTAATTAAGTTGTCCAAAATAATGAATATTTTATGAGGATGACTAATTAATTATTTTAATTAAATAAATAAGTGGTATTAAGTTAATTATTTATAAAGTTATCAAATAAATAAATATAAAAAGATAACTTTATATTTAATTAATTTAATAAAGTGACTTGAATTATAAAATATCTTATAAAGTCACTTAATAAATAAAATAAAATAATGTTCTAGAAGTTTCTGGAGAAAGTGGAGAAAAAAGAATAAATAGGCATCCTGGGCTTCATTCTCACCATCTAGATTTGTTATTGTTGATGTTGATGTTTGATGGTTGTGGAGCCTAGAGTTTCTGCAGTTGTCCTTAACCATTGAGAACAAAAACTCTCAATTGGTGAGCAATTTTAAAGGTGTGAAATATCATTTGAATTATTGCAAAGTTGAGGAAGTTGCTTCAGACTTTCTACTTGTACTTCAAAGAAAAATTTTATGGCCCTTGGCCAAATTTTGGTGGTATCGATTTGAGGAAATCTATTGCAGATTTTGGAGACTTTTTGGAGGTTTGGAATTTCATTATTGGGTTGATTTCATTTATTGCACATTGCTGCTATAGTTACCAGTCTTTTTCAGATTTTAATGGAGGACAATTTTGCATATCATACTTATATTTTTGCTTGTATGGCCTCATTCGGGTATTGTTTCTTTGTGGGTATTTGAGCATTCATCTTGGGAGAGCTTGGCAATTGTTTTGGCATATTTTGGAGTGGCTATTAGGTTGCTGGTAAATAATTTCAGTGCTCTGATATACTATAGGAAGGGCACCATTGGCAAGACTTTTTGGTTCATAGCTCATCATTGAAGCATCCTATGGTTTTGGGTATTGTTGCATTCAATTACTAATGCCAAAACAATCATTTCAAGGACAAATTTGAGGAGCCTAGAGTCTACAGTTATTTATCTAAAGTATTGCCAGGCAAGAATAGGGGCGACACTTCAAGGGAGTCGATTTCTTCATTTGGAGGGGTCTTCGTCATCAACAAGTGTTACAATCAAGTCTTCAGCTCTTCTACAATTTGTGTACCAAGTTTCTCAATTCAATTGTTGCATATATTTTGCATTTTAGATTTCATACTAAGGTTGCATTTGTATTCAGAAAATTACATAGTTTGCATATGTTGTAATGCCAAGAGTCTTGGCCATTTCATACTAGCATTGTAGTTGACATTATATGTGCAATAAATGAGACATAAGTTGCTAGTCTGATATAGTTGTAATTGAATATGTTTTTATCATTCATGATCAGCTTATTAGTTTGCATGCCAATTGTTTGACAAAATGTCAATTGGCAGTAAGTTCTCTTTTTGACATAAATAATGTTATAATTTTGCATACCAAGTGTTTGTATTAATGCCACTTGGCTATAAGTGCATTAATGCCAACTTAGGTTGCACCTATAAAGTGTTTTTCATAGTTACTACTTGCTGTAGTTGCATATTGCAAGTAGTTCCAGTCACATATATACATTGAATATTGTCAAAATAAGTTGCACATTTATGTTAGGTCATTGTTTAGTCAATTTTGAGTCCTCTTGCAAGCATTCTCATTGATGTCAATTGAAGAAAAGAGTCATTAAAGAAAATTGAAATGTTATATCAGTCATATGACCCTTGTATGTGAAGTGTTTGACAAAATTTTCAAGGCCAAAAATCAAAAGTTTTCAATTAGATTTGAGCAGGGTCATTACAAGCGTGGAGTGAACTCTTCGTTCTCGACACACCTGATGAATGGATACAGGCAAAGAATCGAACAACTTCACTTGAGGAAGATCTTTTCTCACTAGGTAATGCGGTTGTTGGAAGTAGGATAGTTGTCCAAAGCAACGCGGTTGTACAGAACAACGTGAGTGCTTAGAATAGTGCGGGTACACAAGTACCACAGAATCAAAAGAAAGTAGCAATGGTAGGACCAAAGAAGAAATTGCCAAAGTTTAATGGTCACGGGACAGGAGATCCGATCAGACATTGCAAGACGTGTTAAACAATATGTATAGCAAATGGTGTAACGGACGAGGATGATTGGGTCCAACAATTTCCAGCCACCTTGCGGGGTGTGATAATTGATTGGTTTGCAGATGCCAATCCTCATAAATTAACTACAGGGGCAGACGTTATGAAGTTCATAGAAGAGTTCTGACTGCTAAGGGATGATAAGGAAATTGTAGCAGAAATATACAACACAAAGTAAGGAAAGAATGAAATGATCCATGTCTATGCAAGAAGGCTAAAAGAACTGGTGGGGAAGATGGAGAGCCCACTGGCTGATGGATTAAAGAAACGATGGTTTGTTGAGGGGCTATGGCCGGCTTCGAAGAAGAAAATGAAGATTGTACCTCCAGCATCATACGCAGATGCGTATAATCAAGCAATGGACCTGGAGAGTGAGCAAAAAGCAAGCAAGAAGAAGAAGCACAAATTGTTGGACTTAAACAATTCATCATTTAAAAGTAGTAGCAGCGACAAGGAATCAAGTAAGAAAGTTTGAGCGTTGCAGAAGGATATGCTACGAATGATGAAGGAATTTAAAAATGTAAAAAAGAATACTGACTCAGTGAAGGGGGATTGTGGTGTACGGATTGTGAGGAGGGCCACATAAAGGGCTCCTGCCCAGAAAAACAATTTTGTGATATCTGCCAGATTGCGGGACATTCTACAAAGGAATGCCCATTCAATATGAACTAAGTGGGACACCAACAAGTGTTACTGATGCAAGAAGTGTCCACCGGAACGAGCATGAACAATGATGCAACCTCAAGAGGATATTGCAACAATAATCGACACAGAAGGGGCGGTAATAATAATAACAATAATAATAATGGAGACCAGAGTCGGATATAGTATGACTTGAGTGGATAGTCAATGATACAATGTCGTGCGTGCAACCTCTAGGGGTACTTTGCCAGAGATTGCACCATGAAGGAAATGCTGCAGTTGTTATGCAGATGGTGTGGTCTAGGAGACCACGAAGATTCGAAATGCCCAAAGTAGGGAGTGAACTTGTTAAGCATCGAAACAGGTGATGAGGAAACACTAGCCATTATGCATGAGCAAGCAAAGAAAGCAAAGTACCTTGATGTAGAGGAAGAAAAGAGGAGCTTGCAGCAAGGATGAACAGAGTTGAAAAAACAAATGGAAATGGAAAAGATACAAACAAAGGACACTGTTGACACCTCAAAGAGGAACTTGGCCGAACAAAACATGGTAAAGCAAGTAATACAAATGAAAGTTCCTATAAAATTAAATGACCTTACAGTGCCTCAGTTGCGGATGGCGATACTGAACATGACACCACTTTCGAAAGCAACGATAGAGACAGGAAAGGATGGCAACGGAACAATTGCAACAGACCTAATGCTACTGGCACTCACAATTGGAAGACATCCAATAGGGGTAGAGATGGGTATGCTGGGAACTATTCTTACGAACACAATTATGGACAAAGGGTCAAGCATGAATGTGTTACCAGAGGATATATGAAAAAAGTTGGGACAACCTATGTTGTGGCCACCTACATTTCAGTTATTGCAGATTAGCACGAAATCAAGCCATTGGGAACCCTAATAGCCCAGCCCATAACTATTGGCACACAATCTTTTTTGTTGGATTTTGTGATCATACCGTTAAAAAGAATAGGGTATGACATGATCCTTGGATAGAGTTGACTGGTACAGGCAAAGGTGAAACATGATTGGAAATGAAATACCTTGTCCATGGAATGTGAAGGCCGAAGATTTGTAATCGACTTGCACACACAGATGATAGGTGAGGAGGTAGCGTTGTCGGATTCCGATGGCGAAAGTGGAGGGGATGACGAGGGGAAGAAGATAATGGAACCTGATGAAGAGGGAGTATTGAGACTGGAAGGAGGATCTAATGATGATGACTTGGACTCGGTGAATGGCCTACTCCATTGGTAGATGGAGGACTACAAGCTCTTTCCAAGTTGTAATATGTTGAGGGTCGATAAAGGTAATAAAGGAGAGGAAAATGAATGTCTCAAGGAATACAGAGAATCGAAAGAAGGAAAGACAGTTATGGCTAAAGTTGTAGGAAAGAACATATTGTATGGCTAGTACAAGAAGAACATATTGTACAAACCCTACAAAAGGAAAGAGTCCACTGTATGGTATACGGTGAACGGACTGCACAGAAAGAAAATGTTACACTGCACCACAGATATAGTAGAAAGGTGTCAGCAGCAAGGAAAACACATCGTATGGTCTGCATCGGAAACAAAGAGGAAGGGCTTAATAATAACTTAAGCAGTACAGAATGAAGGTTCCAGAATCAAGAATACAGTTATCGATGGCAAGGAGTGGCAACCAACGGAATTCATGGTACCAAGTTTAAGGATCACAATCGAGAACAAACTGGGAGATATGGAAAGCCTGAGGGAGAGATTGTATAACGTGAATGAATTGGATGAGCGACGACTACAAACACAATGGGCCATAGAAGTTACACAAAATAGGAGTAAGGTATGGCATGACAAGCATTAAAAGTTGAATAAATTTCAACCAAGCAAGTTAGCTTTAAAGTATAATGGGTGGAATGAGATCAAACCAGGAAAGTTCAAAGTAAGGTGGGTAAGACCGTACAAAATCTGCGAAGCCGACGATAATGGAGCAATTAAATTACGGACGCTCGACAACAAGCAAGTGCCTAATGCAGTCAATGTTTCAAAATTGAAAATCTACCATGAAAGAAATAATGCACCTGCTCTACAAACAAACAACTGAGGGACAGTATAAAAAAAATATATTAATGTATATATGTAAGATCAGTAAATGTAGATAATACATGAAGTTGAGCATGTACCTGAGTATGTGGTTCCACCATACCCCAGCACCTCGAGTGGCATACCTACAAACACCTACACGAGAAGCAATTCCAGAGGAAGACCCTTTACAAGCATAGGTGGAGGAGCCGACATAGGATGAGGGACTACCACATAGCACTGTTGAGCGGATGGCGAAAGCAATAGAGAGCACTGTGGGTGTGTAGCAATAGCATCCAATAGTGCCAAAGACAGTGATGAGAGAGGCATTCTTCACTAATATAGTAGCTCTAGCGACTCGGACTCGCCATGTAGTGGCTTCTACAGAGATACAGGTGTTGGACTCAATAGTAAAGGAGTTGGATAGAGTAGTATCCTTCATGAAATTAGGATGCCTGACTGCCTTTATAGTCTGTTTTAAAGAATGGGGATGGCTGAGTGTGGAGACTACAGAGATGCGACAAGATTGGGCCACGACGAGAAGTCCTGGTATGGAGAGCTGAGTAGAGGCTTTGACTCAGGAGATAGTGGAGATATATAAGAAGGTATATTACACCCTTTGGAGGAGCCAAGAAAATCATGTAGGAGTGGAGAGGGCTTGGGAGGAGTTAGTTGCTAGGCTTATCATGGAGAGGGCAACCTAGGAATCCAAGAGGGCAGCCTTGTTAGCCAGATAGAGTTGGCTACAAAAATTGGCAACAGAGAACAAATAGCTAGCAGCAAAGAAGGAATGAGTAGCGGACGAGAAGGAGAGAGAGCTGGGAGAGATTGCTAGGATGATGCAGTCAACTTTGGAGCTTTAGATGGAGGCTAAGGCCAAATTGAAAGTTTGGAAGGAGCAAGTGTACAAGCTACAGACAAAGCTGAATGAACTGAGAGTGCGGACGGCCACTACGCTAGGGACATATTCCTCTACTTAGTATCTATACATTGATGTAATTAGTTGTTTATTTTGAGTTTTTTTGTATTGTCATCTGGAGACGACTTTACATTTTGGGGGAGATCATGTTGTCGGTAAATTCTATATTGTAGCCGACAGGTAGAATTGTATTCGAAAGGGCGCATGACGGTTGAGTGACCCCTTTGGAAATGTATATGTACACCGTTCGGAAGGGACTTTGGATCATCACTAGATCATTGGAATGAGCATAATCATATTGTAAGCGTTGGAGTGCATATTGTGTATATGAATAAAGTATCTATTTTGTGTTATATCTTGCTATACTACATGTGATAATTGTTCTCTTACCCTGTATGGTAAACAAGAGAGAATCCTAGCACAAGCAACAAATAAGTGTTGATTTGTATATACTATATTCAACCTTATGGAAGGGCAATCAAATTTATAAACAAGAAATAATATAAACAAGAGATGTTGATGCTACCAAGAAACTTCCAGAAAAATTAGTTATGATGTTTGAGGGGTCAAACAATGGAATTTTTAGAAAACTGTCCTATCATTTGCTATGTGAGTCTTGTGACTTTTGTGACAAGAATGCTCTAATATGTTTGCCTCTGCATCTGGATTTATTGCAAGATCTATAATGAGTAGTGAGCAAGAAGGTTATGAAACATTTCGATAAGGTTTAGCAACTTCCAAGCATTGGAACTTCGATGGACTGGTTCATTGCTTGGCATGAGTGTTTTTTCAAATGATAACAGGATAATGTCTATGAGATTGATTGCAAGCGTCCAGTGAAGGGTGGTTAGTTGAGTCAAATGGATGAACTTCGTCTCTATAGTGTATGAAGGTGCTAACAATTAGATTGTGTCCAACTTCATAAAACTTTACCATTGTTGCAAGCTTCAAATCTGGGAGTGGATATGAAATATTTAGTACTAAGATTTGAACAATTTGGTGTAATTATTTTATCTAAAAATTTGTTCTAATAGGGACCTTTTAGGAAATAAAAGCCCACTTATATTTGGTTGTAAGACCAATAGTTATATATGAAAAGTAAGAAACGTGGGGTACTTGAAGAATGCATACAAATGATAAAAAGGGAAACCACATTGTGAACATTGGCACTTTTTCATTAATAAAATTTTCATCTTGTTTCTAGCACAATCTTTTGTAATGTCCCTTCTAATTTAGCCTAGTCCTTGAACTCTATTCTTAGTGATGTACTCTAAAATTGTAAGCAACTTGTTTTCTTCAACGACTTGTGTGGCAATCTGTTATATTGTGTAGATGCTTGTATGTGATATGATAGATGTATCTGACACTAATATCCTTAATTCAATGGAAGAATTAATTAATGCAAAAGTTTGATCAAACTGCTGTAGATTGTATTATTAAACTATATTCAGAATATGAGTATTTGTTCTCAATTCAACGGGTCTATAGAATGATGACCGTAGAGTTGCCTTGGAAGAGACTTCCTTGGCTGACCAATCATAATCAATATATTTGTCTACTTAGTATACTTTGAGATATTCCTCTTCGAGTTACCTTGACTGTCCAATGGTATGGATTTCTTTTCACAGATATTTTGAAATAATTGTGATGTTACAAACATAAATATCCTTCAAAATGTCTATTCGATATCTATATCCCTATCAAGCCTTGGTGATTGTATTGAGTTCTTGGTAACACTTATATGAGTGGTACATTTGGAATATGACCATAGTTGTTACTGTGCACGATTCCTACGGTAGGAATATTTTTGGCTCTGCTCACAATTATCCATGCTTTCATCTCATATTGTCAAACAGTTTCTAGGTGGAATATGTTGACTGAATTATCATTTTTTAGTCTCTCATTCTCCTGGCCAGCTATGTGGATTCTCCAAACGGAATTTTATACAAGATCTGTCCTAGATGTGCCAGCAATATTTGCCACTTCTAAAAGCTATTCTTTTATGTACGTATTATCAACGCTTAAAATTCCTGAAGTTGCATTGAAGTTCAATTAGTTGATGGGTATTGAGTTGTTATTATATTGTCCCATGGATATGTTACGTAGGTGGTCTAGGTATCAGTTTTAAGATTCCCGCAGTTGTAAATCTCTCCTACCAAACACGTCCGATATTGAGATTGCAATAACATGATATCAAGGGTTAGTAATCTGTTACAAGGAAAGTGTTGTCTGATTTCCTTCAACATCAGGTGTTGTTTGTTTGGCTCACTCCTTTCCTGTTGCACATGAGTCTTCTTATTGCTTGGCTGAGATCATACTTCACTGATTCAGTTCTGCCCTTCGTTTTCCTCTTGTACTTGTCTTATCCTTTCTTGGTCTATCAATGGTAGCTATTCTGATCGCAGATGGCTTTATTGTCTATTTTCTCAATGCAGTGTATTTTCTGCTTCTAAGCTCCTTTCTGTATCCCTCCTTTTTCCAATATTTATCCCATCCTTATATATGCGAGAGTGTTAATAGTCGTGGCTATTCATATTATATATTTGATCTTTTAATACAAAATTAATGTATTATTAAACTTCAATGATAATACGAATGTGTATTATATGAATTATTTATATTTAAGTTTTGAATCTTTATATATATATATTGATGATCATATCACTACTTTGTTTATAATTGTTTTTATCATTTATTGTAGTGATATTATTATTTAGTAATAATAATATTAAAACATTATACTCATTAAGTATATTATTTTTATTTTCATCTTCATGTTTTAATTCATTTATATGTCATGATAATAATATCATTTATTTTAATATATTATATCTTTATTGCATTATAATGTTTTCTATAATATTCTTCTATTATCATTATATTGATAATATAATTAATAAGTATTATTATAATTTATTTACTCATTTTTATTATTATTTTGTTATTATTTAATTCTATTGAAGGAAAATAGGGTACATGACAGTCCACCCTTCCTCAAGTTGCTTATCCTCAAGCAATGTGATCCTTCAATGTGAATGGTTGATATGAACCCAATGATCCTGAAATGTCAATACCAACTTGGGGTGAGAAGTGTAATATATTTACAAATATAAATTTATAACATCAAAAGAATATAATAATGAAAATTTCTAAGTGTAAATCAAAGATGAAACTTATTTGGATTGTAATGCAGTACTTGTGATTTCCTCTGTTAGGTGTAGATTTTTTCTTGGATGAGTGAATCTTCAAGTATATAAAATTTTCATCTAAATTTCTTTTTAGAAATTACTACATTTATTTAGAATGTCCTCTTAGTTTCAACGTTCAACATTCATTAAATATCCTTTTGATCCAATCTTGAGAGAATGTTCGTAATCTCAATGCTTGCTAATAATGTCCATGGTGCATTGACACTCACTAGGAACATTCATGCTTTTATCTACTCAAAGATGATGTTTCTGATTCTTGGCAGTCACTAAGAAACCATATACTAGGATATATGAAAACATAAAGCATGCACAAAATATATATAATTAGTGTATGAAGACATGATGCTGACACAAAGTATACACATTAATGCATGAAGACACGATGCATACACATGTTAAAAAAATTTGGTAGATTCTTTCCTCTAATTACCATTTTCATGCTACCGGAATTAGTGGTGACTAGCTCCTAGACAAATAGACCTACATCATATGTTAGTACTCCAAAGCCATGATAAGAATTTTATTCAATCTTGTAAGTCATTAACTTAAAAGATCCTAATTCCTAATTTAAGCCCTTCCTAAGGAGAGACTGTGATCAAATGTTTAGCTCCTAGGGGAGTGCTTCCTAGGGTTCTAATTAATAGAATAGCTCTCCACTAAGCACCATTGTCTCACGATATTTCTCTTTAAGACCTTATGGATAATCAATTTTGATATATCCATCCTGCCTAGGAGGGAGTTGTTCCTCATCCTAGGCCTTATGGATACCCAATCTGGGTGTATCCATCCTTACATATGCATATGATTTTCCTTAATAGTATATATTGTCCTTCAAAGAATATTGGATTCCCTGCCTTACTTCCTTAAGAATATTCATTTATAGAATATTTTTCAAAGTCCTTTAGAGAGGTTATCTCTCTGCCTTAATTCCTTATGCATTATTTTCCGCTTGATAGTGCCTACTTGGAGTAGTCTATTTGTTCTTTCTCTCGATCTCAATAGATTCAATGTTCTAAAAGAATTTATCATCAATTGCAAGAAATCACAAGATTAGTGATTGGCCTTATATATATTGATTGGTGTTCTTGTTGTATCCTTTTCAGTTCCATCTAAACATTGTTGAATTATCGATTCCTCTTACTTGGATCCTTCGCTTGAGTTTGCATTGCTACTCATCTTCTATCTTTTGTATATGCCGACATACATGTTTTGTCTTCTTTGATCTCTTCTTCCACATCTTCTATTTCAGGGAAGTGTCTTGTAACTCCAATTGTAATGAGTTCTTGGATATGGAAGATTGATATGTTTGACTTAATCCCCTTATGATGGCAGAGTTATATATAAATCGTGTTAATGTGTTGATTGATTATTGGCACCACTGATAGTAAATGATTTCTGAATGACAATCTGATAGAATATGTGTTGTCTTCCCTATTTGTAATGTCTCTTTATTTAAATTCCTTTATTTTATTGTTGATAAATTATCGAACCATTAGTTTGAATAGAAGGTTTCTCTACATCACCTTATGTTATACCAGCATGTCAATGCAATGGATTCCTCAAATTAATATGATCTACCCTGTTCATATTGGATCAATTTGACTTCCAATTATATAAATGTTGTCAGGTGTGTCAAATTGAAATGTGTACTTGTTGAGGACATTCTTAGGCTATTGGCGGATGATGTTGAGGTTGTTGTGGATGATTATCTAAGTTGGAAATTCCCTTGTATTCATTAGAAATTACTTTCTTGAAGATCTGACATTGTATGTAATATGTTTATTATTATATCAAATGTTGAGTGTATATCTTTTTTCCATTTACCTCTCCGATGATAATTTTTGTTCTTATATGATGATCATTATTTAAGGTTCACCCTAGAGGATGGCAAGATCATGCTCTGATACCACTGTACTGTCCCTTCTAATTTAACCTAATCCTTGAACTCTATTCTTAGTTATGTATTCTAAAATTGTAAGCAACTTGTTTTTTTCAACGACTTGTGTGGCAATCTATCGTATGGTGTAGATGCTTGTATGTGATATGATGGATGTATCTGACACTAGTATCCTTAATTCAATGAATCTAGTCAATGGAAGAATTAATTAATGCAAAAGTTTGATCAGACGACTGCTGCAGATTGTATTATGAAACTATATTCTGAATATGAGTATTTGTTCTCAATTCAACGGGCCTATAGAATGATGACCATTTAGTTGCCTTGGAAGAGACTTCCTTGGATAACCAATCATAATCAATATATTTGTGTACTTAGTATACTTTGAGATATTCCTCTTCGGGTTATTTTGATTGTCCAATGGTATGGATTTCCTTTCATAGATATTTTGAAATAATTGTGATGTTACACACATAAATATCCTTCAAAATGTCTATTCGATATCTATATCCCTATCAAGCCTTGGCGATTGTATTGAGTTCCTGGTAACGCTTACATGAGTGGTACGTTTGGAATATGACCATAGTTGTTACTGTGCACAATTCCTACGATAGGAATATTTTTGGCTTTTCTCACAATTATCCCTTCTTTTGTCTCATATTGTCATATAGTTTCTAGGTGGAATATGTTGACTGAATTATCATTTTTTAGTCTCTCATTCTCCTGGCTAGCTATGTGGATTCTCTAGTAAACAGAATTTTATACAAGGTCTGTCCTAGATGTGCCAACAATATTTGCCACTTCTAAAAGCTATTCTTTTATGTACATATTATCAATGCTCTAATTCTTGAAGTTGCATTGAAGTTCAACTAGCTGATGGGTACTGAGTTGTTATTATATTGTCCCATGGATATGTTATGTAGGTGGTCTAGATATCAGTTTTAAGATTCCCGTAGTTGTAAATCCCTCCTACCAAACATGTCTGATATGAGATCGCAATAACATGATATCAAGGGTTACTAATCTATTACAAGGAAAGTGTAGTCTGATTTCCTTCAACGTCAAGTGTTGTTTGTCTGGCTCACTCCTTTCCTACTGCACGTGAGTCTTCTTATTGCTTGGATGAAATCATACTTCACTGATTCAGTTCTGCCCTTCGTTTTCCTCTTGTACTTATCTTATCCTTTCTCGGTGTATCGATGGTACCTATTCTGATCGCAAATGGCTTTATTGTCTATTTTCTCAATGCAGTGTATTTTCTACTTCTAAGCTTCTTTCTGTATCCCTCGTTTTTCAAATATTTATCCCATCCTTAATATTCAAGAGTGTTAATAGTCGTGGCTATTCATATTATATATTTGATCTTTTAATACTAAATTAATGTATTATTAAACTTCAATTATAATACAAATGTGCATTATATGAATTATTTATATTTAAGTTTTGAATCTTTATATATATATATTGATGATCATATCACTACCTTGTTTATAATTGTTTTTATCATTTATTGTAGTGATATTATTATTTAGTAATAATAATATTGAAACATTATCCTCATTAAGTATATTTTTTAAATTTTTATCTTCATTTTTTAATTCATTTATATGTCATGATAATAATATCATTTATTTTAATATATTATATCTTTATTGCATTATAATGTTTTCTATAATATTCTTCTATTATCATTATATTGATAATATAATTAATAAGTATTATTATAATCTATTTACTCATTTTTATTAATGTTTTGTTATTATTTAATTCTATTGAAGGAAAATAGGGTACATGACAATCCACACTTCCTCAAGTTGCTTATCTTCAAGCAATGTGATCGTTCAGTGTGAATGGTTGATATGAACCCAATGATCCTGAAATGTCAACAACATGGGGTGAGATGTGTAATATATTTACAAATTTAAATTTTTTAAATCAAAAGACTATAATAATGAAAATTCCTAAGAGTAAATCAAAGATGAAACTTATTTGGATCGTAATGTAGTACTTGTGATTTCCTCTGTTAGGTGTAGATTTTTTCTTGGATGAGTGAATCTTCAAGTATATAAAATCTTCATCGAAGTTTCTTTCTAGGAATTACTACATTTATTTAGAATGTCCTCTTAGTTTCAACATTCAACATTCATTAAATATCCTCTTGATCCAATCTTGACAGAATGTTCGTAATCCCAGCGCTTGCTAATAATGTCCATGGTGCATTGAGACTCACTAAGAACATTCATGCGTTAAATACTCAAAGATGATGTCTCTGATTCTTGGCACTCACTAAGAAATTGTATAATAGGATATATGAAAACATAAAGCATGCACAAAATATATATAGTTAGTGTATGAAGACATGATGCTGAAACAAAGTATACACATTAATGCATGAAGACACGATGCATACGCATGTTTAAAAACTTTGGTAGGTTCCTTCCTCTAAGTACCATTTTCATGCTACTGGAATTAGTAGTGACTAGCTCCTAGACAAATAGACCTGCATCATATGTTAGTACTCCAAAGCCATGATAAGAATTTTATTCAATCTTGTGAGTCATTAACTTAAAAGATCCTAATTCCCAATTTAAGCCCTTCTTAAGGAGAGACTATGATCAAATGCTTAGCTCCTAGGGGAGTGCTTCTTGGGGCTCTAATTAATAGAATAGCTCTCCACTAAGCACCATCTTCTCACGATATTTCTCTTTAAGACCTTATGGATAATCAATTTTGATATATCCATCCTTCCTAGGAGGGAGTTGTTCCTCATCCTAGGCCTTATGGATACCCACTCTGGGTGTATCCATCCTTACATATGCATATAATTTTCCTTAACAGTATATATTGTCCTTCAAAGAATACTGGATTCCCTGCCTTACTTCCTTAAGAATATTCATTTATAGAATATCTTTCGAAGTTCTTCAGAGAGGTTATCTCTCCGCCTTAATTCCTTATGCATTATTTTCCACTTGATAGTGGCTACTTGGAGTAGTCTATTTCTTCTTTCTCTCGATCTGAATAGATTTAATGTTCTGAAAGAATTTATCATTAATTGTAAGAAATCACAAGATTAGTGATTGGCCTTATATATATTGACTGGTGGTCTTCTTGTGTCCTTTTTAGTTCCATCTATAAACATTGTTGAATTATCAATTCCTCTTACTTGGATCCTTTGCCTGACTTTGCATTGCTACTCATGTTCTATCTTTTGTATATGCTGACATACATGTTATGTCTTCTTTGATCTCTACTTCCACATCTTCTATTTCAGGGAAGTGTTCTTGTAACTCCAATTGTAATGAGTTCTTGGATATGGAAGATTGATATGTTTGACTTAATCCCCTTATGATGGCAGAGTTATATATAACTCATGTTGATTTGTTGATTGATTATAGGCCACCACTGATAGTAAATGATTTGTGAATGACAATCTGATATAATATGTTGTCTTCCCTGTTTGTAATGTCGCTTTATTTAAATTCCTTTATTTTATTGTTTATAAATTATCAAACCATTACTTTGAATAGAAGGTTTCTCTACATCACATTAGGTTATACCGGCATGTCAATGCAATGGATTCCTCAAATTAATATGATCTACCCTGTTCATATTGGATTGATCCAACTTCCAATTATATAAATGTTGTCAGGTGTGCTGAACTAAAATGTGTAGTCGCTGAGGACATTCTTAGGCTATTGGCGGAAGATGTGAGGTTGTTGTGGATGATTATCTAAGTTGGAAATTCCCTTTTATTCATTAGAAATTACTTTCTTGAAGATTTGACATTGTATGTAATATGTTTATTATTATATCAAATGTTGAGTGTATATCTTTTTTCCATTTTCCTCTCCGATGATAATTTTTGTTCTTATATAATGATCATTATTTAAGGTTCACCCTAGAGGATGGCAAGATCATGCTCTAATACCACTGTACTGTCCCTTCTAATTTAACCTAATCCTTGAACTCTATTCTTAGTGATGTATTCTAAAATTGTAAGCAACTTGTATTTTTCAACGACTTGTGTGGCAATCTGTCATATGGTGTAGAGGCTTGTGTGTGATATGATGGATGTATATGACACTAGCATCCTTAATTCAATGAATCCAATCAATGGAAGAATTAATTAATGCAAAAGTTTGTTTAGACAACTGCCGCAGATTGTATTATTAAACTATATTCTGAATATGAGTATCTGTTCTCAATTCAACAGGTCTATAGAATGATGATCATTTAGTTGCCCTGGAAGAGACTTCCTTGGATAACCAATCATAATCAATATATTTGTGTACTTAGTATACTCTGAGATATTCCTCTTCGGGTTACTTTGACTGTCCAGTGGTATGGATTTCCTTTCCCAGATATTTTGAAATAATTGTGATGTTACACACATAAATATCCTTCAAAATGTCTATTCAATATCTATATCCCTATCAAGCCTTGGCAATTGTATTGAGTTCTTGGTAATACTTATATGAGTGGTACATTTGGAATATGACCATAGTTGTTACTAACTTACTGTACATGATTCCTACGGTAGGAATATTTTTGGCTCTTCTCACAATTATCCCTTCTTTCGTCTCATATTGTCATACAGTTTCTAGGTGGAATATGTTGACTGAACTATCATTTCTTAGTCTCTCATTCTCTTGGCCAGCTATGTGCATTCTCCAATAAACAGAATTTTATATAAGATCTGTCCTTGATGTGTGTCATGTCCCCAATTTCTGCCCTTCCTTAGTGACAACATTTCTAGAAGGGTTGATCTATTATCTGGTTCCCTTAGGCCAACAGAGCATAGAGGGAACCAACCCAGGGGCTTTGAGAGTCATGCATGAGCTTCCCAAGTAGTTTGGAGCAGTAGAAAATAGTTTCCTACAATTTAGGAGGGATTCCTAATTTGTAGGGATTGACTAGGAGTGGTCTAGGAAGCATTTGGAGACCTCGGCGAACGTTTTGGAAACTTAGAGTGCATCTCCTATTTTTTAGGAGGAACTCCCAATTCAGTGACAGTTCTCTCAGAGGTGCACACAGTAGGGGAGAGTCATTGGGACTCAATTTTGGTTGATTGGAGTTGTCTCCTTTTTAGGAGCGTCCCTAGATTTTAGGGATGGACTGCCAGTTGACCCATCTTGTTCAGCATTAGTCACAGACAGGTGACAAGGTTAGATTCATGTTTGATTGGTCATTTTGGATCTTTTGGGACCATTTGGGAAATATTTTAATAAATTTAAATATTTCCTAAGTTGGTGATTAAATAAATTAAATAAGGTTAAGTTTTAGCCATTTTGGAGTAATAAGGGGTTTTTTGGCCTCATCTGAATGCGCAAGCTCGTTGGAAAGGTCTCAAAATTCTCTAAATCTTTCTCTTTGGTCTCAAGGCATTTCAATGAATGGAATTCTATCTATGAGAAAAAAGGTCATTTTTTAGTAACATGACCACTTTAAAATAAGAAATTATAACATTTTCACTATGCAACACCACTTGGAGACACTTAGGGTTTGATTTGCAATTGAGAGGGGGTTATAAGGAGATGGAAGCTTCATTCTAAGATTATCTTTTGCATATTGAAAAACTTGTTTTTGTGAATTGGCTCTGAGAGAGCAATTCTTCATCTGGGATGCAAACCCCAGGTTTTGGATTGGCTGGGACATAGCCCTCAGCAGTTATTGGCATTGGATTCTTCAGACAGTGTGTATTGCTATCAGGGATAGAGTACGCCATTCTTTATTGTGGATTCAAATTGCAGATTTATGGTTTCAGCATCGCAGATTGATTCTTTCAACTAGGACGTGATTCCTTGTAGTCTTAGGGCTGCCATTTGCAGCAGTTTGGCATCATTGTTAGATGTAAGCTCCTTGGAACTGCATTGAATATATTATTTGGCTTTATAAATCAGAAATCTACCTGGTACGATTTATAGCAATTCTGATTTGGCTCTATGCTCTTATTTATTTTCAGTCTCCTCTCATGTTTATTGTTCATTATTCATTACTATTGTGAAAACTATCCAAAAACACAAAACAAAAAACAAAACTTTCTGCAACTTCTGTCTATTCTCAAAGACCATCAAAGAAATCACAGGAAAATATAGTTTATTAATTTAAAAACTACAGCAGATCAGCAAGGGCATCCATCAGGGATCTTTCAGTGGTATCAGAGCCTACATCCTGCCAGCCTGTAGGGTTTGTCAGAAATTGTCACAACAGATTTTTGCATCTGGGTATTGGATAAAAAGTTTTGATAATTCATTTTAGCATCTGGGTACTAGCTTAAAAGTTTTGATAATTCATTTTGGCATTTTGGTATTGGATAAAAGGTTTTGATAATTCATATTAGCAGTACAGGGTTGATTTTTGCTCTGGCATGTTAGTTTCAATTGGTTAGCGTGGTAGTTCATTATGGCAAAATTGTTAAGAGATATAACCCTATGGAAAGAATGGGAACAGTGACAACAAAAATTCAAGCTTCAATTGCAGCAGTTCAATGATTCTATGTCAAGGAAATTTGGACATGCTAGTGGATCATCATCTTCTTCTAAAAAGGATCCATTGCCACTAGACAAGAAAACGGAAGTAATTAGCATACTTGAGGAGTATAATACTCTTCCTCAATATGTTAGGGAGAACTTTCATTTTAAAGATTACATTGACATGCATCCAAAAATTTGTCATAAGGTTAAGCTTGCAAAAAAGGAATACCATGCCATAGTTGATGATATGTTTTCATGTGAGACAGAAGATTTGCGTCAACCTATCCATGTTCATGATAAAAGCACCATAATGGATCAGTCACTTGCAGGGTATGCAGAAGAAAGGCATGAAGAGGTGTTATCATTTGAGTTGTAGCCTATGGAAAACAAAAATCAGTCATCATGTGGGATTCCTAAAGAAGAAATAACTCTAGATCAGGAGGAGACACATTGCACACCATTGATTCATCAAGTTGATCACAAAATGGAAGAGATTACAATCATGGATCAGTCCATTAGGGATGCTAAAAGCATGTCTCCAAGGTCTGATACCTATTCCAATTTTTGCAACAGTAGCTCTAGTCATGTGGTATCATCCATTTCACATGAAGGTAATGATGTTGTTGAGTCTTCCTATGATGGTACTAAGGTTAAGTGTGTTGCACATGAGATTTATATTATGGATTCAAACCACAAAGGTTCTGATTGTGTTTACCCCACCTTGGAAGATATGAAAAAGGCTCAAGAGACTTGCAATGGATGGTCACATAGAGCTAAGAAGGCCAAGATGCTTGCTGCCCACGCAAGACAACACTTACAAGAGGTCAAGGAAAGATGCAATCAGCTTGATAATGCAAGAAGACAACGAGAGTCATACATTAGATCCTTATTTCTTCCAAGGGAAGAAAGTGAGGATGTTGAGCATACAAGGGAAGAGCTTCTTGAGGTAAGTCCACAAGAAGAGCATGTTGAGATGTGTGAAAAGGAAAAGAGTTATAATTTAGAAAAATCAGTTTGGTCTAGTTTGCATCATGAAGTTTATGACGTTCCTCTTTTAAAGAGCCCCTTAAAGGCTCCAAACAATGATGATATTAGTTTCACACTTGATGGACCAGCCACAAGTGTTATTTTCATTTGTGTGGAATGGAACATTATTGATTCTGATTTAGTTAGTCATGCATCATCTACAATGGAAGGACAATTGTTAAGATCATATGAATCATCTTCTCTTAAAAAGATGATTAGGGAGACTAAGAGGCTGTTTACTAAGAAGATATTGCATTTTGATAATGTTTGGTTTGTTTGGCATACTACACCTTGGAGTTTGTTAGTAATGGAAAACATATCAGTTATGGAGATAAAGGTATGGATCAGATTTTGGGCAGCTAAGGCAGTTAATGGGACATATTATATTCGTTTGAACACACCCCATGGACCAGCACCTCTAGAGGAGTCACCTACCTTGGAAGGAGAGGCAAGAGAAGACCGCAAAAACATTGTGGAAAGGTATGAACATACTTCTGATTTTCTGACTTTGAACAGCAATTCTCTTTCATCTCATGAGTCAAACTTTGAACCTTGGGTTGGTTACATTCAAGTTGGGGTGTTCAAGTGTGAAGTTGATCCTTCGCTACCAAGAGTTGATGATATATTAAGTTGCATACCTAGTGGACCAGCCACAAAGAGTCTATCTTTGTTGAGAATTAGAAACATCTCTCATTCATCAATGAGTTTATCACCTCTTCCATATGATAGGGCAGAGATGTACCTTTTGATTGAAGATTCAGACTTTTTAAATATTACATTGGGCTTTCAAGATCAGAATATAAGGGACTTCGTTGATTACATGGTTAAACAAAACATTTACTTAACAACCTTTAATGAAGGCACACTAATTTGTGGAAATATAGGTAAAGTTGCAGCAGCTGTTTGGAGGACTTGGAAAAGTATTCAACAAACTTTCCTTGCCGATGATTGGCTTATATGTGAATTCCTAATAGCATTGGTCGTTGGTAGTAATTGTGACTTCATTTGGAGTGAAGTTCTTAGTTGGTTAGATGAGGTACAGTTTCACAATAGCAACATAATGAGTATCAACATGCCGGAGGGGTGTGTCAGTGCAAAGATTTGGGATCTTGGTATCAACATGTGTTGGGTATTTCTTCAGTGGATTCATGTTGAGTTGCTTCACTTTTGGTATACAGATGTTTACATCAGAGTAGCGTAGTGGTTGGGTGAAGCAACATTTCTCAGATCGATATGGGATTCAAGAATTGATAATCCTACAATGTTGGGTACAAATGACACATGCTTTGGTTTTTCTCATGATGGCATACATACTTCATCTTCGAGTTTGTCATCTACATCCATTGATATGGCGGTGGTATCCTTGTTGATTGGTGACTCCATAGTCTTCGATTCCTTATGGACTAGTGGCTATCCAAGCTGTAATCATTTACTACTTGACTTGGCATTGACTACATCCATGATTCAGTATGAGGGCATTGAGGAATGTTTCTTTGGGACATTTGTTGTTTGGCATTGGTATGATGACGTCTATGATATCATTCGAGTTTCTGGTCAGAATTATAGCAGCATTGTTAGGTGGTCATTTGGGTTGGAATACTGGTTTATGGGAGTTCACTTTCACACCTTGCTGGTTTGCTTCATTGTATGTATGTTTCATGGAGTGTGGTTGAGATACTTCTTCATCTCATTCAGCACATTTGGTATTTTGGTTTGGGATCCGAGCCCTGGTCTCGTTGATACATTGGTGCTTCAGGGTCCTAATGAATTGCTTCACAACTTGTGGTTCACTAATATTTATATCAGAGTGACGAAGCGTCAGCATGGTGGTTCCCTTTTGAGGCGGATTTGGAATCCTGGAATCACTTGGATTTGCAGTGCAATAGTTGAGGATGTTGAAGCCAATGTAGGCTTACTAGAGTTTTCGCCTTTAGTGTTCCAGTTTGGTTCTTTCAGAGAGCAGTTCATTGAGGAGTTGACAGAGTTAGTACAGTATTTGATTGCTCTTCCTTCAACGGGTTTTCAGGAGGTTACTTGTTTGGGTGCAGTGCAGGACAGTGTTTCTAGAAGATGGAACTACAAACCTTCCAGGATGGCTTGGGGCCCTGGGATCATTCTTGGTTATGGTATAGACTTGCCTGATGTTTGCGGAGTTGGATTGACATTGCTTGAGGACAAGCAATCTTTGGGAAGGGAGGACTGTCATGTCCCCAATTTCTGCCCTTCCTTAGTGACAACATTTCTAGAAGGGTTGATCTATTATCTGGTTCCCTTAGGCCAACAGAGCGTAGAGGGAACCAACCCAGGGGCTTTGAGAGTCATGCATGAGCTTCCCAAGTAGTTTGGAGCAGTAGAAAATAGTTTCCTACAATTTAGGAGGGATTCCTAATTTGTAGGGATTGACTAGGAGTGGTCTAGGAAGCATTTGGAGACCTCGGCGAACGTTTTGGAAACTTAGAGTGCATCTCCTATTTTTTAGGAGGAACTCCCAGTTCAGTGACAGTTCTCTCAGAGGTGCACACAGTAGGGGAGAGTCATTGGGACTCAATTTTGGTTGATTGGGGTTGTCTCCTTTTTAGGAGCATCCCTAGATTTTAGGGATGGACTGCCAGTTGACCCATCTTGTTCGGCATCAGTCACAGACAGGTGACAAGGTCAGATTCATGTTTGATTGGTCATTTTGGGTCTTTTGGGACCATTTGGAAAATATTTTAATATATTTAAATATTTCCTAAGTTGGTGATTAAATAAATTAAATAAGGTTAAGTTTTAGCCATTTTCGAGTAATAAGGGGTTTTTTGGCCTCATCTGGATGCGCATCCTATGGTGTGATAGCTCGTTGGAAAGGTCTCAAAATTCTCTAAATCTTTCTCTTTGGTTTCAGGGCATTTCAGTGAATGGAATTCTATCTATCGTTAGAAAGGTCTCAAAATTCTCTAAATCTTTCTCTTTGGTCTCAGGGCATTTCAGTGAATGGAATTCTATCTATGAGGAAAAAGGTCATTTTCTAGTAACATGACCACTTTAAAATAAGAAATTATAACATTTTCACTATGCAACACCACTTGGAGACACTTAGGGTTTGATTTGCAATTGAGAGGGGGTTATAAGGAGATGGAAGCTTCATTCTAAGATTATCTTTTGCATATTGAAAAACTTGTTTTTGTGAATTGGCTCTGAGAGAGCAATTCTTCATCTAGGACGCAAACCCCAGGTTTTGGATTGGCTGGGACGTAGCCCTCAGCAGTTATTGGCATTGGATTCTTCAGACAGTGTGTATTGCTATCAGAGATAGAGTACGCCATTCTTTATTGTGGATTCAAATTGCAGATTTATGGTTTCAGCATCGCAGATTGATTCTTTCAACTAGGACGTGATTCCTTGCAGTCTTAGGGCTGCCATTTGCAGCAGTTTGGCATCATTATTGGATGTAAACTCCTTGGAACTGCATTGGATATATTATTTGGCTTTATAAATCAGAAATCTACCTGGTACAATTTATAGCAATTCTGATTTGGCTCTATGCTCTTATTTATTTTCAGTCTCCTCTCATGTTTATTGTTCATTATTCATTACTATTGTGAAAACTATCAAAAAACACAAAACAAAAAACAAAACCTTGTGCAACTTTTGTCTATTCTCAAAGACCATCAAAGAAATCATAGGAAAATATAGTTTATTAATTTAAAAACTACAGTAGATCAGCAAGGGCATCCATCAGGGATCTTTCAATGTGCCAACAATATTTGCCACTTCTAAAAGCTATTCTTTTATGTATGTATTATCAATGCTCTAAATTCCTTAAGCTGCATTGAAGTTCAACTAGTTGATGGGTATTGAGTTGTTATTATATTGTCCCGTGGATATGTTATGTAGGTGGTCTGTATATCAGTTTTGAGATTCAATCCCTCCTACCAGACACGTCCGATATGAGATTGCAATAACATGATATCAAGGGTTGGTAATCTGTTACAAGGAAAGAATTGCCTGATTTCCTTCAACGTTAGGTGTTGTTTGTCTGGCTCACTCCTTTCCTGCCATGCGTGAGTCTTCTTATTGCTCGGATGAAATCATAATTCACTGATTCAGTTCTGCCCTTCATTTTCCTCTTGTACTTGTCCTATCCTTTCTTAGTGTATCAATGGTAGCTATTCTGATCGCAGATGGCTTTATTGTCTATTTTCTTGATGCAGTGTATTTTCTGCTTCTAAGCTCCTTTCAGTATCCCCCCCTTTTCCAATATTTATCCAATCCTTATATATCCGAGAGTGTTAATAGTTGTGGCTTTTCATTTTATATATTTGATCTTTTAATCATAAATTAATGTATTAATAAACTTTAATGATAATACGAATGTGCATTATATGAATTATTTATATTTAAGTTTTGAATCTTTATATATATATATATATTGATGATCATATCACCACCTTATTTAATATTTTTTTTAATCATTTATTGTAGTGCCATTATTATTTAGTAATAATAATAGTAAAACATTATATTCATTAAGTATATTATTTTTGTTTTTATCTTCATTTTTTAACTCATTTATATGTCCTGATCATAATATCAATTATTTTAATATATTATATCTTTATTGCATTATAATGTTTTCTATAATATTCTTCTATTATCATTATAATGATAAATTATATAATTAATAAATATTGTTATAATTTATTTACTCATTTTTATTATTATTTTTTTATTATTTAATTCTATTGAAGGAAAATAGGGTACATGACAACTTCTTTCTTTTTGCTGGTATAAGATATCTTAAATTATCTATCTTGACAAATTTTACATATTTTTCTCTGGATTAAAATCATTGAGTTCTTTTCTCACTTTCTAGTTTCTAAAATAAAAATCAATTTTCTTGAATCCAGGGCTCTCTTATGTTGGTTCCAGACAGAGAAACTAATTCACTGTAATGATATATATTCATTTGCCTTTATAACCATGCAGGAAAGTTTTTGAAATATATTTATATCCATTTGATTAAAATATTTTTTGGAGGTAGAAAACTTGTTTTTGTGTTAAGTGTTGTCATCACATGCTAGGTTTGTGGTCCTCTCTTAAGTTGGTTTGGACAAATAATCTTTCCATCAATTTGATTTTGTTTGATCACAAATTTATGGCCAAAATGTGCTTTTGTGTAACAAAATCTAGCAATTTTAAAACCGATGTGCAGCCTTGCTAAGTGCATGAAAACATATTTTCCAATTTGTATGTTGTATTTTCAGAATAATATTTTTAAGTCATCTTTTGTAGCTAACGTGTTAAGAAACAATAATGTCAATGATAGTTATTCAATATAATCTTATTAATTATCACTGGACATTTCTAATAGGTGGAAGCTGCAGTACTGGAGGATGCATATCAAGCAGATGTCATTGGAGAGTCTACACCTGACACACTTTTTAGCGAGTTTGTATGCACATTACAATAGCAAATTTGGTCTAATGATTGTATCTAGAGATGAAATTGGATGATACACAATGAAATTTGGCATTACATTTGAAAAGGGTAGAATAATGGTTTAAGTGCAGACGGATAGAGTTAGGTCTTTATTAAAACATACATTAAAATATAAAAAAATATATTATCCTAATATGAAAGGAAACGAGCATAATTTTTTGTCTCATTTTGACAATTCATGTTAAGAGGTATATTATATATTCAAAAAGAAAACTAAGTTTCCTACAGTTTTATGATTGCCATTTTTCGAGTCATGCTTGTATAATTTATTTGATGCTAATGCTATTTGGTTAGAAGTAATGCAACTCCCTTAATAAATCATAGGAAGATTAGGAAGTTGAAGCTAGTGCCACAAGATCATCCAATGGCTCTCATATCACTAAGCTTCATATCCTCCCCAGGTCATACTTTTTATAGATTAAAGATCTTTAATATTGTTGTAGGAAAAGGAAACATAATATAATAACACACAAATACTGAACTGCATATATTTCACTATAAACATCTAGTAAACCACCCTTTTATCTCACGTGGATGCTAAGTTCTAACATTCTTTAAAGGGTATGGCTAGTTAATAAATTAAACTAGAATATTTGCACTAAATATCAAGCTTTAAAACTATTTTTCTCTTCAATAAGAAAAGCTAGGCATTTTTATAGGATTGTTTATTAATAAAAATCTAGGTGGCTCTCATTCTGTTCTGAATCAGATCAAGTCAGTGACATCAGCATACTGTAATCTACAGCCTACTTTTTAATGTCAAATTGTGTAGTGCTACAACAAACAGTAAACTCTGAAATGCACAGTTTCATTAACCATTCTTCTGTTACAATGAGATTTAACAACAAATATGAATCATACAATTAAATAGGAACGTTTGCAATAATACTCAAATGAATACAGCTCTGATAAATTAATATTGTAAAGTGCCTACAAGCTACAAATGCAGTTTAAGACTGATACAGAGTTTGCATAGCAGTATATTAATTGAAACAACCCCAGATGGTTAGATCAACTCAAAATGACAATGCAAACATACCCATTTTCAGTAGTTATAAAAGTCTGAAAATGATCTAAAAACTGCAAACTGTAACTCCAAACAGTGACAAAACCTTTGTAAATCCTAACAGCTCCAACTCCAAATTATCATTTATGAATAGAGGGACGAGAGGTGCCCAAACATCTGAAAGTAAAGCCTATAAATCCTAGGCATTTTGCCTTTACAAACCCACGGTCCTCTCTAGAAGTAGTATAGTAATATGGTCAGTGATGGAAGAGTATGGCTAGTATTTTGGATCAACTTTTGGTGGATCTTCAATGTTAGGGTTTGATCTGTTTCACCTTAGGCACTATTGATGTGTATTAGGCTGTATTACTCATTCCAATGTCATCTAAGCTGTTTTCACACACACAATCCTCTAGGGTGGCAAAACAAGTGCCTTTGACACCACTATAACATACACTATATATATATTTTTAAAAGTAGTTGAATGCTACAGAAAACAATGGACTCTAAAACACACCACATTCAGTTGCCAGTTTGTGTTCAGGGATGGACTCAGATTCGGGTTCAGGTTCATAGGTTTGGGGAAAATATAAATTCAATGTGGGTTTGTGGGAGGATATATTGCAAAGCTAAATCATTTCATAGTATGAATAAATGTTGCTTGATCATTGATCAATGCCAAATGTCAAAGATAAACATTGAATACTCATTCATTAATCTATGTTCATGAATCTAAAGAAAATCGTACATTGAATTACTAAATTGCAAAATGAAATTTCAAAACATAGATTAGTTCATCAAATAATGAAGTTTGAAACATAATGATAAATGAAAATCATAATGACAAGTGTTTGATAGTTTATCATTATATCAATGCCCTTCAAGGATCAAATTGGTCATCCAAAAATGAGGGATCAATGGCTTCATACCCGCTGTAACTAAATCAAGATCCTCATCATTGGAACTCAAACCTGTTCCACTAGCCCCAGACGGTGCTATATCATCAACATCTAGCAAGGTAGCTCTAGCTACAACATGGATGGTCATATCCAAGTCAGCAAACTCGGGTGCTACATCCTATAGCTTCTTTGGCCCCTTCTTGTATTTTGGATCCTTGCATGACAAGAGGTGCTAGTTGTTATGAATATATACCAAGTCCTCTTCTTTCTTTGAACCCAAATGGTTACGCTTCATTGAGTGGATAAATGAGTATGTACTCAACAATTCTACTCAACAGCCGAATAGCTCGCAACCTAGGGAGACCAACAAAATTTTAAAATAAATTCAAATACAATAGAAATCTAAGATTGTTAATTCTACAAGGTAAGTGGCCATAAAAAAGGGAAAAAATCAAAACCTTACTTCTGATAGGGTCTTAGTGGCAAGAGGTTGGAGGTACATATAGTTTTGCCCATGTAGGTGCCACCATCTAATACCATTCATTCTACTTTAGTCATTAATTGCATCAGGGTCTGAGTTTTTTCATAAGACAAACTCTACAAACTCTCTCCTAACATTTGATGTCACCTCAAGATCGCTAAAGAACCTATTAAGTGCCTTCTTATACCCACTAGCAACCTCAAGATCTCTATATGGTGACACTTTACCAAGAATTTCAAGTATCTTTGTGCTATAATACTAGGGAGATAGTGCACATGCCAAGAGGTGTGTCATCTTTTTCCTGCAATGAAGAACAATTGACTCTACCTTTTCGTAGAAGGTGTCCGTAAGATCATGCCCTCTCTTATCAATGCGCTGGGATGTCAAATGATGTTCATGTAAATTATCTTGATGTAATGTTCATTAAAAATCTAAAAATTAAAATCTCTCAATAAACAAGGATAGAGGATTATATTAAACTTATTGATTTCACTCTCTCTAGTTTGGAGTCCATGGCATCAAAGATATCCCCCAAACAAAGCACATCAGTGTTGGTGAACCGAAGCATAGACATGATGGACTCAGTGAATTGTAATACAAAATCCACCCAAACTGACCAATCATCATCTAAGATCATTGTATTTACCTTTTGGGCCCTTGTATTCAATTTCTTCCAAACACCCCATTGGCTGCTAATAAACATCTGGGACAATGCATCTTTCACCCTCACAAGTCGTCTAAGGGTGATTGTGTGTGAAGAAAACTGAGTTTCAGCCACCTAATAACATGTTAATTATAAGTTAATAACACATTTAATATGTATACAACACAAAAAAACATTTTATTCAATTATGTAAAGTATGATACATAATGATAAATGAAACTAAGTTAAATTCAAATTAAATTATAAAATTTATCTTCAATAATTCCAAATTGGATAAAGTTCTGAAAATTACTTGTGACATTGGTGGTTTGTCACGAGCATTCGGATCGCCTCACCTCCCTCATATACTTTTTTCGCCCACTCAATTTAGGTGTCAATTGCTTTCATCACCCAATTCAAGGAGTGGATGGTGCATGGTGTCAAAAAGATGTGATCATATCGTGCTTCTACCAAAGCACTTGAAGCCCTATAAAGTTTCGCATTGTCCATTACTATATGAACAATATTATCAACACCCACGGACTCTATGGGTTCAATGAGAGTTTGGGCAATAAAGTCAACATCTTTTACCTCCCTTTCACAATTGCCTTCAAAAACATTGCTTCCTTGGGGGAGACAACAATCGCATTTATTAATGGACAGTTTTTGCAATCTTTTCATCCATCAGAGACAATAGTCACTCCATTTGGATCCTGTAATGTCCCCTCTTTAGTTCGACATGGCATTGATCATGGATTTGCCTATTCCAGACTCTCGTAGGCAAATGGTGTGGAAAGAGAGTCAATTCTGCGGATCAGATAGTCATATCTTGCTCTTGAAGAAGTGTTAAAAGGTTATATTTTATCATTATGTGATATTGGGGCCCACATGTTATAATTTTAATTTGAGTTGCACTTTTTATTTTATAAAATTACTTTATTATAAAAAAGTGTATTATAATGAGAAATTATAAAGGATGTTTCTAGAAGTTCTAGCAACTTCTTAGAAAAGTGAATAAATAGAGGGCTGGGCCTCTCATTTGGACATGCTTGGATTGGAGAACTCTTCTACTTCTTCATTGTGAAGACATTTGTGGACTTTGGATCTGCAAATTATTCGATCTTTGGGAACGAATCACTCCCTTGGATTGGCGACTTTGAGGGTGTGAAATATCACCTGAATTGTTGCATAATTGGAGTTGGTATTCAGCCATCTCATTGGAGCTTATTGAGAATTCGTTGTTAGGGTTTGTTTTTGGTTGGAATAAGGATTTCAGATTTGCCCTATCATTGGAGAAGCATTTGACAAGAGTTTGAAGACAGAATAAGTGCATTTTCAGAATTGGCAAAGCAAGGTTCGGAACCACATAATTGCTCATATCTCCTCAACCCCTTGGAGTTATTTTTTATGGTTTTACAAGGCTACTACCTAACCCTAGGCGCCCATTTTCCTTGCCTTTGGGGGTCCCAAAACTCTAATATTATTTTATTTCAGCAGTCGTGCAGGTATGGCCTGGTACGGTCCTGCTAGTTTGGGCAGCAGCAGCAAATTAAGGACAGTTTGGGGGTGCGGTTGGAGGTCTTCATCAACGATCTGCAGCAAAACGTGGTGTTCTTCCATAGTTCTTCAAACCAGGTTCTTGCATTCTGAAAAAATATGTCAATTTTTGGGTAAATTTGCTGTCATACAGTCATTGTAATAATCAGTCCAGAATTGGTAATAAAATAATTTCAGAATTTATTGCATTGTAATTGAAATATAGTTCAATGGCTTTATATATATTGTAATTCTGTGATTATATTCTGAAAGTATCAAATCTGAAATTACCATATTCTGAATATTGTTACTGTTACACGCCAAGTGTTTGACAAAATTCCTAAGTTCAGTTTGAGGGTTTCTGTGGCCTTTATAGAAAGGGTCATTACAGTGGTATCAGAGCTATAAGTCCTGCCATCCTGTGGAGGTCTTATAGGGAATTTGGAACAGCTGGATAGGAGGGAAAGTGTTTGACGAAATGTCAAAACACTAAAATCAGAGCATGCGACAAAGGCCTTATAATTTCCGCAATACCAAAGCAAGACAAGATAGGATTTCTGACTTGCAGAGCGAACAGTCTAGCTCATCTATCCAGGTGGACATAGAATCCAGTCATACAGACACAGGGGAGGTATTTTTTGATCAAGACTACGACTACAATATGGATAGAGGTGGGAATATTGGTCAAGATCAGCGAGAGGAGAGATTTTTACAGTTACTAGACACTTTGGCACAGGGACAGCGATTAGCAGAACAGAGAGCACAGGAACAGAACCAGAGAATGGAGCTTATGATGCAGATGATGGCTCGACAAATGGGATTGAACGCTAACATAGGTGGAGGAAATAATCAGAATGGTCACAATCAGAATGGGAATAATCAGGATGAGATACATAATGGAGGCGAACAAATTGGGAACAATTTCGGTCATGCCCCCCAGCAAGCTAGGACAGTGAGTTCGAGGCCTATGATTCCTACGTTCCTTCCTAGAGCTCCAGAGCAGCCGGTACCAGAACCCCAGATCACTGACATACAGGATCAGCTAAGGAGAGATTGGGAAGCAGGAGGACCAGATTTTATAGCTGCAATCACCTTTAGGGAGTATATGGATGTGCGGATGAAGCATATGCCCCGTGGACAAGACAGGACTCAGAACTATGAGCTACGAAAGAAAGTAGGAAAACTACAGTTACCATATTATGATGGCTCGGGGAAGTCTACAGCAAGAGCTTGGGTTCAAAAGCTTGACACACACTTTCAATTGAATCCTATGTCTGAGGAAGAAGCTATTAAGTATGCAGCAATTCACCTGGATGGGTTAGCACACGAATGGTGGCATCATGGTATGATCACTATGGGTCATGCACACATTACCTCATATGTGGAGTTTACGGAGAGACTGATTGAACGTTTTGATAAGAAAGATCCAGAACTCCATTTCAAGGAATTAGCCCAGCTTAAACAGTGGGGCTCATTGGAAACATACATTTCAGAGTTTCAAAAACTTGCAGTGTTAGTAACAGATGTATCTGAACGAAGGCTATTGGTTTTATTTATGGATGCGTTAGTTGATCCGTTGAGAGGGTGGATTAAAGCTCTCAACCCTCCCACTTTGCAGGAAGCCATTAAGAAAGCTCGTGACATGGATTCCTCTTCAGCTTCTAAAAATAAATTTCAGGCAAAGAGTTTCCCTTCAGGAAAAGATAAGGACAGGAAACCCTTTCATAGAGAGGCACAGCTACCTAAGGAAGAAAGTAAGAGGCTGGACAAGGAGACACTTAATGACTTGCGTAGGAAGAAGCTATGCTTCTATTGCAAAGGCCCGTATGAGTACGGCCATGACTGTCCTATGAGGCCAAAAGGGAAGGCCAACCGGGCAATGTGGGCTTATTACGAAGGCTCAAATTCAGATGGTTCAGAACATCATGATGAGGATCCTGATGAAGCAGAGGGAGAGCAGGAGATAGACAGTGCAGGGCAAAGGCAGGAAACAGAGCTACATTTACAGGAAGCACGACTGTCTAGTATCCAGAGAGAAGGATCTTTCAGACTTCGGGGAGTCTTGGCTGGACAGAAGGTTATTACATTGTTGGACACAGGTGCCACGCATAATTTCATTGATGCACGATTTGTAGAGAAGCGTGGACTCATTACTGAGGAGTTCGAAGGACTAAGAGTCAAGGTAGCTGATGGATACACTCTTCGTTGTGACAGGATGGTACGAGACTTACCTTTGCGCTTGAACAACTATGAGTTTAAGGCGGATTATCATGTGGTCAACATGGGTGACATGGACATAGTACTTGGGATGCAGTGGCTACATTCATTGAAGGTGGTTACCCTGAGATTAGAGGATATGGAGATACAATTCGAAAAGAATGGTAGGATTCATGTGCTAAAGGCTATCCGTAATGGAGACATCAGGACTATCTCATTTAGGCGGCTGGAGAGATTAACTAGGCATAATGATATAGAGTGGGCAGCAGTTTGTACTTTGATACCTACACAGGAGGAGCAACATAAGGCGGAATATCATCCTGATATTCAGAAGTTGAGGATTAAGTACGAAAAGGTATTCAGTGAGATTCCACCAGGCAGGCCACCGGACAGAGGCATTGATCATATTATTGAGCTGGAGGAAGGTGCTAAACCTATCATGGTCACACCATATCGACATCCAAAGCGACTCAAGGATGAGATCGAAAGGACCATTGAGGAGTTGCTAGCGATGGGGCACATCCGACCCAGTAAGTCACCTTTTGCATCTTCTGTTGTTTTGGTAAAAAAGAAGGATGGAACGCTTCGGATGTGTATTGATTACAGGGCATTAAATAAGAGAACCATTAAGAACAGGTATCCTATTCCTCGCATTGATGAGTTGATAGATGAATTGCATGGGGCCTGTTATTTCACGAAAATTGATTTGAGATTAGGATATCACCAGATCAGAGTCCGTGAACAGTATATTGAGAAAACTGCTTTCAGATGTCATTGTGGGCACTTTGAGTTTGTAGTCATGCCTTTCGGCCTGACCAATGCACCTGCCACTTTCCAGTCCACTATAAACAGAGTTTTCCACCATGAGTTGAGGAAATTCGTGCTGGTGTTTTTTTGATGACATTTTGATCTATAGCCGATCATGGCAGGAGCATCTAGAGCATTTGGAGATGGTGTTGAGCATTCTACAGAAGGAGTCCTTGTATGCAAAGGAGTCCAAATGTGACCTAGGGATGACCGAGCTGTTATATTTAGGACACATCATTAGTGCAGAGGGAGTGCGGATGGATCCTGAAAAGATTCGCGCTATTGTTGATTGGCCTCCACCAGAGAACCTTACATAGTTGAGGGGGTTCCTTGGTTTATGTGGTTTTTATCGCAGGTTTGTCAGTGGCTACTCACGACATGCAGCTCCCATGACAGATTTACTGAAAAAAGGGGAATTTGTGTGGACTCAGAAGGCACAGGACTGTTTTATGAGATTTAAGGAGATAATGACTACGTGCCCAGTTCTAGCATTACCTGATTTCACGAAGCTATTTGAGCTCCAATGTGATGCATCTGGAGAGGGAGTAGGTGTTGTACTTATGCAGAATAAGCACCCCATAGCTTATGAGAGCAGGAAGCTCAGAGGCCCTGAGCGTTCATTCAGTATATATGATAAGGAGATGTTGGCCATCATGCATGCTTTGGCCAAATTCAGACAATATCTTGTGGGTAGCAAGTTTTGTATTAAAACTGATCATAACAGTCTGAGGCATTTCTTGGGACAGCAGGACCTGAATGATCGCCAACAAAAGTGGGTAAGTAAGTTGCAGGCATATGATTTTGACATCTCATATGTCAAGGGAACTCAGAATGTTGTTGCAGATGCTCTATCTCGAAGGCCACACCTCACTCTTATGGTTCGGATATCAGAGGATTGGCAACACTTGATTATAGCAAAGTATGCCAGAGATACATGGGCCTCCGATATAGTAGAGGGAACAGTGATTGATACCAGATACACACTTGTGGATGATTTGATCATTTACAAGAACAGGATTTACCTGGTCCCAGGATCGAAGGTTAAGCAACTGATTATGAGAGCACTTCACGACTCACCGACAGCAGGCCATCCCGGGTACTTCAAGACTTACAAGTCAGTTCGAGAGCGGTTCACTTGGAAAGGGCTGAAAGCTGATGTTTTGCAGTATGTTCGAGAGTGTCTTGTTTGCCAGCAAAACAAACAAGAACACAGCTATCCGGCAGGGCTCCTACAGCCACTTCCGATTCCCGACAGGAAGTGGGAATGCATCTCCATGGACTTTATCACAGGTTTGCCCAAGGTACAAGGACGAGATTGTATTTATGTGGTGGTAGATAGATTAACGAAATATGCTCATTTCTTTCCTATCACCACTACACATTCAGCAGCTCAGGTGGCAGAGGTTTTCTTTCGGGAGGTTTTCAGATTGCACGGCTTGCCTCAGAACATTGTGAGTGATAGGGCTAGCCGTTTCATGAGTCACTTTTGGCAGGAGGTATTCCGATTATGTGGCACGGAGCTTACACCCAGCACTAGCTATCACCCACAAACCGATGGTCAGACAGAAATTGTGAACAAATGGGTGGAAGGGTATTTAAGGAATTATGTGGCAGCTCAGCAGCGAACTTGGGTCAGATGGATATATCTCTGCGAGTATTGTTATAATACTACATATCATATGACTATACAGATGACACCCTTCATGGCACTTTACAGTTATGAAGCACCTAGTTTCCTGGATTTATTGTTGAGCGACAGCCGGGTACCCAGTGCAGGTGAATTATTACAGGAGAGTAAGGATATAGTTGCTACCCTCAAAGACAATATTGCAAGAGCTCAGAACCAGCAGAAGCAGTATGCAGACCAGAAGAGAACTGAGCGTAGTTTTGAGGTAGATGATATGGTTTACCTCATGTTGCAGCCATACAGGCAATCTACTCTTAAGAAGAGTGGTGCAGAGAAACTTAAGCCATGCTATTATGGACCATTCAGGATTATCAGGCGAGTTGGTGAAGTGGCTTATGAGTTGGAGTTTCCCGCAGACAGCAGAGTGCACAATGTGTTTCATGTGTCACGCCTCAAGAAGGCGTTGGGTCAAAATGTGGTGCCTTCTGCAGTATTACCTCCTTTAGACGATGAGGGAAAATTGATTTTAGTACCAGAATCCATCCTGGAGAGCAGAGAAAAGCAGCTTCGTAGAAGGGTAATCAGAGAATACTTGGTTAAGTGGAAAGATTTACCTGTTGAGGATGCTACTTGGGAGGGGGAGGCTATTTTGCAGCACCCGGCGTTGAGATTGCTTGAGGCCAAGCAATTTCAGGAGGGGCGGACTGTAATGTCCCCTCTTTAGTTCGACATGGCATTGATCATGGATTTGCCTATTCCAGACTCTCGTAGGCAAATGGTGTGGAAAGAGAGTCAATTCTGCGGATCAGATAGTCATATCTTGCTCTTGAAGAAGTGTTAAGAGGTTATATTTTATCATTATGTGATATTGGGGCCCACATGTTATAATTTTAATTTGAGTTGCACTTTTTATTTTATAAAATTACTTTATTATAAAAAAGTGTATTATAATGAGAAATTATAAAGGATGTTTCTAGAAGTTCTAGCAACTTCTTAGAAAAGTGAATAAATAGAGGGCTGGGCCTCTCATTTGGACATGCTTGGATTGGAGAACTCTTCTACTTCTTCATTGTGAAGACATTTGTGGACTTTGGATCTGCAAATTATTCAATCTTTGGGAACGAATCACTCCCTTGGGTTGGCGACTTTGAGGGTGTGAAATATCACCTGAATTGTTGCATAATTGGAGTTGGTATTCAGCCATCTCATTGGAGCTTATTGAGAATTCGTTGTTAGGGTTTGTTTTTGGTTGGAATAAGGATTTCAGATTTGCCCTATCATTGGAGAAGCATTTGACAAGAGTTTGAAGACAGAATAAGTGCATTTTCAGAATTGGCAAAGCAGGGTTCGGAACCACATAATTGCTCATATCTCCTCAACCCCTTGGAGTTATTTTTTATGGTTTTACAGGGCTACTACCTAACCCTAGGCGCCCATTTTCCTTGCCTTTGGGGGTCCCAAAACCCTAATATTATTTTATTTCAGCAGCCGTACAGGTACGGCCTGGTACGGTCCTGCTAGTTTGGGCAGCAGCAGCAAATTAAGGACAGTTTGGGGGTGCGGTTGGAGGTCTTCATCAACGATCTGCAGCAAAACGTGGTGTTCTTCCATAGTTCTTCAAACCAGGTTCTTGCATTCTGAAAAAATATGTCAATTTTTGGGTAAATTTGCTGTCATACAGTCATTGTAATAATCAGTCTAGAATTGGTAATAAAATAATTTCAGAATTTATTGCATTGTAATTGAAATATAGTTCAATGGCTTTATATATATTGTAATTCTGTGATTATATTCTGAAAGTATCAAATCTGAAATTACCATATTCTGAATATTGTTATTGTTACACGCCAAGTGTTTGACAAAATTCCTAAGTTCAGTTTGAGGGTTTCTGTGGCCTTTATAGAAAGGTTCATTACAGATCCAAGAATCTCTTATTGGTTTGAGGAGGTTGTCTACTTTTTTCTCTCACTATATAATAAGGTGGTTCTCACCTTTTCATATCCAGGACATTGGTAACCACTAGGGGCTTGATTTATTGCCTACACCATCTCTTTCCAATAAGGTGATCTAACTAGATTGAAAGAAAGACCATTCACAAAGAGGCAATGCCCAACCTTTACATCAGCAATTTCTTTTAATTTGTATTGAAATGCCCCATCTAATGGGCCTCTCTTGCGGGTAGTGGTTTTGGGTGTTTCTACATCTTCTTCATCCATAGAAGCCATAGGTAAGGGATGATGTCTAATGGTTGTTTGAGGGGATGGTGTTGGTGCTTTGGTTTTTTTGGATTTTTTTTGTTTCCCCCTTAAAACTAGCCTATCAGCTTCTTCTTGTTCTTTTAATATGGTCTATTTAAGTTGGAAACACCTAATTTTGTCTCTAAGCCCTCACACATATTGATCCCTTTAACCGCAAGGCCTAGAAAATGATGTTTTACTCGGTAATAAAAGCTTCTATATTGGATTTTACAAAAATTACATTTCCATATAAACCCTCCCACTACCCTCTAGGACATTGCTGAGTTCTTATTGTATACTTCTACAAAGGAAGACTTTTATCAATTTTAAATATTTAGATCCCCTTCCCACTCACTGAGCTTTGACTACTCATTGCTGCAATCTATAGCAAAAATGAACAAAAAACATATTTCAAAACTTGTACAAAACCTGAAAAAATTTTAAACAGTTAAGAAACATAAAACAAGCTATCAAAGAAGCAAAAGAAATGATGAAATGCATGAGGAACACTCAACAATGATTTTTGGAAGGACTTGTGATTCTAAAGTCAATCTCTACAACCTTCTCTTCAAACTCGCAAAATAGGCACACCAAGATGTGATAGCTAAATGAGAGATTAAATGAGAAACAAAATGAGAGATGTATTTTAATAGGCTCCTTATAGAGTTAGAAGAGAAAAAATATTTTTTTTTAAAAAACATTTTGTGTTATTTTTTTCACTTTTTGGCCTACATGGTCATGGGTTCACGCGGGTCTCTGTGGGCCCACGCGGGTTTTCCAGAAAGAGGCGGATCCCCACAAGGTTTGTGGTACAGACTATGGGTGCACAATGACATGGACCCTCTGGGTACCCCAGGCAAATCCTGACCCGCTACAAACTTGGACCCGTCTAATAGGGTTCGAAACTTGCAACTCAAATGAATTGTCTTACTATTAAATTGAGTTTTAGCATGATAAAAATTAAATATTTGCAATAATACCCATATGAATAAATCTTTGGTAAATTAATATTTCAAAGTACCCACAAGATGCAAATGCATACCAATACAAAAATGAGACAAAAACATATTAATGGAAAAAACAATTGTTAGATGGCCAAAACGACAATACAAACATACATTTATAGATGTTATAAGTAAGTCTAAAAATTACCTAAAAATTGAGTCTGTAGCTCCAAATAGTTACAAAACTCTGTGAACCTTAGTTGCTCCAACTCTAGATTATCATTTATGAATAGAAGGTTGAGAGGACCCCCAAATCCACAAGTAAAGCCTCTGAATACTAGGCATTTTTTTGCAAGAAGATGATGCCCCTTCCTAAAGTAGTTCAACTATTCTGGAAGAGTACAACCACAAAAAATCGAGTATAAAATCTAATTCAAAAATTGATAAGTAGGAGATATTTCCCACTTCAAGTCAAATTTTGATATTGCTATTAATATTCAACTATGGAGTTTTTGCATCAAACTCATTGACCCATGTTTCATGAGTTGTGGTTCACAAGTATCCATCTCTCATGAGAATGAATAGAGCACTTAGCACTCATTACATCTAGGCGATTCTAAGTTGTGTGAAGGATCGAGCCTTCTGGAGAGGCTGCCCATCCTTGTACTACTCCAACTCAAGAATTATTAACCATGGAGTTTCCTCCAAGTTTAAGCCCACTTAGATAGCTAGCTTATTCGCAGTACCTTCAACACATGTTGTGCCTTATGAACCATGCCTTATAGGGATCCTTTAGCTGATCAGTTGATAAGTAGGAGATATTTTGCATAGCATGTCAAATTTTGATATTGCTCTCAGTATTCAACAAATTTGTCAAACTCATTAACCCATGTTTCATGAGTAGTTTTTTCACAAGAATCCAACCCTCATGAGAATGAATGAAACACTTAGCACTCATTGCATCTAGGTGATGCTTACAAGGGTGAAGCATTGGGCCTTCCTACGAGGCCACCTATCCCATTACTACTCCAACTTAAGCACATTTAACCATAAATTTTCCTCCAATGTTAAACCCAACCCAATTAGCTTGATACCTCACTTGCAAAACCTTCAACAAGTGTTGAGCTTTATGAACCATTCATTATAGAGCCCATTTACCTTATAAATTGATAGTTAGATCTTTTTCAAAGAAAGTAAAATTGTGATATTGCTATCAAGATTCAACTATGTAGTTTCTGATACACAAAAAATAAATATTCGAATTATGAAACGAATATCACATATTTGAGTTCACTCAGCAACTTGTTTTGATTCTTAGGAATAGCTTTCAAGTGATCTCCAATGTTCTTTTATTTACTCCCAAAACCCCACACCCATTAGGAAAATTAATACCTACTTCATTTTTTAATTTCTTTATGTTTCTCACTTTCGACACACCCTTTAGTTATAGCATTATCCTAATACTGAATTATCCCCTTTATATCCCTTTGGCATAACTTTTAAAGTTACCCTTTTAATATTTTAATAAATGCTAGGCAAAATATTTAATTAGACTTTATAATGTTATTGTTTAAAGTATTATGTTAACCTAGATTAAAATAATCACCAAAGAACAATAATTGTATTATTTGTTAGGATTAACCTCAGACAGAAACAAAAATTACATGCAAATATAAACATTATCAAGAAATAATAAATCGCACAGAAGAGAACACAAGACGCCAAGATTTAACGCGGTTCACCCAAACCTTGGGCTACGCCACCAAACAGCAAGTCCAATATTATTACGATCTAGTGATTACAACCTTACTACAATCCGTAATCCCTTACAATTTAATACGGCCGCAAGAAGCAATTTTCACATCATACATTATAAAACGATACCTAATCCTAAGCCCTTTCATACAAGTATTTTTGCCACTTTAGGGTTACAACATGTCAGCCATATGTTAGCCATATGTCAACCATGACCCAAAAAACTATGAAGTATGTACAGTCCTTCCTTGATCAGTCACCACAAACTAACATTTTTGGACTATATCAGGGGTATAACTAATTTCGTGTCAAAGTTAGTGCCAAAATTGTAATGCCCTGCCCGGAGATCCTTGGAACAAGGATAAAACATGCTCTGAATAATTTTTTTCTTAAGTTACTTAACAACATGAAATAACCCAGTGCAAAAGTGAAACATCTAAACAAAGTAGTAAGAATAGGGAACACGGTTAAACTCACATGTTCACCTACACCAGTGGGAGTCTTACAAACACTTCCAAAGATCCGCAAGCACCAAAAGATAACACAAACCATGAGAATACCCAAATAAACTCCGGATAACATCTATGGATTCAAAGAGGGAATACAAAACTAACAATCCCAAACAAGATGTTCTTTTTAAACCCAAAGAACAAGTTCCTAGCATAGTTAAACATACAATTCCATTTCCAACTAACCATAGCATACTCAAGAATTACAAACAAAGACCAACAACAGCCACGCACATGATGAGGGCTCAAAGTTGCAACCACTCATCTACTAGACACCATGCTGAAAGATAAATGTTGAATCTTAAAATTTGGAGAAGTTTGAATTTTTGAAGCCCTGAAATTTTCTAGATTCTTTATCTTAACTTGAAGAGGTCTGAAACCTATCTCAAATGAGTGATCATATATATTCAAATATATCTTAAATATAAGGAATTAAGATATATTAAAATATATCGTCACATATATATGTCAACTTATACTTAAACGATATATTTTAAACCCCATAGAAAGACTATTTTGAATTGGAAAGGTGTGAAATCCAACAAGGTGTTCAAAATCAACCTTTCAAACTTTCCTCGACCAAGCCTAAATGCCCCTTGTTTCTCGAGTGAGCAAGTGCACTAGTCTCTAGTCTCGCACAAGACTTTGCATCATTGCGCACAAGAAAGTGCTTCACTCCGCACGAGGAAGTGAATTATTCTGCACAAGGAAGTGCATTACTCCGCATGAGGATTCATAGCATGCCACGCAAGGAAGTACCAACTCCGTGTGAGGAACTACCCTTCCCATGTTAGGAATGCCAACAACACAAAACCGAGACAAGACAAAAAAGCATAAAAACATAAAACCTCCACACCGAGGGGTACCAGATCCACGTGCCTCGAGGAATGATCACTCGAGAGCATAGAAGAGATCAAAAACATTTAACATCTAATCCACAACATCTAATGTAATCATGCAAAAAGTAACATCGCAATGAGCATACATGGTTCATATGAAGGAAAGCATAAACACTTAAGCACTAGCACAACTAAAACTAGTGTGTGGTTCCTCCCAACTGTAATAGCATCATGAGACCTCAAAGGCGCTAGCCATCCCCTGTGCATAACATCCCAAACTGCCAACTAGATAGTTAGAGTTGTCTTATGAGGGTGTTACAAAATACAAAAGTAACTAATATCATAAGAACAAGAAGATCTAACATGCTAATCCAACAGAGCATAGATACACTTCAACTGGTAGTGAATCACATCATCTAACCATATGCTATAACATCATAATAAAGGAATGCATCAAATGAAACATCATCTAAACATAATATCCAAGCATTTCGATTAAAGCATAAATCACAAGGAAACATATTCTGGAAACCCGAAATTCCAAGTGAACATCAAGCATCGGTCTCAACTAGAAATAGATCGTCTATATACACTGGCCCCTAGCAGTGGTGAAGGTAGCTATGCCTCCCAACCATGTGGAACCTGCAGGTCCACTACCGTCATGTTGATGGAGATAATGATCCAACCACAAACACACATAAAGAAAATGTCCATGGCTATTCTGATTAAAGCATAAATCACAAGGAAACATACTTTGGAGACCTGAAATACTAAGTGAACATCAAGCATTGGTCTCAACTGGAAATAGATCGTCTGTGTACACCAGTCCCTAGCAGTGGTGAAGGTAGCTATGCCTCCCAACCACATGGAACCTGTAAGTCCACTACCGTCGTGTTGATGGAGATAATGATCAAACCACAAACACACAAAGAAAATGTTCATGGCTATCACTTACGACAGACTATAAAGAGGACTAAAACCAAGATCATGAGACAATGCAAGTACAACAAGTCCTAAGCAAACACTCTATGGGTCAACTATTTAAGGGCTCTAGTGGAGTGTAAGTTGCTTGGCATCAGAAAGCCTAAGCTATAATCGACATGGAACAAATCCCTCAAGAAACCATCACATTGGTGTGGAACGAATCCCTTAGCAAACCATCATGCCATGCCTTTGGAAACACCGTAAAAACATTCACTTATTTGAATTAAGTTTTGTTACCCATTTATTAATTTAGTTATCACTTATTAGAACTTCCTCACGTCACCTTATCATCAAACAACCGGGGTAATGAGAGAAGCCACTCCATACGCCTACCCTACATACCCGTGCTCATATCACAATGAGTGCCCAGAGGCAATGTAAATTCCCAACCCAACCCCAATGAACATAAATCCACCAAAATACAACTGGGAGTTAGAGCCTTGCAAGTCACCCGATAAATGCACATGCACGTGCTCATGTGTGGCGCACCACCATCACGAAGGTCATAAAACAAGGGCAGGATGAGAACACAAGCAAAATAACCTACAACCAAAAACAAGCTCGGGAGTATAGATACGACACACATCCCAATGCAACATAAAAGTGCAATAGTGGTTTGACTGACATCCTACAGATAATCCAATTCCACGAGCAACCTCATGCCAATAAAACCCAAGAAAACTAGGCGACACCCGAATCAAGTTAAAAACCCAAAAACTCGAAAAAATCAAAATTAAAACCCATTTGGTCTTAGGGCACAAAAGCCATGAAAATCTAATAAAATTCAGGGTTGAACACCGTATGCAAAAACAACCAACATAACAATGCCGAATCCCAAACTTTCATCCTGAAAATCAGGAAAACGTTCATACCCATCCAACTGGGCAGAACTAACAATCAGAACGGAGGGGAGCATTAGTTCTCAGCCTCCTAACACACGGCTACCATAAGCGAAAGCAAAAATGGAGCTAGAACATAAAAACGAGAGAGCCCCATCTAACAACCAAAAGGGTCAAAATGGGAAGCAGCCAAATAAAATAAATATCCTGCAAAAGTTGCCAAAAGTCACGACAATCCAAGATCTCCCCAAGCTGGATCCAATGAGATTGATCTTGCAAAGATCCCACGCTTGTAGGTCCTACAACGAACAAAAATCCTCCAGAAGAGGATTTGGGAAAAGCTATTAATTTTCTAATTTTCAAAAGTGAGAAGTGAGGAATAAAATTCCTCTTTGGATACTCATTCACTTTTCGAGTGAATAATGGATTAGAAAAAATAACCTGGTCACCCAGTTAAACCCTAATTCGACCCAAATGAAAATAGGCTATTCCAAGTAATTGGAATTCATCTATGTAAAAGCTGTCTGGAATTAAAATTAATTAAAATAAATCCCAAAAACCCTTAAAACAAAATCATAGAATTTCTTAATAACTTTCGCAACAAATGAGAAACTCTAAATGCATAGTCACGCTTACAAGTCGAATCACATAATGCAAATGAGTCTGGATTTATTAAATCACCGAGAGGTTTAATTTAAACAATAAAACATGATACATCAACCATACAGTGGTGATATTGGTTAGATATTAACAGTTGAATAACTAACTCCACATGCCACTGCCACAGATATAAATCCTACACACAAACACACTATCATCTCAAAAAGGCATCATCATGCAAATATGATCAACTGAACAACATAGTAATCTAACATCTATGATACTAGAAATCAAAGTATAACATTTGACCAACAGGTCATCTCTAATGTAAAATAAAATGAGTATCAATGTATCTCGCAAACCAAAATAGATTTGCAAACATGGGAGGCACTACAAAAATAGTGACTTCTTAAAATAGCCAAAATGAACGAAGTGCCCAAAAATACCCCAAAAAGTGTCATCATGAATTTGTTGGCCTCATGTGCTCAAATCATCATCTGGAAAGTCCATGTAGGCTGAATTATAGGGCTCCGAGACTAATAGAGTTCACTAACTAAACCGCATTAGTCTACAAGAATCGATGGAATATGCTAACAGTCACCTAGCTGTCAACTACTTAGGAAGGGGACATTACACATACGACCTGATGGGCTCCTAAAAGAAGTATTGAGCATGTCATAGAGCTGGAAGAGTGAACAAAATCAATTATTGCACTCCATGTTACCATAACAAGAGGTACAACAATGAAAGTAAGGAACAATAATAGGTTAATCTCTCAAACTCTAATTGTTGGCAAAAATTGGGACATTACACAAGAATTTGAGAAGAGGATATAGAGAATACTATATTCAAATTCCAATTTTGCGCATTAGGAATTTTGGTTATGCCTTACACCTTGATAAATGTTCCAACAACTTTTCTATCTTGTATGAATCAAGTATTCAACAATGTAAATGTCCCTTTCTTGAAATTTTAATGAAAATTAAATAACCAAATTGCCAAAGAAAAAAAAAAAAAAAACTCTCATAATAATGATATTATTCTTAGAAGTCTGCTCACATGTTTCTTAATAACGATTCTCCCACTTTGTAGCAAAGCTTCAAGTTTGAAACTATGTGATTCATGGTGTCTAGTGATGGCGAGGGTTGTGAGCCCTTCCTAAAGGATCCAGCCCCTCATCTTATTAAGGATGACGACCTTTTGCATGCAAAGGAGCCTCTACATCAAGACAAATGGGCTCCACCTTCTAGCTTGGCGAGTGGCAATGAATTGATGAAATGTTTTCTGAGTGAAGATCCTAGGCCTATGACTTGTAAAAGGTGATGAATTTGAGCTTACACTCCTAGACACACTAGTTGACCATGTGTTGGCTTTGCAGAATAGTGCTCTTGTAAGAAATCATTTTCCATTAGACCCTTGATTGGTATGGTTCATAAATAAATCACAACCAAATGGAAGTTAAGAGGAAGTTTCTCACAAAGCACCATGTTGAGTGATCTCTTCTTGTTCAATTTCACTTAAGAAGATCTAAGTGAAATTCTTGTGGGCACCTGGGCATTTGGAAGACACTATCTTTCCCTATGCAAATGGATACTGGGTTTTGACGTAAAATCAAATCTTAATAGAGTGGTCTATGTCTAGTTTGGTATGCTAGGTTAGTCATTGGAGCTATGGGATGAACAAATCTTCATATAGGTGGGGAAACCTTTGGTCAGTATATAACCACAAAGTATGTGTCACTAACTAAATCCAAGCTAGTATTTGCATACTTTTGTGTAAAAGTTTCTATTAATAAAACCCATCCTATTTTTATTGCTTTGTAATCAAAACTAGGAAAGATAATTCAAGACACTAGTTTATCAAAATGATACTTACTAAGAGTTGTGATTCTCTAAAGGAGAATCTCTTCACTTACAAACTTCCAATTTTCTTAAATTATTTCCAATAAATATTGATGCATATACATTTTCTTGTAAATATTTTCATGGAAGAATAATGAAATAGATTTTGTAAATTAATTTATTTTTTCAAACATTGTATTTAAATTCCATTTATTGTTGAAAATCCAAAGAAAGATAAAACTCTAGAAAAATACAAAAATGATCAAACTTGGAAAAGGAATATGAGATAGTTGAGCAAGAGGTACACTCATAGGGTTGTTATAGTGGTATCATAGTGGTTCCCTATCTTGCAGGGGTTGGAAATTTTCAGTTCCCATGTTTGATATTTTAGTGATCAACACTCTTGCTTTGTTTCAATATGGGTAAAACGAAGTCTATATAGGATCTCTTGTGAAAGCTCATACAAGCCTTTCAAAACTATGCTAATAATTTAACAAGGCTTAAGACATTTGGAGATTGTGGATCCTCTGTTAGCAAACAAAAAAAGAGAGGCCTATACTAATACAAATAATCTTATCAGTCAGAATAAAACTTCTGAATTTTATGACAGAAGACATAGTATTGATCCTACTCATGTGATAGAAACCAATCCATGGGTGGAAGATGGTCATATGGAGTCCTTGTGTGTAGACATGCAAGATTTGAGGGTTAGAGATGCATTAAGTGATGTTGATGCACGCCACAAGAAGTCAGATTTTTCATATCAGACCTTGGAAAATGAAATAGAAAATTCAGGTATAGGTAATAGGTCCTAAGATTGTGACTTGCAAGGGCTTACAGTTAAATTGGAAACAGAAGTGTGCAAAGAGATCGACAAAATATAAGCTTCCACTTTATCTTTTGAGCCATCATATGAGTTACATAACAGCAGTACCTTGACTGATGATGTGTACACTAATGATAGGACACATGATATTGTTCATCCTGAAGTGAGCATTGCAGATACAAATTCATGCTACAGTGCAGACTTTAATTCAGAGAGCGTGCATGCGAGCCATCATTTTTTAGAGACATCGTTTGGTTTGGCAATTGAAGGTTAATAATAGAATGATTGTCACAACCATAGAGAACTTCGATGTGGCTTGTTATATAGTTGGAGCACTCATGTGATAGATGAATGCTATGGGGTAGTCTTCCCCTTACAAAATTCATACACTTTGAGTAGACATCAAATAGTGAAACAAAACTATTTACATTTATTGGTTGATAGAGACTATCTTTCCGAGTGGAGTTGCATTTGCTATGATGTGCTAAGGGGAAAGGGAGAGAAGGTACACGAGATCACTTACAAGTTGGGAGAGACTATGGATTTATTGGAGAGAGCACAGTTAGACCTTTATGAGTCTTAGTCATGATTGAGGATTTTTTCAGTGGAATTGAGGTTGGTATAGTCTTCACCAGTTACAAATATAGTACAATCATCCACATTGGGAATTGGTGATGATCTTATACCCATGGGTTATAGTTGTGAGTCAGTCGAGGATGTGACTATAATCATCTCTATTAGAGGTGCAATTAATATAGTTGGAATGTTTGCATCTATTGAGAGAAGAAGATAACCAAATGTTGCCTCAAGTTATGGTGTGGTTACATTGCATTGTAGGTGTTGTTGGTCATGAGATAGATAAAAAAGGTTATATTCAGATTTTGGACAATCAACACTTGATTGAGATGGGATCTTTTTATCATAAATACATAGAGAGGAGTACTCATCACTACTTTTCTAATACACACACAAAGGATATGATGATGCATTAGTGTAGATTGGTTTTGAGGTTATACCATCCTTTTTGGGATGGGTATTTTCCATCTTCCTTGGGAGCCCAATAGAGGATGGAGATAGTGGTCATGTTGGAAGTGCCTTTGTATGTTCTTATCTCCATAGTATGAATGGATGTGAGTTCACTATGTTTTGAAACCTAAGTGATGACAAGTTAGAACTATAGTTCGTACAGGTCTCATTCATTAGCTCCACCTCTTTGGACATGGTGAAGTTGAGTTTAAAGTTTAGTAGAAAAAGTTTGAAGATGATCCTATTGACAGGCTTCAGTTTAGAGTTTGGGATCCTTCTAGTGCATTAGGATTTCAAATAGAGCTCATTGAGGAGTTCGTAGGAGTTTAGACCAGTGTTTTGGGACTCTGCAAGTCTGACTAGGACTCTACGAGTCTGAGGCAGAGGTGCACTTTCTAAGGCAATTGGACTCTGGGCTCGAACTCGGCCGAGTCTTGGCAGGACTCTGCAAGTCTGACCAGGACTCTACAAGTCCGAGGCAGAGGCTCACTTTCTAAGGCAATTGGCCTCTAGACTCGATCTCGGCCGAGTCTTGGAAAAGTCCACATGGACTCGTCAAGTCCAAGGACTCGCCAGACTCACCGAGTCCCAAGCCTAGGACTCTAGCCGGTGGCAAAGACATTAAAGTGCAAAAAATTTTAAAAATCAATGACTTAAGTTGCATTTTTCCAGTGGTTATAACATCTATTTGACCTAAAAAGGTCATTCCACCATTTTCTTATGCTTGTGATAGAGAGGAAAGAATTAGAGAAGAGAGAAAGTAGCAAACCAGTTGGCTCTCTTGTATCGATTATTGATGGTTTGTGCAACTTTGTGGCTTGCACTTAAACATTGAGAGGAGCTTAAGAAAGCATTTGGAGGAGGCTTCTAAAAACTTCCTTGCATTTCCATTGTTTGACTTTGTGCAAATTTGAAGAGGTAAGCAACAAGTTGCATTTCTTTGTGTTGTTTTGTATATGTTTTACATTCATATTTTTTACTTTATATTTTGTTTACATTTGTTTGGTCTCTACTTCTACTATCTACTATTTAGAATCTAGATTTATTCTAATTTATCTTGATGACAAAGTAAGAAGGCTCTAAAGTTTAAAAATTTGATTTGATGCTAACTTTTTTCTATTTATAATATATTCATATTGCGGCAGCAAACAATAGACATAATGCCTTAGGGTGAGCCTTCTAGAAGTGGAACTAGGCCTACATTTAACCCTGATACAGACCAAAGTGCAAAAGCAAGAGATAAGGCTTGGAAACATGCCATCCGGGCCACAAAAAAAGACTTGTTACATGTTGGCATTGCAGTGTAGTATATAATGGGGGAGGAATAAATAGATTGAAGTATCACCTAGCACATATACCTAGGCGTGATGCTAAAAAATGCAACGATGTACTCCAAGATGTTATGCGAGACATGCAAACTCTTTTAGAGGAAAAAATGGAGAAAAAAGAATTGTGAAGCAACAAAGAAGAAATAGCACGACTAGCCCAATAGGGATCTTCTAGTTTTCAGTCTCCATTATCCCTTATTCCACCTACGGATGCCACTGCTTCTATGAGTGTGACCATTGGCCCTCACATTTGTAAGCAAAGATCGCTTGTAAGCATGGGTTGGAACAAGGAGAAGCATGATTATGCAGAATTGGCACTTGAGATTTCTTCATCTACAACAACATTTCATTCAATCCAGCAAGGTACTTATTTATTTTTATTTTTATTTATGTCTTACTTCTCTTGCTTTCAAGTTTCAACTTTCAAGAGACAATAATATGCTTATTTTGTTTATTTCAATTTGTATTTTGTTTTTAAATTTAATTATAATATACAAATTTGTTTAACTTTAAATTTTATTTTATTTGTTTTAGGTCCCCTTATTGGCAAATTGCAATCAATGCTGTTACTATTTGTGGTCTGAGGTTCATAGCCCCTAGTGCTGACGAGCTAGGAGGCCCTATTTTGACCCAAAGGGTCGCTGATGTAGAAGATGCAATCAAGAAGTTGCGTGAGGTGTTGAAGATGAAGGGTTGCACCATCATGACTGATGGTTGGACTGATAGGAGTAGAACATTCCTCAACTTTCTTCTCCCCTCATCAGGTAATTATAATTAGACATTAAAAATTTAGAAGTAGAACTTGTACTTGAGTGATTAAGTTTATAAATTATGATTCATCATTGATCATTATACTAATTTGTTCCTTTCTCTTCAGGTGCCACATTTTTTTGAAATCAATTGATACCTCAAGAAAAACAAAGAATGTTGAATATCTTTGTGAGGTAATGGATGAAGTGATAAAGGATGTGGGTGAGGAGAATGTGGTGCAAATAGTTACAGATAATCTAACAAATTATGTTGCTGCAGGAAAGGTTCTTATGGAGAGACACCCTTACGTATTTTGGACTCCTTGTGTTGCTCACTGCGTTGACCCCATGTTAGAGGATCTTGGTAAACTCCCTTGGATAAAAACAATTATAGAGCAAAGAAAGAGTGTATGTAAATTCATATATAATCATACATGGGTCCTCAATCTCTTGAGGAAACACAATGACCAAAAGGAGTTGTCTCGTCCAGGGGTCACTAGATTTGCAACCAATTTTCTCATATTGAAATCTTTGCTTGATTCAAAGGGAGGTTTGAGATACATGTTTGTTAGTGAGGAGTGGATTGCATCATCATATGCAAAGACCATTACAGGGATTGATGCAACTGATCACCTTTTTGATGAGGCTTCCTTTTGGACACCAATTGTTGATATTGTGATGGTAATTTTCCTTTGTGTCCTCATTTCAACTTTATTTTGTTTATAAAATTATGTTATAAATTATTTGTTCATTTAAAAAAAAAAAACTTAAAACTGATTGTTTCTCTTCTAACTTTCATAATGGTTGCAGTTTGTAAAACCACTTGTTCTGCTACGAACTATTGATGGAGAGAAGCTATCAATGGGCTACATTTATGAGGGCATAGATAGGGTGAAGGAGGTCATTCACTCATTTTTTGCAGGGAATCGAGATAGGTATGGGCCTATATGGGATGTCATTGGTAAACGTTGGCACAATCTACTTCACAAGCCTATACATGCAGCGACCTACTTCCTTAATCCAACATACTAATTCAACCCACATTTTAAGGCTAATGATAAGGTGTGGAGTGACCTCTATGATGTTGTAGAGAGAATGTCATCCTATTCAAGAGTTGGAACAATTGTAGTCCGTGAGATTGAGTTGTTTAAGAAAGCTCAAGGGCACTTATTTGCACAGGAGTTGTGCAAGAAAAATAGGACAAAATTGATGCCTGGTAAAATCTTTGATTCTACATTCTAAGTTATAATTCTATTACCATTTTAATTTGATAAAGTGAAAGTTAATGATATGATTTAAAATTTTCTTGTTTTAGATGCATGATGGGAGATGTTTGGCACTAAGGTGCCAAATTTACAAAGGATTTCCATTTGCATCTTGAGCCAACTATCTAGTGCATCAGGATGCAAACGTAATTGGAGTCTATTTCAGCACATACACTCAGGAAGCACAATAGGGTGGCAGCGAAAAAATTGAATGATCTTGTCTTTGTTCACTACGACCTTTGCCTTCACCATAGATAGATCTTAGACACCGATACATCACCGATTGTATTAGAGAATGTTGATCCACATGCAGAGTGGAACACAGAGATTTTTGATCCTGTCTTCAGTGATGAAGATGTGGAGTGGGTTGATCAGGTGGATTGGAAGGTTGAGGCAATAGTGATGGCAGTCGAGGAGACTAGAGCTTAAGGAGATAGAGTGCAAGACCATGAGGCTAGGAGTGATGGATCTGAGTCTGATGATGAGGATTATGTGGGTGAGGATGAGGATGAGATTCAGCCTCAAACACAGGGAGAGAGGATGGCTCTACAATCTTCCATAACTTATCTTAGGTGTACTCATAGGAGGACATAGACTACTATGGGCCTTAGTCTTCTAGTTGTTATTTTGATATGTGTTTTGAACTTTTGATACCATAGATTTCATAATCCATGAATATTGTAGACATTTGACACTGTAGTGACACTATGTTTATTACATTATAGTTTAAACTTTATATTGTGTTATTAAGTTTTTTTCCTTCAGAAATTCACTTTTATACTTATGTGATCCATGCAAAATTGTGTGTATTAGGTAGCTTCTATTTATCTCAATTATTGTGTATTTGATGTTAATTGACTAAAAGATGCATGAAAAAATGTTAAAATCTTTAAAAATCTTTAAATTTGATGGGTTTTTCAATTTTTCGAGTCCTTATCAAGTCTGGTCGTGGAGTTCGAGTCCGAGTCAAATTTTGACTTTTCGAGTCAGAGGCGAGTCCGATTCCCATAACTATGGTTTAGACAATGAGGAATGCTTACAACATTCCTTTTGATTCTCCTATGCATGACCCCTTTAAGATGCACATGTTTGGATAGTATGTATGACATCTTGCCTTTTGCAGTTCTAGGAAGTAGGCTTTATCAACCTTCTGAGTTGCGTCCCTATGCGATATTCAATCTTGTTGCATCTATGGTCAAGTTTGATGCAATATGGCAAGTTTTTTCAATCATACTGTAATATTCCCGTTATGAAATAAATCATTAATCAAACTATTGTTAATGGGTCGATTAATTTAATATATCTTGGACCCATTTTTGTTTTGTTTTTGTATATTGTGTTATCGTCTGCTATCTTTGTACACCCTCGAAAAGTTTTCTCCGACGGGTATTTAAGCATGGCTTGTAGGTAGTCACTAAGTATGCAATTTGGATTATTTCTTTGTACTGCGAATTCTCGTTGGGATTCTCTATTCTTCACCATTTCAGAAGTGAAAGATCTTCCCTACTTGGCTTTTTGGTTTCAATGGAATTCAACCCTCGCCCTACTCCGTTCTGCGTTAGTTGCTTGGATCTGGCCAATTTGCGCTCCATCTTTATTATAGATTCATTTGTATATATTTATATATATCTCTGGGTTCCATTGCTCTAGCATTAATTGTTTGGCAAATAAATGTGTTGGCATCTTGTTCATAACTCGTTCTACATTCACCGTGTGGGTCCTTCATACTCATGGTGTAATAGAACATACTATATGCCCTGGATAACTATGTACATCTTTGCCCAACTACACCGTACAACCATCTTGACATTCACCGTACGTCTCCCCCCCTTACTACCATACGGCCTCCTAGAAGCAACCATACGGCCTCCAAGAAACAACTATATGGCTACTAATAGCTAACATACGGCTTCCCTAAGCTACCACACAACCCTCAAAACATTCCATTCATCTGCATTGATTAAACCGTACAACCATCGTAACCTAGTGCATACTAGTTTTTTTCTAAGTTATTCTGGCGTACACCTGGAACAAAACATTACAAAGTGTGGATGACAGGTCTATGAATGAAAAAGGTATTCGGAGTATTGATTAAATACTCATGGAACACATGTGATGGCTAAAAATGCACCAGAAAGCCTATGTATTTGGGTGAAAAGGGCCAAAATCAGACTCTCAAGGGTGAATTGCATGTGGGAAAAGATAGGCTTTTGTGGGTATGGTCAAGAATGCAAGTTGGGATGCATATGGATGTGTGCAAATGACAACTTTGGTGTTTAAAAAGTGTGACCTTTGACAAAATCGGGTTCTTTAGATGTAATTACATGCAAAGTGATTTACATGTAATTGGGTTTGGACAATTGAATTGCATGTAAATAAAAATGGATGCAATTGCATATATTGGAAAGTGGATGTAAAATTCATTGACATATCTTGGTGAAAAGTGAAAGGAGACAATATGTACTTGCATGAAAAGATGAAATGTGAATGGATGCAATATGCATTCTTGGGTAGGATTTTTCAACTTTCTTCCAAAAAGAATGCCAAAACAAGCAAGCAAACAAACAAGAAAAACTATATACTAAACAAAAATATACCTCTTGCTATTGACTCAAACATGACAAACTTCAAAATATTTCTTTACATGCAATTTCGTTTTTGGATTTTGGGGAACTTTCAAGCATTTGAAAATAGAGGATTTAATCTTACTTAAAGAAAATTTGCAAAATACATGGCATGTCTTAAACAAGTGTACAATGGTAAGCGAAAATATGCAACAAAATAGCAAAGGTTTGAAAACTTCCACTTACTTGGAGCTCAAAGAGACAGATGTTGAAGATTGAGAGGTAGGAATGTATGTCTTTCCTCCAATTTCGAATTTTCTAAACAACTCTTTGACTATTTCAATGCTTGCAAATGTGATGAGGCATTTTTGTATGCAGATGCCAAAAATGTGATCTTAAAACCTCCGAGTGTAAAACGTTTTTAAGAAACTCATGTATATGGGATGTTTTTGGGTAAAAATGTGCCCTCTAGATGCATGAGTATGGGTCTCTTTTGCATAAAAAGTTCAAAATTGTGGATTTCAAATGCATTAGTAGGCATTAAAACTCAAAAGCATGCCCTCTAAATCAAAACGCATGGGCTGGAAGTACCATTTTCTAGGCGTTTTTAGCAAAAGCATGTCCTAAAAATGCATATAAATTGGTCATTTTTGACTCGTGAATGCAAAAATGTCTTCCCTAATTGTTAAGACATGGATCCAAATGCAAAAATGTGGATGAAAACCGAAATTTGTGGATGTAAAATGGAAGTCTTTGAAGTGTTTTTGACTTAGGAAAGCAAAACATGTACCTCAAATGCATTTGCATGTATTGGAATGCAAATCGGGGTCTATGGATGCAACTACATGTTTAAAATGTATTCATATGATAGGTGGAAGTGCAAATTGCATTCTCCTTGTGCTATTGCATGCTTTAAAATTTGTACAAATAACAAACAATGCAGATTGCACTCTCCATCCTTCATTACATATTTTAAAAATATGCATCATCTAATATGCATTGGGCAATTTTGGCCTTTGGAAGGCAAAATCGTGGACTTGAAATGCATTTACATATTTTTAAAAGCCAAATTGCAGTCTCCCAAGGGCATTACATGTTACATTTTAACGTGTAAAAGCTCATTTTCATGCAAATCACATTCTAGGATGACGATTGCATATTTTAAAAACTTAGTTTTTATTTGTCTAAGTCCATAAAATGACTTTTTAGTGCCAATCACACTCTCAGGATGTAATTACATGTAAAGTAATTATACATGTAAAGAAGATTTTCCATGTAAAGGGGACTCTAAGAAGTCCATTACATACATTTCTAGTGCAAATCACACTCTAGGAATGCATTTACATGAAAACATGTAATTGACATGTAAGTTGAGCTTGCACAGCTTAAAGACCAATTAAGCACATGTTTATTTGATTTATGAGGAAATATTACTTAAATTGGGTCAAAAATAGTATTTACAATATATAATTTAATATATCATGTGCAAATATTATTCAAAAAGCAATATTAACTTAAATGTTTTAAAATAAAACATAAAGGAACTCAAAAAATAAATTAAACTATATAATTAATAAAGTCACTTTAGTGAAAAATTTAAAAAGCGAATCAACATGAAAATATAACATAAAGTGCTCTATAATCACTTAAGTGATAAAGTAACTTAAAAAAATAACATAAAGTCAATTTATGTTATATTTTCTAAAAGGTGATAGTCAACATTAAAATATAACATGCTATTTTAACTATGCAATAGTATTTGAAGAGTCCACCGTGGGCACTTAAATGATCATATCTTTTGACTACCAAGTCCGATTAAGCCCTAAGATGTATACCGAATCAAAGGGAAAACCGAAAGCAAGAGTTTGAACAAAATTAAAAGACCAAAAGACACTCAAAAACACGAAAAAGGACGTTGAAGGCTTGAAAAATCAAGAATAAGCTTAATAAAATGAAAAACAAAAAGGACTTGACGAAAGCCTTTAGTAAAAGGATTCATTATACAAATTGGAGTCGATTGGTTGATCGATGTTAGCCAATTGAATAATGAACTATATCAGAGAAATACAAAACTAAGTTAAAAAAGTTTCGTACTATTACCTACATTTTGTGGTGACAAATGCAAGATAACATTTGGAACAAGGGGGGACAATTCAGCCCTCTGCCAAACCTGAACCTAAACCCACAACATTGATTACACAATGAACTATATATAAACTTGCAGAAATTAAATAGAGAAGCCTGAAAAATTAAAAAGGTTGCTGCAATGAAGGATGAGTAGATGCCTCATTTTTAGAATAAAATCATAAAGTAACTTGGATTATCAGGTTTAATGTCTATGTATCTTAGGCAGGTTGCTGCATCAAAGGAAGAGAAAACTCTCAATTTTGACCATTTACAGCATGAAGTTGAGAAGAAACATAGAATAGCAAGGCATGTATGAGGAAGGCCAATGAAAGTTGATTACTACCTGCTGCTTTGTTATTTCCATAAATGGTGATCTGTTGATAATTACACTGCATGGCTCAATATAGTTGATTCTTCTGGCTTTTATATGTGAAGATTTCTTCTATTGCTCCAGCCAAGCTCGAAGGGCCTGTGATATTTTTATGAATGAGTTCCAGTTATTCAATTTGCTTGACCATGCAATCTTGCATCAGATTCTGATTGGTCTTTCACTCTTTAGACATATGAGATGAGGGAGATCAGCTGCTGAACGGAACATGGTTTGCAGTCCTTGGTTGCCATGGCAACCAGCAAAGGAAATCTTTGATATTTACTGGGGCTATAGGAAAAGAAATGTCCCTGCTTTCTGAGAAAGAGGCATTATTTTGAGTTGGGGACAATATAATGTCCCTCCATTTATCTTTCAAGTACAATCCTTGACTCTCATCTGGAAATCACAATATATTCACTGAATAGTCACAAATGAAGGAAAACTAAATGGGCATATTAAATGCCACTTGATGACTCTTCTTGTAACTATGATATACACCTACTGACACAAAATCTTCACAGCAGTCTGGAATACTGTTGTTAGAAGCATATAGGGTAGAAATTTCTCATATTAGATCATCAAGTTTATCAAACCTTTAACCCTTCCATATTAAAACTTTGAGCTAACTACAGACCTCAATATTGGAGGACTTGAGAGCATAGCTCCATTATGGATAAACTTGTTCTATGAATCGCCTTCGGACACATGGTACTCTAAAGATTTTAATATCTGTAGTTTGAACAGTTTATGATTTAATCCTTCAGTTTCTGGTAGTATGGTGAATAATATATGAACATTGAGAACATGCAAGCTGCAACATTTTAAGGTATATCACATAAATGAACAGTATATCTTATAAGTTTTTTCTTTCATCATTTGATATTCCACTCCAGTGCAATAGAAAGAACCAAGAAATTGCCTTTTGACATCTCCTCTTCAAGTTGTTAGTGTAGGTACCTTCTATGTAATCATAATTCTTTTCAGGGCATAAATAAATATTTTTCTTTATAGTTGTTTCAGACTGTTTTTATGAGTGAGGCTGTGTTTAGTGAACCAAGATTCATGGTTGATGGATATTGATTGAAGGGTCAAAATTATTCTGAATCGTAAATAAAGCTAGAATTTGTTACTGTTTTGCAGATGAAAGGTGAGAAGGAGCTTATTGACAAACTTATACAAACAGAGATAAATTTATTCCGAGCAATCAGAGATGGGACTGCTTTAATGCAACACATGGAGGACTTCTATTATATCACATTATTACAGGTATTTTTCCCTCTACCATCCTCCCCTTCCTGTAACAGAGAAACAGATACAGATGCACATGCATATGCAGACATGTGCATTCATACAGGCATTGCTGTGCATGACAGCCTGTCAAAAATTATGGAATTCATTCTAGAAAGCACTTCTGGTATGAAAGACATCGAGGATGGAAGTTTTGCTGACGATAACTGTTTGTAAGAGTATTACTATTAACAAAATGAATGTTAGAAAGTAAACATAATGGTGAATAATTAATGAGAATAATACATTAGAACAACATGAAAGCATTGCTTGCTCCATTAGTGATGGGATTCATTAAGTTTCTCCAAAGGATCTCTAAACCTATCTGGTCTCTAGATAACCTGATCAATGTTTCCCCTGCCCTCATGTCTAGTCTTGTCATGTGGAGATTTAAGCCATATATAGAGATTGTATGGATTTGCAAGATTGTTCACAAACAGAGGATTGATGATCAAAGGCTTATTAAGTGGTCTCAAAATGATTTTTTTTTTTTCATATGATCTGGTGGCAATTGCACAACTTGACAAGGTTGAATTCTTCGGAGTCTCTGACACAAGTACATTCCCTACTCCATTAATGATGGACTTCATTATTCTTTGGCATAGTGAAAACCATAATTTGCAGACTTGGACTCGGGAAGTACATGACTTGCCCAAAATACTTGACTTGGCAAAATCTCCATCAAACACTCAACAGAGACGGAGAAACCAGGATTTATTGGAGGAGCAACCGAAAGGTTATAAACTTTTATAGAAAAGTTAAAGTTGATAGCATATGCCACAAATAATATTTCATAGAGATCAAACTGTGAAACATGCCAACATGGGTTAAAATGTCTCAAGTAGATTAGAATGCAGGTGTGAATGCATTGAGCAGTTTAAGTAAATAATATTTCATGGAGATCAAATCATGGATATTAATGGAAAGTATTTGGGGCACAAAACTATGGATAAAGTGAAATATTTATTATCTCTTCAATCTAGTTTTTCTAGCTGCTAGAGTTGAAGAAAATGTGGATATCATTCTTTGGCATTGTTTCTAGTTTAGTTTTGGTAATAGGAAATTATATCATCGGTGAATGCATACCTAGGCAATTATATTATTATTCAACAGGATCCAGATTGGCTAAAAGAAGGAAGTGGTAAAGTATTTCAATATATATCCTTTAATTTATGCATTGGAAAATAAAGTTCACTTAAAATATAGTTGATGTGAATTAATGTAATCTCCCCATTTTTTGGGGATCTCTTGCAGTTGATTGAGTGAGTACATTATAGTGACCCTCATAAGCTAACGATGATATTTGAGGGTCTCAGTTATGGACATACTAATTTTAGTAAGTTTTATTCAAGCAACTATCATATTTGGCAGTGTAGATGGTGACACTAGCGGTTGGTCATCACCTGCATTTGGATGGGGCTAATTATTGCTTGAGCTCATATTTATTAATTAATTATTAAAGTTTACATTAGTATATGGCACTTTATTATATTAAATGTTGTCATGCCCAAAATTCTAGACAAAAACACACCAACAATTAAAAAAAGAGAGGTTAAAACTGAGTTATCTACACACTTATACTAATTGAGTTGTGACTAGGTTAACGACTTATTGAACGTTTACGAGTTCCAAGGTTGAACTTGTAAATAGAAATATGATTAGGTTTAGGTTTCAATTAACATTTACTAATTAGGTCACAGTTTGATAGTTACATTGATGCATAGTTGAAGGATTACATTTTCATTTCCAGATTTAAACAACATGCTTTACGTTTCCAGTTTACTCTAGGGTTCAACATTATCAAATTTCAATTAAACATTTATCTATAATGCACTTATCGTTTATGAAGACACCCTTGAATGAGCTTGATAATCCAAACATGTCACTCATATGTCATTGCTACAAAAACAAACGTTAATAGAATTTAAAAGACCTATTTTTTAATGTTTCTACAATAGAGTTCTATATTAAAATAAATTACACATAAAATGGGTTCACATTAGTCTCTAAATTTATGTATTTAAAATTTTATATATATATATAAATAATATTGTATAAGGCAATATATTAAAGGTATATAGATCATAATTTAAAATACATACAAAATACTATATAAAATCATGTATTAAAATTCATATAAAACAACGATATATTTTATATAGAGAAAAAATATATATCCAATAATATATAACTAATATATATATATATATATATATATATATATATATATATATAAATTAATATATTAAAATATACTTAAAAAATTAGAACATATATAAACATTTAAAATTTAAATTTAAAATATTATATTTCATTTTCCAACAAAACTTATATATATAGATATATATTAATAATAAAAATTGGTTCAAAAAGGGCTCCCGGAGAAAAGAACCAGTGAAGAAAAACTTCGCATTGCCTAATACAAAATAGGAATCCAAAAGAAAAGATATATATATAATTTAATTATATAATACTAAAATAACTTTAATAACAAAAACTAAATTTACAATTAAAAACTAAGAAATTAAAACATACTAATCACCTTACTAACTATATTTTCCTAACCACCCCACCCCCCACCTACTTATTCCCTTCTTTGAGGAAGAGGGCTATATTAATTGGATGGGCAGCGCTTTATGTGGGAAAATTAGCGCCAAAAGAGGAGGGGGCTCACCCAAGCAAGGATCCCCAAAACATGTTATTAATTCCCTTTTTTTTTAAACGTTGCATTCATGGGAGGTGGTGTGAGGATTTTGGAAGAGGAAGTTGGAGGATGGGAGTGGTGGGGTTCATGAGTCACACCCTCCCATGCATGAATATATTATAATACATGTTATATACTTTTGTAAGATATATATATATATATATATATATATATATATATGCTTATCTATATTTATATATATTTATAATATATAAGCATATATTATATTATATTTATAATATATACTTATCTATATATGTAATATACATATTATATATATATATATATATATATATATAGATATATAATATATACTTTTATATATATGTAATATTTAGATACTTATATATGTGTAATATTTATATGTATATATATATACACATATTACATATATATAAGTATATAATATATATAGGTAATTTGTATGTATATATACACCTTCTTAATCCATATGCTTGCTTCACTTGGATTTAGATTGGTTATTTTTTTCTCTCCCTTACCATTAACCTTATTACTTGCAATTGTGAGATGCCTTCTTGTTTAGTCTTTCACACCATTTGTTTTATTATTATTTTTCTAGCTTTGGGGTGTGTGCAATCCCTTTCTCTTGGTCTCCTTTATTTGGTGAGTCTATGCTAAATCTGCGACTTACATTATTTTTACATCTCTTGCTCTCTCATCTTGATGATGGATTACGTAGTGTGATTCGAAACGTTGATGGCAAAAATCTCTACACAATCTAATCCAGAAACTAAGTATCATAAATATATTATAATTATTTTTAAAAACCCTTTATTTTGTCCATCATAATGTAAGAACTTGCACTTTATGACAAGGGGTGTAATGTATTTTTTTTTTTTTTGTATTATTTATTTTCTTTATAGACTAAGCCCACTCTTTTTTATATATATATATATATTTAAAAGAGAATCTTCCAAATAATAGTCTTTGTGGATTTTTTTTTGAAGGGAATCAATTAAATCATTCCCCATACATTTTTTAGAAAGAAAAAGTACTCTCCTCGTACATCCTCTTCAATTACAAACGTGAAAGAAGAAGAAGAAGAAGAAAGGCAAAAGAGAATTGAAACAATCCTAGGGATTGTTCTGAAGGGCATTGTACCTGACGATGCAATCCCGGATGATCAAAGGATTAGAAGTTCCTGTATTTTGTACCGCTGCATTTACCTTGATAACCATGGTGTTGCATCTTTTGATAACCTTTGACTTTGATGAATTGTCTGTTGTCATGCGGAAACTTGATGTTATCCAGCTTTTCTCACTCAAGTTGTCGTAAATTCTCCTTTGTAGATCAGCACAAACTAGAGTCTTTGACACTTTAAAAACCTTCTCGATAGTGTCTGGATATAAACTCGGAACAACTTTCCATCAGCGCCTTCACCTTTTTTTTTTTTTAAAGTAAAGTGCTTGGCACATGGGAATGCGTGCAAATGGAGATTGTTGATTTCCAAAATGTGACTTGGGCTTTCAAGATGTCATTGCACGGAAAATGGATTACATGTAAATGCAACATGCAACAAAGGATGAAGGATGAGATGGAAAGCCAAGGCAAATGGTGGATGAGCTTTTACATGTAAGTGAGAATGGAAGAGATGCAAAGCATGTAATGACATGGGAAGTGGAAAAATATGTACTTGCTCATGGAGGGGCGAATGCATATGGAGAGGTGAAATGGAAAATGAGATCACATGCATGTGCGGATGGTGAATGAGATGGAAAACGTGTAATCGCATTTGTCGAATGAGATGTGAAGTGTTGTGATATGGGAAGATGGAAATTGAATGTGGAGTGAAGTGAAACATGCTCAAGTTCTTGGGAAAGGGCTTGCAATTTCTTCCAAAAGAAAAAAAAAATGAAAAAGCAAGCAAGCAAACAACAAAAAACAAACACATGCCTTTGGTCTTAAATTCAAACATGTCAAGATGCAATGCACTTGAACACAAATTCGAATTTGGAAATTGGGGAAAAACCAAAAACAAGAAAATGAACAATTTCTTCATTTTTAAAAGAAAAAAATGCACTTTCCATGGCATTGATTTCAACAAGTGGCAATCATCAAGCAATAATGTGCATTTAAATAGCAAGATAAGCACGAATTGATGAGCAAGTTTGAAAATGTCCACCTATTTGGAGGTTATAAAGCCAAAATAACAAGTTTTATAGACTTGAAGACCGATTCTTCCTCAAACCTGGTTTTTCAAACTTTTTGACTTTTTCTGTACTTGCATTTAACAAAAATTAAAGAGCAATGAAGCATCGAATTTGACATGAAAATGCCAAATACATGGTCTCCAAAGACAATATCATGCATTTAAAACTCAAAAACAATCCCACTTGATCAAAGGCATGGGCTGGAAAAGCATTCTTTTGAATTTTTTGAATAAAAACATGATTTTTTAATGCAAAAATTTGGGCCGTTTTTGCAAAAACATGGCCAAAAAATGCATGTTTTTGAGTTATTTTTGACTTGTGAATAAAATGACTTCCCCAAATGCATATACATGGATCAAAATGTAAAAACGTGGCTTCAAAACACAAAAAGGTTGATAAAAACCCCAATTTTCTAGGCGTTTTTAGCAAAAGAGTGATTCATAAAAGGCATGAAATGAATTCATTTTTGGCTTCTGAGTGCAAAAATGTGACCTAAAATGTATTGCAAATGATTGAAGATGTCAAAACTCCTCCTTTCCTTGCAAAAACATGATTTAAATCACTCGAAATGGATTTATTTGAAGATTTTTCAAAAAACGTGCACTTGCAAGGAGTTTGAAAATTTTTTTTTTAGCAAGATAAATCCATTTTTGATGTTAGAAAATCCATTGCCAAGAAAAACTATCCCTATTGGAGAAAATCTCATGCAAAACCATCAAGTAAATCTCAAGTTATGATCGAAATCGGATTTTTGGAGGGCAAGAGCATGCTCTTCAAAAACAGACTTTTGGAAAGTCAATGCATATAGTAAAACATGTTTTTTGATTAAAAAACGGACCTTTTTGAGTCACTTACAAATTTTAAAACATGCATCTCATCAAAATCGCACTTTTTGGGTGCCATTACATGTTTTAATATGTGTTCATAGGCAAAAACAAACCTTTTGGGGGAGGAAGCATGTTTTAAAATGCATCTCACTTTCATGATGTAAAAGCATAAAAACTTTGCATTTGATGCAATAGCATCAAAAAGATCTACTTATGATAGACATTTGATGTAATGACATCAAAAAGGTCCACCAAAGTAAACTTTATATGCAGTGACATGTAAAATGTCCACTATTGATAGATTTTACATGTTATTGCATATAAAATGTCCACTTATGAGGACTTTAAGTCATTTAATTCACTTAAAATTATAAAAATGTTACAAAATGGGTCATAAACAATATTTATTTATCATATTTTGAAATATAACATATAAACATCATTTAAAAGTAGCATTTAAATAAACATTTGATTTTTAAAACAAAAAATTAAACTGCAACTATATAGTTATATAGTTACTTTAAGTGATAAATTAGAAAGTAACTCAACTTAAAATTATAACATAAAGTGCACTATAGTCACTTTAAGTTAAAAATTTAAAATTAAAGTAACTTGAAAACATAACAAAAAGTGAATATAAGTTATATTTTTCAAAAAGTGAAAGTCAAATTGAAAATATAACATCATATTTTTAATTTGTGTTGTTGCACCCAAAAGGTTCACTTTTGAAGCACTAAAATGGACATATCTCTTGATTAACAACTCTAATTGACCTCTAGGTTAGATCGAATCAAAAAGAAAAATGAAAGGCATGGCATGAGCAAAACCAAAGGACTAAAAACAAGCAAACACAAACTCAAAAACAAAGAACGGACGATGAAGGCTTCAAAAATCAAACAAAGACTCGACAGAAAGAAAAATGAAAAAGACTTGACGAAGGTCTTCAGTAAAACAATTTGATATTTGAATCGAAATGGATCGATCAATCAACATCAAGCAATTGAATATCAAATTCAAGCTTAGAGAAACATGAAACTAGCTTGAAAAAGTTTCGTGCTATTACCAACATTTTGTGGTGACAAAAATGCAGGACGACAATATCTATCATTTCAAAAAAATATTAAACTGCTAACCTTAATTCATCCAACATTCTAGATTTAATTGTGATTCAAATTCCATCATCAGAATAAGAAACCAAATGCATATACAGTTAATCATAAAAGGGTATAAAGTAAATCCTAATTAGCATCATAACTACAATCATTATAAGGTAATCATTGTAATCACCCAAAAATGGTCATCTAAACTATTAACCCCCTTCTCAGCATTGTGACTAAATTAATTAATTATTTGCCTAAACCAAATTGCTAAAAATCAATTAATTTGATTATAACCCATGGTTTGATTATATTGTTCTAAATTCATATTTAATTTAAAGGAGCATGTACCCCTTTAATTAAATAAAAAAGACCCCTTCACCCTCTTATCCTAAGTTGTACACATAAAGCACTTTCCCCAATTTAAAAATAAAAGAAAAAGACTTTTTGTCTTACATAGAAGTGCAAAAGTCAACTCTTCATCACAATTGGTGGAAATGCTTGTGCACATGAATCACTCCCACTTTCAACCCCCACCCTTGATCGTTCATCTCTTTATTTTGATCTCAATCGTCCGTACATCTTTAAAAGGGAGAGTTCTCTCCTCATCTAAGGATCTATCTTCTTGAGTATTGTTATGCTGCAGGTTTCTAGATCGATTTCTTGAGAGCTTGTGGAGACCTTCTACATTCTTGTCTAATTCTCTCATACCATTTGCATATTAACTTAGATTCATATAGTATAGCCTCCGTTTTGTGATAATCTAGATCATCTAATTAATTAGCTTGGATCTTGTAACACTCTCATTTTCTTAATCTAGTTACATGGTGCATCTCATTGTAGCTTAGCTCATTCTTGCATTGCATGATTGAGAGTTCTCTTGGACATTTGCATTCTTGCTCTTGTCTTAAGAACTTCCCATTGCATGGTTTACTAGCAAGGGTTGTGTCTCAAAGACTCAGCTGAGAGCTATTCACATTGCTCCAAATACGCCATTGCACTCCATGGATAGGGAGCTCTAAGACGCCATTCAAGCAATCCAACTCAGGAGATCACTTGGATAGAAAGGTTTTGAGTGGTGCACCTTTATAGTGTACAATCATCACCAATATCCAACTGATATCCATTCTATTTAAATTCCTAAATCATAGAAACCCTTAATTTATTTTCATCTTCATTAACCATGAAGTCCATTAATTTCATAACAACTAGGGTATACAAATGCACCTGGGGTCAACATGCAATGTTTATGATTTAAACACATTTTTGCATAATTAGTAAACTCGTCTCAAGCTAGAACTTTAACCTATTGTAACATAATACTCTTATAATAGGGATGAATCTCCTAAACAATGCCCGCAACAGTTTGGTGGACAATTTTCAGTCCATTAAATAGATTTTCCATGAAATTGAAGAGATTAAGTTCAGGATGTAGGGGCAGGAAAGGTTGGAAGGGGGCGATGGGAATGTCAGAATTAACAAGTTAGATGCAAGGGTTTTTGAGATTGAAAAAAGAGTGGAAAGGATGGAAAGCTCTCTCCATAGCTCGGCTAAACAAAGCCTCAACATTATAAAAGGTCTTAATGATAACATCATTCAGCTGCACTCGATGATGGAGGAAAGTAGAAAGGGGAAGGAGGAAAAGGACAAACAAGAAACCAGGGCTGCTGATGATGATGATTTTTTGCAGGTTGAGAGCTCGAGCAAAAGGAGGAGAGTGGAAAAGAGGAAGAGGGAAGAAGAGGTTTCTCCAGATGATAGTCAATCGAAGACTAACAAGGCTAAGGCCAAGGGAGAGCTAGAGCTCAAGAATGCGGAGCTGGCCAAAGAAATGGTTCCCTGATTGGTGCTCCTAGTTTTTTGTCTGAACCCTAGCTTTTGGCTATATGTATTTTTTCTACTTTTGATGGTCGAGTATGGCCTGTTGTTTGTTTTATTGCTTGGTTGGTAGACTTGAACTTTCAGTAGTATTTTGTTGTTAACTGGTGGGTTTCAAGAGCCTCTATAAAAAACCTATTTTACTTAATCAAAAACATAATACTCTTATAATATTAAGGCATAATAACTCACTATTTCATTTACTAATTAAAAACACATAGTTCATCCATCTTTAAAGCCTATAAGCATCACACTATATTTATGTCTAAAGCTTTATATAACACCTTAGCAATACCAATCTTATCTCAAAATATAAATCACATACTAATCTCTATTTACCATTACTTCAATCTACAACATCACAATATTCACTTGAATAGATATCATCAACATATGTGTAGGGGGTCCTAACCCCATCCTAGCACTCTAGTTCTATCAATTATATATATATATATATATATATATATATATATATATATATATATATATATATACATTGTACACAAAGATGTCTCGACCCTACAGCCTCTAAGTCATGTTTCTACGTAGTTGGTCGAATTCAGCACAATGCAATATTTAAAACATTTTATAACACAACATTCTCCTATAGTTCCTTGCACAATAGTTTACCCTAACTTCTAATATTAAGTTATCTTATGAACATTTCACAGTGTGATGATAATTTATCTTTGATTTTCTAACACTCCTTCCAAAAATATGTATTGACTAATAAATGTCCATTCCATCATCTCATCCCGCTCTTCTATCCATTATTGACAATACAGGTTCCTTAGTTGAATGACTGTAATTTCCAATTCTTAGCTTGCACTGTTTAATTGCATAGTGGAGCATTTGATATCAATTGTTCAGTTTAGCATTTAGTTTCAGCACTTACATTTGAATCTATGAAATTTGAGAAAACAATTTATACCAAAAATATGAAAAAGCAAAGACATTCCAAACAGAAATAACATCATATATACAGTAAGAATAGAGACGTGTGCCAAGTGTTTGACGAAATGTCAAGCAATCGAAAAGTGAAAATTTGGTGTTGTTGAAGTGATCAACCAGCTGGGGTTATTACACCTAAGTTCTTATTTAGTGAAAAAATCTTGTAGGCATCTAGATGGTGCTGAGTATAAATCTTCTTCAATACAAAACACTAAAAAAAAAAGTTCTCCTTTTGTATCACATGTTGCTTGGATGGCATGGGTTGTTTCAGGGCCTTATGATACTTCATCTCTTCTACAAAGTAGACATCAAGACTGCTAGGAGGGTTTATTGTTTGAGCTAATGTATCATTTCTTGTCAATATCATACTCTGTCACGGGAGAGTTATCCTGTAAATCATAAAAGGGATTGAGATTGTACCTATTGTTCATGGAGATGTGAATACACATTTCTGTTGTAGGAATAAGGGAAAGATTGTCTATTTCTAAGGGAACCATTAATATTATCTGAATTTTCTCCTTTGGACGTTGAAGATTTTACCTTCCCGAGCACAAATAAATTAAGTTATCTAGCTGGGTACAGCTCAGGTTATATAAAGATGAATATTGGATCCAATATTATTGTTGCTCGTAGCTCGGCAGATTAAAGAGATCGAAAATTGCTTTATTCTATCATCTTGCTATAGGTTTGAGGTGTTATGCATTTCTGGGCAAGATGAAGTATTTTGTCAGGTATGTATGGGGGAAGATTGTCCTGACAAGCTGTTAGTGGTTGATTGGTTACAAGTTGCTACAGGGAGTTGGAAGACATTTGCACTGGTTGTCAACATAGTTTTTAGATGTGGCATAATATTCTGATGAGCTAATCAGTTCTCAGCGCCAAACTCTACTGATTGATTTTATTTCAGAGATTGCTTTTGACTGGCAGATTAGTTGCTTCTGTTTGTGTTTCTAAGCATTTTTTATGTCGTTCTCAGATCATCTCTTACATATAAGGTTATCTTTTTAGCATCATTGTTCCTTACTTTGTGCTACAAAATGTGATTCACAAGAATGCAGTAAACAATTAAAACACTCAAATTACAAGTTCAAAGCAGCATATCACATTTAGGCTAAAAGAGGTAATATTCAGATGTGGCATAAGATACTGATGAGTTAATCAGGTCTGAGCACCAATTCTTCTGACTCGTTTATTTTAGAGATTGTTTTCGACATGCATATTAGTTGCTGTTTCTTATATTTCTGAGCATTTTAAATGAGGTTCTCAGGTCAGCTCTTTCTTATATAGATTAGCTCTTTTGTATCACTGTTCCTTACTGTGTGCAAGGAAATGTGATTCACAAGATGCACTAAACAATCTAAAACACTCAAATTAGAATTTCAAAACAACATATCATGATTAGGCTAAAAGAGGTCAAAGGAGCATATGAGCACAAAGTCAAACCCTTTTGTTGTGTAGATTTGTCCATGATGTTTGATAAAGATGTGTGCTCACTCAAGATTTCAGCAGCATAACAGTATTGCAAATGCAAAATAGAAGAGAATAAAAATTGTGAAGAATTGGACCAAGTGGTTGATGTGATGGGGAAGTTGATCTATTTGCATAATCTTCATGACTAGGGGTGTGCACATGCTTAGAGGGATAGGTTAGGCTTGATGAAAGATTATTAGAAAGCAATTGTGAAAATTAAAAGTATGTGATGAAAGGAGAGAGAATGAGTGGAAGAATTAAAACCACCTCCTAATTCCAAGTGGGAGGAAAGGGACTAATTAAGTAAATAATTTAATTTAATTTAATTGAGGGATTAAGATGCAAGTGGGGGTTTTAGGAATGTTCAAGTGGGTGTGGGTTTAATTCATGCTACCTTTTTTAATCAAATTCCATGACTGATCATTAGGATGAGCTAATAGAAAAATACTATTCTAATATTTAAAAATAAATAAAAAATTATCCTACCAGGAAGAGGCGAGTCGGGTCCTACAACTTAGTCTACAAAAAATATTTGCCTTGGATTTGACTTTCACCCAATATAGGAAAATTTATAGTCAAAATTCACCAAAATAACCTCTCAAACACAATGATGATGACCAAACAACTTTATTTTGTACTTGCAATCAAATCAAGCCAAATTTTCCATTCTTGAACACCCTAAGATCAAATGAAAGACCAATAGAATGGAAAAACATCTGCAAAAGATGCAAAAATGTCAGTATTGCTAATAAACATAATCAACTGGATTACAATACCATAACCATTGTTGTTTTGTCAATATAGATGTGTCTTCTTATATATGCAAGATAATTAAAGAGTATGATAAGAGATAAATTATCAACCACACAAGGTGGAATCACATTTCCTACAAAAGTGGATCATCCTCCATTGTGTAATAAGTATGTGCAACATGAGGAGGATGATAATGTGATAAGTGCACTAAAGTTGGAGACAACACATTAAGTGGAATGTGATAACTACTATCACCACCTTAAGTGGAATTTCTTTTACACCATGTGCCAATAAAAGTGAAAACTCCTTGGTATCTTGAATACAAACTACAATGTATGTATTATCTGAAATAAGCTAACATAATGTGTAATTAGTGAATATTTAATTACACCAACAATTGTTAAATTTGTTGTCTTTATTGTAGATCCCTTTTATGTTCTTGTAAATGTTTTAATTTAATGTTTAATCCCCATCCTATTTATTTTTTCTCCTTTCATCACGTTTATAAAAAAAAAATCACTCCTTTCTAATTAATGACCTTGCCATCTATCATATTTTCCATCCACATCCTAATAATAGATCATGTAGTATGATTCAAAATGTTAATGTTAAAAAATGTATACATAATTATCACCAAAACCATTCTTATTCAAGACACATTAATGGTAATGAGTAGTATTTATCTTTTACAGAATAAAATGATGATAGCAGTTAAATAAGTAAATGGTATATGATATTAATGACTAATAGTGTAGATATAATGAAGAAATAAGTTGGATGTAAATTTGTAAAAACAGATTAGTGTATGGTGTACAAATAAGTTCAAGGAAATGGTGAATTTATTATGACAGGTTTGAATATTTCTTGAGAAGGGATTATAAATAGACCTGATCAAGTTACATAACGTACATAGTATTATAGTCAATATGGTAAAATCAGTAGAAACAAAGCAGGTATCATCTTTTATTTGTATAATCATTTATTTGTTTGAACTAAATGGCATCGAACAAAAATATGGTTATTCTTAATGAACTTGTTCAAACTTGTTACTACTAACTTTACTTGAAGACGATGGCTGAATAGATGTTTGCTATAAATGATGTCTCTTCACACTTTGGATTCCACAAAATGAACTTAGTGGTTTTGATGGGCTAATTTTTTCCCCTCCTTTGTATTGCAGTGTGTACAATCAAGATTCTTGCAGCGGTAGTAATGAATTCAAATGAGTGAACAAAGGGCCTGAATGATCACTTTATATGTATTTATCATGATTATTTTACATTAGTGATCCAGTTTTTCAATTATTTTTGTTTACTCTTTTGTTGTCACACATTTTCTTTCATCCTCCATGATTTCAATTGTTTTCTTAATGCAAGGATGCTTTAAGTATATCTAATGCTCAAATTACAAATTTAAAACAGAAATTGGTCTATATTCAACACTATGGTAAGCAGTTTTGTACCTATATTTTCTAAGTATATTCATTACACAGATTACAAATGTACAAGATAGATAGATCGCTGTTAACTGTGTTGTAAATGTTCTTGAAAATGATCAATACTTCAAGTTCCAGATTAGACTATTTATTTGTTAATAACTCCCAATAGGGTGAGACATGAAAATAGAACCAATGTCAAGTGAATGCGGATATGATGTTGGTCAATAGTTCAACAAATTTCCCTGTTGTATGATGGGCATTCTTAAGCCAGAAAACAGGAAATTTATATATTCAAATATATTATCCTCACATTTCATAATCTCCAGTATATTGTGCTTCAAATGAACTCTTGAAATGTTCATCTAGCAATGATGATGGTCTCAAGATAAACAAAGTCCTGATAATCGTTCCAATAGAAGAAATCTTGTGATGCATTTCCCTTTGTAGATTAACAAACTATTGAAGATTGATGTTTATGTCATGTTTAATTCTTTCTCTATTGTAAATCATGTGTCAAGTCTAACTATTTTCTCTTTCCAACAAATTGGGTTTGCCATCTAGACCTTTCTTCAAGGATATTTGGATTACAGAATTTTTTTCTCAATTACAAGCATGTTGCTTTTTACTTCTTGCACATATATTTTGTTATATAGCTGTAACCACAGCTCACGTTTTTTAATTATATTGGAGAATAGCAGTCAACAAAGGTGACAAACTTTAGCAACTAAATAAGAGAACATAATGAGCATCAAAGATGAAAAAAAGACAGCAATATCAGCATCAAAAGAGCTACAAGGCATTACTTAATAGTCACAAATCAAATTTAAAAGCCACGAGTCAGTTGCTGAACAACTCAATATTATTTGCTCATATATCATTCTTTAGAATATAATATTCTAAAATGACAAAAAAATAGAGACATCAGAGGACCACAACATAAGAATAAGAACTATCTAGTATATTTTGTTATATGCTTAGTACTCACAGTCCGACTGTTTTAATTATATTGAAGAAAAATAGTTGGAGCAGTTGACAACATGTGACAAACTTGAGCAACTAAAGAAGAGAACAAAAAGAGCATCAAAGACATAAAAGCAACAGCAATATTATCATAAGAGCTACACAACATTACTTAATAGTTGCAAGTCAAATGTAAATGCCACATGTCAGTTGTTGAACAACTCAATAGTATTTGATCATATATCATTCTTTAGAATATAATATTCTAAAATGAAAAAAAAATGAGACATCAGAGGACCACATCATAAGAATAAGAACAAGCTAGGACTAACATGCTGTGCATTTTCAAGTTTATCAACTTTAGTCAAATAAATCCAACAACTATTTATCTTGATCTATTTCAACTTTCATTTTGCAGTCCCTGCATTCTTTAAGCCATCACTCAACTATTTAGCTATGACATAATAGATAGATCAAGATAAGGTGTTTTGGTTTTGTCCCTTTCTTCACTTTGTCAACTATCTAAAAAAATCCTATTATGGACCAATCATAGTGGGAGTTGCAACAATATTAAAAGATTTCGTTAGTCACCTATCCTCATCATGTTCTAATTTGCCAACCTCATTCATTAATTATACTCTTTTTCATACCATATCATCTTTCATTAAGCTGATAGGATTACTCCTCAAAGACCTGCCATCAGACTTGTTTGATATCCCAACATGGTTGGACACCATAAAAGTAGAAAAAGCCTAAATACATAGTTTCTTGTGGCCCTAAAAAGCAAAAACCACGAACAAATTGTAAAGTCCCCAATTTTGTTAGTGTCAAAGTTTTAGAGATTAGCCTATTATTGTGATCCTTGTAGGCTAATTATTGTGGATAGAGGGTCTTCTATGGCAGTGGCTTGGCTTCGGAGGGTCTTATCTTCTCCACATTTCAATAAGCTATAGGTTCGTCTTCATTTGGCTCAGATTGGACTTCGTTTGGGCTTAGTTTTGTGTATTTATTATTTGTGGTAAGTTGGTGTTGATCGAGATGGACCCATTCCATTTTTGTAAAGTGCATTTGGTCACATGGAGAAATAATAAGTATGACCTTCTATTTCAAACAGTATATTTAAATGATGAGTATTTTGGTAGTTATATTTTAAGTGGCCAAATTATTATTAATTATTAAATGGCTTATTATAAAGTTATAATTTAACTTTATAATTTCACTTAATTTGAGAGTTGCATTATCATTGGAAAGTGTCATTTATTAATAAGTTAAGCTAAGACAAGTTAGAGAATATAGAGGAAGCTTCTTATTAATGTTGTGTGGTGAAGTTTCTTCAGTGAAGTTACATTTTGGCAACAAAAGGGAATTTGGTGATTATAAATACAAGCCCATTTGTTGAGAAAAACATGCTTGAATATTTTATATGCTTTTGTTGCCTTTGTGGCTTTTTTGAGTTCTGATATTTTGTGGCCCTTGCTGAAGTATAAGGGTTTGAAGTTGATCGTTCTTCCACAGTTGAGGTATTGTGGATTTCTGAGAATTTGCTTTGTCTTCCTACTATTTTTACTATTGTTAGAAGGCTCTATTTATTTATTATTATTTTAAATTTGGTTGAGGGTTGAAGTATGAAATTTACTTAGAACATTGATTTGCAAATTAGTGCTGAAGTATATTAATTTGTTCACCACTTCTCTATTGTTCTATATTGTACTTGTGAAGTGATTATTGGTAAAAGAAAAAAAATTGCATTGCAAGGAAATTGTTGCTATTGTGATCAATTGACACCTGTGATTTGAGTTTAGTGGTAATTGTGTATTTGGGAGGACTATGGAATCACTGGTGGCTGTGTTTCGAGCCTATAATCACACCTGCAAACGTCATCTGTGGGTCTACACTCATTGCCTTTAGCCTACAATCAAGTATAGCAAGACTTCAATCAGAGTTTATGAGTCTGCGATAAGGATTTGGGGTTCCAGCATTGCAACAAATTGAATCTGCATATAATCTACAGGCTTGTGATTTGTCTTTAGAGACCCATGACTACATTTTGGGGACTGGTGTTTGCATTCAGTTATAACCAAGTGAGAGTTATTACACAAATTTTGGTGAAACGCACAAGTGAGATTCCATCCATGCACAACAAACGAAAAACAATTTCATATAGCATGAACAAAAATGTGTGGTGCCTATCATCCATCATTCAATTGGTTTAATCCCCAATCAGCCAGGTTAGCCACTATTCTCTGAAAAGTTTTTGATGAGCAATAGATTGGTATGTGATAATGAATGTCATTTAATACCTACATCATGGGAAGGGAAATCTACCTCTCTTATACAAGCAGAGAAAATCTTGTGTTACCTAAATTTTCACCCCTTGACTCATTTTAGGTAGAGTCATAGGTATGTCAATCAATGGTGCATTTTTTGTTTGAACCAAATACAAAAGTTAGATTTGCAGCAAATTGAAGGGTTACAAAGCAACAAGGATATATAGGCAATACATCATTTTGGTCATAAAGGGGAATAAAAATGAAGTAGCAACTACAGACTCTACCATCAATAGAGCAAAGTAAAGGAAGCATTTAGAAGTTTCAAATACCATTAGCAAAAGTACATTTACAACAACTATAAGAGAAAGGAAGCAGAGTTTTCTTGTATAAAACTTTACCTCAAGGTTTTAGATCTAAAGAGAAATCAACAAAGAGCTCTTGAATTTCTATAAGTTTGTATTGTCAATTTTTATAATATTTATGAATGATATTTTACAAATCATTTATTTGATGTTATTTAAAAAATACAAAATATGAAAATTAGCTTCTAAAATAAATAAAAAATATTTTATTTTGTATGATTTAATAAAACATTATTAAAATAATTATAATCTATTATTTTTAATGAACATTAATTATAGTAATAATATTGTTAAGTAATTTAATCATCACTCAATAAATATTATTAATATAATTAATTTTGTGTAAATAATAAATAATAAATTACCTAATAGTTATTAAATAAACGTAGTAAATACTTTATAGTTCATTACTTAATTGATATTTATTAAGTAAATGAATTATAAGTTAAATTTAATAATTATTACTTAAAGTGCAAGATAAAATATTTATTTTTATCTTTAAAAGTCAAATAGAGATTTTGGAGAGTTATGGCAAGGTGTCCAAGGTCATATTGATGGGATTTTAAGGTCGGAAATTTATTAAGTTTCAAAAACTTTTTGTGGGATATTTTGAGTGATAAGAGTGCATTAATGAGGGGTCTTTGTGTTGATATTGTTAAGGCATGACTTTTGGGAATATTTATACCTTTTTGAAGACTTTTTAAGGGCTCAAAATTGGCCTTGAAAGCTTAATTTGACCAAGGAGTCGTTTGCATTAATGATGTAGTTGAATTGAAAAACGCATGAGTATGAGCTGAAGGCTCATTTGTAAGGAGTTGTGGTTTTATGAAAATGGGGGACTTGTGATATTTTCAGTCATTTTCCTCATTCTTGCCATATTTCTTGTAACTAATTTTGAGATATACAGATTTGTAACACCTTTGGACAGCAACACATAGATTGTGCCTTCTCATTTTTTCTATTATTTTGTACTTAGTGTTGATGCAAGTTCATGTGATGTTCTTTGTTCTTGGAGTTGTCTTGCATGTTGGTGCCTTTATGCAAAAGAATATAGTTCTTTGTAAGTTATAAGTTGTGTTGGTCCTAGGAATCAGTCTTAGTTTGTGGGAGAGTCTTCTCTTATTAAGGGTCGAACTTATTTAGCCTTCTTATATATTGTTTATGCAAAGATCATGTTATTGAAGCTGTGGACTAAGTTTCATGTATTATCGGCTTCTATTATGTGTCTGTGTTATCTGTTAAGGCTCAGTGATATGTTTTGGTGCATCACTATAGTTTATATTTTGTTTTTGTTGTCTTTCTATCCCCTTTCCTAAAATGTTTAAGTCTAGAAGCTTAAGATGAAAGTATCTCATAGGAACCAGCCTAGAACTTAGAGATTTATGTAATATCCCTACATAGATTTGAAACAATTTCTTTACTTTTTCTCACTTATTCTTTCAAATTCTTGTACATAAAATAATTAACCAGATTATGTGCAGCATCACTTCTTTCCCAATCAATCAATAATATGTGTAGAGAAATGATTTGATCTATTAGTAACTTCCAATATAAGTATTCATATTTAATGACCTCCTCTCAGCTAACCTGAAAGATTAGGGACAATCACTCCTTACTTATCAAGTGCTTACTCTTAAACCTAGTAGTAGACAATATGAATATTTTATAAGTTTGTTTACTAAATACAATTATATGGATTGTTATTCTTCTTCTTATACATACAGTATTTTATACATTATCCTCTCCAATCATGTATGCACCTTCCGTATAAACTATGACCTTCATTACAGATTAGGATTCCTTTATATGAATGGCGAACTCTTTGTTGACTGTGAAAGAGTCGTGTTCATTGTCTCTGTTTTGAATATATATCTAATCTTGCAAATGAGATTGAGAAGTTTGGCGATGGCTTCAATAAACTGATATGATTTTTGGAATTTCAATTGATCAAAGCTTTTGAGTTCCTTATCAGAATCTATGTATGTCTATGGTCCATTGTTTGCTAGTACGTAAAATCTTCTTGCTTGATAAGCAACCAAGATGGTGATTTGGAATATGCGTATTGAGGGCTGACGTGATTATTCTCTTTTTGAGATAGAAGTCCCTACTCTTATTATTAATCTAAGATTGAAAAGAATCAGTATAGAAGGCTCGAGGGATCCTTTTGACTTCAACGTTGTCGTGTAAGTATTGTGGTGTTTGTTGTTGTTTGAATATGGTCCAACTATTGACCGATTATCCAATGTAACTTCTGATTGACCTCCCTATTGATCCTTCCTTCGTCCTCCCTTTCCCTTCTCCTTCTGTGAACTCTCCTAAATAGATGTGTTTTGGAGGAGACACGCCTCTTCTTTGACATGTTAATTTTAGTCTTCGTTACTACATCTATATCTTATAATTATTAGAGATATTTGATTATTATATTTTAAATTATAATAGACAAAGTATTTATTAAATATATGGTTTTGTTTCATATTATGGTGGTATAGAAATACATAAAATATTCATATGATAATCATTTATCAAAATATTTCATGGATTGAATCTATTCAAGCTTGGGATTAATTAGAATAATAGTTGTTTCATCTTTATCTCTTAATAGTTATTATCCATATAATTAATTATTGTTTTACTATGTTACTTAAAAAATATTATATATCATATACTTTTTTTTTATATGAATTATTATTTCTTTATTGAATTTATCATATTATTGTATTCATCATATTAATTATATTATAATCATATAATAAATGATATTAATTTATTATTAATTTATCTACTATAAAATCTTATAAGTATGGGGACATGACAATTTACTCCAATTTTGGGTAACCCACAGACCTCTAGAGTATTTCCATGTTTCTCGAAGTGATTGGGTTTTAGAACTCAGTATGAGTGGAACTTTTAGAGATAACATCTTCATTTTGGTCACTTCAACTTTCCCCTTTGCTAGTGAAAGCAAATGAGAGCCCTGCACATAATGTGTGTTTTCATTATTTTACTTTTATTACTTGTGTGCGTTATCTTGTTTCAAAAGAGAGAAACTTGTGCTAAACACCATTTTATAGTTCTTACCACTTCTTTGTTAGTCTATAGGAAGACAAAATGTAACCCTTCTATACCATGTTGCAACTCTCAACATCATTTCCCATATTAGAAATAATGATAATATTTAGAAAGGAATTTAATAGTATACTTATAATAAAAAAAAATTGGGTGTATTTTTCCTTCCATTACATAGCCCACTATAGTCAAATTCAAGTTTAAATTTTGACTACACAGCTCTCGCTAAGTACTTTGCTTGCTCATTTCCACTTTAATCAATCCATTTGAAATGGAATGGGCAAACCCCAAAATCAGATGTCCCTTCTACTAGAGAATTTAGCTTTCAGAGTCATTTCCAATCATGCTTATTTTATTTTATTTCTTTCTTTTTCCATAAGTAAATAAATGATTATGCTTGTTCTTTTAATCTTTATCAATTTCAGGCCTAGAATTTGATGGCCACATTGGCCTTTTTTCTAGTGTTGAGTCATATATGACAAGTGGAAAATTTATTTGACCATATCGATTGACATGTTAAATGTTTATAAATTTGTCAATATGATACTTAAATTTATTAATGAATCGTCAAAATTCATTATATGTAATATTTTTAAAACATATTATATATCGTTGACACTAATTTATAATTATTTTCTAGAGTTTTATATTATTTTATAAAATGTATGAATTTAGAAACTTTTAGATATAAGATTAAACTATTGAAAAAAACACATGATAGGCAGGGGTGGCTGTCAAATTCCATGTTTGGTAGCCTTGCAATAGAGCTATTTTTCAAACTATTTAGGTGGATTTTAGTTTCTAAATTTGGTATTAACTTATAGTGTATCTTCCTCACTTTTATGAAGTTTCTTCATAATCATTAGCATAAGTATAATGTAACATGGACTCACACCCCGCTCCTAAACCTTGAAGTACATGTCCCTGAGATGTCCTCATGCCAAGTACTTGAGTACCCAAGTACCCCCACCTCCACCATTCCCCAACCATGTCATCGTTGGGATGGCCACTTGAATTTCCATTTGAATTTGATTTTAGAATGTTACTATTGGCTATGTAATATGTTACTATGTTGAATGTTCAATTATTCTAGTTTAGGTTGCAATATTGTTATGTTCAAGTATTTTGATTTGGTATATTCTACTAAAACATCATTTCATAATTAGCATTTCATGTTCTATATGTACACTATACAACATCCCCCCACCTTGTCCTCCCCTTGCTAATGAGGCACATTTTCCCCTGTCTCGATGTATGCCAATACCAGTGTAACATTGCATAATTATGAGAATATGTTTTTAAAATGTACACAATTTATATCTCTTAGTTTTAAAGGATTGAAAATAAGTCCATAACATTCGATAAACAATGGACAAAAATAATCTCGAAACATCAAAAATTGTTGTATTCTGAAATTTTTAGAAGATTAATCTAATTTTATTAAAATTAAACAAAAATTAATATTTTCTCATTTCAAATATTACAATCACTAGATGGTGTGAAGAAGAAATTGGTATTACCATAAATATAGAATCCTAAATGTCATTTTATGCGACAAGAGCCGATGTGTCATGATGGTTATTTCTAAGAGGCAATTCACATGGATTCCATCCATTATCGTGAGAAAATTTATTTATTAAAAACAAGAGCTCTCGTAGAGGAGTCCCTACCTATTTCTTTAGAAAGAAATAAATACACTTCAATTTAAGATTTTGAATATGTAGATTTACATATAAATTAAGTGTATAAAGAGAATGTGGCATATTGAAAATGAATTCAAATCCAACTTGAAACCAACCCAAAAAAATGGGAAGTCAAATCATATATTACAAAATAGCAAATTTTGTAATGCATATTAATTTATACGATGGATATATTATTTTAAAGTTTTAATTTTAAATTATATATTATATATAATAATAAAATTAATAATTCAAAAGAAAACAAAAATACTATTTCTAAAAATGAATTATTTTTTTAAGTTTAATTCTATATAACAATAAGTATTAAATTAAATAATTGAAAATAAATTAAACCATATAATTCTTTTAGTATGATATGATATATTTTAATGATTTTAGAGGAAATAGCTAACAAAAAGGAAAATCACCCAACACATATGTCCCTACATGGTGACTGTTGGATAAGCAAGAAGGAGCTCAATTTCTCTTGATGATAAATTTGTAGTAGTGAAATCCAACTTCATAGAGCACCAAGAACACTTGCATGCAAAGAACCTATGCTGAAGAGAAACCAGATAAGGAAAAAGTAGAGCTTGGAAAATCTCAACAAGGTGAGAGAAAAATGTATTCCAAGATTATGAAAAGGAAAATATAATCGTTCAACCTGAAAGGTGAATGAAACCCTAAAGTCTAAGAAAGCTAGGTTGCAATAAGAATTAATTATTAATGCACTTAAGAGAAAGCTTAAGCACTAAACAGTAATAACTTAACTAACTAAATCGAAAAGATTTAAGTAGTAAGAAAAAAAAATATTACTGTAACAAAATCTCTATACGATTGTAATGTATACTACAATAAAGAGACTTATTATTGATTTCTTGCTAATACACTATTTATTATTCTCTAGAAGTCTCTTTCTTTCATATTCGTATGAGGGGCTTGATTTAATTCAACAATCGTTGAAAATGACTTGATTTAGAAAAGTATAGGGGAAGACCTACCTGGTAGTGCAAAGCATGAGCGTGGTGGTCTCGAGACTAGTTCCAGGCAAGGAAGAGTAAGTGGATGCATCAACCACTCTCAAATTGTCATTTTGAATACCAAACACCTGGTAATCTCTTTGATGACTAGATCAACACAACAATTGCCTTGGAAATGTCAGATGGTGGCCATTGTGCTCTTGCAGGAATTTGCGAGCATTGTTTCGTTGTCAGGGAGTTGGAGAGGTTTCTCCACATACGTGAATGACAAGGCATTTGTCCAATGGATACAAGAAATCGTTGAACCTCATTGATGGATTGTCTCAAGGATCTCTTGATTTTAGATAAAGGTCTCTAGTGGAGAGAGGGGCTGCCAACTTTTCGGTAATGTTTTCAAATCGTAAATGTTGTTCATGTAAATAGGCTTTATGGAAGAGCTAAGTATCAAACAAAAAAAATGTTTTAAAAAAAAAGTTTATCTAAACTCTACTTCTCCATATTTGCCTTGATGTATCCAAAATGATCAATAACACCACCAACACTATAAAATGACTTTATTTGCTAAAGTTTATAAACAATCTGTCAAAAAATATAATAAATTTTATAAATATAAAGTTTATAAATGATCTATTAAAAAAATTCTAATAGAATTTGTAAGTATATCGACATCTATTATTAAAATTATATTATACATTTTCATTGCCTGTCAAATTTACCTCAATAATGAAATTATAACATAATTTTATTTGGTAATATTTAATTCAATCTAGTACACTAAAAATTTAAGAAATTTAAAATAGTTAATTATAAATTTCTTTAATTGAATTGAACTTGAGGAAATAGTATTGATAGATATATTTGGTAATATTTAATTCAATCTAGTACACTAAAAATTTAAGAAATTTAAAATGGTTAATTATATATTCCTTTAATTAAATTGAACATGAGAAAATAATATTGATAGATATAGGAAGATCTTTAATTCTATTACTTCTAAAAAAACTTTGTGTCCTACATATTTAGTAGGAAAAAGGATAACAACTATAACATAACAAGAATTCCACTTTCAGCAAGTTCTTCCCAACCTTGAAGAATAATGTTGTTTATCTTTCCAATTCATCCTATAGACGCCTTCAATAATGTTTTCCAGTTCTAAAAATTGAACTTGTTTTATCAAAGTAATAATAATAATACAACTACTAGCATCCATTAAATTTATATTTGTGAAAAGAATATTTTGAATTCAAATTGTAACATTAATGCATATCTACTATTCAAAAGTGTGCTTGTTATTTGTTGACTTGACATTCAATAAAACTTTTCAAAATAAATTATCAACTATAAGACTATAGTTTGTTTTTGGACAACTTAAGTACAAATTGAACACCTCTTGCTCTATCAAATGTATTCCAAGATTCAAGTTAACTTAGGAATTAAAATATTAAAAATTAGTACAAACTCAAACAAACATAAAATCATTCATAAATTAATATTATAGATAACTTGTAATCACACAATTTATTTTATTTATTTGATATATTTATTGGATTATTTTATTAAATAATTATTTTTAATATTTCATATTCCATTTTATTGTTCTATTAATTTGTTGTCTTTCATAACTTATTACATGTATAATTTAATTTATTAATTCGATATTTTATACAATTTACAATGTTGTAATTTTTTCCTATTTACTTTTTCATAATTCAAATAAAACAACTTCATAAATTAATATTTATTATTTGACTCAAAATAATACATTGGAAGTCATAGATATATTTCCATCATACTCTAGATATTCAAATGTTAAGTGGGCTTATATTAGCTTTGCGGTAAACATCATAGTGGCTAAATTTGTGGTAGCTATGTTGAGATTGAGAATAATTAAGTTAATATTGGACATAATTCCCTTGAGATGACTTTAATTCTAGTGAATTTTTTTGTGCCTTCTCATTGCCTTGTGTGACTATTTACCTCAAAATCGTTTGTCTATATATAATCTCTACTGTGAATTATTAAGTTGCGAAGATTTGTGGAGGTTTCAAATAATTTAATAGTGTAGCGTAATTTTGAAAAAGAAAAATAGAATGAAAATTCACAATCTTGTTCATAGTGAGTTAAAATATTATCTGCTAGACTAAATATTTGTCCAAGGGCACGTGACAAGGATGGACTCGATCCAAAACTTATGAAATGCTTCGAGAATGATGCTGACATTATTTTTTTGAGATTAACTGAGTAAAAAAAATCATTTTAACATGTGCCTTGACCAATAAGAATTTAGTATTTAACATACATTAAAATATTTTAAAACTAAATCATTCTAAACCTTAAGGGCCTGTTTGGTTGTTGGAATAGGACTGGAATAGGAAGAGAAAATAAGAATATGTTTTATATTCGTTGTTTGGTACGCTTAATCAGAATTGGGAATAAGAAGACATATTCCAATTTTGCCTCTAAAATGAGCATATGTTTATGCCAAAAAAAATCTATTATTGAATAGGTCATTCCTATTCCCTATCTGATTTTTTCAAATTAAATAACTTTCAAATCCATTGTGATTATGCAGGCATAAATTTTTCAAGTATTATTCGTATATAAATGAACATATTTTACTAGTTTAGTGATTTTTTTTCTTTTTTAATTTTAATTTTTTTTTTAAACATTTTATTATTATATGTATTTGTTTAAAAAATGTAATAAATTACATTTCTCATTAACTTCAATGAAAAAAATGAAAATGAGAATAAATTAACCTTTTTACCATTATTGAAAAGATTAAAACAAAATAATAATAATAATTAAAACAAAAAAAATAATAATAATTAAAAGAGAAAAAATTAAGGAAAATATTTTTAAAAATACAAAACTTAACCTTATTCCTATTCCATTTTTGCATAACCAAGCAATGGATTAATATATTCACAATCAAATTCCAAGTGAACCAAATAAGATTGAAATTGTCCTTTTCTATTCCCATTCCCCATTTCCATTCCAATTCCATTTTTCTATTCCAATTTTCAATTCCTATGCAAGCAACCAAACAGACTCTAAAATATTACATATCAATTTCTCAATAAATTAATTGTGGCACCCTAGTGGGAACATTAAAGTTTCGTGCCTGTATAATAATAGACATTTAAATGAACTTAATATTATAAATATTTGTTGTCTTTAGTAATATATTTACATAATTAGAATTTAAATAATAAATTGAACACTTTTTTGTATTATATTTATGAAGGATATATAAAAATTATAATACATTAAATAGATATTGGTTAAAATAAAAAATAAGAATCTACCAAGTTCTATATCATAGAAAATAAGTATCTTAGGTACAAAATAGTTTAAATGTTTTATTAAATATACATAATTTTACATTAAAAATAGATTAAAAAGAGTTTATTAAATTCATTAATGACATGGTTTTAATTTGATATTTATTTTTAAAAATGTTAGGTTAGTGAAGGTTCTAACGAAACCTTCTCTAGATTTAACATTGTATAATTTATACATTTTTTCATCTACAATAGTTATCAAAATGTTAACATAATCACCTAGCAGGGGTTAAGTTTTAAAAATAAAAATAAAATTGTTGGATTGTAAAAAATAATTTAATAATATGATTTTGTCTTATTGTATTTGTATAATCACCTATACTTAACCAGTGATTAAAATTTTTGATTCCAAACAATTAGATGCAACTATTTTTATTTTTTATTATTAGTTTTGATTTTTCTAAACTATATATGTGACTTTTTTAATTTCTTAAATCAATAAAATTATTTTATTGCAAGTTGATTGGCTCATATATTACATCGCCTGAGGCAATATTTTAGGAATTTCAACATGCACCTAAAATTATTTTTAAAGTTTAGTTTTTAATTTTTAATCTGTGTACTTTAGTTCTATGTTCTAGTCATCTTAAATGATATTTTATATTGAAAGGTGTCACCCTATTTAGAGTCTAAATGTATTTTTTCTTACAAAATATTCTACACATGATTCATCATTATTAAAATAATTATATTATATTTATATATAAGAAGCACATAAATATTTGAATTTATTATTATTTTTGATCGATAAATAGCCAAGGCCATGATAAATTTTATTAGTTATCAATAAAGATTACAAAAGCTTTCTCCATTCAAATGGGCACTAGTAGGAAAGAACGAAGAAGAAAACCTCTAGTCTTGCTCGAGATGAAAGTCCTATATTATTACAAATATAAAAGGGGCATACCCCAATGATCTATTAATTTGGATAGTATTAATTACGATCAATAAAATTACAAAAATCTTGAATCTTGGATGTTGGTATCGGATTGCATTAGACTTGGACCAAAAAGAACCGCATCCTGCTATACAACACATCTATCATGCAAAATGACAAGATAGCAATCTAACTCATCAAACAAGGTTAGTTTATGATCATAATTAAAAAAGAAGAAATCAACCATGAATAGAAGAACAATAATACTAGCCTAATCATATATAGAGCAAAGAGAACATAGATATGATAATAAAGATAAGAACCAACTGAAGAATACTCCCTATGCTTCATTTGGTATGGTGGGAGCAAAAAGGAAGTATTCCTACAAACTCAATCTTATTAAAAAAAGATTAAACTAAATATAAAGATTACAAATGCAGCAAGGGCATCCCTAAGTTAGTCCTATAACTAACCATTAATCTATAGAGCCACTATCTAATACACAAAAGGGTATGTGCAAGATCATGGTGTACCAAACTATGGCCTTAAGTGGCAGTGAAAAATCAACAAATCAGGTTTATGTCAACTTGACACATAATTTTGAAGTGGTTATGGACTTTATATCAAAAAGTTGTAAGAAAATAATTTATAGAAAATTGAATGTAGTTTCTAAACTACTAGGCCTTATCAGGAGAAAAAAATAATTGATTGGTCAAAAGTTTGAATTTTAATGCAGTACTAAGAAAATTTCAGGGCGAAAATAAAAAGTAGGTGTATGTCTGACCACCTTAATCAAAATCAAATCATAATATTTTTTTAATATAATTATAGATATGAAAACTAGACTCACGCCCGGATGTGACGCATATTTTTTGATATTTTTATTCCAAATAAATAATTAAATATGAATTTTCTACCAAAAATTTTTTGGATTAAAAAAAGTCCCGTGTCTGACCACCCTAACTAATAGAAAATTTGATCAAATTTTTCTTTTTTTGTTTTTTTCTTATACTAGGCGAAGTATAGAATGTGACGCAACTTTTAGATTTAAAAAATGTTATACCGTTTGAAAGTTATAGCTATTTTTCATTCAGTATGTCAATCAGCACTTTACAATAATCTTCATTGATAATTAACTAATAAATACTTATCAAACTCAGAATTTGACAGAAATTATATTGATGGAATCTAGAGAGTGATGTTAAAAAACCCATTTCATTTCATTCAATTTTGATCAAAATAACATTGTCAGACGGCTACCCGAAGTCTGAGTATCACTAAAACTCTCTATAAACACGTCTTTGGGGTTGACCAGGCAGGCTTGGTAAATACCAAGCCTGATCGGATATACGATTCAAAATCAGATATCCGATTTCAAATCGGATATCCGATTTGGCTCGGTAGTCAAATTCCAAAAATCTTCAAATTTTGGAGGGAAATTCGATTTAAACGTTCTAGTTTTTTATTTTTAAATTATTTCACTTATATTAATATGTAAAGGCATATTTTAATATTATATATATATATATATATATATATATAATAATGTAATGTAAACATACAAGATATAATCTAGTAATATATAATAATATCTTATGTTAATCTTATTACAATCTACAAATATAATATATATATTATTATTTTTACTAAATATAATAACGTAATATATATATATATATAAAATACGCATTATATACTATTATATTAATATGTATGTTATTAATATATACAATAACGTAATATTTTCATTAAATGTAATATGTATTATATATTATTATATTAATATGTATAATAATATAATATTTATATAACAATGTAATATTTTTATTAAATATAATATATATTATAAATATTATTATATTAATATGTATGTTATTAATATATTTATATAATAACGTAATATTTTCATTAAATATAATAATGTAATATGTATATGTGTGTATATATATATATATATATATATATATATATATATATATATATATATATATATATATTGATATGTATATTATTAATATATATGTATATTATTAATATATAAGAGTCAAAGGGGGTCCCTTTGACCCATTAAATGACGACATATGTCCCTAGGACCCCCAAGGACATAGCTGAATCGTTCATATCGGTCAAAGGGGGTCATAGGGTGACCTACGACCCCCTTTGACCCATTAAACGAGGACATATGTCTCTAGGGGTCCTAGGACCCCTAGGGACATATTCGAATGGGTATTATGGGTCAAAGGGGGTCATAAGGTGACCTATGACCCTCTTTGACCCATTAAACGATGACATATGTCCCTAGGGGTCCTAGGACCCCTAGGGACAAAGTCGAATCGTTCATATGGGTCAAAGGGGGTCATAGGGTGACCTATGACCCCCTTTGACCCATTAAATGACGACATATGTCCCTACGGGTCCTAGGACCCCCAGGGACATAGTCGAATCATTCATATGGGTCAAAGGGGGTCATAGGGTGACCTATGACCTCCTTTGACCCATTAAACGATGACATATGTCCCTAGGGGTCCTAGGACCTCTAGGGACATATTCGAATGGATAATATGGGTCAAAGGGGGTCATAAGGTGACCTATGACCCTTTTTGACCCATTAAACGATGACATATGTCCCTAGGGGTCCTAGGACCCCTAGGGACATATTCCAATCATTCATATGGGTCAAAGGGGGTCATAGGGTGACCTATAACCCTCTTTGACCCATTAAACGATGATATATGTCTCTAGGGGTTCTAGGACCCCTAGGGACATATTCAAATGGGTAATATGGGTCAAAGGGGGTCATAGGGTGACCTATGACCCTCTCTGACTCATTAAACGACGACATATTTCTCTAGGGGTCCTTGGACCCCTAGGGACATATTCGAATTGTTCATATGGGTCAAATGGGGTCATAGGGTATGACCCCCTTTGACCCATTAAACGACGACATATGTCCCTAGGGGTCCTAGGACCCCTAGGGACATATTCGAATGGGTAATATGGGTCAAATGGGGTCATAGGGTAATCTATGACCCTCTTTGACCCATTAAACGACGACATATGTCCCTAGGGGTCCTCAGACCCCTAGGGACATATTTGAATCGTTCATATGGGTCAAAGAGGGTCATAGGGTGACCTATGACCCTCTTTGACCCATTAAACGATGACATATGTCCCTAGGGGTCCGACATATTCGAATCATTCATATGAGTCAAAGGGAGACATAGGGTGACCTATGGCCCTCTTTGACCCATTAAACGACGACATATGTCCCTAGGGGTCCTAGGACCCCTAGGGACATATTCGAATCGTACATATGGGTCAAAGGGGGTTATAGGGTGACCTATGACCCCCTTTGACCCATTAAATGATGACATATGTCTCTAGGGGTCCTAGGACCCCTAGGGACATATTCAAATGGGTATTATGGGTCAAAGGGGGTCATAGGGTGACCTATGACCCTCTTTGACCCATTAAACGATGACATATGTCCCTAGGGGTCCTTAGACCCTAAGAGACATATTTGAATGGGTAATATGGGTCAAAGGGGGTCAAAGGGTGACCTATGACCCTCTTTGACCCATTAAACGATGACATATGTCCCTAGGGGTCCTAGGACCCTAGGGACATATTCGAATTGTTCATATGGGTCAAAGGGGGTCATAGGTCCTTTGACCCATTAAACGACAACATATGTCCCTAAGGGTCCTAGGACCCCTAGGGACATATTCGAATGGGTAATATGGGTCAAATGGGGTCATAGGGTAACCTATGACCCTCTTTGACCCATTAAATGATGACATATGTCTCTAGAGGTCCTAGGACCCCTAGGGACATATTCGAATCGTTCATATGGGTCAAAGGGGATCATAGGGTGACCTATGACCCTCTTGACCCATTAAACGACGATATAAGTCTCTAGGGGTCCTAGGACCCCTAGGGACATATTCGAATGGGTAATATGGGTAAAAGGGGGTCATAGGGTGACCTATGACCCTCTTTGACCCATTAAATGACGACATATGTCCCTAGGGGTCCTCGGACCCCAAGGGACATATTCGAATGGGTAATATGGGTCAAAGGGGGTCATAGGGTGACCTATGACCCTCTTTGATCCATTAAACGACAACATATGTCCCTAGGGGTCCTGGGACCCTAGCGACATATTCGAATCGTTCATATGGGTCAAAGGGGGTCATAGGGTGACCTATGATCCCCTTTGACTCATTCAACGATGACATATCTCCCTAGGGGTCCTAGGACCCCTAGGGACAAATTTGAATCGTTCATATGAATCAAAGGGGGTCGTAGGGTGACCTATGACCCCCTTTGACCCATTAAACGATGACATGTCCCTAGGGGTCCTAGGACCCCTAGGGACATATTCGAATGGGTAATATGGGTCAAATGGGGTCATAGGGTAACCTATGACCCTCTTTGACCCATTAAATGATGACATATGTCTCTAGGGGTCCTAGGACCCTTAGGGACATATTTATATCGTTCATATGGGTCAAAGGGGGTCATAGGGTGACCTATGACCCTCTTGACCCATTAAACGACGATATATGTCTCTAGGGGTCCTAGGACCCCTAGGGACATATTCGAATGGGTAATATGGGTCAAAGGGGGTCATAGGGTGACCTATGACCCTCTTTCACCCATTAAACGACGACATATGTCCCTAGGGGTCCTAGGACCCCTAGGGACATATTCGAATGGGTAATATGGGTCAAAGGGGGTCATAGGGTGACCTATGACCCCATGACCCCCTTTGACCCATTAAACAACGACATATGTCTCTAGGGGTCCTAGGACCCCTAGGTACATATTCGAATGGGTATTATGGGTCAAAGGGGGTCATAGGGTGACCTATGACCCTCTTTGACCCATTAAACGACGACATATGTCCCTAGGGGTCCTTGGACCCCAAGGGACATATTCGAATGGGTAATATGGGTGAAAGGGGGTCATAGGGTGACCTATGACCCTCTTTGACCCATTAAATGATGACATATGTCCCTAGGGGTCCTAGGACCCCTAAGGACATATTTGAATCGTTCATATGAGTCAAAGGGGGTCATAGGGTGATCTATGACCCCCTTTGATCCATTAAACGACGATGTATGTCCCTATGGGTCCTAGGACCCCTAGGGACATAGTCGAGTCGTTCATATGAGTCAAAGGGGGTCATAGGGTGACCTATGACCCCTTTTGACCCATTAAACAACGACATATGTCCCTAGGGGTAGTAGGAACCCTAAGGACATATTCGAAAGGGTAATATGGGTCAAATGGGGTCATAGGGTAACCTATGACCCTCTTTGACCCATTAAACGATGAAGTATGTCTCTAGGGGTCCTAGGACCCCTAGGGACATATTCGAATCGTTCATATGGGTCAAAGGGGGTCATAGGGTGACCTATGACCCTCTTGACCCATTAAACGATGATATATGTCTCTAGGTGTCCTCGGACCCCTAGGGACATATTCGAATGGGTAATATGTGTCAAAGGGGGTCATAGGGTGACCTATGACCCTCTTTGACCCATTAAATGACGACATATGTCCCTAAGAGTCCTAGGACCCCTAGGGACATATTCGAATGGGTAATATGGGTCAAATGGGGTCATAGGGTAACCTATGACCCTCTTTGACCCGTTAAACAATGACATATGTCTCTAAGGGTCCTAGGACCCCTAGGGACATATTTGAATCGTTCATATGGGTCAAAAGGGGTCATAGGGTGACCTATGACCCTCTTGACGCATTAAACGACGATATATGTCTCTAGGGGTCCTAGGACCCCTAGGGACATATTTGAATGGGTAATATGGGTCAAAGGGGGTCATAGGGTGACCTATGACCCTCTTTGACCCATTAAACAACGACATATGTCCCTAGGGGTCCTCGGACCCCAAGGGACATATTTGAATGGGTAATATGGGTCAAATGGGGTCATAGGGTGACCTATGACCCTCTTTGACCCATTAAACGACGACATATGTCCCTAGGGGTCCTAGGACCCTAGGGATATATTCCAATTGTTCATATGGGTCAAAGGGGGTCATAGGGTGACCTATGACCCACTTTGACCCATTAAACGACAACATATGTCCCTAGGGGTCCTAGGACCCCTAGGGACATATTTGAATCGTTCATATGAGTCAAAGGGGGTCATAGGGTGACCTATGACCCTCTTTGACCCATTAAACGACGATATATGTCCCTAGGGGTCCTTGGACCCCAAGAGACATATTCGAATGGGTAATATGGGTCAAAGGGGGTCATAGGGTGACCTATGACCCTCTTTGACCCATTAAACGACGACATATGTCCCTAGGGGTCCTAGGACCCTAAGGACATATTTGAATTGTTCATATCGGTCAAAGGGGGTCATAGGGTGACCTATGACCCCCTTTGACCCATTAAACGACGACATATGTCCCTAGGGGTCCTAGGACCCCTAAGGACATATTCGAATGGGTAATATGGGTAAAATGGGGTCATAGGGTCACCTATGACCCTCTTTGACCCATTAAACGATGACATGTCTCTAGAGGTCCTAAGACCCCTAGGGACATATTCGAATCGTTCATATGGGTCAAAGGGTGTCATAGGGTGACCTATGACCCTCTTGACCCATTAAACGATGATATATGTCTCTAGGGGTCCTAGGACCCCTAGAGACATATTCGAATGGGTAATATGGGTCAAAGGGGGTCATAGGGTGACCTATGACCCTCTTTGACCCATTAAACGACGACATATGTCCCTAGGGGTCCTCGGACCCCAAGGGACATATTTGAGTGGGTAATATGGGTCAAAGGGGGTCATAGGGTGACCTATGACCCTCTTTGACCCATTAAACGACGACATATGTCCCTAGGGGTCCTAGGACCCTAGGGACATATTCCAATCGTTCATATGTGTCAGTTGACCCATAAAACGACAACATATGTCCCTAGGGGTCCTAGGACCCCTAGGGACGTATTTGAATCGTTCATATGAGTCAAAGGGGGTAATAGGGTGACCTATGACCCCCTTTGATGCATTAAACGACGACATATGTTCCTAGGGGTCCTAAGACCCCTAGGGACATATTCAAATGGGTAATATGGGTCAAATGGGGTCATAGGGTAACCTATGACCCTCTTTGGCCCTTTAAATGACGACATATGTCTGTAGGGGTCCTAGGACCCCTAGGGACATATTTGAATCGTACATATGGGTCAAAGGGGGTCATAGGGTGACCTATGACCCTCTTGACCCATTAAACGATGATATATGTCTCTAGGGGTCCTAGGACCCCTAGGGACATATTCGAATGGGTAATATGGGTCAAAGGGGGTCATAGGGTGACCTATGACCCTCTTTGACCCATTAAACAACGATATATGTCTCTAGGGGTCTTAGGACCCCTAGGGACATATTCGAATGGGTAATATGGGTCAAAGGGGGTCATAGAGTGACCTATGACCCTCTCTGACCGATTAAACGATGAGATATGTCACTAGGGGTCCTAGGACCCCTAGGGACATATTTGAATGGGTAATATGGGTCAAAGGGGGTCATAGGGTGACCTATGACCCCCTTTGACCCATTAAACGATGACATATGTCTCTAGGGGTCCTAGGACCCCTAGGGACATATTCGAATGGGTATTATGGGTCAAAGGGGGTCATAGGGTGACCTATGACCCTCTTTGACCCATTAAACGACGACATATGTCCCTAGGGGTCCTTGGACCCCAAGGGACATATTCGAATGGGTAATATGGGTGAAAGGGGGTCATAGGGTGACCTATGACCCTCTTTGACCCATTAAATGATGACATATGTCCCTAGGGGTCCTAAGACCCCTAGGGACATATTTGAATCGTTCATATGAGTCAAAGGGGGTCATAGGGTGATCTATGACCCCCTTTGATCCATTAAACGACGACGTATGTCCCTAGGGGTCCTAGGACCCCTAGGGACATAGTTGAGTCATTCATATGGGTCAAAGGGGGTCATAGGGTGACCTATGACCCCCTTTGACCCATTAAATGACGACCCTCTTTGTATTATATATTATTATATTAATATGTATAATAATATAATATATATATAACAACGTAATATTTTTATTAAATATAATATATATTATAAATATTATTATATTAATATATATGTTGTTAATATATCTATATAATAACGTAATATTTTAGTATATATAACGTAATATTTTAGGATATACTATTTATACTATTTTTTGATAATAATTATAATATAAATAAATACTAAATATTAATATTATTATATGTATAGTAATAATAATAATACTATTATAGCTATAATAATAATATATATTAATACTATATATTGTAGCTTAATATAAATAAACACTATATATTTACACTATTATATCTATATTAATAATATTAATACTATTATAGGTATAATAATAATATTGATACTATAGGTATATTAATACTATTTTATATTAATATTATTGATATTTTATACTAATACTAATATACTATTAACTTAGTTATAAATTAAAGTCGTTTGCCTCCAAATATTTTCATAATATTAATATTATTGTGGCAAAGGAGGGAAACCTTAGCAAGTTTTCCCCCCAAAAGTCCTTTTCCTATATCGGATATCTGATCCTGGATCGGATATCCGATCTATTATCGGATATCCAATTATACTGGCATCAATTTCAAATATTTGACTGTCCCTACAGACCCGACAACATTACTTTTTAATCTCTTTTTTCATGGGATTTGTAAAAAGTCGTGTTTTGGGGCCCAACCAATCGAAAAGAATTCGAAAATATAACTTTAGGTGTTCGAATTTGTCATCTGAATGGGGAGCAACAGTCGTCGAAAGAATAAACGTAAAAGGAAGATATCCAATGAAGATATTGCAGCATATAGGGAAAAGGACAAAATGAAACACCGAAGAAAAAGACAAGGTATGCTAAATATCAATCAAGTTGATGATGAATTAATAGAAGTTGAAATCATAGAGTCAGATAATGAAAATGTACAGTTGGGGAATGAAAATTTACCTATTGAAAATGATAATGCGGAAATTGAAAATGTAGAGATTGAAAATTTTGAAGAAGAAATGCCACCAAGTCATAATCCAAATTGCATAATTGACCATGTCGAAGATGACAATGCATAGGAACTTAATGCACAAGAACCTTACATATCTCCTAATTATAATCGACATGAAGGTTCTAAAACACCAAAATGGATAATTGAAATTCTTGAAATGATTATGACTAGTTTGGAAGGAAAAAAATTAGAAAGAACCATTCGGTTATGGGTTTCAAGACTATATCAGATGTTTTTCGGCAACAAGATAGTGGTAGAGCAATGTCAGCTTTTCATGCACTTATTAAAGATGCAAAAGATGAGACCTATGCTTTCCAAATTGAAAATTCGTGTCAATAAAAAGTTGGAAAGAAATGCCATTATTGTGAAGAATCTTTTCAGTGCTCTCAATAGCGTTGGAAAAAATAGCAGAGAGAAGGATAATAGAGCTGCTCGAAGGGTTATTACAACCTCTTTGGTAAGTCATCATTTGAGAAAGGGTAGATATATGAGACAAACTTGTATTGATTTGAATCTAAATCGTACTACTTTGAGAAGAGCACTTAGTCGACGAGAGAAAATTGATGATCCTCTTCAAAATGAAACATGGGCATTTGGTGGGAGACTTCCACGTTTTGATAAGAAGCTATCCGACGATGTGAAGGAAGAAATTATACAATTTTGGCACTCTAACTCACGAGTATCACCCAATGCTAAAGATGTCTTAAAGTTGAGAATTGGCATCAGAGACCGCACGCCACATCCTAAACACTATTTGGAGGTAAGTCAAACTATGTTGTTTAAACAATTTAGTTAGAGTCATCCAAGTGTTCATATATCAGAAAGGGCTTTTGAATCTTTGAAGCCATTTTATTGTGTGCCACTCAAAATTCGAAATACATGTTGTTGCAAATATCATGTTGAGTTTTCTATGCACCATGAACTATTATGCTCCATCCGTTCTACTTTGCATAGTAAAGAAATGTTGGAGGATTGTGGGGCTAGTGGGCTTCCAAAATCATCAAGAGACTTGTTAGATCAACTCTTATATCGTAGAGTTGATGGTTGTTCCTTTTATAAAAATGCTTGCTTAAATGAGAAGTGTTCAGAATGTGGTGGCTTATCCAAGTTTGACACATGTTTCCATGAGGGGTGTGAACAAGATCTTGGAAAGACAATAGTGAAAAAAAGGGTCTATGAAATGGTGAAATACACATTGAAGAGTGGGAGTGAGAGCTCTAGATGTGAATTGGTTGGAAAAGATATCAATGTGGCTAATTTTATTTCAGATTTCAAGGCAAATCTTTTTTACAAGTATGCAAGACATAGTCACAGGTCTCAGTGGTTGGATCAACAATTTAGAATGTGTAAGGAGACTTTTCCCATTGACACTATTATATCAGTTGTTGATTTTGTTGAGAACTACACATTGCAACCTCAAAATGAGACACAATCTTAGTATTACAACTCTATTCAGATTGCAATTTTTGTTCACATAACATATAGACATGCCCCTGATAGTGCGGAAGATAATCAAAAGATTATTAGAGAGTATCATTTTTATATGAGTGATGATAGATCTCACTCTCACGAGTTTGTGCAACATTGTTTCGAGAATTTTTTTTATTTCTTACACGAGCATGCAATTGCTATGGATAGACATATCATTTGGTCAGATAACTGTACAGGTCAATTCAAGAATGCTCGCATGTTTTATTGGTTGTGTAGGATGCACGTAGAGAGAGGGGTGCCTCATATTTGGAGTTTTTTTGAGTCCGGCCATGGAAAAGGGGAACATGATGGAGCAGAGGCATGTGTGAAGAGAGCTCTAGTTAAGGAGCAACTGAAGATTTCAACAACAGAGTTTCTTGATGCTCGTAGCATTGTTGATTGGTGTAGTTTAGCATTATCACAGGGGGGGACTCTTAATTCAGTGGTACACAGGTTCTTTTGGTTGGTTGAGGAAGGGTCCATAGGTGATAGATCAGATTGTGCTACAGTGACAGACTCATAAAAAATGCATTCATTTCGGAGCTCTAATTCTAGTACATGGACCATTTGGACACGACAACTAGCTTATTTTTGTCGTACTTGTTTTTAGTGTGATTGGGATCACTATGAGTCAAGTGAGTGGGTGGACACATGGGCTCCACATTATCTTACTCCATTGTTTATCATACCCTCTATCAAAAATGATGACATGGAAAGTTCACTTGAGCATAATCATCTATCAGATCTACTTTAGCCAGGACATGTCTTTGCATTGGTTGCACCATAGGGGAATGATGAGAAATCCGATTATTGGTTAGCACATTGTGTAAGAGGAAAACAAAAACTTGGACAACCGATCACAGATGATGATGGATTCACGTATCCTACTGGTTCAGTGGTTGTTGCTGGAACATGGCTGCGGACATACATGCTTAGAAGGAACGGAATTCCTGCATTCAAAGACTATCAGAAGCACAAAGTAATTCTCATATATTTGCATCTTATTATAGCAACAAATGTAAAGTTATTGAAGCATCAAGGAAGACCAAAAGTAAAAGAACTTTTTACTATTGCTAATGCTGATCATGAAGCCTTGTTGGAGACCCTAAAACAGAGAGAGGACCCTATTGGAATACTTGACTAGGTATATATACTTCTTATGTTATTTTCTTCATAATGATTTAATGAATTGATGATTATCTTGTTTAATACAATAAGTTACTAATTTTTGTAGGATATTGGAATGTAGGTACATCATGAAGAGTTGGAGGGGGGTGGTATTGGGGAGAATTTCTAAAATTTATGATGTATTGTGATGTAAAATGTGTAGTTTTTTGTATATGGTTTTTGTATTTTGGTAGGTTCTTTGTAAGGAATTATAAGAGGAAGATATTGAACAAGTTCTTCCAAATCATATTTGCATGTGATACAAGGCTATAACGACAATTTTAAGAGCATTTATAACTATATGAAAGATAATTGCATGCGGATATCTTATTACAAATTTGGTTTTTTCCTTATTCGACATAAAGCTGACATTATGATTATTAAAACTATTTTTATCAAACTAATCAAATAAGAAAAATCCATAAAGTATGGATAAACAATTAGAATACTTGATTTCTTCCATTTTACAACCAATCATAGCATTTGAAAGCATAAAGAGTCATAATATTGTATAATGTTTTGAAAGACTTTCATATTGAAAAGTTGTATGAAGCACATTTGGGATAAGCCATAAAATCCATGAAAGAAGATAGCATGTAGGATAAGCAATTAAAGCCAATAAGCAAGATAGCACATGCATACTGACATGATATGAAGTTGGATATGAAGGCTATGAGTGGATGAGTCATTAGAGGTATCAACAATCCCATCATAAATGAGATCTTGGATTTTATGTTTCAACACTATGGAATCTTTAGTTTTATGAAATTTTCTTCCATGGAGATTAATTTAAGAATGCCCCGTGTGTATGTAAAGGTCTTAAGGGAGATTAATTTAAGAATGCAATATTCTCCTCTAACCTTTTCTCAAGTTTAGAATTGATTTCTATCATGTTCTTAGAGAGATGAAGGTAAGAAAGATTATTTGTCTCTTCTAGCTCTTTGTATTGAACATATAGAAAGAGAGATGACAAGTGAACAAATTTAAGTGTAGTCAATAGATCAAGGAAACCATTTAGTGAAAGAAATTCTTAGTATGCATATCATAGACCATGAAGTTAGAAAATACCAATAGCTCTAAGACCAAAGAGCCATTTTAAGTATGTTCAAGCACTAGAGACATAGAAAATCAAAGTCAATTTATGAAACTCCCCTTAGCAAAAAATGCAAACAAATATTTGCATTTGACATTTTGACTTGGTTGAAAAAGTTTGACAATAATTGATAATATTGCAAGCTTGATGTTCAAAAGCAATTTTTTTCCCAAGAAAGATAGTGACACATGGAGTAGTCTTCAAACAATCATCCATCATTTGCGGCCACCCCATACCGAGGAGTCTCCAAGGTGCTCTGAGTGCATTTGGAGGTCGATCTTTTGAGGGTCATAACTCAGAGCTCGTGAGGGCTATTGATGAACTATCAAATGCTATAAGATGATGATCCTGAGGCCTAAAATAACCTATCTCATTTTTGAGAGATCACATTCCGTTTGGATTCAGCACAGCGATCTCGCTCGATGCCAAAACTCGCAGTGTGCCTCAGTTCATAGGTGCACCACAGCGTAACTTTGAAACCGCTGATCTTGGCATCGAATCGTCAGTGCCATTAGCTCCGGATGGGCGAGTGAACCCTAGTCACATGCTTGTTTTGGCCACGAAGACCATCCATCATTTGCGGCCACCCCGTACCAAGGAGTCTCCAAGGTGCTCTAAGCGCATTTTGAGGTCGATCTTTCGAGGGTCATAACTCAGAGCTCGTGAGGGCTATTGATGAACTATTAAATGCTATAGGATGGTGATCCTGAGGCCTAAAATAACCTATCTCATTTTTGAGAGATCACATTCCGTTTGGATTCAGCACAGCGATCTCGCTCGATGCCAAAACTCGCAGTGTGCCTCAGTTCATAGGTGCACCACAGCGTAACTTTGAAACCGCTGATCTTGGCATCGAATAATCAGTGCCATTAGCTCCGGATGGGCGGTTGAGCCATAAGCTTTAAAAAAAATAAAAATTGTTGTGTTTTTACTAGTAAAATTTAGGGCATGACACATGATCCACGATAAATTGAACAATACTAGATACTAAATTAATATGTATATCATTGTGCACGTAAATGATAAAAATATATATCAAAATACATGTATCCATAGACAAAATTTTACACAAATATATATCAAAGATCATGTATCCATAGACAAAGTACTCATATATATATATATATATATATATATATATATATCAAAATACATAGATCCATATACAAAATGTGGCTAATCCTGCCATTAGAATGTGTATAATATCAATGTTTCTATATACAATGTGGCATATGCCATCTCAAAATGTCTCATGATGCATCCTACGAAAACTATACTATCCTAGGGTGCTGGTGGATGATCAAAATGCAGCCTCTTCGCTGCACTAGGTGGATCGGATGCCTCCTACATAAACAAAAAAGGAAAACCCAAAGTTAGACTACTAAATTTATATGATTCTACGTATCTAACATTGAATTACTCAAATGCATAATGATCTTTTTCGTATTGGAGATTAATACTATCAAAATTTCATAGTAAATACCTCTCTCGTCGACCTCCTGCGCCGGTCAAGAGTCCTCTCGTATGCCCTCGGCAATGCTGGTACCTCTGTGATTGTGGGTTGTATATGTTCAAATACCTTTGTCAGATGAATCTACAATTTAAACTATAACATTATAATTCATAGCATGCTAAATTTATAACATATTTAATCATGAATTCAAACTACAACTTACTATTGTAGGCTCCTCCTCAGGAGTGAGTGGCCGCGTCATCAAATCTACATAACTGTCCCGTCGAACCTCATGTGCACTAGGAGTCTCCTATGAGATACAAAATAGTAGTTGTTAATATCACGAAAATTAGTTTTGAATTTATTTATGAAGATAAGTGATGCAAGAGCATCCCATGCTCATCAGGGGAACATTGAAGATCCAAGGCATTACAGAGGTCATGGAACATCTCTTGAAGTCAATTGGGCAATCCTTGCACCAATTATGGCTCATGGAAGCATAAAAAGTTATAATGTTGGACTCATATGTGGAAGAAAGTTGTAATTGGGCATGAGATAGGATTTTAGGATTTCATATGGTAGATGTGTCATTTGATAGGTTCATGTAGGTTGTCATGATCATATCTTGTCATTAGACAAGTCAAAACGTTCTAGAATTGAGTTTTGGGGTTTGAACAAGTAGGCCCTGGTTTTTAAGCCATTTTAAGGAGGGTTTTGAAGTTTGGGTGTTTAGGAGTGTCCAAGACCTATAATCTTGAAAATCCTTAGTGTGTTGGTCCCTTTGTTGAAGCCTTGGTATGTCTAATTCCTCCTTGTGTGTCCCAGAGTTGAAAGGTACATAAGTGGTGTCCAGAGATTTCTTGGTGAGGAAAGAAAGAGAATCAGTGAGTTGGCCCTTGGGAAGGAAGAAAACTTGTTGTGAAAATGCCTCCTAAAAATCAAATGGCTAGAGAACTTGAAGAATTGAGAGAAGAGTTGGCAAAAGAGAAAAGAGAGAGGAGAGAACTTGAAGCATCTAGAGTGAGGGAAGAAAGACAGATGAGAAGAGAGAGACTGAAGATTATTGCAAGGATAGAATCCTTATAAAAGGAAAGGCAAGAACCTAGAGGAGAAGAGGTTAGAGGAAGAAATCATGGAGAGAACCATGAAGAAGAAGAGGTTGGTAATGCAAGGCAAGAGCATGAGACAACAGATGATCCTGAAGAAAGGAGATTTATGAGAATCATTAAGGCAGTACAAGGTAATGGTGGGAAGAACCATATTGATTTTCCAATATACCAGGGTAAAATGGATAGTGAAGAAGTGCTAGGGTGGATAGAGGCCCTTGAGAACTACTTTGATCTTGAAGACATAGAGGCAAATAAGAAGGTAAAAGTATCAACAACAAGACTGAGAGGAACATCACTCACTTGGTGGACTAGTGTTTAGAATGAGAGAGAGGAAAGGTGGTGCAGGGCACCTAACCTATGTGGCAGGGGGGAACAAGTATCTCTGTTGCCGGACACCTTGCCACTCCATGAAAGCGAGGATTCAAGTAGATTAGGAAGTTGGAATAAAGGTTTGGTCCATATTTTACAAGTTGGTCTATGTTTTGTAATAAAGGCACATGTAAGGCCCACAAGCATTTTGGTGCGGTTATAAACCAAGTGACTCCATGGGATCAAAAGGCCTTAGAATAGGGTATTTAGAGTCTAAACAGTATTAGCAAAAAGTGGTTGTTTGTTTGTTTTATGGTTGGGAACACCTATATGGTTGTTCCAACGGTCATGTAGACCTTTATATATGTCATATGTGATCTCAGTTGAAAGGGGGAGATCAGAGTGTACGGTGGTTTGGAGAAAAAATAATAAAAACTTCAATTTTCTGGAAATTTACTTAGTTGCATTTAATAAATCCATATGACCAATTGTGAGTCAATGGAATAGTTTAGAAAGTTAGGGAATGCATAAAAAATATAGTTTGAAATTTGAATTTCAAATTCAAACGGTCATATTAGTTTTGGAGGGAAAGTAGTAATTTGGTATTTGTTTGATTAAATAAACCTTTGTAACCAACTTGGTCGGTTGGACAGGTGCATATAAGCCTATTTAAGTTGTAATGAACATATGCAAGACATGAATCATTATTGGTACGGAAAAAATCATAGAAATTGTATAGAACAACAATCATACTTTCCTCTGCATCAATTAAAAAAATAAAAAATAAATGATACTTATACATACAATGGGGCTCTTTGTGCGAATGAAAATCCCTGATGATCTAGGATGCCAAATCTGTACAGGCTCATCGCCAGTAGCCACACCCTATATACAATAAATAATGTAATTAAATGAGATTACCACAAAATTTTTACAAGAATGCATCAATATTTAATCAATTAGAAAACATCTAATTACCTTTCCTTTGTCAATGCATGCTAGCTCACCCCCCGCACTTTGTCCCCCCGGGGCAGGTGGTATCTGCAAGATAAAAGAAAGATTAGCAACCATATATGCTACAATATCAAATAGAAAAAAGAAATGCGAACACAACATAATGTACTGTAGATGTCTCAAGGCCAAATGAAATGGCCGAGAGTGTAGCATCATCTATCTGTCTGAGCTCCTCCTCGGTCATCAACTAAACATGAATGAAGATCACATACATGTAAAAGTCAGTATGGCTTAAAAATTAAAATTACTCTATTATAAAAATTAACTTTAAATCACATATGTCATAACAAAAAAATGTATACACGTACCAACACCGAAGGATTCCATGCCTCTACATTCCCCTCCTCTCTCGCATCAGGGTCTGTAGCCTCTGCACGTGCATCTAGTGTATCCTCGTCTAATACAAAATGATACTCAGGAAGATCACCTATGGGACCCAGGAAAATATTCTTGCATGTAATGCAAGTGTGAGGCACACAAACGTGTGATGAGCTAGCCGATGATGAATTGGCACCAACATCATCAACACGAGGAGGCAAGACTGACCTAGCCTGAGATATCATTAGGCTACTCAGCCTATGAATGGCTCTGATGGTCTGAGAGCTAGCCTCTGCCATAATATCTGGATGCTACACTCGAGGAGGGGGGGAGATATCAGGGGGGGGACAAAAGTGCCAAGTTTCTTCCACTGGGAAGAGGGTCTATCCTCAGGAGCTCCTAGTCCTAAGCCCATGTTGGGCTTCATGCTCCAATAGTTCACTTTAAGTTTCAACACAAATTCTACATATAATTTTTTAAGGAAATAAAATGGTATGTCTAAATTGCCATGTGGAGGGATATCAAAGACCATCCACCAACGGTCCCAAAAATTTGCACGTATGGCATCATTTGTGCACCATTTAATCGATAGTTTGGTTTTTTTGGGTCAACTGGTATACCCGTTTTTGGGTTAGCAAAAAGGCTTGCCAAATCGTCTTTGGTTATGTTGAGGGCCGCGACCTCATCATAATCCAAACCATCATCAAACATCTGGTGCATTTCATCACGCCAACGAAGAGCGGCATTTTGTTGGTTTGTAAGAGTTTCAATGTTATCCACTATGGTGTTTAACATGGATAACATAGGAGCCAGTGCAGGTACATTATTGTATGTTTTATGCAAACCTCTCAACTCAGTGAGATTTTCATTTATCAAATCCTCGATTCGAGGAGGGTTTTGAGGAGGTAGAGGATCATTTGGTGGACGGTTTTGTGGGGATACTGGATCGTTTGGTGGTGGGTTGCGAGGAATATTATTCCCTGCCTCAGTGTCATCATTTTGATCAGCCATTCCTATTGAATTGCAAAACGTAATATATATTTAAAAAAAATCTAAATTTTAACCATTTTTGTCAAAAAAACCCTAGATTCAACTAAAACAAACAAAATCTTGTTAAAATCTATTAAATTTAGGTTAAAAATGAGTCGGGGGGGGGGGGGGGGGGGGAACATACCTGATATCTGATATCCGATTTGCTATCTGATATCCGATTTATTATCTGATATCCGATCTGACTGGCCCAAATTCGCGTGAAAATAAGGGCCGCGGGTCTGTGATTTTGTGTTTAATCCATGCACAGGTATCGGATATCCGATATTATAATATATATAATATAACATATATATTACATTTTATATATTTTTATATTATATTTTATATTTATTATATTAATTTACTATATATTATAATATAAAATATTATTATTATACTATATTATTATAATTTATAATATATTATACTTTTTTATTATGTATTATATTATAAGATATTACTTTTTATTATTATATTATATTATATATATATATTATATTACATTACTATATATTATAATATATGTAATATTATATTATATTATTATAATATTATTATTATAGTATAATAATTATTATAATAATATTATTATTATATTATAGTATAATAATTATTATAATAATAATAATATTATATTATAGTATAATAATAATTATAATAATATTATTATATTATAGTATAATAATAATAATATTAAATAATAATATTATTATTATAATATAATAGTATGATATATTATTTAATATTATTATTATTATTTTATATCAATAATAATAATATTAAATAATATATCATACTATTATATGATTTTAATTATTAGTCAGATATTGGATTTAAAATCGGATATCTGATATCAAATCGAATATCCGATATGATATCGGATATCCGATATGATATCAGATATCCGATAAGGCTCGGCTTAACCTTCCAGGTTTGGTTCCTGGATAGGTAAAAAAAAGTCAGAGCGGATTTTGAAGCGCTTTTAGGCGTCTTCAAACTCTCTTTTTTTCACATCGCCACTTTTTGGCACACCATGATCTTGCACATACCCAAAAGGGAGATTTCAAAATGGTAAATTTATATCTTGCCAGTGTTCCCGGGCCCTAAATTGGGTTTAAAGACACCTGCAATCTCTCTCAAATGACATTTTGATTTTTAACAATTATCAGCATAGCCCAATAGAACAATTAAGATACAATATGGACAACTTAGATCCAATCCTAAAATTCCTTAGCAAACTACAACCGAGAGTCAAGATTACAAGAAAGGTGGCCACAGGCATATATGCCCCTTCCATATTAATATAGCATGAAGTTTAACCCATACAGTATACTATAACCAATCTAAATCAAATTGTAAAATGTTGATTAATACATTAATGAACGGCCAAAACAAAGAGTCAAGAGAAACCTCTGTTCAAAAAAATTTAAATTTTTTAATAAAATGCTATCAATTCATAATAACCCTTGATTTAGTATTTAGACACCAAATGGAATTTAACAACTTGAAGCATCCGGCTATATACCAATCTAGGTGGTATTTTATCAAAGAATTTTTAGAATGCAAAAAACCCTACACCGAACTCTGGAATACTGTGAAAGAATAAATGAAACCCATAATCTAAAGGAGAGGAAAGGGATTAAGCCTGATCTATAATCAACGAATATACCCATCTGTGCCATACAAAGAAAGATAACACGAAGGCAGCATGGGAAACTATAGTTAAAGACAACACGATCTATTGCAGTCCCTTGCTAATTCAACTAGCCCATATAGATAGAACCAAAGAAGGGCCTACCCAATTTAATAATAAAGAAAATTAGACAAACCCATTATACCTATTTCAAAAATTCGAGCCCTAACATATATTAGATGTAGACAATTCACAACATGACATTGTTAAACATTACCCGAAAAGGCAACCATAAAAGTAATCAAGCATCTTAACTAGTCTATTAATATGGTATACATTGGTATGTGATATACATTCTTACATATGAAGGGAGCTATATAACAAAAACTCCTACGAGTTTGATACAAAATTTGAGCGCTATCTTGCATAACTATGATAGTGTAGAAACCCTAGGAAAACCAAATTACCTACATCCTAGTTAATGTCATAGAATACAAAATTAACAGCCCCTAGCTTGAGACCTACTTCTTCCAAGTCACCATGATCACCTCTAGCACCTTGTTGGAATCTTCCACAGAGATGTTGGGTGGAAGTTCAAAATTCACCTTCATCCTACTTGTCTTTTTCGAATTGAGGGTGCAAAATTCCAAAAAATTTAAATCGTCGAACACCACCCCTAGTTTGACATAAGTATTAAACCTAGAAAGATAGTTGGTTAACTAGTCGTTCCCCTACTCTGTAATAATATTTCTCCAATGGAGCAAAAAGTGGATACTTGCTTCCATACAAAGCCACTCCTTGTAGAAGGCCAAGCTCTCCCTCATGATCAGGGATTGCCTCTAAGGAGTTGTGATCAGCTCATCCGCGCCTAGGGGGAGATTCATATACCTCTCTAGGAGGGGGATTCAGAGCTTTTCATCTATACTATGCACCGTCTTCTCTAGCCCTTTACGCCAAACTGGGCTAAAAATGTCAAAGCACGGCTTAACCATGACCTCTTGACCCACCTTTTCCCTCATTGCAACACCAATGAACGAGCCAATGATACTGTTGTTTTTCCTCCATGTTTCACTGTAGTCAAATGCATCCTCCCCTAGGGCTCGGCTCACAAAAAAGCACGTTAAATCATCAATGGGTTTAAGCAGGCGGCTCCACCTTTTAGGTTTCACCTTACTCAGGAATGCCATGGTTCTATTCTCTGCCATATGGAAGACATGAATATTAGATTCCATCAGAGCTATGAGGGAAGACACCAATATCTAGATGAAACTAGCACTAGTTACAAAACCTTGCCATGAATGGTGATGAAACTAGTTGTTATCATAAATCCCAACTGTAGCATGTGCTAACTATAAATGACCATTACCATGATCTTTCTAGAGTACTCAATGTAATGATGACAATAACTACTCTGACAAAATAAGTTCCTCCCAAAAACTAAGATGTTAAAAGATTGATGGCAAGTGCTAGTGTTCTAAATTTCTAATCATAAGGTGGGCATCCCACCAATGACTTTATGAAAACAAGAGGGAGCAACCCTTACAAAATAAATATGACTTAGCTACTCACATTGCAAATGCAAGGAGTGAGTAAAGGTTAATTACGAAACCCATTATGAAATGTAGAGGGAAGATATCCTCCTTATGTTTTGGAAATTCCATAATAACACTAGGAGACTCGTGCTCATAGCCACAAGTGGCCACTCACTCATACTAGCTTAATAAGTGTAGCTAGTGTTGAGGGCTAATAATGAACCTCGATAAAGTAACTATAAACCCGAGGTGACACCACTTGAGCATAAACTAAGGACTAAACTGCTTAATGATGTAATAGAATGATGTTAAAACAAAAGAAAGATTAGGGTTTAATGGGAATAATCGAGGGGATTCCTGATAAGATGGATATTAAGGCCATCAACCCCTTTATTTGCTAACTGATTTGCTTTTTTGTTACCTTCCCGATAAATATGGCAAATGAGGTGCTCCTCGAACTGGTCAATAAGCTCTAGTACAGAGTCTAATCTAGAGTTAATAACCTAGTTGGGGGTGGATCACTTCCTTATGGCATTGAGGATGATCTGAGAATCCCCTTCAATGACCACTTTGGAAATCCCAATTTCTAAACACATATGCAATCCCACTTCCAAAGCTTCGAGTTTTGCCAAGTTGTTGGAGGTAGGTTTAATGGTCATTGCCTTTTTTGCTAACCATTGTCCCAAATCATTATTCGCAATGCATCTACTTCCTGCTATACTAAGATTACCACGGGCAGCACCGTTGAAGTTTAGTTTAGCCCAACCCCTCGAGGGAGATGACCATTTACAATTTTTCCTATCTATTTTGCTTTTTTTTTAAAAATAGACAGGGGGGGTTTATTAAATTGACCTAATTCTTCTTCATTAGTGCATCACAAAATGAAAAAGATCCCTCTTCTTTCATGCATTTCCTCAGATGAGCAGTCATGACTTCCACAATGCTGGCCTCTATTTTTAAAATAAGCTTCTCCACCTTCATCTCAGAGTTCTGAAAAATGCATCGGTTCCTTTCATTCCAAATTTCCCAAGAGATAATTGATGGAGAAATGTTCCAAAGTTTTTTATAGACACCTTTAACCAGATTGCAAGGCTAACCAATAAGGAGATCCTTGAAAGAATTGGGGTAAGGTGAAGACTAACCTAGTTTAGATCTTAGCCATTCCCAACACTTAAATGAATAAGGACACCATAACAAAAAATGACTAAGGTCCTCTTGATATTGTTTACATAGTACACATCTAGTGGGGCCATGTATCACAAAACTGCTAAGTCTTTCAGCAGTTAAGATCCTATCTTGGAAGGCTAACCAGAGGAAAAATCCAGCTTTAGGCAAACAGGCACCATCCCAACAAAGTTTGAGTGGGATATTGATATTATCCCATCTTTGAGATGAGAGAATAGCATTATAACCTTCCTTAACTTTATAAATACCATCATTTGCGGCTGCCCAAATGAGCTTATCAGGATTTTCTAATTGCTTGATTGTCTTATCATAAATGATCCTGGAATAATCTTCTACCTCAACCTGATTGAGTCTGAGGTCATCAACTAATTTCCATACCCATTTGGAGACACCATTGCTCAAAATCTTTGTTTTGTATTTACCAACTTCAATACCCCATTGGGAGGTTAGCACTTCCTTCAAATGAAATGGATAGGGATTAGATACGAGCGGAGGATGGCCATCCCATGAGTCCTCCTAGAATAGGGCTTTATCTCCTATACCAACATCCCAAGTGAGAAACTTTCCAATAAGATTGTGATAGCTCAATATGAAGTTCCTGCTTTCAGAGCCTCTAGGAGAGTTAATCATTCTGAAGATAGAGGAGGGGTCTCCTACATTGAGATATTTGTTGAACAATATCTTAGCCCATTTATGGTCATTTTTCGTTATATAATCGTAAAATAAGCTTTGCACCCAAAGCTTCGTTTTGCCATCCCAAGTTCTTAATACCAAGTCTGCCCATACTTTAGGATAGCATATTTTATCCCATTTGACTAAAGAATTTTTTTTGTCTTCATCGCAATCCTTCCATAAGAAATTCCTAAGTTTTGATTCCAATTGATTTTGATAACTTTTTGTGAGAGGGAGGTGTTGGCTCTTGATTTAACAGTTTTGGAAATAACTAAGAAACTAGACCAATACATCTAAGGTTAGAAAATTCCTATAATGGATGCACTTGACTACAGTCTTGGGCCAACTATAAGGATAAGTCCTTCTTCTTCAGGCTCTGTTAGACCTAGGTGGGTGGACCTCAAACTCTTTATATGGTATCAGTGTAAAGGCATATAACTAAATCTACAAAAACAGATAAAATCCCTTAATCTTCTTATGTTTATGCAAGCATTCATGGATGAAGTAGTTGATAATAGAGCACATGGACCTGATAAACCAAGTGAGGAAATTTTTTTTTAATTCTTAAACACAAAAGGAAAGATATTCGATTAAGATTTGTATCTCAACATCATCCGGGTATGCAACAACAGAGAACGTGTATCCTCCAAGCTAACTAGTCCCTTATCCATTGTGCATCAACTAAATCTTAACATGCAGATGGATACCTAAAGTATACTCATATATTCAGGCATATGATCTATCTATTTGACTTGCAAACATACATCAATCTTCATAACAACTCTCATACTTATGATGAAATCCTTCTGGTGTAACCTATAACCCTATCAACGTAAACAAGAATTTACTTGGATTCTTTGTTCCAACAAGTTTATTCAAACATACAACCTTTTAGGATTGCAATTGAGTTGAAGCTCTTCGTTCTCAAATACAAAAGATTGCAAATCACAGAAGAAGGAGATGAGAATCAGAATGAAACTAAGAAATGTGAAGTTCTTGTATTAATTTCATTGAAAACAATACATCATCTGCATTTCAAAACTCAGAAAATACACAAAGAATGACTGTGTAATATGAAATGCCTCACAAGAAATACACTACTGTTGTTCATAACAGAATAACACTGAGAAAGTTGGTATCACAATTGTGAGAAAACTCAAGAAATTGGAACCGAACTGGTCTCACAATCTTCCTAAAATCTTCAAAAAATTGGAACCCTTACAATGAGCAAAAGAGGAAGATATATAGGAGAGAAGATCTTTCACGAAATGTAATCTGTATTTGACATCTGTTCCACTGAAAGAGTCTTCAATTTGAAGTTGCTGAAACTAAACTTCCTCATCTATCTGCAATTGAAAAACCCTAAATGATGCCAAAATATTTGATATAATTTCATTTTAATCTGCAAAATATGTCATGGAGAACATATCGAGAAATCATCATAAATTGTACTGGGCTTGAAATCTAATCTTTGCTTGTCATTTCTACCTTACCAGGAAAATCAACTTGTGCTGTTGCCAAAAAATGAATTGCTTCAACCACCTCCAAAAACATTCAATTCATCCTTACAATTGCTGGAGAAGTCAAATCCGATGAAAATATCTCTATATCTGATTGCAATTTCATCTGCAACATTAAATTCTTTATTTTCACTGAGAAGCCCCCGAAATCAAAAAACTTCCTATAGCCACTTCTAGTGAACACCTGCACAAAATTGGACTACAAAAATGGATCGTTCGTTCTTTGCCGGTTCCGCCGGTATATTACACTGTCTATTTCTAATAAAAAATGCCCCCTAAGACCATTCTAAAAAACACGCCCCAGATTGAACAAAGCCATTAAAATTGAAAAATTTAAAAAGTTCATATAGTCAAACTATATAAAACTTTAAAAATATTTCAAATCTTTTAATTTGAAAATCTGATGCGCATTTTGATTTTTATATAATTTTCCAATTCCCCCTTTGCCATGTGCCAAGTGTCCACTTTTGATTTGCTGACTACCATTTTGGCGGCCCCACATGCATTTTTCCATTTGAAATAACTTTTAATTTTAAGCCTATGATATAACGACCAAATTGTAATCGTAATATCGTAGCTCATGAATCCATCCGCCCCGATGGACAAGCTCACAAATTTATCAAACATATTAAATTTTTACTTCCCCGATCCTACGACAAACTTGAATACTTCATATGAACATATTAGTATATAATTAATATATTCAAACCTTTATTTATTAGCCCTCGCGTCGTAGCATCGCGGTGCTCAAATTTGATCCCTTCGATCTCGCGACGAAGCCAAACTCATGGCATCATATGATTTCCTCCTGGGCCTACCGATCTCACGACCAAGTCGTAGCATCGCGAGGCATCAAAACTTTTGCCGCGGCCATCAGTTGTGCTGCCCCCTGCACACTCTCCTTTGGTGTGGGATAAGATTGGATAAATGGGCGGCTCCATCTTCAGCCATTGCCCCCCCTCTCTTGTATCATGCCATAGCTGCTCTTGCGCTCATGCCGAGGGGCTCTTCTCTCTTGCGAGTGGAACTTCTGCCCATGCCATGAATGATTCCTCTTTCCAACACTGTGGGGTGTCTCCCCTGCAAAATCGTGGACTTTGCCTGCAAGCGGTGGATGTTATAGTGGTCTCCCCTGCTGATGACGTGGAGCCTCTTTCCTGCCGTCCCCTGCCTCCTCCAGCCACGTGGACTCTTTCAAAATGTGGGATGCTGCATCTTTGGTTGTGGTGGATGCATGTTTAATGTATGCTGTGGTTTTTGCCAGGCATGGAGATAGGTGCGATTTCTAACTTTCCTGCTCGCCATGAGATGCCCCTGCGTTATTTCCTTGGAAATGGATGGCTCCTCCTCCCATTCATGTGCTGGACTGTGTCATCCCCTGCCTCCAAACAACTTGCCCCTACTCATTGGAAATCAAGTTGAAGGTAATATTTCATTTGTTATAATGTTTGTTAGAAGAGCATACTTCTTTTATCTGGTCCTCTACGTTTCTCAAATGGTTTCCATGCCTCAACCTCATCATAAATGTGATAAATTTTCTCTATAGTTTATACAATTTTCACAGGATAGACATCCTTCCTAATTCTTTCTTTGATCACAAAGCTTTGGCTATTCTTTCCCTGTGCACTATTAGTTTTCTTGTAGGGGTCATATCCCTTTGCCTATTTAAAATCAAGTGATAACAATGCACCTGATGAAAACTTGTAACAATCACAATTGTTACCATATCCCCTTTCAAAGATTTCAATTTGCATAGAACCTCAATCAATTTGATGGAATCAGTCGGACCTCAAAGTGGGTCCGGCTAAATTTTTTGTTTGTTTCTGAACAATTGATTCGCCAATTGATCCATCGACCATTTCAAAACTCACTGGAAACATACTTGATCACTGAATCATCACTAAAAACTTATTTTGATCATTTCCACACCATTGTGAAATTTCTGTAAGGAGGCCTATTGCCTGGCTTTAAAAACTGATTCAAACATCTAATCAAGCCTTGAAACTTTGGACTTCTGTTCTCTCTGACACATTCAATAGGCCTGCCAAATCTCATTGCATGACGACATCGAGGTCAAAAGATATCGACCTCTGAACATGCCTTCCTAAAATCACCTGCAAATGAACATGTCAGAAAATTGGAAATTGCATTTGGTTTGAGATCTGAAAACTGGGTAAACAAGCACTTGAGGTTTTGGAATCTGGGGCAATAGTAGATTTTCATGAGGAGAATATAGTTCTGTGATTTGGGTTCATGAAGAATCACGAGACGCATTTGGTGAAGGTCTAAAGTTGGCTACCTGGAACTACAGGACAGTCATCACCAGTAAAATAGCATTTTTTGCAAATGAAATGACTCTAGAAAAGTATGCAAACGGATTTGTCAAGACTTGAAAACTGACACACTTGTAGTATTTGCAGAGTAGAATACAGGGGAACAAACCACTTGATCTAACCAATCACGGACTCAAAGATATGACATCTAGAATAGGGCTCCTAATCAATCTGCACTTCTCATTACTAGTGAAACTTTAAAAATTGCAAATGGAATCATGTTTGAAAACTAATCAAACAGATTCGTCATAAGCTCAAAATTGGAGCGTAGAAAGCATTTGACCCCTAAAATATGGTTTAAAATAAAATTTTCTTATTTGGATCAATTGGTCAAAAGTTATAGCTTGTCAAACAGGGCTACTCGAAAATATGAACAAAATGCAAATTTACAACAGAGGTAACTAACCAACTTTGAGAGGTTCAAAACCTAGTCAAACGGATTCAAAATGACTTGAAACTTGGAACGTAGGCTCTTTGATATACATACTAAACATCCTCAAAGTGGTAGGTCATGAAACATAACTGGGTGAAAGATATTCAAAGACAAAGTGGGCTTTTTGATCACTGTTTGACACAGGCAAAAAATGCAGAACTGAAGACAACTCAAAGTGGGACTCCGTAAAATGGTTCGAAATGTCAGTTTATCATTATAGAACACATGGATAGGCTGAATGAAGGGTGTTAGAAACACAAAACACCACTTAGGCAATAATTCAACAACCGGGTACATAAGCATGAAAAGCGTTCGTAGGGGCTCAAAGCAACTCAAAATTTGGAATGCACACTCAAAACGAGAATGCAATTTTGAGTACCAATAGGAGGCAAGACTGGAGGTAAATTGGAATGGTAGACAGTATCGAGCTGATTTTTGTAGCCTTACCAGCTTTGGAGAGTCACTTACCTTTCCAACCCCCAATCCTAGCTTCTAATTTCTCAATTGAGTTATGCCAAACTTTACATGATTTGGCTCCTTTTTCAAGCAAGTTTCCCAAGTATTTGCAAGGGAATTGACCCTTATGGTAACCCATAAACTTACAAATCCTATTTTTTGTATCTTCGTTTGTGTTTAAAAAGAAATTTTTTGATTTATCCTTGTTAATTTTCTGACCTAAGGCCAACATATATAAATTTATAATAGATTTGAATTCAGAAGCTTCAGCAATAGAGCTTTTACCTGGGAGGATCGTGTCATCCGCATCTGTTGGTGAGTGATATTTGGCATGTTACTCATAACAGTGATCCCAGTAATTCACCTATTCTGCTGGGCTTCTGTTAAGGCTCTCCCAAATGCTTTAGCCATGATAATGAAAAGAGAAGGTGATAACAAATCACCTTGCCGTATACCTCTGGAAACTTCAAAGAAACCTTTAGGCGTACCATTGATTAGTATCGACAATTTAGGCGTGGAAATAAATTTAAAAATGAGATTAATCCATTGACGGGAAAATTCGAAGGCTTCTAGAACCTTGCATAGAAATCTCCAATCTACCATATCGTAAGCCTTTTGGATGTCAAGTTTTAAAAACATGTTAGGCTCTTTGCTTTTGCTGGCCGAATGGATTGTCTCTTGAATGGTAATGATGCCATCAAGGATGGATCGCCTCGGGACGAAGCTAATTTTCTCTTTAGAGATTAATTTAGGTAGGAAGCCCTTAGGCCTATTTGCAATGATTTTGGAATAGATCTAATAGATAGTATTACATAAGGCTATAGGCCTGAAATCAGCCGTAGATTTAGGGTCATTATTTTTTGGAATCAATGTGATGAACGAAAAATTAATTTCCGCTAGGAGAGCTCCTCCGTTTCTAGAGGCTTCAATAGCTTTCCAGAGAACGAACCCAATGATGTCCCATCATTTTTGAAAGAAAAAGGCCCGAAAACCATTAGGTCTAGGGGATTTATTAGGGTTCATAGAAAACACTACTGATTTAACCTCCTCCAAGGTAATAGGTTTGTTAAGGAATCAATTATCCTCTTCAGAAATAATTTTAGGGATATTTCTGAGCATCTTTTCTTGTGCTACCAAATTTGATCCTTCATAATTATTGAGCAAATTCTTAAAATGAGTTACGAAGGTATCAACAATATAGCTTGGTTTATTGAGTTGAGTACCAACCTGATTTCTGATGCTAGATATTTTACTCTTAGATCTATTGTATAAGGTCGAGTTGTGAAAAAAATTTGTATTTCGGTCCCCTATCAACAAAATTTTGTATTTTGTATTGCGGTCCCATTTTTCTCTTGATTTTTGACGCCAAAAGGTTTCTTCTTTTGATAAAATTAGCTCTTTTTTAGACAATAATTCCTTTTCCATCAAATAACTTTCATTATTCATACCATAATAATTTCCATATTTAGGTATTTGAGCTGATTTTCTATTTCTATCTTCTGTTTGAAAATGTTGTTAAAATGGCTATTATTCCATTAGTATACGTTCTTTAAGTAATTTTAGTTTAGATAAAAATGCAAAAAAAATTGAACGTACTACTTTATCTTGTTCCCACCATATTTTAATATTTTTGATAATTCGAGATCGAGAAACCACTTTTTTTTGCATTTAAAAGGGTTCCTTGAGGGTTAAAAGGGTTTAGAGAGTTCCATTCTAACTAGAAAATGGTCAGAACTTGCGATGGGTAGAATTGACGATTAAAAATTAATATTGTTATTAGCTAGCTCCCCTATGATAAAGAACCTATCTAGTTTCTCCGCAATATATGCAAAGTCCTTTCTTCTATTGTTCCATGTAAAGCTCCCGTTGCTGGTAGGGACATCAATTATTTCATGTATATTAACCCATATTTTGAAGTCTATTGATGATTGCGAAAGGTGATTGATACCCCCCAATTTTTTTGATAGGTCTAAAATGGTATTAAAATCTCCTCCTATCAAAAAGGTATTGTTATTATAGTTGTAGATAAATCTGCTAATCTCATTCCAGTCCTGTTTTTTGTCCATGTAACTAATAAGACCATAGACATTAATAAGTATGAACTGTATATCAGACTTAAGATTCTTTACACTCGAACTGATCCAGTTAGGGCTACGATGAAGGCAAGTAAGAGTTACCTTCCTTGGATTCCAGATAACTCCTAAACCACCCGAAGCTCCTGCGGATTCTTGGAAGATAGTACTCCAAAGTCCTAACATTTATTCTAATTTAAAAGCTTCATCCTGATTCAATTTAGTTTCTTGAATTATTATAATATCATATTCAAAGGCTTTAAGGTTTTGTTTTACCAACCTCTTTTTGCTAGGGGCATTTAGTCCCCTAGCATTCCACACAGTAAGCTTCATGTCTCCTTAGGAAGGCACTTCCCCTTCTCAACATTGAAAAGCTGATTGATTTTTTGCTGCTCTCTGCTGAGACCTTTTGCTTCTCTCAGATCCTTTAGGGATCTTCTGCCCCTTTTACCCTTGGTTTTTCCATAATTGGAAGAGCTTAAACTGTCCTGATTCTGCTGGATCCCAAGACACTCTATAGATTTTCCATAATTTAGCTTACCAGTCTGCACATGGTGGTCTTTCACAACTATGTCTTCATCCACTAGTTCACTAATGATCTTGTTGATGATATTATCTTGAAAATCTTTTGTCACATTCTCATCATTAATTCCCATGTCTAGTGTCTTTCTATCTGAGTTTAGTGCTTGCCTTCTGGCATAATCCTTTGCCTCTATACTTATTAAATCCCTTATTAGATCATCACAAGTATAGTTGTCACCCCCTAATTTGATGATTCTCTGGATTAGATTTGCCTTCTGGGCTTCTGAACAGTTGTTGATTGTTTCAAAGTTAAAGGCTTGAACTAATTCATCAACAAGCTGCTCCAAATTCTCATCTCTCGAACTTTCACCATATGTGACTCCCTCTAAGTAGTCTTCTCTGTCTAGGAACTCTTGCACCTTTTTTGCCAAAGAGTCTTCACCTTTCAAGTTTTTGACTTTATCATGCATCTTTGTTGGGGTAAATGGGGAGCTTCTAAACTCTGCTGGAGTTTGCCATAACTTAGATGCCTTCTAAAGTCTTTTTTTGGTAGATGTGTTAGCTTGAGGCATCAAAATCTGACACTGATTATCTATGGTGATTTCACATGTAAATGTGTCGAGCTCTTTTGAGATTGGATCTACATCAAATAACATCTAATTTTTGATGTCTTCAATATCTGTATCCTTAACAACTTCTGATTCTTTAATCTAATGATTTACACACATCTCATTATCAATATCCACATTATCTGGGTTAGCACGGATATTTTCCTTGGTTACTATTAAAGCCGAATCATTTCGCATCTGTAGAGTTCTTCCATTTAGTGTTGGAGATACAAGCTTCTTAGCTAAGCTTTCTGTGTGTACCTATACTTGAATAAACCCCTGATTACTACTGACTAGGCTCTCCATGTCAGCTAGTGATTCCAACTCCAGGTTATGAACAATAACTGATTTGAGCCTACTCTTTAATACTGGAAAGTCCTTGTAATCATCCCTACTTATATCTTGGGGCTCAGTGATCTCCTTATTAAGTTTGTATTCCATGTTTGCGAGATCCAAGCAACATAATAAGGCCCACACTTTCCTTCTCTGATCTTTAAGTTTAGGGAATAACCTTTGAAAGTCTGATGTGCATGGAATCGTTTCAAATCCTGTGTTATTGCCCTTTTCTACTTTGATGATCTCTGTGATATCTCTTTTATAGGGGCGAAGGCGACAAACATATGAAGCTTTTTTGGTAACAATTTTCCTTAAGCCTTGAATTGATTGATTGAGGTTTGTCTTAATTAGCATTTTAACATTTTTATCCATATGATGAGAAGCTTCTAAACCTACAAGCTCTCCTAGACCAAATCCTAGGGATTTCAAAATCTCTAAATGATTTAACTCTAGAGGTATAGACATGATGTTGAACCATAAAGGACACATTATATCCAACTTTTCAAAATTGAAATTGGGAAACCAAGCAATGATTTCACAACATGCCCCATGAACAAACACTCAGAAACTTTAATGAATTGATTTTTAACATTTTTGTTACTACATTTTAAGTATAGAACATTATCAGAAAAGAAAGAAATACTTACTTGAGATCCACTATTATCTTCTAACCAATTGGATAAAAGGAACAGGCCCTTTTTCGATCCACACCAAATTACGTATATTCCACTCTCTTGGCATTCAGTCTAGGCATCTTCTATACAATCCCCAAATATGGAAATGGAAGGAATTGCCTCTATGGGGGACTCTCTGTCTTTGTGATCTAAGTTGGCCCTAGGGGTTGAGAGCTCTCATTGTCCATGTGGAGGAATATACGAATCATGGTGGTCTAGAAAGCTATTAGATGTTGTCTTCTACTAGAAGGCGTAGCAAATGGAGGAAGCTCTTCCCTAATAGGAATGTTAGACTGTAAGCTTGGATGACCTTGGGAGAATTGAGTGTATTTGGTAAGCTGGAATACTCTAAATTGTTCTTCTAGCATATCGACAGTGAAATAAACTGGTGAATGATTTTTTAAATAGCGATGGTGTGCAGGGCTCTATTTAACCCAGGGAGGGTTCGACCTCTGTTTTGGGGGTTTATGCTGCTTTGCTATCTGGCTCTTATGTATGATAGAATCTTCTGCCTTATCTAGTGCCACAAATTTGTTTGAGGTTTTAACCTCAAACCTTTGTCTCGGATTCATCAGTTCCCTACATTTGGTGAAATTCTTTTTCTTTTTACGCGCATAAGCAGGGGAGCGCCATGAATTGAGATTATCTTTCTGCTTTGCCATTTTTCGCTGATTTGCTCACTATTATTTGGAATATTATTATGAATTATTTCCATACTAATTATTTTAATTTTTTATAATTTTAATATAAATAATCTTTTTTTTTTGGAATTTCAATATTACACAGTTATTCCATTTAAATAAATTCTTGTTATCAAAATTTTATTACGTGTATTCTAAATTTATTTCATAATTTAATAAATTTTAAGCTATTACAACTTACGACAAATACAAGCCACTGTGTGGCACTTGTTCAATTTATAAATTGTGATATTGAAATCTATGTAAAAGAAAATAGCTTTAAATTATAACAATCATCATGTCAAAAAATATATTAACGATCATGTCAAAAAAAATAAATTTAAAACTTAATAACTAGCCAAAAATAAATGAACATGCAGGAAGCCTCTCAAATAAATGGTCATTTAACACCAAATGAAAAGAAGCAAGTATGATTTTTTTTTATATAGGTAGATCAAAAAAGAATGTTACAGAGTTTTATCCATCGACAGTACAAAAAAGAGGCCCAACCTCATCAAAAATGATTTACATCGGAGATAGCAACATGAGAAAATACATCGGTCATATAGACAAAAGAGAATCTAATGTAGAATATCACTGTGAGTGTCCAAAAGGACCCTCCATCCACAGGATGCTTTTCCTTTCCTAGATTTGATTTAGCATGTAAATCTCATCTTTTGTAGACTGGTTGTTCATCCTAATTTCCTTGTTTAGCCTCGTACATGTCCTCTCAAACATTTGCAGATCATCAAGGTCCTTTCTTGAGGTGTACTTATGCTTTAGTTCGTAAATAAGAAAAGGTGGCATGACCATCTTTCAAAAATATCCTAAGTTTCTCCTTCTCCATCTTCATCGTGGTATGAACCTACATGAATATTTTAAAATGAGTGAGTTTTCAAAAAAAATCAGTAAGAAACATGAGATTGTTCTGAAATCTTTCTTCGTTCCTACATTTCTAAATCTGCCAAAGGATGTTAGAAGAGAGGATATTCCAAAAGAGATTAGAATCTTTTTTAATACCATGAATATATTTAGTGATGATTTCAAGATGTTAAGCTAAAGAGAATAAGTAATACCAAACATAGCCCAAATTTCTTTAGTAAAGATGCAATAAAAAAGAATGTGTCAGCCAGATTCTGACAATCTACATATACTACAAAGTTCCTGCATGGAAGAGTTATTTCTAACAAGATGTCTATCAAGAATAGTAAGATATTTAAAGTACATGATTTTAGGTTCAATATTACTTTTCCAAAGGGTTTCAAAAAACTTCTTCCAACTATTTTTATCAAGAGTAGAGTACCAAAGAGAATTGACATGATCAATAATGGAGTCATTAACACCAATCACACTATAAATATTTTTAGCTTTAATCTAATATATAATAGTTTTCTATGAGAGTCAACATGGCAAATAGTAGACAAATTATTAACCAATTATCACTTAGATAAATACTATAGATAATATATTAGAATAATAAATTAACAAAGTAACTTTACAAATATTTGATGAATGAAAAAATAGTTTATTTTCATTGGTGGATTGATTTTAAACTAATTCATTTGTTGTACAAAGTGAATGCAATAGCTCTACGACAAGTACAATAATAGGTAAATAATAGGTAAATTAGATTGTTAAGGCTAATAATAGGTAAATTAGATTGTTAAGGCTAAGTATATTAGTATATATTCATTTATAATATTTTTCCCTACATAATTTTTAGTTCTTGTCAAGGCAAGATACTAATGCATTCATTGAATTTATTTGTCCAATTGAACTAACTAATCATATTAAATAATTAAACAAACTTTTAATGTTCATATTTATTATTTATTTTGTATGATTATATAAATCTCAATTTCTTAGAATTTTATTGGTCGATTCTATTTTTAGTGAGTAAAACTAACTTTCATCAACAAAAAATACAAGTTTTTAACAACCTTTCTTTATATAGATTTCTCAAAACTTTATCTCCTCGTACATATTTTGTAGTTGTGTCAAAATTTGTCAATGCATGTGATATGGTACTCAACATAATTTACAATTTTCCTATGAACTTTTCCCAATGAAATTTTTATATTTTAAGTTTTTCGTTTGATTGCACGACTAGTGGTCCACTACTCATGCCAAATGATAAAGAGAAGAATTAGCAAATGCCACATAACTCAGATAAATTAGTGAGTGTGGACATTTTATCTATCACCTTTGCCAGGAATCACCTCTTCTCTATATGCCAAGATAGAAATGGATTGAAAATACTATCATATCCACTCAATGGTTTGAGTATGCCAAGCAACTTTATGAGAAGGATGATGGTGTGGAGCCACCACCTTTGGTCAACAATACAAAAGACCTTTTTACTATGCAATAGTTTGAGATGGGTATTAATTAATTACATACTAGTAAGGCAAAATACATGGAGGAGCTTCAAGAAGAGTATTTGAAATGGGGCACGAAAACTCTTTCACCTTTCACTACAAGAATCTTCAATAATATTAGCCAACATAGGTTTCCTAGTGTTTGGAGAATTAACCTCACTATACCTCTTTACAAGAGTGGTGAGGTTAATAAACTCTCTAATTAAAGGACCATAATTATCAACCCTCTATTTGCAAAACTTTTTTGTAGCATGATAGAAAAAAAAATCAGCAAATGGGTTGAAGAGAAACACAAATGCACAAGAGGTCAATTGGGTTTTAGGCCGAAACACTTGACCATTAACCATAGCATTACCCTGAGGCACATTATCAAAAAAGCATGGGAGAGGAATGATGAGGTTTGTTGTTGCTTTGTTGACTTTAGAAAGGCTTTTAACACTATCCCTAGGGAGAAGCTTTGGAGTAGGATGGAAGAATTGGGTATCCCTACAAATCTAAAAGTTGTTGTTGATAGAATGTACAATGAACTAAGAGTTAAAATTATAACTTTAGAATGTTTAGGAGTGATAATTGGGTCAAGCAGGGCTATTCTCTTTCACCAACTCTATTTGGCATATACATTGACAAACTTGAAGAATGGTTAGACATGTAAAATGACAAGGGTGTCCAATTAGGTGAGTATATGACAAGGTTGCTCTTGTATGTAGACAATCTCATTCTAGTTGCCAAATCTACATGTGGTTTGCAAATACATTTACTTTCGCTCTAGTGCTTTTGTAAAATGGTTAGTATCCAAGTTATTATCAGTAAAACTAAAGTTATGTTTTTTTCTAAAAGAAAAAAACAACATTAGCATAAATTATTTTTTGAGGGCAACATTCTTGAGGAGGCAGTGGAGTATTAATACCCTGAGATTGACTTCAACAAAAATCTAAGCTAAGATGGTTGTAGAAAGAAAAGGGTTTTGGGAGGTTGGAAGACACTTTATGCTTTGCAAAATAGGTGTTGTGGCATTCAGGTTTTGGATTGGAAAACCAATCAAATTAATTTGTTTTGACTTCTTGTGCTACTAGTTGTTCTATATGGGCCATCAACATTTCAGTCTTACAATGGAGACAAATTGAGATGATCCAAATGCATTGGATTACAAACAATTTTAACATCAAAACCATAGTACCTTATGATATCATGCTTTATGAAGTTGGAGCTATACCTATTGAGGCTCATGCTATGGCCCGCCTCATTATCTATCTTAGGAAAATTGAAAAGATGGAGGCAAGTAGATGGCCTAAAGTGGTCTTTGATGATTATTTGTTTAAACATAAAAAGAATTGGATGCAACAAAACATCAAATGGATGACCAAATGGGATATTAATTTCAACACATGTCCTACCAATGATAAAGAAATAAAATTATAGAAAAATTAGGGAAAGGGGCTTGGTAGGAAAAAGGCTTTCTACATCACCAAGTTCAATCCCATAGGTGATCAATGCCAAAAGGAGTATATAGAGGCCAACATACCTTGAAGACCTAATAATCTTATTGCACAACCAAGGGCCAAGTCTCATCAACTCTAATGTGAGACCAAATAGTGGAAGAGACCAAAAGAGCCATGGGAAGAAAGAATCTTCTCATTTTGCAATTTTGGGAAGGTACAAAACGAACAAAACTTCATTTTGAAATGTGAGGCATACAAGTACAAGTAGTTCAAATTCATGGATATCCTATCTAACAACTCATGGTACAACTTATTCAACAAGGAGAACATTGAGAAGTTTGGGGGACTCATCATCAACCTTCACATAAAGCAAATCAAATTAACAAAGCTAGTGTAGTGGGAATAATGTCCCATAGGCCATGTTTAGCCTTGTGGACATTAAAATCTTGTATATCTATCTATCTATGCATTATATAGATAAAATTTAATATATACTAGGCTATTACAAGCAAGGAGAGGTTGTCATGTTCATCATTATGAAAGAATAAACCCCACTAACAATGGCATAATACAGTCATAAATAATTATGAGAACACAACCCTTTATTGGATGCATGTGAGTAATATCAAAGATTCTTAATTAATTAATTAAGACTATTTGAAATATATGTAATTCTTTATTTAATTATCATTTATCTTTTTAAATTTTAAAGTTATATTTTATTAATAAAATAACTTTATTATTTATGTAAGTATCATTTTGTATTTATTATTTTTACCATTTTCTAAGGTAATATTTTTTTTTGATTAGTAAATGGCCAAGGCATTGATAAATTTATTAAATTAAAATAAGATTACAATAGTTGTCCTCTGTTAAAATGGGCATTGGTAGGAAAGAACAGAGAAGAAAACCTTCAGTCTAGCCCGAGACAATGGTCCTATATTATTACATTTTAAAAGGGGCATACCCCAGTGGAATCTTTACTAATTTTAAATTACAAAGATAATAGGGGCATACCCTTACTATATTACATCAATATTGAATACATGATCTTTTTTATGCCTGCTCAAATCCTCCTCAGAGCTGACCAAGCCTTTCATGTTGAAATCATAATTCATCTACTATTCTTATCAATCAACAACATTAGTGATCATAAAGCTATAAGGAAATAATCAACTGACAACAAAGGATATCGCATCCCAAATAGAACTAAGATAATAATTTATTCAGAAGAAGATCATACATCTAATATTATAGAGTTAATAATCCTAAAAAACTACCAATAATAAAACAACTAAAAAGGAATTCTTGAAAATTACCCTATGATATCCTTTATGCGTTTAGAACAAAATTACTACTCCATGATAATGAAAACATGTGCCACATTGAAAGCAAAGGTATAAATATAATAACACTAAAATCCATAATAGAAAGTAGATTTAGGCCAAAGCTATAAACAAAGATACAAGTTCTGTCCATCACATTGAAACCACCCTTTAAGATACCAATCTTAAAACACCATATAAATAGTGAAGCAAAATTAATCTTCATTTCCATAATCTCTGTTAAAACTGAATCAAGGAAAAGCAGAGATTTTAACTATGAGCAAAGGACTAGTCTACTTAAAACATTCTTAAAAGTCTCAAATCTCCATGAAGTTTCAATGGCCAAACAAAAATCCCATCTAAATCATCCATAAACCATAAGCAACTAAAAACCTACTTACTACTTAATAAAAGGAAAAAACCGACCATACCCATCACAATGTCCATCCATTAAATTATGCCTTGGAGTGAGCTCATGAAAAATATTATAATTTTAACCAGATTTATATAAGCTTTATGCCGATTTACTTGTTTTATAGAATAGAGACCCCACAATATTCAGAGAACTATACAGAGTATTTTATCAAAAAACCTAAGCCCTTTCTTTCCTATCAGAAAACACCACCAGGAGGGCTAAATTTCAGTCGAGAATGTTATGAATATATACCCAAAGCACTAAAATACTACATATGCAAGGCCTAAAATCAAAATATAGGGGCTATATCTAATAAGACAAAAACAAAACAAAAGGCCCCTCGAACCATCTAAACTATATTAAATGACTAGGACAAAAATGACAAAAGGGCCAACCTTGCAGGAGCCTCCATTACTTTTTCCAATATATCATGATAACTTCGACCACATCATTTGGATTTTTTTCCTTGAAAAAGAAGGGAACTTGAAAGATGATTTCTCCCTACTAGTCTTCTCAATGTTTGGAGTGCAAAAATTCACTTTGTCAAGGTCTTCAAACAAAACCCCCGGGTCAACGTATGCCTTGTGAATTTTGAGGTAATTTACCAAACACCCATGCCCTATCATCGACAATATCTTCCTCCACCCCATTAAAAAATGGAAACAAGGTTCAATTTTGGGCCAAGCCAATTTGAAAGCTACTCTATCTTTGATAACTAAAGTAGGGCACCTCGGGATATTAGCAATGATCAAGCTCCCCGAAGAGTGTTCCATATACATTTCAAGGAGTGGAAGACATAAGTTTTCATCAAGACCCATAATCGCCTCCTCAATGCCTTTACACCAAGTAGATTGGAATATGTTCAAGCACAGATGAATCATGGCCCAATTTTTGAAACCAATCCTTGCCATACAACCTATAAAAGTACCAATGACATCACTATTCATCCTCCAAGAGTGGTCATACTTGAACACTCCTTCTCCTATTGCTCGGCTAACAACAATTCTTGTCATGCCATCAACCAATTTGAGGATATTGTTCCAGCATTCTGGCTTCACGTTCCCCATAAAAGCCATTTTTTGCACTTCAGATGAATGAAATACGCAAATATTAGTGTCCATGTTCTCTATTGCAAACCCTTCCTTCTGAAGACAATTCAAGGAAATAAAAACATAGAACCTAATGTGAAGTCTCTTGAATTTACTCAAAGCCAAAGGACAAGATATCACCTCCTAATAATGAAAAATTGACTGTCATGAGCTAAGGAAAAATCCACTCTTGCTAATGAGTGCTCTGTCCTTGTTCACAAGTTTAGTGGACAACTTGTAAAAGAAAATTGGGGTTCAAAAATCCCTAATGCCACACCTAAACATATAATTTAAAAGGACCTTTGAAACCTTATCGAAAGGATACCTAAGTTCTTATAGTAAGCATAAATCTCTAATAAGACAAAAAATTAACTTAGTACCCTCCTTTGGTACTAGAAATTAAGAGATGAAGGATTGCCTAATAAAGAAAGAGCCTAAGATCTAAACATGACTAACTACTTACCATCAACCCCTATATTAGCTAATAAATTTGCCTTTACATTACCTTCTCTATAGATATGGAAAATCCTTGTCTCTTCAATTTTGTTAAATAAGATGATAACTTTTGGTAGTTTAGAGTTGATCTCTTCCTTATATCATTTAAAACAATATGAGAATCACCCTCAATAATAAGCCTTGTGACACCTAACTGGAGGCAAGAACTCAAATCTTCTTCCAAGGCTGAGAATTTTGCTAAGTTATTGGAGGTCAGATTGATGGGTTTAGCTATTTTATCTATCCAATTTCTTGAGTCTTCATTGACAATGCATCCAATATTAGCCATCCCTAGATTACCTCTAGCAGCACCATTGAAATTGAGCTTGGTCCATCCCTTTGATGGAGGAAACCACTTGTAATTTTTCCTAGCCTCCTTATCTGCTTTAGAGTGTACCAGTAGAAGATTAATCAAATTGGGCTACCGCTTCTTAATTTTTCCATCCCAGATGGAAAAGGAGCCCTCTAACATTTTATATTTCCTAAGGTAGGAATTCATATTTTCAACAATACTAGCTTCTATCTTAAGAATCAATTCTTTTTCCTTCATCTCTACATTGCTGAAAATCCTCCTGTTTCTTTCCTTCCAAATTTCCCACATGAGGATGGACGGACTGATGTTTCAAAGTTTAATATATACACACTTAAAAATATTAGTTGGCCAACCCTTGAGAAAATCCTTAAAATTTTCAAGGAGCACAGAGCACCAACCTAAATTGAGAAAGAGCCAATCCTAACATTTACAAGAAAAGGGACAATTGTAGAGCAAATGATCAACATCTTCATAATTTATTTTGTAGAGATAACATCTAGATGGGCCTACTAGGCCAAATCTCTTAAGTCTATCTATTGTCAGAATCCTATTTTGAAATGCTAACCATAAGAAAAAAGCCTACTTTTGGTAAGCAAGCCGAATCCTAGCACAATTGAGTAGGAATCTCCACTTTCTCGCACCTTTTGGAATTAATAAGGGCCTTATACCCATTTTTAACATTATATTTTCCATCATTAGATGCTGCCCAAATCAATTTGTCCTTCCTTTCAACATGTTTAATCACCCTAGTGGATATGATCTCTTGATATGCCGAAACCTCCTCAGGATTTAGATCTAATCCATCCATAGATTTCCAGCTCCAACTGGAGTTGTTATTAGAAATGAACCTAGACTTGTAATCTTTAACTCTTCTTCCCCAATGATTAATTAGTTTTTGTTTAAGACTAGCTAAGCTGAGACCATTGTCTATTGGAGGATGTCCATCCCACGAGTCTTCCCAAAAAGGAGCTTCTTCACCATTCCCGACATCCTAGGTTAGAAATTTGTTGATTAAATGTCGACACTTGCTCATGAAGTTCTAGCTTTCTGAACCCTTTGGCAGTGTCTTCATTCTGAAAATCAAACTTGGGTCATCTGCATTAAGATACTTATTAAATAGGATCTTAGCCCATTTATGATCTTTATCGAAATAAAGATGCCAGACCAATTTAGCCCCTAGAGCTTCATTTTGTCTTAAAAGATTCTTGATACCTAGATCCCCAAGCTCCTTAGGTTTACAAACTTTATCCCATTTAATGAGTGCTAGTTTTTTGGAATCTGTGGCATCTTTCCATAAAAAATCTCTTAGTTTACCTTCAAACTTATGGAATTGATGTTTTAGAAGAGGGAGACAAGAGAGAGGATAGGTAAGAATTGCTAATAAGACCAATCTTATCTTGACACTCTTGCCTACTTTTGTCAGTCATTTGTCCTTCCAATTGTCAATCCTGGCTTCCATTTTTTCCAAGGTATTATGCCATACCTTCCCTGATTTTGAGCTTCTTTCCAAATCTATGCCAAGATACTTACATGGAAAGAGACCTTTTTTGTATCCCATAATTTGACAAATTTGATTTTCCATTTTTTCCTCCGTATTAAGGAAAAAAAATTTAGATTTAGGTTCATCAAATTTTTGTTTGAACGCTTTCATATAACTATCAATAATTGATTTGAAATTAATTGCCTCCTTCTGAGAACTTTCTCTTGGAAGGATTGTATCATCGGCATATTGTTGGTGGGTGATATTAGGCATGTTCCTAGTTACAATCACCCCTTTGATATCTTTATTTATATAAGCTTTTTTAATAGCTCTTCCAAAAGCCTCATCCATAATAATAAAAGGGAAAGGGGATAAAGGATCCCCTTGTCTTATTCCCTTTGAGACTTCAAAAAAGCCTTCAGGCGACCCATTGACGAGGATCGAGATCCTTGTGGTGGAGATACACTTAAAGATGAGATTGATCCATTGACGAGAGAAACCAAAGGCTTCTAAAGTTTTGCATAGAAACCACCAATCAACCATGTCATATGCTTTCTGAATGTCCAACTTCATAACCATACAAGCTTCCTTATTCTTAAGAGCTGAATGTATGACCTATTGTATATTTAAGATGCCATCTAAAATGGATTTTCCCAGTATGAAGCCTGTTTGCTCTTCTGATATAATTTTAGGCAGGATAAGTTTTAATCTATTTGCTAAGATTTTGGAATAGATTTTATAGATAGTGTTGCAAAGTGCAATTGGCCTAAAGTCACTAGGATTTTCAGGTTCTATTTTTTTGGGAATTAGAGTGATAAATGAGTGATTAATTTCTGTTAGAAGGGATCTGCCCTTCCGCAATGCTTCTAATGCCTCCCAAAAATCTCTCTTCCAAGAATTTCCTAGTATTTTTGGTAAAAGAAAACCTGAAATCCATTTGGTCCTGGAGATTTCTCTGGATTCAAGATAAATACCACCCTTCTAACTTCTTCTAGTGTTATAGGTTGATTTAAAGCTTTATTATCTTATGGGGAAATCAATTTGAGGATCACTTTCAACATTTTTTCTTGCTCTACTCTATTTGATCCCTCCATGTTGTTTAAGAGTTGCTGAAAGTGATTGACAAAAGTTTCAGCAATTTCAGATGGGTTATCAATTATCTGACCTTCCTTATTTCTGATCCTAGTTATTGTATTCTTTGTTCTATTATATATAGTTGAGTTATGAAAATATTTAGTATTCCGGTCTCCTTCTTCCAGCCATCTTTCTCTGGACTTTTTTTTTCAAAAGACTTCTTTCTTAGTCATAATATCTTCTTGTTTTGCTAACAATTCTTTTTCTAATTCGTAACTATCATTTTTCATACCATATTTAATTACTTTTAGATTTAATTCCTTTAATTTATCTTCAATTTCTAATTTTTCTTTAAAGATGTTCTTAAAATGATCGCTATTCCATCTTAAGATGGATTCTTTAAGCATCTTCATTTTGGAAACAAAAATGAACATTTTTGAACCCTCAAAGTCACCTTGAGACCACCATACTTTGATGTTTTCTAAAAAACTAGCATCCAGAAACCACATTTTTTCACATTTAAATGCACTTCTCATGGGCTTTTGAGGCTCAGTCAATTCCAGTCTAATAGGAAAATGATTAGAACTAGCAAATGGTCGAATCTCAATTTGGATGTTCATATTATTGATATCTAGATCTCCTTTGATGAAAAACTTGTCTAATTTCTCTACAATATATGCAAAATCCCGTTATAACAAGGGATATCAATTAGATTATGATCTAAGTGCCATTCTTGGAAGTCCTTCATGGGCTGAGAGATTTGTGCAATTCCCCTAGTTTTTTCATTTAGATTTAGAATTTTATTAAAATCTCCTCCTAGAATTATTGGAATATTTTGAAAATTTCCCATATAGGTACTAATCTCTGTCCAAACTATTTTTTTCTCTACCGTACTGATTGGACCATAAATATTAAATAGAATAAACTTAATATTAAATTTAACACTACTTACCATACCACAAATCCAGTTATTATTAGACTTTAAGATCTCTAAAGAAATTTTCCTATGATTCCATATAAACCCTAAACCCCCTGATGCACCTATAGACTCATGCATGCTTTTGCTCCAAAAACCTAGCTATTTACCTAAATTAATACCTTCTATTTTATATAATTTAGTTTATTGAACTAGGATAATGTTAAATTCAAATTTATTTAGATTTTGTTTTAAAATTATTTTTTTGTTAGGGGCGTCTAGTCTCCTAACATTCCATGTGGCGATCTTCATGGCTCCGTGAGAAGCTCTTCCCCTTCCCTTTATTAAATAGATGATTGATTTTCTACTATTCTCGAGCTTGACCATTTGCTTCTCTGAGTTCCTTGAATGATTTTTTGCCTCTCTTTGTTGCTATCTTCCCACAGTTAGGAAATTTATTTCCTTCCAAGTACTTTGAGATACCCAACTGTTCCAGATTTTCTTGTGCACACTTAACTATTTCCTTTTCTGAACTTTCTCTCTTTTCCATGACTACCTCCAATTCAAGTTCTAGTAATAATTGTTCTTATAGATATTTTTGAAATACTGTGTTTATATCTTCTAACTCTTCAGATATGTTTTCCATCTCTGAGTGAATAACCAATTTGTCCTCCTGATCAAATGCCTGTAGATCCCTTTTGAGATCTTTAAATGTGTAGTTTTCTCCTCCCAATTGTAGAACCTTTTTCAAAAGCTCCCCTTTTTGTGCCATGTTTTCCTTATCTTCATTGTCAAAATCAAACACTCTACTTAGATCTTCTAACAATTGTTCTATATAATCACACTCATCCTTCTTTACATGATCTATTTCTATTTCTTTTCTCTTGTCCTCTTTCTAATTCAGAAACTTCTAAAAATCTTGAATAGGAATGTCTTCAGAGGTTTCCTCTATTAATGCTTTGGGTCTATCTGAATGATCCTTCTTTGGGGATGGGGTTTACCAGAATTTGGCCAACCTTTTAGTAGGTACCTTTCCAATGGAGTCCTTTGCCAAAGAGAGTTTTGTCCTTCATCTTACTGGGGTTTTCTCTTTTGGTCCTTTGCCATGCTGTACTCTAACATCAAATAATAGATCTTGTTCATTATCCTCTATAATTCTTGGAGAAACTCCTAGTTCCTTGTAATCCTCTATGTTACCTTCTGCATGGATTTATTCTTTGCTAATAGTGCTTTTGATTGTCCTTTTCTTCTTCAACTTCCTTTCTTTTTTCTTAAGCTTCCTTTCATCCACTATAATGCTCTGTAGTCTCTATCTATTTGATACTATAGAAAACTCTTTTATAGAATTTGAGAAATCCTTTTGATATGTCTGATCTAAGGGGAGGTCCTTGGCCTCATTTCCATTTGCCCAATTATCTATATCCTTCTCTGGAGTCCCTTGTTTGTTTGTTGCTAAAGTGAGGCCCTTGCCCTACTGATCTGCCTTATCATAAAGTCTTGCCTTATGGTTCTTTTTGCCATTTTTATCCTCTCGATCATTTACCCTTAGATTTGCAAAGTCATCTTTTGTGTTGGTCGACCTAGAATTTCCTAATTTCTACTTGTCCTATTCCAAGCATTGTTGCCTTACTCCAACTTCAAAAAGATAGTATTCTAGGTTGGAGGTTCTTGGTAGAAATCTGAATGAGGAACTCCTATCATCATCCAGTCTAATGATTTCTAAAATTCTGCACTCATACCTTTGAAAATTTAGATTATATGTAGATCTGTTTGTAATTAACTTTACATTTTTAGAGTTTAAATTATTAACATTCTGTTTAATAAGAAGTTTTAAATTGTTATAGCTCTCAAAAGCAGCATGAAGTCCAATTAATTCTCCTGCTACTCTACCAATTTGTCTAATGATTCCTATGAGATTAAGTTTTGGTGGAAAAGACTTAAGAACAAACCATGTAGGTGTTATTAGATCTAAATTATCCTCTCTACAATTTGGTATCCAATCAAAGAAACTAATTGCATGTCCCTTGAACAAATAGTCATAAATCTTCAAAAATACTTGTTTAATTTCTCCATTCTTGCAAAACATAAAGATTAATCTATCAAAGGGCATCCACAAAGATCCTCCAGCCATTCAATCAAATGTTGAAGTTCTATTTTTGGGGCCGTTCTAGTAGGCAAAAAGACTAAAATCTGGGAAATCTTGCCAACATTCCTCACTCTCTTGATTACTGATAATCAAAACATTTTCTTCATAATCTTTTGGGTAGAGTGGAGGATTCTTAGTTTGGGTTTGGGTTGCCTAGTGAGTGGGATGCTCTCTATGATGCAATTTGGCTAAATTTGGCTGATGTGGGGGGATTGTTGAAAGTGAATGAAATTGAAACCCTTTTGCCTTAGGAAAAAAGGATTCAAATTTTGATTTGCATATTTGGTAGCATTGAAAATGAAGATTTGCCTATCTAGGCTTTCTATAGTATGGATACTTGATTCTAGCTTACTATGATAGACCACCAGCTGACTTAATGAAAATTACTTAGGGCGTTGATTTGTAGACCTCTTCAAAGACCCGATGTTTAAGTATGCCAAGGGAGCAAAAGAATTTGAAGATTCATCCCTGAGTTGCCCTCCAATTCTTGATTTCTACATAAAAGGACTGCTCGCATTGTACCATGGTGGTCGATTCACTCTAGCAAGCCGTAGTTTTTTTCTTTTCAAAGACCTTTTAGGTAATCGCCTACTTGCATTATGAGAATTCACAAAATTCTCATGTTTTGATTTTTTCGCTTTGCTTACCATTTTTTTCTTAATTGATCTCATTTTCTAAGGTAATATTATTTTAAAATAAATAAAATTCAATATATTTATTTTGTTTAAATTGTATTGTAAACTATTTAAATCTTTTATAATTTCTAATATTAATTTACAATTACATTAATATATCTATTCCAAAAATCATAAATTAATCGATTAATTATATATATTTATAATTTTATTTAATCAATTCATCTATTCCAAAAGAAAATGGTTTAACTTCAAAGGTTTTTGTCAAAATAAAATAATTCCATTAATTTTTAATCGTATGTTATTTATTTAATTTTAGCATACCAATTTGTATATTTAAAGTTTGGTAATTTTATTTTTGTTTTACAATTATAATATTTGATAATATTTGGTCATTTGTCATTATATTTGATTATATTAAATATATAAATAATTTATTAAATTGAAAAAAAACTAATGTAGTCCTAGTTTGGTGTATCACAATTTTAGCTATGCCTCCTCTTTTCTACTCTTGATTTTGTTTTAATTTCTATAATTTTATTTCAATTTATGCTCATTTCTTCTTATTTCTTCTTCTAACTACTTGGTAGGAACTATTGCATCTCTTGTTTAAATTGAATAATGTAATATAAAAAATTAAATTTGCATATATAAAATATATCTTTATTTATTTAAATGTACAAATTAAGGCTAATTAAAAAAATATTATTTTAAAAATGAAGTCTTAATTTTAAACAAATTAGAATTTTGTATTTGTCTATATTACATGTAGAATTATAATTGTTTTTTAAAAATATATTTTAATTATTTAATGAAATTTATATTATATGAACACATTAGTTTTAGCTGAAAGAAATGCAACAATAAACTATCATTTATTGAGAGAGAAGGGGAGAGAGAGATGCCCAAAGAATGAGAGAGGGGGAGATATAAAGATGCAGATAGAGATAAGAAGTGATGTATAGAAGTGGAACTGTATAAGAGTGGAGAGAGAGAAAATAAATAGAATAGAGAGAAAAATATATATAGAGAAATATAGATAAAGAGAGATAGACATGTACATAGAAATAGGGGAGAGGCAGAGGGAGGGAGGGGGGGAGGGGGGGGGGAGAGAGAGAGAGAGAGAGAGAGAGAGAGAGAGAGAGAGAGAGAGAGAGAGAGAGAGAGAGAGAGAGAGAGAGAGAGATGTTATGAAGAGTGGAGCAAATGACCCACTTTCATATTTGATAAACACTCCAAAATATAGAGTAATCCATATACAACTGTACAACAAAAGAGGATGCTTGCATAAATCATATTGCCCTTCAAAAAAAATGCAATTATTTTGAATGCCTCAAGCATTAAAAAGAGATGTTTTATCAATGTTTTACTAGAACTAAAAAATTAATTATAACTAGAATCATGGTGGTAGCTATTCAAAAACATCATCAAAAAGTATAGAAGATTATCAACGTAACCCTTGCAACATTCAAAGGTGCAAGTGCTAGTGTTATTTTTTTTAGATTACTTGGTTTTGTATAAACTCTCTATTGATCAAATTGCCCACCCTTTTCCAAGTTTCGTATAAACTCACTGCCTAGTTCATGTATACATACCTTTTCTTTATTGCATACTTTGGTATATATTTATATTGGTATTATGTTTCTCTTTAAACTCCTAATACAATATTGTCATATTGACATTTGTGCATCCCTTAAAAGAAGGAGTATTTGATTGTGTTACTTTAATATAGTTTATTTCTCATCAAATGATATTTGATTATTCATCTATTTTAACTTTTTGATATGGTAAGAGAGTTTGATTTTGAGATTTTTGAGTATCTACTATGTAATAGATAAAAGTGGTATAATAGAAAGATAACTACTTATGTCCTTAGAGTTTTACAATACCTCAAATAATAACCAGAAAAAAGTGAATACTTATTTAGAAGAGGTAAACTCTTTTGACCTCGAGATATGAACCAATGCAGCTGCAAATGGAGGACCTCATATCCATTTAAATATTTAAGAATGTCACCCTAGTGAGGCTCAAAATTTGATGACAGAACACCATTACCACAACTTAATTACCACACCATTTTACTACGAATGGTTAGTATATTATAAACTCATCTTTATGAATGTAATTTAAGATAAAAGTAGAAAAAGTATACTAATCTATAAAAATCATTGAATATGAAAACATAGATGTAAATGAACCAATCCCTAGACATTGAAGTACTCAATCTAGGATGACAATACATAGCACACATATTATTACATAGCACTATCATCCTTTACCAATAACTACATAAATTTCTAGCATGTTTGACTTGGGTTCCAAAATTGTAGACTTGCATTCATAGGGACAAAACAACGTTGGACTTATTTGGCATTTTTCCTTTGTCAAACTATTGTTATTTTGACCTCCATAGATAGCCCAAAATAAATTGACATTGATAAAATCCTTTAAATCTTAGTTTCATTAAGGATTAAAATAAGAGAAATATAGTTTATAATATTGTAAATTATAGTTTAAAAGGACTACCAACATTTTAAGTAAATACATTTGATGATAATAATAAATATATATCTTTTTATATCAAAGAATTATCATGTAACAAGTAAAGAGAATATGAAAATACAATGAGAGTGTTACCTATAGTCACACCTTCTCTTAATAAATGTGATTAATGTGGAAGTGTGAGCCTTTTTCAAAGAAGATTCCAAATGTTATAAAAAATGGAGTGGCATCAACACATTTTGGAAGATTGTTGTGATAGCTATAAGTATTTTAACGAAGTTTCCACAAGAAAGAGAAAACTAGAGAGTTATCTTGAAGAACTTTCAAAAATTACTTGAAAAATAATTTTTGTATCCTTGGAAGAGAGTTAAGAGGATTTCCTTTATAATTTGTGCAATACTACATGTGTCATAATTAAGTAGAGAAAAGGTATTATTTTACATTTTGACAATTTTTAAGATGCTAGTGTATTGAACATTTTGAAAATTTGTTAGATGCTAGTGTGTTGAACAAATGTTTGTGCATCATGCTACCATCTAGGATAATATTTCTTAAACTGTGGGTAGTTGACACCTATTGTTATTCAAATACTGATAATTTTTTTAAATGTAAAAATATCATAGTTTATTTTGCCCCCATTTTAGTAAGTTGATTGCATTAAGAAATGATAAATGCAAAAGTAAATGATGGAATGCATGAAAAAAAAGGATAGTATTGAGGACAATACTTGTTAAGTGGTTTGGGGATACCCTTAGATCCAAGTCTAGTGAAACTCAACAAAATTAAATGTTTGGAGCCCCATAAGGTTTAATTATCAAAAGAGAAATCTATAAATCAAATATGTTAGTTTCTAACCACTGAAAGAAAGTAATACGAAATATAATAACATTTCAAAGAAGAAAACTCAAAAGAAATCTTAGAAGAGGGTGAGGAAAATAAAATTTGGCTCACCTAGGGGAGAAATTATGGTATTTTAAAGATAATATATTTTTCAAGTGTTAACAATGATTTTACTATTCATTTTCATTATTCACCCTAGTACTTCTGTACAGTTTCAGTGATTCTCCAATAAAAAATGTCATGTAGATGAGAGCGTTGATGACCCAAGTTGGACAAGGGAGTTGAGAACAGTGGGCTGCACTATGTGTATTAGCACCCATTATTCATGCTAGCATCATGTTGCTATTAACTTTTCTCTAGTAAAATTGATGTTTAGCCTTGTGGAATTTTGATTGAAAGCATGGTTATATGCTCTAAGTATGTTTTCTTCTAAATGTTAGTTTTTGTAAACTTATTTTGTTTTAAAGTAATTTTATTGTCAAAGTTAGTATTTTTTCTCTTTTCTCATTTTTTTATATGTTAATTAAGTTTTTATTTTCTTATGTCAAAGCTTTTGAACTCTTTTGAAAAATTTATTTCATGTAAAGTACTATGTACAAGGGTCCAAAAATATTGAAATACATAGTAATTAGATATTTTACCCCCTATTGCATATTATTTTATATGTAACAATTGGTGTCAAGAAGCCAACAAATTATGAATCACACTAAAGTCATAGTTTTTAGATCCCTTAGCATGCATTTTTACTTTTGAAAACTAATGCATAGTAAAAAAAAGGTTCAAATATACATATAAAAGAACTTTTTATTGGTAGGAGAGGGATGCTAATACATGCACAGGGTATAGTATGTGTGATTTCATGAAGTAGGTTTGGGGCCCACAAGTGTGCACCCAATCCCTAGAATGTGGTTTGTTTCGATTCAAAAGTAAAACATAAAATACTTGAATATTAGTGTATAGAAAAATTAACATTGCACAGTAAATCGATGTATTTTACATATATAATTATAAAATATTGAGTAAAAACCAAGACAGTTAAACAAGTTCGCCAATATAAGACTTGACTTGTTGATGTCACATTCATAGCCTCTTGTGCCCAAAATTGGGGTGTATTTACAAAATAAGTGTTTTCATGTAAACAAAAAAACACAACATTGGACTTCTTTGGGGCTTGTCAACACAATCATTGTTTGGTTGTAATTCATTTTAATAATGCAAGGTTCTCCATGTCTACCCAAAAGAGAATGACAATTGGAAAAGGAACATGCCTACTACAAGATCTAATGTATACTAGGACTTATCTGAAATGACATGTATTACGACCATCTTATCCCTTTTTTCTACCTCATGCACATACCTCATGGTCATTTCATGTAGAAATTGTCTACAGTCACCACAAAAATCATGTAAGGCCATAATTTTCCATTGAAGAGAAATAAAATCATAAGAAAATGGTGGAATCAAAGTACCTCTAAAAATTCAATGGAGATTCAAAATTCAAACTCAAAATAATACATATACTAAAGAGGTCATACAAGTATAGAATGCATTCCAAACATAAAATATACATAAAACCATCTTATTCAAGTCATTATTGTCACAAAGAAGACACAATTATCATCAAAGATGAGCAAGAAGACACAATGGTCAGTGAAGAGGATGAAGCAATAATGTCCTAGATATTTCACTTGTTCCAACTTACACTTTTTCTAATAAAATACACATATTCTAACTATGTATTATATTATTTTTCTTTAGATTGAATTTTGTTCACACCCTTCTATGGGATTTTGTAAACCCTTATTGTAATTGTCCTCCTCATAATATGTTTTGATTACTTACAGTATTAAAAGATCTATGCAAACCCATTCCATTTCACATCATTGCCTTATTTTTGTTTAACATCCTTATATTTTCACTAACCACTCCAGTTATCAGATTATGTGACCATGCTGCCCTTTCCCTTACTTAGTATTTCACATTCTTTCAATAATAGATGTATAAAATTATCTTCTTTTTATTATTCAAATCATGTTAATTTTGTTTTGAGTTTTATGTACTCTCACATTACCTTTTCATATCCTCGAGGATTATATTGATACACATATTACTTTAATTGTTTTCATCTCTAATTAATTTACCAGATTACATGTCTTTGCATCATTATTATTGGTTCCTTAATCTCTTCGTTAATATTTCATAACCTTACTATTTCACTATATTCTTAATATCATTGCCTTCATTTTCATTACTATTTTATTATATTCTTCTTATTTGACATCCTTGTATTGTAATTTTATCCTCTACTATGTTAAGGTTTCATATATTCATTGTTTTATTGTACAACTAAGATATTAGATTTCATGTCCATACTTGATGCAAGAGCATCCAGTGGTGTAAGGGCAATCCTGTATCACTCAAAATTATTCTTAGTGTTAGTTTATGTTTTTTATGTTTATATTTTTGGATACCATTTGGTCCAAATAGATATTTCAACTCTCATAGTTCTACTATGAGTTTTTTGGGTAAATGTTTTTGAGTACCTCGAGATTTGTGCCAACATAGAAAATAGGTTATTTTGTAATTAAACCATAATTATAATGATTAATAGGGTGTAATTAGGAGGGATGATTAAGAGGGATGATTGTACTTGTAAACTCAAGCACTCCAGAAAAAGAATCAAGTCAAAAGGTCTTAGGGTTTGAAATTTATTATAGTTTTGAGTTGCTAGGAGACCTAAGAATGCTTCAAAATTAGGTTTTGAGACACTAAATGGCCTTGTACATGCCCAAAATATGGGGGATAAACCAATATGGTCTATAGGCATACAAATATTTCTAGAAATGTAAATGGTTCATCAATTGGAGTCCCAGATTAAAAGTTATGCCTCCAAGAAGTTGGACTACCATTTCTTGGATTCTTCTAATTTTTCACCAACTTTTGATATGTCTTCTAGAACCTTATTCCTTGGTAGTGGATGCTAAATGATATATTATAAAATTTATTCCTAACCTTGAGCCTAATTTGGGTAACTTAAGGTCATTTCTTGCATTTTAAAGGCAATTTTTGTGGAGTTTGGGAGAAAGTACTAGGAGAAGCGTTTTTCTCTCTAGAATCTAATTATGTTGTAAGCCCATAGGGAATATAGTCGAGTCTATATTTTTTTTATAATGAATTTACCATCATATCATATCTGATACTAAAAGTATCCTTTCCTATTGTGTTCATTTTGTCTTAGATTGAATTGTCCACTTCTTCTAGTTGACTAGAAAAGTCCCACAAAACACTTGACCCCATAGAATTGATAGGACATTGTTCATAAAAAATGACTAAATCAAAGATATATTTGACCCTTCCTAGTTTACATGGTTCTATAATTGGTTACATTTTTTTTTGTTCTAGGAACCGCCCCCTAATCTTTACCCCCCTACCCCTACTATTTATAAGGGAAGGACCTTCGCTGCAGTTACCAATGAGAAGTGAGTGTCATTGGCCAAGAATTCCTTACCTCAACCAGCCCTACCATTTCATAAGAAAATCATTATATTGACTCAACTAGTATTACATTTATGAAGAGTGTGGTTGAATAATCTACCTATAGAAATCGTAGGGGCAGCCATAATGATGTTAGCCTGCCTATTGGAACCTGAATCTAGTTATTGACAACCCATATCCATGAATGGGAACAATCTTTTGACATCTCAATGGAAATTTCCAAATCTCCCCTATTGTGTCCCCCCACTATAGTTGTTCATATCATGCATGGGAATGTGTAGTATAGAATCTAGCATCACTATTTTGAACCCTTTCCCTTACCTTATAATAGTAGGGGTATGCATGTAGGGGCCCCTAAAATATATTATTGTAGAGCATAGTGCATTTTGGCAACATTCCAAATGACACGTGTTGGAAAATAAACTATAGTTCCAATAGAGGGTTTATTGGGCATGTGTAGTATAGAATATAGTGCATGCACCGGTCCCCATAGCCCATAGAGTTCTAGGGGTAGGTAGTTTTCATGCAGAGGTAGGATGTGTTGGTCTAGACATGAAAACTCTACATAAGCTTGTTGAAAACAATTGATTAATTGTGTATTTTCTTTGATGTTATAAAAAATGTCATTTCATTGTCAGTCAATGTATGTTGATCTCACTTGGGAAATGAAGATAGTTTCCTATGTCTGTCAAGTACTCTAGAGTTTTCCTAGTTTAGAAGATAGTATCTACCAAGCTCACTCAGGTGACAAAGATAAGTTCATAGAAGATTGAGTGTTAACCAAGCTCACTTGGTTAATGAAGGAAATGTTGGATGGAACTAGTGTTAACTAAGCTCACTCGGTTACCAAAGGAACTTTGTGGAGATGCAGTGTTAACTAAATTTACTTGGTTAACATAGGAAAATCATTTCTAAGTTAGTGTTTATTGAGTAGGGTTGGCTAATGAAGGATTTTCTTATTTTTTCATATTGAGTTCAATAGTTTTATTTTTTTGGTTCTAGCCAACCGAGGAGATGAATATTAATTATTCTAAGTTGTATTTAAGCCAACTTGACATTGTGTATGATATAAATATAAGGTCAAGTTGAGAATTGAATGTGTGAAAGAGAATAAAAGATTTGAAGATCCTTAGAGGAAGAGAATTAGAAGGATATGAAACATATTCTTATTAATCTGCAAAGATACATTTGATCAGAAAGGATCAAGTATATAGGCCAGAATTGATACAAGTAAGGGATGAATAACTAGGGCCAAAGGCTCACCCAACTATCCAAACCACCCTACAAAAGTTAACATAATAGAAGCAAACACAAAGAACAACAACCAAAGGAGGAAGAAGAGTGCAAAAATTTTATTGATTCATCAAAATATCTTCATACATGTCCAGTTGTAAGGCCTTTTGGGTTACAACCAAATAAAAATACATTCACATTCAAAGATCCAACAAAAAATTCACACTTTCTAGTTCTGTTGCACCATCTCTTCCAAAAAATTGCCTAACTCTAAGTCTAAACACTCTATATATACTTGCCAAAATAGCTTACAAATCATTTTAGAACATTACATAAGAGGAAGGCTGACCCAACAATGGTCTAGAGACATCCAAGAAAATATCTTGACATAAATGTCACGATCGAAATAAATCTCATAAGTCAGCTCATAGAAATAATGTCCAAATGCTAACACTCAGCATAAGAAGGAAAACTCAACACATGAAGGATCACTCGGCATACATTGGGTAACTCGGCACATAAAGTGTCACTTGGCATACATTGGGTAACTTGACACATGAAGGAATTTCTATAGTAACTCAACACATGAAGGAATTTCTATAGTAACTAGGCACATGAAAGAATTTCTAGGCACATGAAGGAATAGCTAGGAACATGAAGGAATTGCTATAGTAACTCACCACCAACTTGCAAAATGAACAAAAATGAGCAGGATAACAAGGCAACCTAGGATGCTCCTACATCAAACAACTGAGGTTGAAAGAAATAATTCTCCTAAATCATTGAGATGTCACAAATTGAGCTGAATCCAACTCAAATTGAGAAATCCATGAAGCATCTTCAATAGGTCTGTTCTTCCACTTAACCAAACATTCATAGTAATCTTTTTCTCTTGTGCTCTTACCAACTCTCTGATCCAATATCTATTCAACTTCTTTAATCTGCTTCTTAGGGTAATCATCTAATACAAAAACTTCATCATCTATCTCATGATACTTATACAAATCAGAAATATTGAATATAGGAGATATATCCATGTCATTAGGTAACTCAACTTCATAAGAATTACCACTTTCAAACTTCTTCAAGATCTTAGAAGGTCCAAATTTCTTCATCTTTAGCTTACTATATGTTCTAACTAGGAATCTTTCTTTCTTTAGATGAATCATCACCTCATCACCAACTTCAAAATCATGATGTCTTCTAGACTTATTCACATTCTCCTTATACTTTTGATTACTTTGTGATCTAATCTAAGATTTATAAGATTATGACTTAATCCTAATAATCAGATATAATTTCTTGATCCATGCAGTAAATGTGTGGCTATGTATCTTAAACCATTGAAATTACAAAGAGGAAGAATTAAGAATTGATACAGAGGAATTTTAACTAATTACGTAAAATTAGTATTATGCTTTTATTGAAGAAAATTAACATAATTGAAAATATAGAAAAGAACAACACAAATCAATTGACAGAATGAATAGAGAGATAAAGACACAACACAATTTGATCTCAGAGTTCACCTTGTTAGGACTATGTCTCCCGGTCCAACTCCAACTGGTGGACCGATCTGATTAACTCCTAATCAAGTACAATGTGTTATAGAATCAACCCCTTATAGAACATCAAAAATACATAGCTCCAATGTTCAGGACTGAAAATACATCCTCCAAAATTTCTCTCTTCTCTAGGATATAGTCATCCTTCTAGTTTTAGAATAACTCCTCATCAATCTCTATGTTTTCAAAATGACCTCCTACCCCCCTTTTATACATGAAATTTTCCTAAAATAGGTCAAAAAATAATAATTTAAAAATAGGCCTATTAAAAAATTCTCCCTTTCGAAATAACCCCTTGCCATTTCATATTTTTGGCATTACATCAAAGTTTGGGGGTTTACAAGTGCTAGCAAATTAACAAAACCTTTTTTTGAAAGAGGACCATTTAGGAGTTATAAGATAAATACAAATTAAGCCACATCTATTTTAAGCCACAAACATGTTGCAACAACGTTAAGAAATTTTAGTGCCCACTAGGTCAAGGGTTCAAACCTCGCTAGCAACCTTTTAATAAAGTTGATGATAATGATAAACTTTAAATAGAAAATATCCTATGTAGATTTTAAAGGTTATCGATGGCCTAATGGCCACCGACCAATTTTGGTAGCCAGTGGTCACGGGTTTGACCTTGGCCAGTGACTCCCAATTGTTTCCTTGACACATCACTACCATGCCACATGGACAGAGTTTAAATGCTATGTCAACTTCCCAAGACATGCCAATTTCAATGATGTAGGTGCCATGTGGGTTTCCTTGCCATACATGTGGCACAATGTTTTTTTCCCCATAGTGCCATGTGTCAACTCATGATTGGTTGGATGACATTATGCTGACATCATCGTACAAATAGGACATGTCATCGACCCTTTTGGTCAACCAACTTTGATCGAACATAAATTTTGCATATGGGCTTTGTTTTTGACGAAACAAATATTTTAGGATAGCTCTCAAAGAGACCTTCAATTTGATGCTAACTTTGACCAGTTTTGGAGAGTTTGAAATTTTGCCTTTTTGGTGGCCTTTGACCCAAGGTTTGACCAACCTTTGACTGGCCATAACTTGAGCATATGAACTTTGTTTCCATTCATTCAAGTTGCTTTGGATTCAAAATTTTGAGGACTTCAACTTGGTACTGATTATTGGAGTTTTGGAGATAATTCAAATTTTAGTGAAAATATCCTACAGATCAAGCCTCTCCACTGAAAAGAAGCTTTTGAACCTCTGAAAGTTTATTTTTACATAAAATGAAAATGACGGCATGTTTGCCTCACTTGTCCAGTATCACCTGTACAAATTGTTGGAATTCTAAATGTTTGAAGCATCACACACATTATGAAGAATGAGATAGTACTACTAATACCATCAACCATACATCCACCAGTGTTCATTGTTACATCAATCATCCACATAGTACCAACTAGTAGAAATAGAAGCAAAAAAATTGAAATAACTGATGAAATGGAAAAAGTATCAACATTTTGGACCTCTCATACAAAAACATCATTACAAAATGAACCTTTCAAATCTTCTTTTACCATTACTGGCTGAAGACTGAATTCTACTTGCACCTAATCCTCACTAGCTGCTGTAGACATGAGAGTCAATTTACTGCTTGCATGTACTATCATTTTCAAATGTCCTATGTTTACAATTGATCCTTCATTCTTCATGTGATGAGCTCTTATGATGTATTCAATTCCATCTTTAAACAAATGATACTTGTTATTTTTCCTATAGAAGATAGCTTTCCTATCATATAAATATGGGCTACCCAACACAATCCCATAGATATCAAGTGGAACCACATCAAATTCAACCTCATCTATGAACTTAGATGTTATTGTAAATATTAACTTACATTTCTTAGTGACTCACAATATGTTATCATCGCACTCCAACCTAATGGATAATGTCTCTTATGTGGCTTGGTTTCCAATTCTAATTGTTTAACAACTTCTTCTAAAATAAAATTAACTTGGGACCCACTATCTATCAATGTGTCAATTTTAGTATTCTTAGAAATCACCCTTATGTGAAAAAGTTCACACCTTTTACTATCTTCAGGAACAACATGACTTTTTGAAGTGGAAGTGTATGAAACATTAGTGGTAGAATCAACAAAAGCCTTACCTTTCAAACCCACAGCTGATATTGTTGTCTCATCACTAGAATCTGATCCAAGATCCTAAATAACAACTGTAGACTTTTGCTTTCCTTTTTGATCCTTCTTAAACCACTTTGGTTTCAACTCTAGATGCAATTTCCAACACTTTTCTTCTACGTGTCCTTTCTTTTGACAATGTGAACAAGTATGCTTGTCACCTTCCTCTTTCTTCACCATGGCTTCTTTCTTGCCCTTCTTGTTGCTTTCAGGTGGAACAAATTCCTTCTTAGAACTAAAACTTGCATTTCCTTCACCTGCTTCAATATGAATTACTTGAACACACACTTCATCAAAGTTAGAAGGGCTAAACATCAATATTGTATGCTTCAAATATGAATGCATTCTAGCTATATACTTTAATAAATTATCTTGCATGTAAAGAGGAATTCCAAGAGTTAAAGCCTTCTTCCTAAACATCTGTGTATACTCTTGTATAGATTACCCTTTACCTTGTTTTAGATTTTGCTAGTCCATAATGGCTTGTTGCATATAACCCAAAGGATAAAATTATTTCTTCAAAGTAGAAGTAAATTCATACCAAGATGAAATGATTTTACTATGTGTAGCAAGATCATCCTGGATCTTTGTCTCCCACTAGAATAATGCAGTGCCTCCCATCCTGAGAGTAGCTAGTTGGATTTTGGAAGAATCATCCAAAATATTTTGAACCCTGCAGTACACTTCAAGCTGCTTAAGCTAATTATCCATTTTTTCAGCATCCAATTCACCATTATATACAAGAAAATCAAACTTTATGTCAAGCTTTAACAAGGGTGTCTTCATAGAATGTTTCTTTTTAGAAGAAGTAGATAGAGAAGAAGAAGATGATGAAGAAGATGGGGATGGAGGTCTAGGAGGGTCACTACAAACTTCTACTCCTTTGTCTTTGTCATCTTTGATGAAGATTGATATTCTTCCTTCTTCCTAGCTTCGTCTGCCTTTCTCAATTGTTGTTCATGCTTCTCTTGAAGAATGTCCACCAAAGCTTTCAACTCCAAAAAAGCTCTCTGGAAGGCTTCCACATCAAACTTGGAAAGATTTTTTTTAGATGCCATGACTTGCAAAAAAGTTCTTTTTCCAATCTCGGCTGCAATTTCACCTTCTCCTTGTTTCAGCTTCAACCTGGTTAACACTCACCACCTACAATTTCTCTACAAAAATAGGCTCTGATACCAAACTTGATCTGATTTAGGATCTATAAGATTATGACTTAATCCTAATAATTAGATATAATTTCCCAATCCATACAGTAAATGTGTGGCTATGTATCTTAAACCATTGAGATTATAGATAAGAAGAATTAAGAACTAATATAGAAATTTTTTAACCAATTACATAAAATTAATATTATGATTTTACTAAAGAAAATTAACGTAATTGAAAATACAGAAAGAACAACACAAATCAACTGACAGAAAGAAAAGAGAGATAAGAGACACAACACAATTTGACCTATTTTTGAAAGAGGGCAGTTTAGGAGTTATAAGATAAATAAAAATTAAGACACGTCTATTTTAAGATACAAACGTGGTGCAGTAGCGTTAAGAAATTTTAGTGCCTACCAAGTCAGGGGTTCAAACCCCACCAACGGCCTTTTAACAGAGTTAATAGTAGTGATAAACTTTAAATAGCAAATATCCTATATATATTTTAAAGGTTATCAATGGCCCAACGGCTACCAAATAATTTTAGTAGTCGGTGGTCATAGGTTTGACCTTGGCTAGCGACTCCCAACTATTTCCTTGACACATCACTACCATACCACATGGATGGAGTTTAAATGCCACATCGACTTCCCAAGACACGTCAACTTTGATGATGTAGGTGCCACATGGGCTTCCTTGCCATACACGTGGCACAATTTTTTTGCCCATAGTGCCATGTGTCAACTCATGATTGGCTGGTTGACATTATGTTGACATCATTGTATGGACAGGAAATGTCATCGACCCTTTTGGTCAACTAACTTTGGTCGAGCATAACTTTTGCATTTGGTTTCCATTTTTGATGAAACAAACATTTTTGGAAAGCTCTCGATGAGACCGTCAATTTGATGTCAACTTTGACTAGTTTTGGAGAGTTTGAAAATTTGCCTTTCTGGTAGCCTTTGACCTAAGGTTTGACCAATCTTTGACTAGCCATAACTTGAGCATACAGAGTCCATTTTCATTTGTTCAAGTTGCACTGGATTCAAAATTTTGAAGACTTCAACATGGTACTAATTATTGGAGTTTTGGAGATACTTCAAATTTCAGTGAAAATATCCTCCGAATCACTTTGTTCGAACCTCAACTTCACTTATGCAAAGACTCCATAAAATTAGCAAATTCTTTTCCTGTAGCACTTCCCTTTTCTTCACTAGAAACATCTCTCAAATCAGATACTCCTCTAGGCTTCATTCCAATAACAATCTCAAGAGGTGTCTTCCCTGTACTCCTATTCACATAATTATTATATGCAAATTCAGCTTGTGCCAATACCATCTCCCAATTACTTGGCTTATTCCCAACTAAACATCTCAAAAAATTACCCAATCTTCTATTAACAACCTCTGTTTGTCCATCTATTTTTGGATGGAATGTAAAACTAAACTTCAATTTAGTACCCATCTTCTTCCACAAAGTCTTCCAAAAATAACAAACAAAATTACTGTCTCTATCAAAAATAATGCTTCTTGGTTATCCATTCAATCTCACAATCTCTTTAAAGAAAAGCTCAACAACATGCTCAACATTTGATGTCTTCTTACATAGTATGAAATGAGCTATCTTTAAAATTCTATTCACTACAACAAATATGGAATCATACCCCTTCACTATTTTAAGCAATCCAAGAATAAAATCCATACTAATATCACTCTGAGGTTTCTTAGGAATAGTAATAGGTGTATACAAACTATATTTTGACTTACTCCTTTTGCAACTTGACAAAATCCACAACTTTTTACAAATTTCTAAACATTCTTATACATTTGTGGCCAATAATACTTCTCTCGTAGAAAACTCCATGTCTTATCAATTCCAAAATGTCCAGCCAATCCACCACTATGCTTTTTCTTAATCAGATTCAACCTCATAGAACTTCTAGGAATACACAACTGAATGCCTTTGAAAAACATACCTTCTTGAATGAAATACTCATCATACTTACTTATGTGAGCTGTTAGATTTGGTGCTCTGCACTCTCTCCACACCTCAGAAAAATCAAGATCAACATCATACAACTCTTTCATTTCATCAAAACCAAGAAATTCAACCTTCATTTTAGTCAACAAAGAACATCTTCTACTCAATGCATCAACAACTCTATGATTAACTCCACTCTTATGCTTAATAACAAATGTGAAACTCTGCGAGTTCTCAACCCACTTCATATGTCTCTAATTCAATTTATGTTGACTTCCCAAGTATTGTAAAGCTTTATGATTAGTATACAACACAAACTCCTTAGGAATCAAATAATATCTCCACTTCTTCAAAGCTTGAACAATAGCATAAAACTCTTGATCATACACATAATACTTCCTTTCAGCATCATTCAACTTCTCACTAGAGAAAGCAACAGTTTTACCTTCTTGACTTAATGTAGCTCCGATTCCATTACCACTTGCATCACATTCAACTTGAAATACTTTGTTGAAATTACGAAAAGCCAATATAGGTAATTCAATAACCTTTTGTTTGAAGGTCTCAAAACTCTTATCAGCTCCATGTGTCCACTTGAATTCCCTTTTAGCTCCCCTCATTGTTTCAGTCATAGCATTACAAACAACACTGAAATTCTTTATAAACTTTCTGTAAAAACTAGCCAAACCATGAAATGATCTTACCTCATCCACATTTTCAAGCGTAGGCCATTCCAAAATTTCTTTAACCTTCTTAGGATCCATTTTCAATCCATCAACTAAAATCACAAATCCCAAATACACAATCTCCTCTTGCATAAAAGAGCACTTTTTAAGATTAATCAACAACTTTTCCTCTTTCAACCTCTGCAATACTTGTCTAATATATTCAAGATGTTCTTCCTTAGTCTTATTGAATATTAGAATATCATCTAAATAAACAATCACAAACTTACCCAAAAATATTTTCAAAACTTCATTCATCAACCTCATGAAAGTACTAGGTGCATTAGTCAAACCAAAAGGCATAACCAACCATTCATACAAACCATCTTTTGTCTTGAAAGTAGTCTTCCATTCATCACCTTCTCTAATTTTGATCTAATGATAGCCACTCTTCAAATCAATCTTGGTAAAATACTTTTCTCTACTCAAATAATCCATTATGTCATCCATCCTCAGCATAGAAAACCTATATTTCACTATTATCTTGTTAATAGCTCTAGAATCAATACACATTCTCCATTCTCCATTCTTTTTAGGTGCTAATATAGTAGGTACAACACATGGACTCAAGCTTTCTCTGATCAAACCTTTTTGCAACAACTCATGCACTTGTTTGTTAAGTTCTTCATTCTTTGTAGGTGTCAATCTATATGGTGCTTTGTTTGGAAAACTAACTCCAGGAATTAGATCCATACAATGACTTATGCTTCTTACTGGAGGTAAACCATTAGGAATATCATCAACAATAATGTCTTTATACTCATTCAAAAATTCTATAATTTCTATTGGTACCTGACTATCACTATTTGCTATCACTCAGTCATTACTAGCTTCTATTAATCAATCATTACTACCAACACTTGGCCTTCTAGGAACTATGGCAAAACAAAATTGATTCTTCTTTACTTCCTTTTCAAAATTCTTTCTAGTAACTATGCAAACTTTTATTGTAGTACAACTAACCTCATCTGGACTTTCAAGAAAAGGTAGCAATATTTGTTTCTTCCTATTCATCAAAAGAGTATATTGATTCAATCTTCCATCATGCATAGCATATCTATCATATTGCCAAGGTCTATCCAAAAAAATATGACAACAATCCATGGGCATAATATCACACAAAACTTCATCAAAGTAATGTCCAATTTTGAACTTCACAAGGCATTGCTCACTTACCAATATCTTATGCTCATCCTTGGTCCATGAAACATGATAGGGTTTAGGATGCTTTAGCCTCTACAATTGCAACTTTGTAACTAGCTCCTCTAATGCCAAATTTGTAGAACTTCCACTACCAATGATCACCTTGCAACATTTTCAAGTCATCTTACATCTGGTCTTGAAAAGACTTCTTCTAAGGACAAGTTCCTCATCACTTCCCTTATTACATAAGGTTCTTCTCACCACCAGATTTTGTCCAGCCTTAGGTCCACTTGGTGAACACTCATCATCCCCTTGAATCACAACATTTCTATTATCTTGCCCACTTTCAGAGGATCTACATTCAGAAGATCTATGTCCCTCTTTACCACATTTGAAATAATTACCATGAAATCTACCTCTAGAATAAAAATTACCTCTTCCTCGATAAGAATTACCACTTTTCCATTCGGTCTTGCCTTTTTCATCATCCTTCCACTCAAATTTTCCTTTATCCTATAAAAAATTATTAGATCTTCTACTTTCACCATAAGATCTACCTCTGCCTCTTTGGAATCTACCACCTCTACCTCTTTGTCTTTGTTCATGCTTCTTTATTAAGATCTCCTTATCTTTCAAGGTATATTGGTATGCTTCTTCAACACTTTTAAACTTCACAAAACTTATTTCATCTTGAATTCTAGATCTCAATCCATTTATATACCTTGCAATTTTCTTAACATCATCATCCACATGTTTAGATCTAATGTCCAATCTATAGAATTCCTCGATATACTCTTTCATAGTCATGTCCTTTTGTCTCAAATTTTGCATCTTTCTTAGCAAGCTAACTTGGTAATATGTAGGAAGGAATTTATTCTTTACCTTATGTTAGATTGTGGTGACTGATCAGGAAAGAACTATACATACTTCATAAATTCTTTATAATTTTTTTTGGGTTGTGGCCAACATATGACCGGCATATGGTTGACATGTTGTAACCCTAAAATAGCATAAAATACTTGTATAAAAGGGCTTAGTGTTAGGTATTTTTATTGAGTTGTGATGTGAAATTGGTTCTTGCAGTGATATTGAGCTATAAGAGATTATGGATTGTAATCAGGTTGTAATCACTGGATTGTAATAAGATCGAACTTACTATTTGGTGGACGTAGCCCAGGGATTTTTTGAACCATATTAAGTATTGGTGCCTTGTGTTTTTTTTTTGTGTGATCTATTATTTTGTGTTATTGGTTATATTTGCATATAATTGTTATTTTTTATCTATGGTTTAAACCTAACAAGTGGTATCAGAGCAAGGTTGTTTTTTAGTTATCCTCTATAGGAATGTCTCTTGGTTGAGTGGGAGCAATGGTAGATGAGGGTAAGCTAAGGGTTGATAGGTTTAATAGGTAGAACTTCTAGTTATGGAAGATGCAAATGGAAGACTATCTTTATCAGAAAGATTTATGGAAGCCATTGGAAGGCAAAACCAAGAATCAAGGATCTATGTCAAATGATGAATGGGATCTTTTGGAGAGAGAGGCACTTGGAAGCATTTGATTATGCATAGCACCATTGGTAATATTTAATATTACAAAAGCAAAGACAACAAAAGAGTTGATGAAAACCCTAGCGATACTATATGAAAAGCCCTCTGCTTCAAACAAGGTATTTCTCATGAAGCATTTATTTAATATGAAAATGGTAGAAGGTGGATTTTTTGTAGATCATTTAAATAAGTTTAATACTATTACTAGTCAGTTATCTTCTATGGGTATCAATTTTGATGAAGAAATTAGGGCTCTCTTGATTTTGTGTTCTTCGCCTGAAAGTTGGAATGGCTTGGTAATGGCTATGAGCAATTTTTTTCCTGGATCTAGTACCCTAAAATGTGAAGATGTGATCAGTGTTGTTTTGAGTGAGGAAACTCGTAGGAAAACCTCAAGTGGATCTACATCAGGAAGTGCTTTGAATGCACAAAGAAGGGGCAAAATGACTGAGAGAGGAAGTAACTCTGGAAATCGTGAGAAATCAAGAGGAAACTCAAAGGGGAGGAGGTCTCAATCGAGAGGACTGAATGACTACTGGTACTATGGGAACCAAGTCATAAAAAGAAATATTGTTGGAATTAAAAGAAAAATGAAGGAGATAAACCAGATGGAGACAATGAGACAAATGTGGTAAGTAACAAATTCGAAGAGAATGCTTTGCTTCTATCTTTAGAAAGTGTTGATGATTCATGGGTTTTAGATTCTAGTGCTTCATTTCATGCTACACCTCATAGAGGTTATTTCATTGATTATGTCCAATGGGATTTTGGGCTTGTTTATTTGAGGGATAATGAACCCTGTCAAATTGTTGGAAAGGGAAAAATTAAGATTAAGTTGTAGAATGGGAATCATTGGCTACTACATGAGGTAAGACATGTTCCAAGGCTAAGTAGGAATTTAATTTTAGTAGGGCAACTCAGTGATGAGGGTTGTGTAGTTACTTTTAATGATAAAAATTGGAAAGTTTCAAAAGGTTCCCTTGTAGTAGAAAAATGTGTGAAAGTATGCACCTTATATCTTTGTACAGGTCATATTGTTCCTTCTACTTTATCTATTTTAGAGAAAAATGAATGTTCAGGAACAATTGCTACTATTGAGCAGGGAGAACAAATAGCTGATGTAGATCTAATATAGTGTTGTGGCACAATAGACTTGGGCACATGAGTGAGAAAGGTATGAAAGTACTTCATTCAAAGAAAGTTTTAGCAAGTCTAAAATTTGTTAATATGGATTTCAGTGAAAGTTGTATGTATGGAAAACAAAAGAGAGTGAGTTTTATAAAGAATGGGAAGGAAAACAAAAAGAAGTTAGAGCTTGTGCATACAGATGTATGGGGACTAGCTCAGGTATCTTCACTTGGTGGCTCTCATTATTATGTTACATTTATTGATGATGCAACTAGAAAAGTATGGGTTTATTTCCTTGGATAAAAATTTGATGTATTTCAAACTTTTATGAAATGGAAATGCTTGGTTGAAAATGAGACTTGTAAGAAATTAAAATGTCTCAGATTTGATAATGTTGGTGAGTATTGTAGTCATGAATTTGAAGATTATTATTCCACTAATGGTATTTGTAGATAAAAAATTGTTCCAAGGACTCTACAGAAAAATGGAGTGGTTGAACGCATGAACATGACTATAATGGAGTGCGCAAGGAGCATGAGGTTGCATGTTGGGTTGCCCTTACACATGTTGGTGAAGGTTGTCAATACTATTGTATATTTGATTAATAGAGGTCCCTCTACTCCTTTGGGCTATGGTATTCTAGAGGAAGAATGGATTGGTAAGAAGGTGAGTTATTATTTTCTCAAAACCTTTGGCTATGAAGAATTTTCTCACATAGATTCTAAAAATAGAAGCAAGCTAGAAGCTAAGTCAAAGAAATGTGTATTTTTTAGATATGGAATTAATGAATTTGGTTATAGGCTTTTGGATTTTGAAAATTATAAAATTTTAAGAATCAAGGATGTCATATTCAATGAGAAAGTGTTGTACAAAGATTTGTTGTAGCAACATGAGAAAAACGAAGACGATTATGTAGTGCTGGATGATACTCCAAAAGCTAATGTTCCTGCCATTCTTCATGATGTGCAACAACTGCAACAATAAATACCAAACACACCAGTGAATGTTAGATGGCCAACAAGGAAAATTAGACCTGCACAAAGATTTTCTCCCTCTTTGTGTTCTATTTTTCTCATTGATTCTAGTGAACCTAAGAGTTATGGTGAAGCTGTGCAGGTGGATACTAAGATTTAGTAGGATTTTTTAATGAAAGATGAAATGGACTCTTTGCTAAAGAATAAAAAATGGGATTTATGCAAGTTGCCTATAGGTAAAAGAGCTTTATAGAATAAGTGGGTTTATAGGTTGAAAGAAGAGGAAGGAGGTAAGAAAATATTTAAAGCTAGGTTAGTTGTAAAAGAATTTGCATAGAAAAAAGAAATTGATTTTGATGAGATATTTTCTCCTATTGTTAAAAAGACTTCTATCCATACTATTTTAATTCTTGTGGCTACTAAAGATTTACATTTAGAGTAGTTGGATGTTAAAACAACCTTTCTTCATGGTGATTTGGATGAAGAGATATATATGGCTTAGCCACAAGGATTTGTGGTCAAAGGTAAGGAGAACTTAGTGTGCAAATTGAAGAAAAGTTTATATGGCTTAAAGCAAGCACTTCGGTAATGGTATCTAAAATTTGATAGTTTTATGCATAAGCATGGTTATAGTAGGTGTCATTTAGATCATTGTGTCTACTTTAAAAGGTTGGATGATGATAACTTTATTATTTTATGTTTATATGTTGATGATATACTTGTAGCTGGGTCTAACATGGATCACATTAAGTAGCTAAAAAGCCAATTAGCAGATTCATTTGCTATGAAGGATTTGGGGGCAAAAAAACAAATCCTTGGTATGAATATTTTTAGAGATAAGAAAAATAGAAAATTGATGCTATCTCAGGCTGATTATGTTAAGAAGGTTTTGCAATGTTTCCATATGGAGAATGCTAAAGCTGTCAGCACACCATTACCTAGTCATTTGAAGTTGAATAAGGAGATGTTTCCTAAGACATAGGAAGAGGAGGATAAGATGTCCAAGGTACCCTATGCTTAAACTATAGGAAGCTTGATGTATGCTATGGTATGTACTAGGCTAGATATTGCACATGCAGTGGGAGTCATTAGCAGGTATATGAGTCATCCAAGAATTGAGCATTAGAATGCCATCAAATGGATTCTCAGATATTTGAGATGAACATATAATAAGTGTTTACACTTTGGGGAATCTACTGCTGATTTATAGGGTTATGTTGACATAGATTTGACAAGAGATATTGATGCCAGGTAGAGTACTACATGTTATGTCTTTACTGTTGGTGGGGCAGTTGTGAGCTTGGTTTCTAGGTTATAGAAAGTTAATGCTTTATCCACTATAGAGGTAGAGTATGTAGCTGCTATAGAGGCAACCAAGGAGATGATATGGCTTCAGTTCTTCTTGGAAGAATTGAGACACCCTCAAAGGGATAATTATTTTTTTACAGATAGTCAAAGTACCATTCATCTTGTAAAGAATTTAGCTCTACATTCTAAGACCAAATACATACAGTTGCAGTACCATTTCATTTGGTTAGTTTTGGAGGATAGATAGTTAAATCTAGAGAAGATACATACAAATGAAAATCTAGCAGATATGTTGACAAAGGTAGTAACAAGGGAGAAGCTAAACTCCTCTTCAACTTTGGTTGATCTTCTAGATTGAATATGAATAAAAGAATAGTAGAGTCCAAGGTGGTTTGATCTAGTGGGAGGCCCAGGTGATAGCGTTATTACTATAGGATTAGTCTCCAAGTGGGAGATTGTTGTTTAGTGTGGAGCTTGATCAGTCCCCAAGTGGGAGATTGTTAGATTGTGGTGACTGATTAGGAAAGTATGGTACATACTTCATAAATTCTTAGTTTGCAAGTGCTCCCACCACAGTGATGCATGACCTTTTAACCTAGTGACTACAATCTTCACCTTTCTATTATCACGAGTATTTTCATACTCAGAAAAATTTTCATATCTAAGATCCAATCCAACATAGCATTGGTATCCAATTTTCCATCATAAGGAACCACTTCTACAATAGGCTTTAAATTTTCCCTAGACAACACTTGCAACAATCTTTCCTCATCTTGATCTTCCTCAAATTTTGGGTTATGGTTTGGCGTTGTTGCTTCATCATTACTTACATAATCAAGATGTGCTCCTCTCTTCTAGGCTAACTCCATAGCATCTAATCTAGCTACAATTTTTCTCAATTGATCTAATACAACATTATCAACATTATTTCCTCTACCATGAACCATTTTTACAAATCATGTTCCTACAAGATCGTAGCCCTTTGCAAGTTATAGGTTGAATCTATAGATCTACAACCCTACAACCAAATCTAAATTACAATTCTACATGATCCAATTTCCATAAGGATGAACCTCAAGCTCTAATACCAACTGATGCAAGCAAGGGATGAATAACTATGGCCAAAGGTTCACCTAGCTATCCAAACCACCCTGCAAGAGTTAACATAATGGAAATAAACACAAAGAACAACAACTTAAAGAGGAAGAAGAGTGCAAAGCTTTTATTGATTCATCAAAACATCTTCATACATGCCCAACTATAAGGCCTTCTAGTTTATAGCCAAATAAAAATACATTCACATTCAAAGATCTAACAACAAATTTGCACTTTTTAGTACTACACCATCTCTTCCAAAAACTTGCCTAATTGTAAGTCTAAACACTCTATATATACTTTCCAAAATGGCTTACAGATAATTCTAGAACATTACATAAGAGGAAGGCCAACCCAACAACAGTCTGGACACATCCCAAGAAAAGATCTTAACATAAATGTCATGATCAAAATAAATCTCACAAGTCAGCTTGCAAAAATTACGTCTAAATGTTGACACTCAGCATAAGTAGAAAAAATCAGCACATGAAGGGTCACTTGACATATGCTAGGTAACTTGGCATATGAAGAGTCACTTGGCATACATTGGGTAACTTGACACATGAAGGAATTTCTATAGTAACTTAGCACATGAAATAATTGCTATAGTAACTCAACACATGAAGGAATTGCTATAGTAACTAGGCACATGAAGGAATTGCTAGGCACATGAAGGAATTTCTAGGAATATGCAAGAATTACTAGGCACATGAAGGAATTGCTACAATAACTTGGCACCAACTTGCATAATGAAAAAAAATGAGCAAGATAAGAAGGCAACCCAGGATGCTCCTACATTAAGAATTGAGACCTATAATTAGCAATTTAGTTACATTAGAAATTAGGTCACCCCATTCTTACTCTTGAACCATTTTAGTAGTGATCTAAATCTCTTAATAGAGTTGGCTTAACAACTATTTGCAAATCTTCTAACAAGGTGGCATTTCTAGATAGAAGTGTCTAAAGACATATAACAAGGCCACTCCTAACATGGTGATTAAATCCTCTAATAGGGTCACACCTAATAGTGTGTTTTGTAACCTTTAATAGGGTTGGCTCATAATAGGGCTCACTTTAGAAGAGTGAAAATAAATAACTAGTTGCAATTGGTGATTTTTCTCGAATTGAGTTTCCACATTAAATCTTGGTGTCACTTGTGTTCATGCTATTATTTCATGTGTATGAAAATAAGTTAAGTTAATCACTAATAATATCTTAATATTTACATGTTAATAGTTTACCAAGTTATAGTTGTTATTTTAGTTTTTACCGAGTTACAACAATTGCTAGTATAATTTGAGTGCCTGTGTGTTTGTTGAGCTTCAATATTTTTAGTGAAGTTTATGTTTTGTGTTGACATCCAAGGGATATGGGATTTATTTTTGTAGTAATTGATTCACCCCTCCCCTCTCAGTTTCTCCTCTTATATTTCCAACAAACAGTATCAGAGCTTCTTGGAGCTTGTAGAGAATGTTTCAAGGACCTAAGCTAAAAATTAGGATGTCTTATAGAAGGGAGATCCCCAAGCTGAACAAAGATAACTTCAATTCATGGAAGGAACTCATGAGGCTGCACCAAATATAGACACCAAATACATGACACCTACTAGAACTATGACTATTGAAGAAATTGTAGAAAGAAAAGTCATAACGTCATGATGATTGATTTTGCTTCATCTCTCAATTATGCCAAATTTGATGAGGTTAAAGACTATGGAACTTCTTATAAAATGTGGATCAAGATAAAAGCCATCTATGGAGGAGATGATGTAAGAAGAGCTAAATCTTAAAGTCTTAGAGGATAATTTGATCAAATAAAGATGAGAAAAGATGAGAACATTACAAAGTACAGTGATAGAATCAAAGCTAGTGTTTATACTATCAAAGCTTCAAGAAGAAAGATTGAAGATGAAATAGTGGTAAGTAAGTTTCTTAGAATACTTCTTCCTATATATGGAATCAGAGTATCAACAATTCAAGAAATGAGATGCAATTCAAAAAATGATATAACATTAGATGTAGTACTTGGAAGATTGACAACATTTGAGCTAGATAATTATGATAATTATGTTCCTAGTTCTAGCAATCTTGAGTCTACATTTGAAGCCAAGTTTTCACTCAAGAGAAAAGACAAAAAGTCAAAAGCCAACCAATTTGAAAGTGAAGAGAAATATAGTTCTAACAATGATCTTGAAACTATTGAGGCATTACTTGCAAAAAGGTATCCCAAAGGTAAAAGAAAGCACAAAGGTAAAATCCTTTTGATTTGTTTCTCTTGTGAAGAAGTTGGACACATTGTTGCAAGATGTCCAAGTAGAGAAGACAAAGACAAAAAGAAGCACAAAAAATTCAAAGGCAAAAAGGATTTCAAGAACTAAGAAGACTACACGAACAAAGGTAAGAAATCTTGTTTTATGGCTAAAGATTTAGATAGTAGTGCAGATGATGAAATGGTATATATTGTTGTAAAAGATGAATTTGATAATGAAGGAGATAAAATGATACTTATCTCTCATGTTAGAAAAAATGACACATATATTATTGATAGTGGCTGCTCACATCATATGACTGGTGACAAAAAAAAGTTTGAATATATGGAACATTATGATAGTAGAAGTGTGAGATTTGGACATAATGAACCATGTTGCATGAAGGGAAAAGGTTGTATATCACTAACCAATCAACTTAGATGTGATAATGCTTACTAGGTTGAAGGACTAAAGCATAATCTACTAAGTGTGGTATAGTTGAATAACATTGGATTCAAGGTAGAATTCATGAATAGGAAGGTCAAACTATTGGATGGAAAAGAAAATCTAGTTGGGTCTAGCAAACAAAAAAAAAGTTAACCTATTTTACCTTGATCTTAGTGAAAGTTCATGTTTTATTGCTCAAATAGAAGAAAGTTGGTTAAGGCATAAAAGGCTATGCCATGTGAACTTTGACAATCTGATCAAGATAAGCAAGAACAGAAGATGAGAGGTATTCCTAGTCTAAGAAAACCTGATATGAGCCTATGCAAAAATTGTCAAATTGGTAAGATAGGTAAGATAAGATTCAAAAGAAAAAACTATCATTCTAAAGAAGTCTTGGAGCTAGTTCATACAGACTTATGTGGAGCTATTGGAATAGAGAGTTATAGTGGAGATAAGTATTTTATTCTTTTTGTTGATGATTATTCTAGAATGATGACTTAAATATATCTAAAAGAAAAGTCTAAAGCATTTCAAAAATTTAAGTGGTATCTAGCAAGAGTAGAGAAAGAAACTAGAAAGAAGCTGAAGTGTTTGAGATTAAACATAGGTGGTGAACTCATTTCCAATGAGTTCAATGAATTTTTCATTGAAAGAGGAATTAAGAGATAAGTAATAGCCCCTGATACACCACAATAGAATGGTATAGCTGAAAGAAGCAAAAAATCCATCATGGATTGTAAAAGAACCTTGATGATAGAAAATAATATTGCAATCAAATAATGGAAGGAAGCAATTAGTACTGTAGTACATATCTTGAATAGAGTACAGCTGAAGAAAGACTCAAATCAAACTCCTTATGAACTATGGTATAGCTACAAACCTAATGTAAGTTACTTGAAAGTATTTGGTAGCAAATGTTATATCTTGAAGAAATTTAAGAAAGGTAAATTTGATGTCAAAGGTGATGAAGGCATATTCCTAGGACAGTCCTATAGAAGCAAAGCATATAAATGTTTGAATTTATCAACTCATAATATCATAGAAAGTGCACATGTGTGAATTAATGAGTTTGTAGAAAAGAGTGAAGAAGAAAGTAACAAAGAACATGAGGATTACAAAAAGTTTGTCTATTATGAACCTGATACATTGCCAAGTCAAATTGGAAGTTAGTAGACTTCACCTATTGAGTCCCCAAAATCTCCAAAGACTACCCAAGTCAAAGTCTAAAGGACCCAACTTGCAATCAGAAGTTACCAAGTTGTTTCCAAAACAAATCAAGTCTAATAGTCCTAAGTCACAAATAGTGGGACCCGAGCTTGATACAAAAGATCATGGAAAAGATTATGGAACAAGGTCTAAATTCAAAGTACATATATTAGCAAGATATATCAAAAGGCACCATGCACTGATCAGATCATTGGAGACAAGCCAGATGGAACAATGACAATAAACCAATTAAAAGGTACATGCTTACTTACTAAATTTGAACCTAGATCAGTGAAAGATGCTTTGAATAATGAAAGTTGGATTGAAGCTATGAATGAAGAAATAAATTAGACAAAGAGGAATAAGATTTGGACTCTTTTTTCTTAGACCCAAGGATAAAAATGTAATTGGCACAAAGTGGGTTTTTAGAAATAAGTTGAATGAAGATGGAGAAGTTTTCAAAAACAAAGCAAGGTTAGTGTGAAAAGATTATTCTCAAGAAGAAGGTATTGACTATGGTGAAACTTTTGCTCCTATTGCTAGATTAGAAGGTGTTAGAACTTTACTTGCTTATGCTACACATAAAGGATTTAAAGTTTATCAAATGGATGTAAAATCTGAATTCTTGAATGGAATTCTTGAATAAGAAGTTTACATAGAACAACCTGAAGGTTTTGTGGATCTTAGCAAAAGGGATATGGTTTGTAAATTGCATAAAGCATTGTATGGTCTCAAGCGATCTCCTAGAGCTTGGTATGAAATGCTTCATGGTGTAGGAGCACCCTTTGACAAAACCCACCTTATCAAATTTTGGTGTGATGAACTTCTTCTGATAAGTATGTAGATAGAATAAGAGTTTCTAACTCATTTGGTGTGTTTTGCTCTAGTTTAGGCTCTTGGTCTAGGTGATTGGCAATGTATTGTCATGATTTTTTTATCTTTCTAGGTGCATAGGGTGTTCCTAAAATATTGGAATGGTGTATTGGGGGAAGTTTAAAGCCTAGGAGTTCCTTGAGAAGACCCAACAATGGTCTTGGTGATGGAATTGCAAAAAGAGAAAAAAAAAAGAAATAAAAATTGCTAAGTTGCTGGTCACTTATGTAAAAGTGTTGAGCAACTTGTATTAGAAAGAAAGTTAACTTGTGTACGTGGCTAAAAATGCCCTAACTCAACCCATTCACAATGGGATAGCCTATTTAAGGTTGGAATAACCTGAACCAAGGGTTGGAAGTCATGTTTTTGCATTGCATTGTGTTGCTACAACAAATTGTGACTGGTTTTTAATACATTTTTACTAGTTTTTAGTGTTGTTTGGTAGAAAATCATGTTTTTACTGTCATTTTTTTGCATGTTATAGTTTTTATCTTGTATATTCTCCATCATCCATGCATTAGATTAGATCTGTAAACATGTTTTGGAAGGTTTTAGTAAATTTCTTTAAAAGTAAGAGTTTGTTGTCCAGTTTTGAGTTGTCAACAATGAATGGGCTGTAGCTCTTGTTTCCATCATGGGATTTCCATGTCCATTTGGATTCAAAGACTATATACTCTAATGTGTAACATATTTAAAGCAAGGACCCAAAAAATGTGTGCAAGCATTTGTTTGACAAAGCCCTAGGTGATCTAGGCAATGCCCGACTAGGAGCAAACATCAAAGAATTTGTTCTCAAGAACAAAAGATAAAGATTCAAGAATTTACCTTCAAAGGGATTCAAGAGGGATATAAGAAGGTTATTTTTTTTTAGAGGAGAAGTTTCTATGAGTTGAATAAGGTGTTTGAAAGTTGAGGACAACAGGCAGCCTTCAAAACCCTTCAAAACCCTCATTTTTACCATTATTGTTGTACAGCTTTTTGGTGGCCCAAAATTTCAAAAATATTTGAGTATGTAATGTATGAAACAAATTTTATTAAGGATAGGTCTGATGAATCCTTAAGGGTAATAAGTTATTAGCCCTACGAATCCGGGTGGAGACCTAGTTTGGGGCTCTTCTAGTAGCTTTTTTTGTGAAGAAACCAAGAAATCAGGTATGAACCCGTTATTACCATCCATTCAAGAATACTAAAAGTATTCCAATAGAACCTTAAAACTCATCAAAAACTTGGTTGGATTGGGTATTACCGTGGAACCCTAGTAGACCTACATATGCATTTTGGAAGAATTGCACTCCTAGGAGGGTAAGTGAGTCATGGAGCAAGATTTGATCATTTTCACCTAGTGGGAAGGTTAGGGAAGGTCAGGGGATGTTCTAAGTTGTAGGAAATCCTATAGACCACATAGGTGTAGAGAAAACACCAAGATCCTATTGTTGGATGAGAAGCATAGACTAGCTAGTCTATCCTAGCCTACCCCATCACTTCATAACTACTTGATAAAAATTGGTTTTCAAAGAATAAATGATAATAGTAGCATGCATATCAAAGAAGGATCAGACAAGAAGATTGTGTTAGCTAAAAAATTTGTGGTTGACACATTGTTCATAGGAAATGATGACTTATGCAAAGAATTTTTAGAATAGATGAGTAAAGAATTTGAGATGTCTATGTTTGGAGAGAAAAAATTATTTGTTGGATTTTAGATCTAACAGAAGAAAGATGATATCTAAATTACTCAATTCAAATATATAAAGGAGATACTAAAGTAGTTTGGAATGGAAGATTCAACACCAGTTAGAAAACCTATGTCTAATGGACATAAGATTTCCAAAAATGATGATTCCAAAGAGGTAGATCAAACCACATTCAAATCAATGATTGGAAAATTGCAATATATAGTGCACACAAGGCTTGATATTGCACTAGCAGTTGGTATCATGGAAATATTCTCAACAAATCCCAAAGAGAATCATATGATGGAAATTAAGAAAATCATGAGATATCTAAAGGATACTGAAGACAGGATTATGGTACAAGAAAGAAGACAATTTGGATTTAAAATAATTCACAGATACTGATTGGGAAGGAAGTGCTGATGACAGGATGAGGACTAGTGGTGGATCATTCTCTCTTGGTAAAAGACTAGTGTCATGGAAAATAAAAAAATAGAATTGTATTTCTCAATTTATAGTAGATGCATAATATGGGGCAGCAACAGTTAATTATTCTGATGTTGTTTGGTTCAAACAATTGTTGGCAGGTATGAAGATAAAAGTCAAGGATCTAGTGGTTATATTCTATGATAACACTAGTGCAATAAGTATATAAAAGAATCTTGTAATGCATACCAAAACCAAGCACATTGCTATAAAATATCATTTTATGAGAGAATTGGTACAAGATAAAGAGGTAAGATTACAATATGTGAATACTAAAGAACAAATTGCAAACATACTCACTAAGCCATTACCTAAGGATTCATTTTTGTATCTAAGAGGTGAATTAGGGGCCATTACCCTATTTGAAGCTCAATAAGTGAAGTTTAGTGATGCATCAACTAGAGCATGAAGATTAGTTAGTTGATCTGGTAGTGAAAAGGGCATATTGCATATGAATTAGTACATGAGGTACACTGATATTCTTTGAATATTGTATTTGGCATGAGATGTCAAAGAGGGAGAGTTTTCTATCATATAACAAAAGAATTTCTAAAAAGGGAGAGTATACATTTCACAGAATTTTTTTTTGTAAAGGCAAAGCTTGCTAACAGAGGGAGAAATTGAAGATAGGGGGAGCTCACATTGATAGAGTGAGTTCTCATGGATGAGAATCAAAATGAAATTAAGGATATGTTTGTTACTTTATTCTTGCTCTAAAATTTCATTGTATAATGACATGTTGTATTGCCATCAATGCTAAAGAGGGAGATTGTTGAAAATAATTGATTAATTGTGTATTGTCTTTGATGTTACGCAAAATGCCATATCATTTCTAGTCAATTTATTCTAAGATCACTTGGGCAATGAAGATAGTTTCCTATGTCTAGTAAGCACTCTAGAGTTTGCCTAGTTTAGAAGACAATGTCTACCGAGTTCAATCGAGCAACAAAGAAAAGTTCGTAGAATATTGAGTGTTAACTGAGCTCACTTGGTTAATGAAGGAAATGTCAGATTGAACCAGTGCTAACCAAGCTCACTTGGTTACCAAAGAAATTTTACAGAGATGCAATGCTAATCAAGTTCTCTTGGTTAATACATAAAAATCTTTTCTGAGTTAGTGTCTACCGAGTAGGTTTGACTAACAAAGGATTTTCTTGTTTTGGCATATTGAGTTCAATAGTTTTGTTTGTCAGTTCCAATTGATGGAGGAGATGAATATTAATTATTCTAAGTTGTATTAAATCCAACTTGACATTCTTTATGATATAAATATAAGGTCAAGTTGAGAATTGAATGTGTAGAAGAGAATAAAAGATTTGAATATTCTTAGAGGAAGTGAATTAGAAGGATAAGTAGAATACCCTCGTTGAGCTACAAAGATACATCCGATTAGAAAGGATCAAGTATACAAGAAGAATTGAGATATGTAATTAACAATTTAGTTGCATCATAAATGAGGTCATCTCATTTTTACTTTCTAACTATTGTATTAGTGATCTAAATCTATTAATAGAGTTGGCTTAACAACTATTTGTAAATCCTCTAACAAGGTGGCATTTCTAGATTGAAGTGTCTAAAGGCCTCTAGCAAGGCCACTCCTAACAGGGTGATTAAATCCTCTAATAGGGTCAAACCTAATAGTGTGTTTCGTAACCTTTAATAGGGTTGTCTCCCAATAGGGCTCACTTCATAAGAGTGAAAAATAGTAACTAGTTGTAATTGGTGGTTTGTCCCAAATTGGGTTTCCATGTTAAATCTTGTTGTCACTTGTGTTTATGCTATTTCTTTGATGTGTATAAAACTAAGTTAAGTAAATTTAGTCATGGATAATATCTTAATATTTACATATTAAGAATTTACTAAGTTAATGTTTCTATTTCAGTGCTTATCAAGTTACATCAATTACTAGTATAAGCAGAGTGCTTGTGTGTTTGCCGAGTTTTAGTATTTTCAATGAAATTTGTGTTTTGTATTGATATCTAAGAGATTTGGGAATTTTTTTTTTTTTGTGTTAACTAATTCACCCCTCCCCTCTTAGTTACTCCTCTTATATCTCCAACAAAGCTAGCCAATCCAACTTTACTTGTTGACCCATTGATTTCATGGCATTCCAACCCTTTCCATGCCCGCACATACTCTTCTCTCAATTGGTCTAGTGTAGGGGAACCAACATGAAGAGTGGTTTCTTTTTAATGTTAATTCCATTTCCACATGTACATATGTCCATCATGCATTAGGATGGATCATGTTATTCATGTTGATAGCTTGTGTTCATGTCATCTAGTTTTTTAATTGCATTTAGTTATAATAAAGGCTTATTTTGTAAGACACTTACATGATTTGGCTCTAATGTCCCCATTTTAGCAGTTGACCAAGTGTGTGTATGTTAGCCTTGTTCTACATGGTCTTGAGGGCTAACAAAGGGTTTAATGGGATCCTAGAGTGTTTTGGCCTAGTCATTTCCAGTTTGGGCCAAAATGAAGTTGATTTACTCAGTCTCAGACATACTTACTATTTTTAGTAAGTTGGCAATACATATTGCAGGTCAATTTTGGTGATTGGATTTGACACTCCTTGGTGAGAGCTTTCCGATGAGCTATCACTCACATTATTCAGAGTCCGATTGCTAATACATTTCAATTCTTGAAGTTTTATTAGAGTAACGTCTAATTTAATTGTAAAATATTAAAGTGTTACTTTAATATTTATTTTATGGGGATGTGTACCCAAGGGAGACATAAGGGGTATTTTAATATATGTTTTATATACTACACATATTTTATCCCACATTGCCCATATGAGTTGAGCGGACCCTTGGAAATAGAATAAAAGGAAGCATTTGTGGCTTCATTAGTCAGGTTGAATATGAGAAGAATTTGGTGTGTGAGTTGCAGCTCTGTTCTTGGCATTTGAGGATGTTTATCCTCTCTTGTAACATTCTAAATGTCATTCCCTTGGGGTTTGGCCTTTGGAATTCTTTGTTATCGGCTTCATTATCAGGCAGTTTAGTTGCATTTTCAACTACAGGCAGATTTGGTATTTTGCTCATATCTTCTTCACTACTTGCCCGACGCTTATGCCGCTTTGAGGGAATGATATTATGAAGGTAGTAGGCTGATTGAAGGACAAAGTACTGTAGCAGAAAGTTTGAAAGCATGGGCTGGAGTATTATGTCAATAATGCTGAAATAATTAGTGAGTTGATAAATTTTCCATGTATTTGGTTTTATGAATTCTGAAAATAACATTTTATTGGCAGCAGTTCATTTCCACTTTGCATATTATTGTAGTTTCTTTCTTGTTTATGTTGTATGATACCAATTCCATGCACAAAACACAACAAACAAATAAACATTTGATTTCTGGAGTTATAAGGGGTTTAAAACATTAAACAAAGAAATAAGTGGTTGAATGCAAACTGTTTGACATAATTCCTTTCATCAATTTGGTTTAGTTTTTGGGACATTTAGAGGTGCCCATTCTAGTGGTATTAGAGCTATAAGTCATGCCATCCTGTGGAGGTCTTATAGGAAATTTGGAATAGCCGGATAGAGGGAAAAGTGTTTGACAAAATGTCAAAACACTAAAATCAGAAATAAAAAAAACACAGGCTAAGCATTTATGTTTGAGCATGCGACAGGGGCCTTATAATTTTTGTGATACTAGAGCAAGACAAAATAGGATTTTAGACTTGCAAAGAAAATAGTCTAGTACATCCATGCAGGGGGACATTGAATCTAGCCATACAGACACAGAGGAGATATTCTTTGATCAGGACAACAATATGGGTGATCGAGATGACAGGAATACAGGATTAGGTAGAGGCGGGAATGTTGGTCCAGATCAGGGGGACATAATGTTTAGACAATTATTGGATACATTAGAGCAAGGGCAATCTATGTAGCAGGAGTAAAATATGCGAATGGACATGATGTTGCAGCTCATGGCTAGACAGATGGGTGTTAATATTAATCCAGGTGATGCCAACAACAGAAACAATAACAATGAGGGAAACAATAACAATGGGGGAAACAATAACCGTGGAGGCCAAGGCAACAACAATGGTCCTGAGAATAACATTAATGGTAATAATGGACATGGCAACAATGGGAATGAAGTTGATAACTTTAGACATGCTGCATGCCCAGCATGGACTGCGAGCTCGATACCTATTCTACCCAACTTCCCACCCAGAGATCTGGTTCAACCAGTAAACAAACCGTAGATTACTGAGTTACAGGATCAGTTCAGGAGGGACTGAGAGGCTAGTGGACTAAAGTTTTAGCTAGATATTTCCCTCAGAGATTATATGGACTTGAGGATGAGACACATGCCCAGAGCAGGAGGGAGGAATCAAAACTTTGAACTGAGAAAGAAAGTTGGAAAACTTTCCTTACCTTATTATGATGCTTCAGGGAAGATGACTGCACAAGCTTGGGTGCAGAAGGTAGATACATAGTTGCAGCTAAATCCTATGCCTGAGGAGGAGGCTATCAAGTATGTGGCTATGCACTTGGATGGTGTTGCACATGAATGGTGGCATCATGGCATGGTGACTTTGGGGCATAATCAGATTACATCCTATGAGGAATTCACCAAAACATTGATTGAGAGATTTGACACTAGGGATCACGAGTTACATTTCAAGGAACTAGCACAGTTAAAACAGTAAGGTTCTATGGATGCTTACATTGCCGAGTTTCAGCACTTGTCTATACTTTTTATTGATATCTCTCCTAGGAGATTGGTGGTGTTAATTTGTGATGGTCTTGCTGATCCATTACGAGGTTGGGTGAAGGGACATGATCCACTCACCTTAGCTAAAGCAACTAAAAAGGCACAAGATTTAGCCCCTTTGGTATACAAAGGAAAAAACCATTCAACAGATTCTTCCTACCGCAAGGACAAAGAGAAAAAATTGTTTCAGAAAGAGTATAGCAAACCCAAAGAAGGATCAAAAGGACTAGACAATGAAACCTTGAATGAACTTCGAAAGAAGAAGCTGTGCTTCCATTGTAGAGAGCCTTGGGAGTTATCTCATAAATGTTCTCTCAAGGCTAAGTAAAATCAAATGGAGTATTTTTTAGCAGAAGATTCAGAGTCAGAGGGGGCAGATCAACACTCTGATTCAGATGAGGGTAACACTATAGAGGAGAGCAGCATTCCTAAGGATGATAGATCATTGGCACGCTTGACAGGGGCCCAAAAGGAAATCACATTTAAGGTTAGGGGTACTATCCAAGGGTAGAAAGTGATATCTCTTATTGACACTGGGGCTACACATAACTTCATAGATGCACAGTTGGTAGCCAGGAGAGGGTTACAGACAGAGGAGCATGATGGGTTTAGAGTCATGGTGGCTAACGGTGATAAATTATTATGCACTCGGAAGATATCTAATCTTCACATCAGGTTTGGAGATGGCTATGAGTTGAAGGATGAGTTCTATTTTGTGGACATGGGAGATTATGATGTCATCCTCGGCATGACATGGATGGCTTCACTAGTGGAGTTCACACTCAACCTAGAAAAATTGGAGATGAGATTCTAGCATGAGGGCAGAACTATTGTACTTAGAGGTCTTTTAGATGGAGGTTGCAGAGTAGTGTCCTTGAGGAGAATGCAGAGACTTTTTCATCATGATGACATAGAGTGGGTAGCAGAGTGCTACATTATGCCAACTTCACCAGAGCCACAAGAAAAGAGTCATCCACCAGATATCCAGAAGATACTTGATAAACACACTAAATTATTTAGCGATATTCCTCATGGGGTTCCTCCTGACAGAGGGATGGAACATGTTATTGAGCTCAAGGAGGGAGCCAAACCAGTTATGATTACTCCCTATCGTCATCCTAAGAAACACAAGGATGAGATAGAGAAGGCGATTAAGGATTTTTTGGAGATGGGGCATATCAGGCCTAGTAAGAGCCCCTTTGCTTCAGCAGTAGTATTGGTAAAGAAGAAGGATGGGACGATGCACATGTGCATCGATTACAGGGCATTGAATAAGAAAACAATTAAAAATAGGTATCCCATTCCTAGGATTGATGAGTTGATTGATGAGTTGCATGGGGCATGCTTCTTCACCAAAATTGATTTGCGATCCGGATACCATCAAATCAGGATGAGAGCAAAGGACTTTGAGAAAATAGCCTTTTGATGTCACTATGGCTACTTTGAGTTCATGGTTATGCCATTTGGTCTAACCAATGCACCTGCTACATTTCAAAGTTGTATGAACTAGGTATTCAAGAAGTAGTTGAGGAGATTTGTCTTGATCTTCTTTGATGACATCTTGGTCTTCAGTAAGACCTGGGAGGAGCACTTACATCATCTGGAGGAGGTGTTATCTATTTTGGAGAGAGAGTCATTGTATGCCAAGGAATATAAATGTGAGTTTGGCATGACTAAGCTCCTTTACCTTGGGCATATCATTAGTGCAGATGGCATTCGGGTTGATCCCAAAAAGATTAGAGCTATTGTAGAGTGGCCTAAACCCATAAACCTTGCACAGCTTAAGGGATTCTTTGGTTTATGTGGTTTTTATAGGAGGTTTGTTAAGGTATTCTCATAGATTGCTACAACCTTGACAAATCTTACTAGGAAAGGAGCCTTCGTGTGGACAGGGGTAGCATAGAGGTGTTTTGAGCATTTCAAGCAGGTAATGTTTTCATGTCTAGTTCTAGCTCTACCAGATTTCATGAAGCCTTTTGAGCTTCATTGTGATGTATTAGGTGATGGGATTGGAGTAGTATTGATGTAGGAGAAGCATCCCATTGCATTCAAGAGTAGGAAGCTCCGGGGAGTTGAGAAGAGTTATTATGTCTATGATCGGGAGATGTTGGCCATAATGCATGCATTGGCCAAATTTTGATCATATTTGGTAGGTGGAAATTTTGTGATCAAGACTGATCACAATAGTATTAAATACTTCATGATCCAGCGTGATCTTAATGACCAAAAACTAAAATGGGTGACTAAATTGTAGGCTTATGACTTTGACATAGAGTTTGTCAAAGGTAAGAAAAATGTGGTGGCTGATGCCTTATCTCGAAACCTCACTTATGTGCTCTGGTAGAGATTTTAGGAGATTGGTGAAATGTCCCTTTACTGGTTTTATATGGTATTTCATGCCTCTAATCAGATTTTTAAAATCAAACAACTAATATCACAAAGATCCACCAAATTTCTCAAGAAACCCCAAATCGGGTATGCTAAAAATAGTGCCAAAAGCTTCACAGCTTCACCTATTATTAATAAATCTGAAAGTTGAAATTTTTAAAGAAATTTGAGCAGCATAAAAGCCTATAAAATGACATTACTAGGTCTGTATAACATGCACACAATAGCTCCCAAACGGAGGACAAAAACAATGCTCATCGGGCTCTCAAAAATAGCACAAAATAGCCCGAAATCACCACAAAAACTTAATAATATATCACAGAAGTATAATCATATCCAAATACATATTTTCAGCTCCATTTTAACATTTAAAAGTATGATATACAACAGCAACCCAAACTGATATGAAATACTCAACCGGAAACACCAAACTCTTACAAAAAATACATCCGAAAACTCACAAATCTGCACTGTTCAGCACAAAGGCAAACTCTACATGAGAATACACATGGAATGGCTTCAAAATCCCATCCTTACCCTTCCTAAAAACTTGAAAACTCCCATTCTTGGGTCTCCCTGGAAACCTACAAACTCCCGTTCTTGGGTCTCCTTCTCCACAGGTTTGGCAACCTCTGAAGAATAACAAAGAAATGAGCAAAAATCAAGTTCTGGAATGAGCCCAGAATGCCTCCGAACCACTTAAAAGAGGGCATAATCCTAACTCACATCCAAGAGGGGTTAATAAAACATATTTAAATAATAATATTCATTTATTAGTCCATTAGATTCCAAATATTATCCCCTTTTTCCAAAACTTCACCTTTTTGGGCTTGCCTGCCTTAGAAAAGATTATTATATTTAATTATTTGAAAAGGGGACATGACAAGTACTCCCCTCCAAAACATTTATCATCCTCAAGCAATGGCCGAACAATAAACCAATCAATCCACCTGGATCCCAAATGTAGTCATGAACTATACTACTACCAATTAACACAAGCTCCTGCAATATCCTCTGCAATATGACCAAGAGGAATCCATAATCAAACTGACAATTATAGCTCAACCAAACTCCAAAATCACAACTTCCATAGTCAGAAACCCATGAGACACAAACTCTTAGAATATCAAAACCCAAGTAAAGTGGACTACCAACACAGTAAATACCATCAATGCATTCCACTGGCCTATACGGAATGTACAATCCAACTCTGCAAAAATGGTGAATGCTCCCGAATGAAACTGTACCAAGTATGGAGAATCCACACACTATACAACACCTACAATCAACACAACTCTATGGATCACCAACCACTATCTCATAACCATAACTACCATGCACCCCTGATGGTGAAAAGCCATCACAAGATAAATAGCAAGAATTGGAACCCAAACCAAATTTTCTTGCCATCAACTCCTCAACACAAGGATCAAATGCTAACTGATGTACATACCTTGCAATATAATTTTGATAAAAAAAACAAACCTCAGTCAATAGCTCACCATGAACAAGTGATACAACCCACTGTGACTAATCACCAGCTAAGTCAGGATATGTCATAGCCAAAGGAATAGAATCAATAACAACACCTGCTGAAGCATCACTCTGAAACTCCTGCTCTAAGTCATGTATTATCAAGCTGTCAACTGTAGAACCTATCACCATGTCATGCCCATCACAACCCTCATCCTGAGGTGTCAAACTATCCCATGACTGATGACAAGAACTAGGAACCAAAGTACATCTTTGTATCATCATCTCATCAACATTGTCATCAAAGGTAAATTGATGAGTGTACCTCATAGTGTAATGCCGATAGAATGCACCAATCTCAGTCAATGGCTTAGACTGTAATCCAAATGAAACTAACTGCAATTGATCATTAACCATGTTGGAACTAACTACTGCCTCCGAAGATATCACCAAGGGAGTAGTATTACTAGCAGGAACCATGCCAACTGCTGACTCACCAACATCACACATGATCTTTGATACATCTCTAGTCTCTGTGCCATCAGTACTAGAGGCCACCACCCTGTCAGGCATACAAAAATCTATTACAACACCCAACTCAACTAAACCTGACTCTAGTGGGAATGAACCTGATATGCCAATGTTAGTGTCAAGGATGGATGCATCCCCATCTCCACTGTCTCTGACAATCTCGACCATGGACATCCTCGGATCGCCAAAAACCACAGCTTGTGACTGTATAGAATCAGGTAAAGACTATAGTCACTCTAACTCCATGGTCACCTTAGCCAAATGAAACTGTGACTCCTTGAAAGCCAACTGTGTACTCTCAAGAATCTCAAAAGTCACCTCAAGCTGCTCAGTAAGCTCACTCACCTCATCTTCCTTGGACAACAATGCATCATATGTTGTACTGCCCCACTCCATAAGATAATCTCTGTTGGCTACCAACAGCATATAATTCTGTCTCAAAATCTGAATAGCCTCCTATAAAGAGTGGATCTCTATCAAGGAAAGATAACTGCCTTCCTGCTCATCACTAGTAGGAGAACCCCATCCATAAACTGCTAACAACTGACGAGCAGCATCAAAATGCTAGCAAGTGATAGCAATGTCTCAGTCACTAACTCTCAACTAATTAGACACATGATGGCACTGGCTTGACTATCTCCTACAAACCTCCTCTGATGCACTGTCTAAAGGAGTATCCTCAAAGTCACTAGTCTCTAGAGTATTACAATCCATATCCTGTGAATCAAATCTAAAGCTCATATCAACATACAAAGTATCAAAAACATTAGCACTACTGTCCAACTCCTCTGTACCCAAGGAAACTAAGTCTTCAAAACTGCCCACTACATCCTCCTGGATGTCATCAATGCCAATATGATCCTGGGACTCATTTGTACACATTGCCAAATATGAAATATCATCAACACATTCCAGCAAGTATGGTCGAATGGATATATGAACAAAGCCCAACACCGGTGTATAAAAACTAATACCAACATCAGATAAGCTCTTGGCACAAGAAAAGACAACACTGTGCAATCTACTAATCAAATCCATGATAGTACCCAAATAATCACTGCTACCAAAAAGTGTTAAATATTTCCAGTCAACTGAATCCCAAATGCCAATATAATAATCTCGAGTCCATATCTGTAAACTATAATCAGCTGGTAACTCAAGCAAAATCCTCACCTGAGTAATATGACCAATACCAACTAATTCCACATACCTGTCTGACATTATCCCTATATCTTGGATGTGAATTCAAGATGAGCTCACAACATTATCAATGTCCACATATGATCTACCATTCATAGAAAGCTGAGTATTAGGAGTGCAAGATGAAACTAAACTCAATTCCATGCCATGCTTATCCCCATGTCTCTCCCAGTCTTGTAATGCCAATGGAGTATTCACCAAAGAAGCTCGAGTGTCCTCAAGCTCGTGAGAAAGCCTGTCAACTTCCTCCTCCTTCCTCCTCAAGGCATCTGAATAGTCTCTAACAAGGCTAAGAAGATGGTCATAATCTGATAGAAGATGTAAATAACTCAACTTCATCATTCCCATTCCTTCCCTAATCGCTTGTAAGTCAACACAAGGAGACTTTGCCTGAACTCCCTTATGTCTACCCTGTAACTAAATCATCTGAATGTGATCCTCTATCATATCTTGCATACTATCATGATGAGATAATCAAGTCACAATACTATCTTTGTTCACCTTCAGCTGGCTGGACAAATTATGTGGAGTACTACCTACCTCAACCTCATGTGATGAAGCATCTAACTGTACCTCGTACTCTTTCTTAGCAAAGTCATGAATGCTCAATGTCTGCTCATCTCTACCAGGTATCTCACCATCATGCACAACAACATCCTCATAATCATCATCTAAACCCACTACCTCCTATGGCATAGTAGAATCTGAGACCTTTGCCTAGCTATAGACTAGTTTCTCAAAATCCTCATGCAAGTTCTTGGTAAATGTGTCATCTGCCCTGTGAGAAAATCTGCCAAATAGAAATCCAGTCAACTTATCCACCTTAGCTGGGTCAGAAAAAACATGTCATTCATTATAAGATCGTTCTCAACTAACTGTTTAGACATGTCATGGCTTATTTTCTTAAGTTTATCTCGAATGTCTAAATAACCATCCTTTCTATTGTTCTGACTTTGGATATCAATTGTCCAAGATCATGTCTTCTGAGACTCTATACTATACCTGTCCATTCTGGATTAAGTAGAGTGTAACCCCAATAGGTTATAACTTCTTCAAACACCAAGAACTAACATGCAATTGATTAGAAGTAGCATGCAACCATAGATTTTGACATGCAACTGATTAGAAGCAACATGCAACCACCAAATTCACCAAGAACTAACATGCAAATGATTAGAAGTAGTATGCAACCATAGATTTTGACATGCATCTAATTAGAAGCAACATGCAACCATAAATTATGACATGCAAGATTTGGGTAGTTGTCAAAACTGACATGCAAGATCTGGGTAGTTGTCAAAACTGACATGCAAGATCTGGGTAGTTGTCAAAACTGACATGCAAACTTCTACAAACCCTCAGGCTGGAAAGATCATGGCTCTGATACCACTAAAATGTCCCTTTTCTGATTTTTTATGATATTTCATGCCTCTAATCAGATTTTTAAAATCAAACAACTAATATCACAAAGATCCACCAAATTTCTCAAGAAACCCCAAATCGGGTATGCTGAAAATAGTGCCAAAAGCTTCACAGCTTCACCTATTATTAATAGATCTGAAAGTTGACATTTTTACAAAAATTTGAGCATCATGAAAGCCTATAAAATTACATTACCATATCTATATAACATGCACACAATAGCTCCCAAACGGAGGACAAAAACAATGCTCATCGGGCTCCCGAAAATAGCACAAAATAGCCCGAAATCACCACAAAAAATTAATAATCTATCACAGAAGTATAATCATATCCAAATACATATTTTCAGCTCTATTTTAACATTTAAAAGTATGATATACAAAATCAACCCAAACTGATATGAAATACTCAACCGAAAACACCAAACTCTTACAAAAAATACACCCGAAAACTCACAAATCTGCACTGTTCAGCACAAAGGCAAACTCTAGATGAGCATGCACATGGAATGGCTTCAAAATTCCATCCTTAGCCTTCTTGGAAACCTGCAAATTCTCATTCTTGGGTCTCCATGAAAACCTACAAACTCCCGTTCTTGGGTCTCCTTCTCCACAGGTTTGGCAGCCTCTAAAGAATAACAAAGAAATGAGCAAAAATCAAGTTTTGGAATGAGCCCAAAATGCCTCTGAACCCCTTAAAAGAGGGCATAATCCTAACTCACATCCAAGAGGGGTTAATAAAAAATATTTAAATAATAATCTTCATTTATTAGTCCATTAGCTTCCAAAGGTTATCCCCTTTTTCCAAAACTTCACCTTTTTGGGCTTGCCTACCTTAGAAAAGATTATTATTTTTAATTATTTGAAAAGGGGACATGAAAATTGGAGAGATCGAATTATAGCAGAGTATGTTAGAGATGCTTGGGCTTCTGGATTGATTTCAAGTACCATACAAGATGATCACTATGAGGTGATAGATGGATTGATCAGAGTTCAGGATAGGGTTTATTTGATTTCGTCATCACATTTGAGAGAGGCGATACTGAAGGCATTTCATGATGCACCCATAGCTGGACATCTGGGGGTCTTCAAGACCTACAGGCAGATCCGAGAGAGGTTTTCATGGAAAGGGCTCAAGGATTATGTTCAGAGGTATGTCAGGGAGTGTGTGGTTTGTCAACAGAATAAGGGAGAGCACACATTTCCTGCAGGTTTATTACAACCCTTGCCCATTCCTGATAGGAAATGGGAAAGTATTTCGATGGACTTCATCACTGGTTTACCACGAGTGCAGGGAAGGGATTGCATCTATGTGGTGGTGGATCGCTTGACGAATTTTTCTCACTTCTTTGCTATTCCGTCCACTTACACAGCAGCACAGGTGGCAGATCTTTTCTTTAGAGAGATATTCAGATTACATGGGCTGCCCAGATTCATTGTTAGTGATCAGTATAGTAAGTTTATGAGTGTTTTTTGGCAAGAGTTGTTTAGGTTGTGTGGTACAGATCTTACACCTAGCACTAGTTATCATCCGCAAACAGATGGGCAAATAGATATTGTGAATAAATGGGCGGAAGGATATTTGAGGAACTATGTAACTACACAACAAAAGGCTTGGATCAGATGGTTGCATATGGGAGAGTATTGTTATAACACCACTTATCATATGTCCATCAAGATGACTCCTTTCATGGCACTCTATGGTTATGAAGCACCTAGCTTCATGGATTTAGTTTTGGGGGACAGTAGAGTGCCCAAAGCCAAAAAATTATTGCAGGATAGTCAGAACATCCTGAAAGTGCTCAAAGAGAATATACAACAGGCCCAGAATCAACATAAATTGTATGCTGATCAACACCGAATAGAGCATAGCTTTGAGGTAGGGGATATGGTTTACTTGAGGCTACAATCATATAGACAGTCATCGCTCAAGAAGAGCGAAGCTGAAAAGTTGAAACCTAGATTTTATGGTCCCTATAGGGTGATTTGCAAAGTGGGCAAAGTTGCCTATGAGCTTGAGCTTCTAGAGGGCAATCGAGTGCACAATTTGTTTTATGTGTCTAGGCTTAATAAAGCCATTGGTCAGAATGTAGTGCCTTCTACAGATTTACCCCCTTTGGATGAGGAGGGGAAGCTTGTGTTAGTACTCAAGGCTATTTTGGACACTAGAGAGAGGAAGCTTAGAAACAGGATAGTGAAGGAGTATTTGGTCAGATGGAGAGACCTGCTGGAGGAAGATTCTACATGGGAGAGTGAGCAGGTTATTTAGCAGGCTGGACTGAGATTGCTTGAGGACAAGCAATTTCAAGGGGGGCAAACTGTAATGTCCCCATTTTAGCAGTTGACCAAGTGTGTGTGCGTTAGCCTTGTTCTACATGGTCTCGAGAGCTAACGAAGGGTTTAATGGGATCCTAGAGTGTTTTGGCCTAGTCATTTCCAATTTGGGCCAAAATGAAGTTGATTTACTCAATCTCAGGATACTTACTATTTTTAGTAGGTTGGTAGGACACAGTGCATGTCAATTTTGGTGATTGGATTTGATACTCCTCGGTGAGAGCTTTCTGATGAGCTATCACTCGCATTATTCGAAGTTCGATTGCTAATACATTTTAATGCCTAAAGTTTTATTAAAGTAACGTCTAATTTAATTGTAAAATATTAAAGTGTTACTTTAATATTTATTTTATGGGGATGTGTACCCAAGGGAGACATAAGGAGTATTTTAATATATGTTTTATATACTACACATCTTTTATCCCACATTGCCCATATGAGTTGAGCGGACCCTTGGAAATATAATAAAAGGAAGCATTTGTGGCTTCATTAGCCAGGTTGAATATGAGAAGAAATTGGTGTGTGAGTTGCAGCTCTGTTCTTGGCATTTGAGGATGTTTATCCTCTCTTGTAACATTCTAGACATCATTCCTTTGGGGTTTGGCCTTTGGAATTCTTTTTTATTGGCTTCATTATCAGGTAGTTTAGTTGCATTTTCGGCTATAGGCAGATTTGGTATTTTGCTCATATCTTCTTCACTACTTGCCCGACGCTTATGCTGCTTTGAGGGAATGATATTATGAAGGTAGTGGGCTGATTGAAGGACAAAGTACTATAGCAGCAAGTTCGAAAGCATGGGCTGGAGTATTATGTCAATAATGCTGAAATAATTAGTCAGTTGATAAATCTGCCATGTAATTGGTTTTATGAATTCTGAAAATAACATTTTATTGGCAGCAGTTCATTTTCACTTTGCATATTATTGTAGTTTCTTTCTTGTTTATGTTGTATGATACCAATTCCATGCACAAAACACAAAAAACAAACAAATGTTTGATTTCTAGAGTTATAAGGGGTTTAAAACATTAAACGGAGAAATAAGAGGTTGAATGCAAACTGTTTGACACAATTCCTTTCAGCAATTTGGTTTAGTTTTTGGGACATTTAGGGGTGCCCATTACATTGGCACACCTATAAGACATCATGTTCAAGTTGTAAAATAGCCTATAAACATGGGAATAGTTCATTAAATTCAATATTATGATCATCTAAGTGTTTTACAAGGGTCACACAAATAGAAATGCATGGTAGTTTAATATTGCTTACATAATACAAAGTTTCACTTTTAAAACTAGGAAATTCTAGAAATTTTAGAAGTCTAAGAGTCTTTTAAGTACACAAGATCTCAAAAAAACCAAGATTCATATTTATATATTCTTTTTTGGTCAAATTATATCATAGGAAAAATTTATGAACAACAAAAAGGGTTTTTTTTACAAGTTTGGATATAGAAACAAGATAGATTTTTTGATTTTTGAAATAAATGTTTGTCATTGTCTGGTTCCCATTTGACTATGTGACCTAGTTAAGGTCTGAAACTTATATGGTTGGTTATATATTTGAATTAATTTTCCTAAAAAATTAGTTGGAGTTTCTTACTCTTTTATATGAGCGAGAAAACTGAAATTTATTGAATAGTGGTTAAAATTCTGTGTATGGTTCTTCATGTTTTTTTCTTGTCTCTAGCTTTGTCACATGTTTGTGTGGAAGGATAAGGGTTTGAATCATTCATAAATATTTAGGGGATTGAAATATATTTTAAATGAATCAGGTTTGAAGTCTTGAGACACCATTATGCGTGAGATATGATAAAATCTTTGATAGAAGGTCTGAATTTGCTTGAGAACAAAGGGTTTTGCAAAAAAATTTGTTGTCTTTGATATCTCTGCATCATTATTAGTATTAGAGATTGGGGAAAGATACTAAAGAAATTGGGTTTTATGTTAGAATCAAAGTTTGAAGCTAAGACATAAAACATGGTCAGCAATGTTGAATTGGCAAAGAAGATGCAAGAACAAGAGAAATCTAATAAGTGGTTATTGGATGAACTTGAGAAGTTGAAGGGCTAGATGGAGAAAAGATTTTAGGTTTCCTCATATAAAGATGAATAAGGGGAAGAAGAAAATTTCCTTAAGAAGGAGGTGGTTAAATTTCCTGTAGACCAGAGATACTTCATAGAAGCCCTTCAAAGAGTTGGCAAAAAGGATGACAAAGGTGACCCACCCATCTTTTCAAGAAAGATTGATGTTGATGCTATTGTGGATTGGATAGAATCCTTGAAAAACCACTTTGAATGTGAAAATATAGTAGAAAATGATAAGGTAAAGATTTCCATGTCAAATTTGAAGGGAGTAACCCTCACTTGGTGGAATTCCACCTAAGGAGAAAGGGTCAATGAAGGTAAGAACATGATAAATTCATGGGGTAGGATGAGTGCCAAGGTAAGAGAAACTTACCTATCTAAGGATTATGAAATCCAACTACATAGGAGGAGACAAAGTTTAAGACAAAAGGAGCTAGATCTCACACCCTATACCGAAGAATTCCAAAAATTAAGCCTAAGGGGAAAAAAAAATGATTGTTAAAGTGTAAAAGTTGCTAGATACCTCAATGGATTGAGGTTGAACATTCAAGAAGAACTTAATTTGTTGTGTCTTGATATATTTCAGAAATGTTATCAATTAGAATTGAAGGTGGAAGCCAAATTGAAGAGAATACAAGAGAAAAATATTAGAAGAGGAAGAAACCAAAGGGGAAGAGGAAACTTCCAAGGAAAAGGACAAATCCATGAAGATCATAAGGAGATAAAGCAAGAAACTAGTCAAAGTGAAGGAAATTTTAGAGGTAGAAGAGGCAATTCAAGAGGTAGGTTTGGTGGTAGAAGGGAAAGTCCAACAACTTTATTCAATTGTAAAAAGGAGGGACATTATGCATCTAGGTGCCTGAATAGAGCTAGTACACATTCACAAGGTGAAAGAAGAACATTTGGTACAAGATGATGAATACCAAGAGAAGGAGATGGCTAATTTAGATAGTGTACCTAAAAGAGGAGAAAATTTGATGATGAGAAGAACACTTTTGAAGGTGTCTACTACCACAGAGCCACCACAAAGGAAGACCATCTTCAGGACTGCTTGCAAATTAGGAGGTAAGCTATGTAAAGACATTATTGACTTGGGATCTACTAAAAATTTAGTTTCTCTTGAGATGGTTCAGAAGTTAAAAATTAGGAGAGTACCTTATCCTTTTCCCTTTAAAGTTTCATGGCTAACAAAGGGTCAACAAACTTTTGTGAATGAGAAAGCATGGGTTGATTTTCAGATTTGAAAGTATAAGGATAGAATCTTGTTTGATATAGTTGACATGGATGCATGACACCTATTGTTTGGTAGGCCTTGGCAATATAATTTTTAGGCACAACACAAGGTAAAACTTAATGTTTACACCATCAAGAAGGATGGAAAGGTGATTAGATTGATTCCATTTGCTGATCATGAACATGTGGAAGAGAACAAAGAGAAGGGAGCTAAAATTATGATGGCTGATAAGGAGTTCTTACAAGACATTAAGGATGCACCTAAACCTTGTTTTCTTTTGATGACTAAACCACAAATAGAAGGGCTAATTAAAAATGACAAGAAGAAGGCTGAAACAAAGAAGATAATTCCTAGTGAAGTGAAAGCACTTTTGGATAAGTATGAAGGTTTGATTTCAAAAGGTATGCCAAATTTTTTTCCACCTATAAGATACATTAGTCATTGGATTGATTTCATTCTAGGAGCTACTTTATTAGATAAGACTACATACAAGATGACACCTCAACAAAATGAGGAGATTGCTAGACAAGTAAAGGAGTTGCTAGATTATAGTTTAATTCAAAAAAGTTTAAGTCCATGTGTTTTAGTTATTGTTTTGGCACCCAATAAGGAGGGAACATGGAAGTTATGCACTGATTCAAGAGCCATTATTAAGATTACAATTAGATATAGGTTTCTATTGCCAATAATTGAAGATTTTCTTGATTTCTTGGGAGGTGCAAAGCATTTCTCCAAGATTGACTTAAAGAGTAGGTACTATTAAATAAGGATAAGAGCTAGAGATGATTGGAAGCTGTTAGTTTGTGGTGACTAATTAGGGAAGTACTATACATTGATTTGCCACTAAAGTTTGGGCTAATATTCACCAATTTATGATCGACATGAAGTAACCCTAAAGTGACAAAAATACTTGTATAAAAGGGCTTAGGGTTAGGGATTTTTTCATAGTGAGTGATGCAAAAATTGGTTGTTGCTGCAATATTGAGCTATAAGGGATTACATATTGTAATCAAGTTGTAATCACTAGATTGTAATAATATTGGACTTGCTATTTGGTGGATGTAGCCTAGGGATTGGGTGAACCATATTAAATCATGCTGTCTTGTGTTCTTTTCTGTGTGATCTATTATTTTTTGATATTGTTTATATTTGCATGTAATTTTTATTTCTATTTGAGGTTTAATCCTAACAAGTGGTATCAGAGCGAAGTTGTTTTTCAGTTATTCTTTGTATGAAAGTATCATGGTTGAGTGGGAGTGATGGTAGACAAGGGTAAGCTAAGGGTTGATAGGTTTAATGGGTAGAATTTTTAGTTATGGAAGATGCAAATGGAAGACTATTTTTATCAGAAGGATTTATAGAAGCCATTGAACGGCAAAACCAAGAATTAGGGATCTATGTCAAATGACAACTAAGATCTTTTGAACAAAAAGGAGATTGGAAGCATTTGATTATGCCTAGCACTATCAGTGGCATTTAATATTACAAAAGTGAAGACAATAGTAGAGTTGATGCAAACCCTAGCAAAACTATATGAAAAGACCTCCACGTCAAACAAGGTATTTCTCATGAAGCATTTATTTAATATGAAAATGACAGAAGGTGGATCTGTTGCAAATCATTTAAATGAGTTTAATATTATTACTAGTTAGTTAGCTTCTGTGGGTATCAATTTTGATGAAGAAATTAGGGCTCTCTTGATTTTGAGTTCTTTTCTTGAAAGCTAGAATGGCTTGGTAATGACTATGCATAATTCTATTCCTAGATCTAGTACCCTAAAATGTGATGATGTGATCAATGTTATATTGAGTGAGGAAACTCATAGGAAATCCTCAGATGGATCTACATTAGGAAGTACTTTGAATGCACAAAGTTGAGGTAGAATAACTAATAGAGGAAGTAATTTTGTAAATCATGGGAAATCAAGAGGAAAGTCAAAGGGGAGGAGGTCTCAATCAAGAGGTCTGAATGATTGCTGATACTATGGAAAACTAGGGCATAAAAAGAAAGATTGTTTGAGTCAAAAAAAAAATGGAGATAAACCAGATGGAGACAAGGAGGCAAATGTGATAAGTAAAAAATCCAAATAGGATGCTTTATTTCTATCTTTAGAAATTGTTGATGATTCATGGGTTTTAGATTCTGGTGCATCATTTCATGCTACTTGTCATAGAGGTTATTTCATTGATTATGTCAAAGGAGATTTTGGGCTTCTTTATTTAGGGGATAATGAACCCTATCAAATTTTTGGAAAGAGAAAAGTTAAGATTAAGTTGCAGAATGGGAATCATTGGCTACTGCATGAGGTAAGACATGTTCCAAGGCTGAGTAGGAATTTAATTTCAACAATGTAACTCAGTGATGAGGGTTGTGTAGTTACTTTTAATGATAAAAATTAGAAGGTTTCAAAAGGTTCCCTTGTAGTAGCAAAAGGTGTGAAAGTAAGCACCTTATATCTTTGTATAGGTCATATTGTTTCTTCTACTTTAATTATTTCAGAGAAAAATGATTGTTCAGGAATAGTTGCTATAGTTGAGCAAGGAGAACAAATAGTTGTTGTAAATTTTGATTCAACACTGCGGCACAATAGACTTCGACACATGAGTGAGAAATGTATGAAAGTAATTCATTCAAAGAATGTTTTACTAGGTTTGAAATGTGTTAATATGGATTTCTATGAAAGTTGTGTGTATGGAAAACAAAAGAGAGTGAGTTTTGTGAAGACCGAGAAGGAAAATAAAAAGGAGAAATTAGAATTTGTGCATATCAATGTATGGGGACTGGCTCAGGTATCTTCCCTTAGTGGATCTTATAATTATGTTGCATTCATTGATGATGCAACTAGAAGAGTATGGGTTTATTGCCTTAGACATAAATATGATGTATTTCAAACTTTTATGAAATGGAAATGCTTGGTTGAAAATGAGACTGGTAAGAAATTAAAATGTCTCATACCTAATAATGGTGGGGAGTATTGCAATTATGAATTTGAAGATTATTACTCCACTAGTGGCATTCATATATAGACAAATATTCCAATGACTCCATAGGAAAATGGAGTGGTTAAATGCATGAATAGGACTATAATGGAGCATGCAAGGAGCATTAGGTTGCATGCTAGTTTGCCTTTATACATGTGGGTGTAGGCTATTAATACTACTATATATTTGATTAATAGAAATCACTCTACTCCTTTGAGTTGTGGTATTCTAGAGGAAGCATGGACTAGTAAGAAGGTGAGTTATTGTTTTCTTAAAACCTTCGGTTGTGAAGCATTTGCTCTCATAGATTCTGAAAATAGAACCAAGCTAGAAGCTATGTCAAAGAAATTTTGTATTTGTTGGATATGGCATTAATGAATTTAGTTATAAGGTTTGGGATTTTGAAAATCATAAAATTGTAAGAAGTAGGGATGTCATATTCAATGAGAAAGTGTTGTACAAAGATCTATTGTAGCAACATGAGAAGAAAGAAGATGATTGTGTAGTTCTGGATGATACTCCAAAAGATGATGTTCCAACCATTCCTCATGATGTGCAACAACTGTAACAACAAATACAACACAAACCAATAAATATTAGATGATCAACAACGAAAATTAGACCTCTAGAAAGATTTTCTCCCTCTTTGTATTCTATTTTGTTAATAGATGCTAGTGAACCTGAAAGTTATGATGAAGCTATGTAGGTGGATACTAATATTCAGTGCAACTCTGCAATGAAAGATGAAATGGATTCTTTGCTAAAGAATAATACATGAGATTTATGCAAGTTGCCTGTAGGTAAAAGAGCTTTATAGAATAAGTGGGTTTATAGGTTAAAAAAAGAAGATGGAGGTAAGAAAAGATTTAAAGTCAGGTTAGTTGTAAAAGGATTTTCATAGAAAAAGGGCATTGAATTTTATGAGATGTTTTCTCTTGTTGTAAAAATGACTTCTATTTGTACCATTTTAAGTCTTGTAGCTATTGAAGTTTTGCATTTAGAAGAGCTTGATGTTAAAACAACCTTCCTTATTAGTGATTTGTATGAAGAGATATATATGGCTCAGCCATAGGGATTTGAGGTCAAAGGTAAGGAGAACTTAGTGTGCAAATTGAAGTAAAGTTTATATGACTTGAAGCAAGCACCTTAGCAATGGTATCTAAAATTTGATAGTTTTATGTATGAGCATGGATATAGTAGGTGCCATTCAGATCATTTTATTTATTTAAAGAGGTTGGATGATGATAGCCACATTATTTTATGTTTATATGTTGATGATATGCTTGTAGCTGGGTCTAACATGGATCACATTAAGGGGCTGAAATGCCGATTAGCATATGCATTTGCTATGAAGGATTTGGGGGCAGCAAAAAAAGTCCTTAGTATGAAGATTTACAAAGATAGGAAAAATAATAAATTGATGCTATCTCAGGCTAATTATGTTGAGAAGGTGTTGCAACATTTCTCTTTAGAGAATGCTAAAGTTTTTAGCACACCTTTAACTAGTAATTTGAAGTTGACTAAGGAGATGTGTCCTAAGACACAAGAAGAGGAGGATAAGATGTCAAGGTACCCTATAATTTAGTTGTAGGAAGCTTGATGTATGCTATGGTATGTACAAGGTAAGATATTGCACATGTAGTGGGAGTTGTAAGTAGATATATGAGTCATCTAGGAATTGAGCATTGGAATGCAGTAAAATGAATTGTTAGACATTTGAGAGGAACATTTAGTAAGTGTTTACACTTTGGGGGCTCTACTACTAACTTATAGGTCTATGTTGACTTAGATTTGGTAGCAAAATTTGATACTAGGTGGAGTAATAGAGGTTATGCATTTACTATTGGTAGGGCAGCGATGAGCTGGGTTTCTAGGTTATAGAAGGTTAATGCTTTATCCATTATAGAGGTAGAGTATGTTGCTACTACATAGGTAGACAAGGAGATGATATGGCTTTAGTTCTTCTTGGAAGAATTGGGACACCCTCAAAGGTATAATTATTTGTTTACAGATAGTCAAAGTGCAATTCATCTTGCAAAGAATTCAACTCTACATTCAATGACTAAACACATTTAGTTGTGGTACCATTTCATTCAATTAGTTTTAGATGATGAAAAGTTAAAGATGGATAATATACATATAGATGACAATCCAATGGATATTTTTACAAAGGTAGTGACAAGAGAGAAGCTGAATTCCTCTTCAACTTTGGCTAGTCTTCTAGACTAAACAAGGATACAAGAACAATAGAGTCCATGGGGGTTTGATCTAGTGGGAGCCTTATGGTGTAGCGAGATAGCTACAAGATCAGTCTCCAAGTGGGAGATTGTTGTCTAGTGTGGAGTTTGATTAGTCCCCAAGTGGGAGATTGTTAGTTTTATTAGATTGTGGTGACTGATCAGGAAAGTACTGTACATACTTCATAAATAGTGGGGTTTGGGGCATCGCCCCGAATTTTTTTTTTTTTTTTTTGGACGTAGCCGACATGGTAGTCGACATATTATGGCCGACATATGGCCGACATGTTATAAGCCTAAAGCGGTTTAATACTTGTATAAAAAGGGCTTAGGGTTGGGTATTTTTTAATATGTGGTGATACGAAATTGGTTCTTGCGGCGGTATTGAGCTGTAAGGGATTACGGATTGTAATCAGGTTGTAATCACTGGATTGTAATAAGATCAGACTTGCTGTTTGGTGGACGTAGCCCAGGGATTGGGTGAACCACATTAAATCTTGGTGCCTTGTGTTCATTTCTGTATGTTCTATTATTTTCTGTTATTGGTTATATTTGCATGTAGTTTTTTATTTCTGTCTGTGGTTTATCCTAACAAGTGGTATCAGAGCAAGGTTGTCTTTCAGTTATCCTCTGCAGGAAAGTCTCATGATTAAGTGGGAGTCTCACAGTTGAGTGGGAGCGATGGCAGATGAGGGTAAGTTGAGGGTTGATAGGTTTAATGGACAGAACTTCCAGTTATGGAAGATGCAAATGGAAGACTATTTATATCAGAAGGATTTATGGAAGCCGTTGGAAGGAAAAGCCAAGAATCAGGGAACTATGTTAGAGGCTGAATGGGATCTTTTGGACAGAAAGGCACTCGGAAGCATTCGGTTATGCTTGGCACCATCCGTGGCATTTAATATTACAAAAGAAAAGATGACAGAAGATTTGATGAAACCCCTAGCGACATTGTATGAAAAGCCCTTCGCTTCAAATAAGGTATTTCTCATGAAGCATTTATTTAATATGAAAATGGCAGAAGGTGGATGTATTGCAGATCATTTAAATGAGTTTAATACTATTACTAGTCAATTATCTTCTATGGGTATCAATTTTGATGAAGAAATTAGGGTTCTCTTGATTTTGTGTTCTTTGCCTGAAAGCTGGAATGGCTTGGTAATGGCGGGGAGTAATTCTGTTCTTGGATCTAGTACCCTAAAATATGATGATGTGATCGGTGTTATTTTAAGTGAGGAAACTCGTAGAAAATCCTTAGGTGGATCTACATCAGGAAGTGATTTAAATGCACAAAGCAGGGGCATAACGACTGAAAGAGGAAGTAACTCTAGAAATCGTGGGAAATCAAGAGGAAAGTCAAAGGGGAGGAGGTCTCAACTGAGAGGACCAAATGATTGCTGGTACTGTGGGAAACCAGGGCACAAAAAGAAAGTTTGCTGGACTCGAAAGAAAAATGAAGGAGATAAATCAGATGGAGACAAAGAGGCAAATGTGGTAAGTAACAAATCTGAAGAGGATGCTTTGCTTCTGTCTTTAGAGAGTGTTGATGATTCATGGGTTTTAGATTCTGGTGCTTCTTTTCGTGCTACACCTCATAGAGGTTATTTCATTGATTATGTCCAAGGGGATTTTGGGCTTGTTTATTTGGGGGATAATGAACCCTGTCAGATTGTTGGAAAGGGAAAAATTAAGATTAAGTTGCAGAATGGGAATCATTGGCTACTACATGAGGTAAGACATGTTCCAAAACTAAGTAGAAATTTAATTTCAGCAGGGCAACTCGGTGATGAGGGTTGTGTAGTTACTTTTAATGATAAAAATTGGAAGGTTTCAAAAGGTTCCCTTGTAGTAGCAAAAGGTGTGAAAGTAGGCACCTTATATCTTTGTATAGGTCATATTGTTCCTTCTACTTTGATTGTTTCAGAGAAAAATGAATATTCAGGAACAATTACTGCAGTTGAGCAGGGAGAACAAATAGCTGCTGTAGATTCTGATACAGTGTTGTGGCACAATAGACTTGGGCACATGAGTGAGAAAGGTATGAAAGTACTTCATTCAAGGAAAGTTTTACCAGGTCTAAAATGTGTAAATATGGATTTCTGTGAAAGTTGTGTGTATGGAAAATAAAAGAGAGTGAGTTTTGTAAAGACAGGGAAGGAAAACAAAAAGGAGAAATTAGAGCTTGTGCATATAGATGTATGGGGACCGGCTCAGGTATCTTCCCTTGGTGGCTCTCATTTTTATGTTACATTTATTGATGACGTAACTAGAAAAGTATGGGTTTATTTCCTTAGACAGAAATCTGATGTATTTCAAACTTTTAAGAAATGGAAATGCTTGGTTGAAAATGAGATTGGTAAGAAATTAAAATGTCTCAGATCTGATAATGGTGGTGAGTATTGCAGTCATGAATTTGAAGATTATTGCTCCACTAATGGTATTCGTAGACAAAAAACTATTCCAAGGACTCCACAGGAAAATGGAGTGGCTGAACGCATGAACAGGACTATAATGGAGCGTGCAAGGAGCATGAGGTTGCATGTTGGGTTGCCCTTACACATGTGGGCGAAGGCTGTCAATATTGCAGTATATTTGATTAATAGAGGTCCCTCTACTCCTTTGGGCTGTAGTATTCCAGAGCAAGCATGGACTGGTAAGAAGGTGAGTTATTCTTTTCTCAAGACCTTCGATTGTGAAGCTTTTGCTCATATAGACTCTGAAAATAGAACCAAGCTAGAAGCTAAATCAAAGAAATGTGTCTTTTTTGGATATGGCATTAATGAATTTGGCTATAGGCTTTAGGATTTTGAAAATAATAAAATTATAAGAAGTCGGGATGTCATATTCAATGAAAAAGTGTTGTACAAAGATCTGTTGCAGCAACATGAGAAGAAAGAAGATGATTATGTAGTGTTGGATGATACTCCAAAAGTTGATGTTCCAACCATTCCTCATGATGTGCAACAACTGCAACAACAAATACCACACACACCAGTGAATGTTAGACGGTCAACAAGGCCAATTAGACCTCCACAAAGGTTTTCTCCCTCTTTGTATTCTATTTTACTTACTGATGCTGGTGAACCTGAAAGTTATGATGAAGTTGTGCAGGTGGATACTAAGATTCAGTGGGAGTCTGCAATGAAAGATGAAATGGACTCTTTGCTGAAAAATAAGACATGGGATTTGTGCAAGTTGCCTGCAGGTAAAAAGGTTTTACAGAATAAATGGGTTTACAGGTTGAAAGAAGAGGAAGGAGGTAAGAAAAGATTTAAGGCCAGGTTAGTTGTAAAAGGATTTGCACAGAAAAAGGGAATTGATTTTGATGAGATATTTTCTCCTGTTGTTAAAATGACTTCTATTCATATTGTTTTAAGTCTTGTGGCTACTGAAGATTTGCATTTAGAGCAGATGGATGTTAAAACAGCCTTTCTTCATGGTGATTTGGATGAAGAAATATATATGGCTCAGCCACAAGGTTTTGAGGTCAAAGGTAAGGAGAACTTAGTGTGCAAATTAAAGAAAAGTTTATATGGCTTGAAGCAAGCACCTTGGCAATGGTATCTGAAATTTGACAGTTTTATGCATGAGCATGGATATAATAGGCATCATTCAGATTACTGTGTTTATTTTAAGAGGTTGGATGATGATAGCTACATTATTTTATGTTTATATGTTGATGATATGCTTGTAGCTAGGTCTAACATGGATCATATTAAGGGGCTGAAACGCCAATTAGCACATGCATTTGTTATGAAGGATTTGGGGGCAGCAAAACAAATCCTTGGTATGAAGATTTGCAGAGATAGGAAGAACAGAACATTGATGCTATCTCAAGCTGATTATGTTGAGAAGGTGCTGCAACGTTTCTCTATGGAGAATGCTAAAGCTGTCAGCACACCTTTACCTGGTCATTTGAAATTGACTAAGGAGATGTGTCCCAAGACACAGGAAGAGGAGGATAAGATGTCCAAGGTACCCTATGCTTCAGCTGTAGGAAGTTTGATGTATGCTATGGTATGCACTAGGCCAGATATTGCACATGCAGTGGGAGTCGTTAGCAGGTATATGAGTCATCCAGGTTTTGAGCATTGGAATGCTGTCAAGTGGATTCTCAGATATTTGAGAGGAACATCCAATAAGTGTTTACACTTTGGGGGCTCTACTACTAATTTACAGGGCTATGTTGACTTAGATTTGGCTAGGGATATTGATACCAGGTGGAGTACTACAGGTTATGTCTTTACTATTGGTGGGGCAGCCATGAGCTGGGTTTCTAGGCTACAGAAGATTAATGCTCTCTCCACTACAGAGGCAGAGTATGTTGCTGCTATAGAGGCAGCCAAAGAGATGATATGGCTCCAGTTCTTCTTGGAAGAATTGGGACATCCTCAGAAGGATAATTATTTGTTCACAGATAGTTAGAGTTCCATTCATCTTGCTAAGAATTCAGCTCTGCATTCTAAGACCAAACACATACAGTTGCGGTACCATTTCATTCGGTCAGTTTTGGAGGATGGACAGTTAAAGCTGGAGAAGATACATACCAATGAAAATCCAACAGATATGTTGACAAAGGTTGTAACAAGGGAGAAGCTGAACTCCTCTTCAACTTCAGTTGGTCTTTTAGACTAAATGTGAATAAAAGAACAGCAGAGTCTAGGGTGGTTTGATCCAGTGGGATCCCCATGCGGTAGTTCTATTGCTACAGGATCAGTCTCCAAGTGGGAGATTTTTGTTTAGTGTGGAGCCTGATCAGTCCCCAAGTGGGAGATTGTTAGATTGTGGTGATTGATTAGGAAAGTACTGTACATACTTCATAAATAGTGGGGTTCGGGGCATTGCCCCGAAATTTTTTTTTTTTTTTGGAAGTAGCCGACATGGTAGCCGACATGGTAGCCGACATATTATGGCCGACATATGGCCGAAATGTTATAACCCTAAAGCGGTTTAATACTTGTATAAAAAGGGCTTAGGGTTGGGTATTTTTTAATATGTGGTGATACGAAATTGGTTCTTGCAGCGGTATTGAGCTGTAAGGGATTACGGATTGTAATCAGGTTGTAATCACTGGATTGTAATAAGATCGGACTTGCTGTTTGGTGGACGTAGCCCAGGTATTGGGTGAACCACGTTAAATCTTGGTGCCTTGTGTTCATTTTTGTGTGTTCTATTATTTTTTGTTATTGGTTATATTTGCATGTAGTTTTTTATTTCCGTCTGTGGTTTATCCTAACAAGTTTGTGGTGACTAATTAGGGAAGTTACATACATACTTCATAAATTCTTTGTAGTTTGAGGCATCTCCCCAAATTTTTTTGGTACTATTTGTCGATTCACCACTAAAGTTTGGGCTAATATTCACTAATTTATGGCTAACATGTTGTAAACATAAAGTGAAAAAAATACTTTTATAAAAGGGCTTAGGGTTAGGGATTGTTTCATAGCGAGTGATGCAAAAATTGGTTCTTATGGTGGTATTGAGGTGTAAGGGATTACAAACTATAATCAAGTTGTTCATAATAATATTGGACTAGGTGTTTGGTGGACATAGCCTAGGGATTGGGTGAACCACATTAAATCTTGGTGTCTTCTGTTCTTTTCTGTGTGATCTATTATTTTTTTTTATTGTTTATATTTGCATGTAATTTTTTATTTTTTTGAGGTTTAATCCTAATAGAAGACAATTTTTGAAACCAATGATGGATTGTATGGAATGTACTAGGAGCATTAGAGAGTTCAAGTGAAAAGTTAAATGAAGCAAAGAAGAAATACTCTTCATATGACTTAGAAATGTATGCTTTGGTTCAAGCCATCAAAAGGTGGAGACATTACTTGTTACAAAAGGATTTTTTTGTGTATATGGATAACCAAGCACTTCATTTTTTGAATAGCCAATACAAGCTAAGTCATAGGCATATGAAATGGGTAGTCTTTTTAGGTCTATACCTTCACCATCAAGCACAAGAAGGGTATAGAAAAAAAGGTTGTTGATTCTCTTAGTAGAAGGAACATGAATGTCTCCCAAATTCAGCTATAAAGTGTGGGAATTGAAGCACTAAAGGAAATGTATGTAGAAGATCCAAATTTTGGTAAAATCTACAAGGTATGTATGGAGTTTGGTGATAGATACCATGTTGATTTTTTTGATTTTTTGATACAAGAAAAACTTCTTTTCAAAGGAGGGAAACTATGTGTACCTAATTGCTCTATGAGGTCAAATATTATAAAAGAGAAGCATGGTGGAACAATGGGTGGACACTTTGGTTTCGATAAAACCTGATAATTAGTTAGGAGGTATTATTATTGGCCTAAACTTAAAATTGATGTTAGAAACTTTGTGGAAACATGTATGATTTATCAAAGAGCCAAAGGGAGGACTACAAATGCAGGGCTCTATCAACCTTTTCCAATACCATCTAGGCCATGGGAAAGCATAACAATGTATTTTGTAATGGGGTTGCCGAGAACAAAAAGAGGGAATGATAGTGTGTTTGTTTTAGTGGATAGGTTCAACAAGATCTCTCACTTCTTACAATGTAAATAAACCAATGATGCTTTCCATATAGAAAATCTCTTTTTCAAAGAAGTCATAGGGATTCATGGGCTACCTATAAACATAGTTTCAGATAGGGATGTGAAGTTTGTGGGAAACTTTTGGAGGAATTTATGGAGGAAACTTGGAACCAATTTATCATTCTCATCAGCCTATCACCCTTAAACTGATGGGCAAACATAGGTAGTTAATAGAAAATTGGGAAATTTGTTGAGATCACTCATAAGGAAACATGGAGAAAAGTGTGATGCAATCATATCCCAAGATGAATTTGCATATAATTACTCCATTAATAGGAGTATAGGAAAGTCACCATTTGAAGTAGTGTATGGAATTCATCCTAGAGGGATCTTGGAGTTAATACATATGAGTTCATAAGAACAAGTTAGTGCACAAGGAGAGGAGTTTTGTATATCCATAAAAGAAATCCATGATGAAGTCAAAGCACAACTCCAAAAAGCCTCTGAAAAGTATAAGAAGCATGCATACTAGAAAAAAAGACACTTAGAATTTGAGGTTAGAGACTTAGTGTGGTCTAATCTCAAGAAGGAGAAGCTACCAAAAGGTAAACATACCAAGCTCAAGTTGAGAAAAATAGGTCCTTGCCAAAATAGTGAAGAAGTTTGGAACCAATGCTTATGAGATCCAGTTTCCACCTGAGATTGGAATCTCTCCCATCTTCAACATAGTATGTTAGGATTAAACCACAGACAAATGAAAATTACATGAAAATATAACCAATAATAGAAAATAATAGATCGCATAGAAAAGAACACAAGGAACCAAGATTTAATTTGGTTCACCCAATCCTTGGTCTATGTCTACCAAATAGTAAGTCTGATATTATTACAATCAGTGATTACAACTTGATTACAATATATAATCCCTTACATCTATATACTGCTACAAGAACCAATTTTTTCATCACCACAATGAAAAAATCCCTAACCCTAAGCCCTTTTATACAAGTATATTTATGTCACTTTAGGGTTAGAACATGTCAGCCATACATCAGCCACAAACTAACAATTTATGAAGTATTATTAGTACTTTCCTAATCAGTCACCATAAACTAACAAACTCCTACTTGGGGACTAATCAAGCTCCACACTAAAAAAAATAGTATACATTACACCATTCAAAGTAGCCAATGAAGGAGTTGATACAGGGTAGATTATTGATATAGAAGACATTGAAGATCTACCATTGAAGGAGGCACCAAAGCTAGAGAAGATACTACACACCAAAGTAGTGAAGAAGATACGAGGAAAGGAGTACAAGTAGTACCTCATAAAAATCAAAGGTTATTCTAATGTAGATGCTATATGGATGATAAAGGAAGACATAAATAAGAAGGGTACCACTCTACAAGAGCTCATCTCAAGTGGGCTTGAGATAAATTTACCTGGGGTGTATGGTGTAGGAGCACCACCATGAAGAGTGTTTTTTTTAAATTTTAATTCCATTTCCACATGTAAATATGTCCATTATGCATTAGGATACATCATGTTATTCATTTTTGATAGGTTGTGTTCATGTCATCTAGTTTTTTAATTGCATTTAGTTATATGAAAGACTTATTTTGTAAGGCACTTACATGATTTGGCACACCTATAAGCCATTATGTTCAAGTTGTCAACTAGACTATAAGCATGTAATTAGTTCATTTAATTCAATATTAGGATCATCTAAGTGTTTTATCAAAGTCACACAAATAGAAATGCATGGTAGTTTAATATTGCTTGCATAATATAGAGTTACACTTTTAAAACTTGGAAATTCTAGAAATTTTAGAAGTCTAAGAGTCTTTTAAATACACCAGAGCTCAAAAGGAAAAGAGCAAAATTTATATATTATTTTTTGGTTGAGCTATATCATAGGGAAAATGTATGAACAACAAAAAAGGGTTTTTTTGATCAGTTTGAATATAGAAACAAGAGAGATTTTCTGATTTTTGAAATAAACATTTGTCCCTATCTTGTTCCCATTTGAATATAAAACCTACTTAATGTTTAAAAATTATGTTTTTGGATAGATATTCAAATTAACTTTCCAAAAAATCTATTTGGAGGTTCTAACTCTTTCATATGAGGGAGAAAACTGAAGTTTACTGAATAGTGGTTAAAATTAGAGGCATTTTTTTTCATTTTTTTTTCTTGTTTCTACTTTTTCATGTGTATGTGTGGAAGGGTAAGGGGTTGAATCCTTCATAAATTTTTACGGGGTTGAAATATTTTTCAAATGAATCAAGTTTGAAGTCTTGAAATGCCAGTATGTGTGACATATGATAAAATATTTGACAGAAGGTCTGAATTTTTTTATAAAAGCAAGGGTTTTACAAAGAAATTTGTTGTTTTTGATATCTCTACATCATGGTCGAACCCCTGACCCTCCATGGTTTGCCTCCCTACCACTACCAATTTTATAAATGAGTATTTCACTCATAATGATCAATTGCACCAGCATTCAGTTTCATTCATGAAAATGAAAGGATGTTTTTATTTATTGATTTAGCTAATGATGGATTGTGATGGGATGATGACCAAGCCCTTAGGAGTGATGATTCCACCCTTGACCAACCATGAGTTAGTTAGGTGATTAGCCATGGAAGAAGAAACCTATTTCTTGAAAAGTAGATTCAACATAGAGTGCTCATCCTCTCTATTTTAAATGATCACTTCCCTCCCATTTCTCTAGAATCCCCATGCACTTGATGAATGTAGATGCAAGGATATGAATGATTTACTTAAAAATTATAAAGAGTGAATATTACCCAATGGTACAATCATGGGTCTTAGGCAATAGGATTATAATTACATTTCAACCCGCTTTTTTGAAGACTTCCCCATTCCCTCCATGCCGTTGAATATGCACTTCAACCGATTGAGGTGTCATTTTAAAATAAATTAAACTTTTATTATTTCTAGCTCACCAAAGGGAAATTCTAGGATCATGCCATTTGACCACTTGTGGGGGGAGAACTTCTTAGAGGATTGGTAGGAGAAAAAGAATCCCTAGTTCCTACTCCTAAACAACTGACTTGATTGGGCCCTCCAATTATAGCCCCCTCAGTGAAAATATCATTTAGTGGGGGAAGGGTGGGTGACTATAGTAATGGGATGGTTAGGGGGATTCATATAGTGGTTAAAGATTAAGAAACATAACTAGGGAAACAAATTTTTGATTAAAGGGGTTAAAAAAACTTTAAAATAAATGTACAATAGAATCCAAAAAGGAAAAATTCAAACATGTAAAAAATAAAATTGTTCATAGTAAGTGTGTATGATAAGATAAGACTCATAAAAAGTGGGCAAACTAAACCTAGACAAATGGGTGGAAGATGTGCTAAATAAGTGAGATTTATTTCCATGATTATTTTATTATATTTCTCCTATAAAGAAATGTCATTTGAAAAAGAATTTAGTTATCATTCTATGGTGGTGGTTTACCTTCTTGCATAATTTTATGTATCAATTCAGGTTGTTGATCTATACTGCTCAAAAGGACTCTCTCATATGTGAAGAATTTTTGAGCGGCATTCGATCACAAAATCCTCTCATAGCAGCATGGGGAACTAGGATTTGTTCTTCAATAGGAGATGGTTGATATTATAGTTTTTTTAGAACTTCTTGGAGCCTAGCACCTCTATTTGATAGTGTCTAAGTTACAAAATTAGGGTCTAACCTAGATTGAGCAAAGGCAACCACTTCACTATATTGTACTAATTTTGGTTTTGAACTACCATGTACTTGTTTCATAGCTTTCAACTAGGTAGTGGATGCAATATGGTGATGAGTAAGGCAATGTTCATAACTGGTCTAATTCTACTATGGAAGAGCTCTATTTCTAGACAAATATGTCCATTTGTAATGGGGATCATATTGGTAGGGATATAGACTAACATGTCTCCAACTTGTGCTTCAATTACGAGTAACACGATCAAGCTACCCACACCTGTCTAGTTTGGTCATTTTGTAGCTCTTTCTAATAGATGGGAGTGCAAATATAAAACATCACTTGGGAAAGCCTCATGACCTGGTGGGTGGTGAAGCAATAATGCTCTGCCAGATTCTATATATAACATGCCATGGGTGGTATGGTAACTAGCTACCAACACAACCTATACAATTTTAGGGAGGCCATTCACTAGATTTATTGTTGGTTGGTACTCTTTAGTCACTATGGGGGGGTTGTACTAGAATAATTCCAAGGGAGGTTCAGGTAGTTAGTGGAAAGAGGTAAATGCAGGGGAGTGGGAATGTGTAGTATAAAATGTTTGCCTCAATATACATTGATCAATAATCAATATTGGTCAATTGATAATCAATATATGTTGATCAATGTTCAATATCTATCGATCGATAAATATCCATCAATCGGTCATTGTTGAACCACTGATGAATCTATTGATCAATTACCTATAGATAATAGGACCTAGATCAATTTTCCTATAGATAGTAGGGCCACCAATTGATCACTTATATATAGTAGTGCCTAGATTGATTTGCCTATTGATATACCTATTTATCATATGTCAATCATATTACATATAGAATTTGGATTCTCACAAAGGTTGTGCCCCTCAACCTATTCATAGTAGGGAGATGGGGGTTCAACTCCCTACCCCTTTGTTGAGATGAATCTAAGGAGAAATATTTGCTAGCATTATATCATCCTTGTGAGCCCCTAGAAGAGTGGATCTAATAAAATTTTACTATGGTGACTATCATTTCTTACACACATGTAGAGTAGCCCTGAGAGTTGTTGAACTTTCTAGCACTAGTAGAAATTGCCTCTTTTTTTTATGCATAATTGGTTAAATTTTCCACCCAAATTGGTTGAATGATTAACTAGTGGATTTTTTAGTATTTTTCTCATCAAAATTTCAATGAATCCCTGTTCATGTTGAACATTTGATGCACATTTTTATTGAAATTGTCACCAACATTTGGTCATCGTGGTCATCAAAATTTTGACCAATTCTAGTAAAAAAGACTAGCCCATCTAAATAGGATGCCAAACCCATAATGGTTCCCTTGTTAGTGCCTTGGTTAGAAGTTTGAACAATATTTATTATGTTTCAACCAAGATGAGTTGAAAGTTTGAAGAAAGTTGGTGGCTAACATCTAGTGTTATTCGACACCTTTCACTAGTTGGCTCGGGTTCTTCATTAATTGAGCTAGTTTAGTTTACTCTTCACCCAAGTGAACTCATTTTATTCTTTGATTGAGATATGGGTTATCACACATCCTTTCAAGGTTAACATGATTTCATGTTAACCATTTTCATTGTTTCAGAGAAGCACTCTCATGCTCTTTCTGAAATAGAAAATTTTTCTATTTCGGAAGGAGCATGAAAGTTCTTCTCTGAAACAAAAAAAAATGGTTAACATGGAATGTTAACATTAAAAGGACACATGTTAACCTATAACTTGGTCAAAGAAGAAAACGAGTTATCTTCTTACCTTTCCAAAATAGCAAAATTTGTTCAGTCACATCGACAATAAAATCCATAGGAAACCAATTACATTATGGAGTTTTTTTTCATGTGGGTTGTACTTAATGCAGTGAACTAAACATGTGAATGTAATTTTTTTCTTTTGAACACTTATAGGAAAGATTCAAATAAAATAGGGTTTATGGAGAGACAAACCTGAGATTGTGCAAGATTAAGAAGCTCTGTTGGTTTTAGTTTTGTGGATAGACACATGAGCTTCTTTTTTACTAAAGCTAGGTAATTTGAGTATACTATTATTAAAAATGATGTAGAGGAGACATACTAAATTTTGTTCCACTCCTTATATGTAACTAACCCCCTTCATGAAAAAATAAAACCCTTCATTAGTTACCATTATTGGATTTTCACAATCCATTTGAAATGCATGAATTTTGTTTTTGAATAGGATTGTGTAAGCTTTTTTTAGGATCAATGTTTTAGATAACACTCTTGAATTTTCTCATCATGATGATGATCACATAATGTAATCTAAAATGTTAATGCTAAAAAAATTACATAATTAAATCCAAAGTTAAAATGCAAAGCGCATTAAATTGACTTTGTAACCATGTGAATTAGTGGAATCTAGGATTAAGTAAGATCATCATTAGTCAAAGTTCAAATGGAAATAAATTCAAGTTTTTGTCTTATGTGTTGGAAATATATATATGATAAGCTAAGTTACTAAGAGGGGAGGGGTCAATCAATAACCAATAAAACTTAATCTTTATTTACCAATTAATCATTCATGTGAATTCTAATCAAATTCCAAGCATAAGAAACTGAAAGCATTAAAAAAATTGTAACACTTTGACACACAATATGGTGACCCATAAACCTTCCAAATAGAAAATAAAACTAGGGTGGGGATGATGCCCATAAGATTTAGTAATGTAGTATAAAGTTGGCTTGTTAAGGCTTACAATGATCACTTCTAATCATTTTCCATGTTAGGAGCAATAAGGATGGCTAGGTCCACCTTGCAAAAGGATTTACAAACATACAATGAAGTATGCACTCAGTAAATAGATTTACAAAAGACTATTAAGTCTACTTTGTGAAAGGATTTCACTAATCCATCTGTTAGGATGCAATAGTGGTTGAATTCTAATCTACAACTTGGATTTGCTAAATGAGATTCCTTTGAGTGTAATGATCATCTTGCTATAATAGATAAATCTTTTTTGCTCCTTATACTATTGTAGCCTTTTTACTTCATACTTCTTCTCTTCAAATTCACATTATAATTCTATCATTTATTTCATATCTTTGGATTTGATACAATACATTACATATATGCCAATCCAAATTATAATTCAAAAAAGTTGGCTATAATACAAGTTTACACATAATACACAAATTTTTCCCTACTTTAGGAACTCAAGTTTTGAAAACTAACTCGGTGAGGTTCTGATACTCGACATCCACTATTAATGCTCAACATTGTCATGCATTTGGTAGAAATAGAAGCTTGGTCCATACTAATCACTTCCAAGTAGTTTGGACTCAGTTTGCACTAGTGACTCGGTGAATACTATAAAACTCAGCATATAAACTAAATCACTTGATTCACGCTTCATAGCTTAGTCAATGCTATCACAACGAGCTCGGTATAAACTAAATCACTTGGTTAACATTGAGTGGCTTGGTCAATACTAGATTCACATTATTATAATTGTGAACTTAGTAAGCACTACATGACTTAGTTTGCACTGAGGAACTCAGTAAACACTAAGAAGCTTAGTTTACATTGCTGATCACCATTATGGTAGAAACTACTAAGTGCAAACTAGATACTATTCCTTGAACTCGATAGCAATTGTAGAACTTGGTAAAACTTGAAATGCTTGATTAACACTGTTAACTATACAATAATCTTGGTAGATACTATCTATTTGAATAATTGTGTGTCACTAATAACAAATAGGACTGTGATGTCAATAATCTCCCCCTTTGGCATTAGTGAAAAAAACATTTATCAATCAAAACTGAGTTCAAAATAATATGTATTCTTCATCTTGTGTCTCCAACTCAGTAAAGTATTCTATTTTTGAGATTTTTCAAAATTTTCTTTTGTAGATGTTTATTTTAATATCTATACATATGTATAATATGATAATGCTCTCCTATACATATGTACAATATACTTTACATCTTCATGCATCTTCTTCCCTTTTACATATGCTATACACATTTTGTCCCCCTTTTTGACATAAATGCCAAAGATGTATTCTATATACTATACAGTAATGCCAAAATGTGACAAGAAATCTAAATGTACCTTTAGAATCAGTGCCATTGTCTTGTCCCAATTTTCTTAGAACACCTTGCATGTGTGAAATGCACTTAAACTTCTACTAAAAGTTCTATCATGTGTTCTGCAATAGAGAAGTCGTTATCATGGATGAGTGTTTTAGCATGTGTAATATGTTTCTGCAATGCATCCATGTTAAGGAGAATCATGCCCTATATGTCTACCAACTTGGCTTCTTCTCTTTGTAATTCTACCTACATATCAGATAAGAATCTAATCTTTGTATAATGGGTAGAGCTATAACTTGGGTCAAGTTGCAATTGATGTGCACTTACCTTTAGATCTTCATTAATTTTAGAAAGTTTATCTTTAATTTCTTTGGTGAAATTTGAAGTATCATAGAATTTATAGAATAATGAAGTCACATTGTTGCAAGAGGTTTCCAATGAGCCTAGAATAGTAGATAACTCTACTTGATGAATTGCAATCTTTTGTGTAATTAGCTCCAATAACTTATTCTCAAATTTCTTCTCTGCTTTCTAAATTTTTGGACAACCTCTACTAATTGAGCCAAAATTAGTTGAGAAGTTTCAACCTCTATGCTGAGTGCCTCTACTAGAATATTCTTTGCATCTTCAAGCACTTGAAATTCTTTATTCCTTTCTTCTCTAAGCCTCTGTTGCTTAGCTTTCTTCTAAAGAAGTTCTCCAATGATGTGCATTTGATCAAGATTAAGATTGGAGATATCCCAATTTAGAATAACTCTCTCTTCATCAAAATCAATTTCTTCTTCCTTATCTTTTCCTTTGCTCAAAACTATTATACTCAGTTGAGGCTTGGTCTCAATTTTCCTTGCACTTATTAATTGCATGCTTAGAATGGAAAAAATGGTAGAAATAGTAGGATTGGAAGAAATACCTTTTGTAACCAAAATTGATGGAGGAGGAAATGCTAATTTCTTGATAGATGAAATGTTTGTCACTTCTGTTAATGAAATATTACGCTGAATAGGTGCAAAAAATGATTGAGTGCTTGTACTTGCAATATTTGACATAATCAATTCTATAGTAGGTTTCTTTGATCTTGATGTTTTCAATGCTTCAGTCAGAGAATGATGAAGTGAGGCTATGAGCACTACTGTAATTTCCTTTGGGTCAATCTCCTTAATGTTCTAAACTTCAGGTAGATCTTCCTTGGTAGCTTCTTGTTCCTATTTCTCATCATCTATATTGTTATTATTTGTTTCTTCTTCATAATTATTTCCTTCTTCTTCCTTGTCATCATCATCATCATCATCATTATCATTGTCACTAAAATTAACAATAAAATCACTCTTCTTATGAAGATTATAGATGTTCTTCCATGTGTTGATAGCATTCTTCACTACATGTTTAATGTCATTGATTAATATTAGACAAGTGTTAAACTTCAAGATAATTTTCTCTTCATTCTGCTTGATGGGCTCATTAATTTCTTTATCACTCAAGATAGTCATGAGGTTCCTTAGGGTCTTCTCATATATGTCTTTAGTATTTTTCTTGGCTTGTTACCATCTTGGCTTAACTTTTTCCATCAATTCACTTAGAATCTACTGAACAAGGTGGTCTAGAGAATATTTGAACCATTTCCCCATATTAGACATAACCATGTCTTCAATTTGCTTCTACTCCTTTGTAGTTCTTATCTCATACCTTAGTGATTTGAAATTTTCCATACCAACTCTAGTGTTAATTTCCTTCAACTTTTGTTGGAATGAGGATGGTGGCCTTTTGAAGATTACATCTCCTCCTTGTTTCTTCCTAGATTCCCTCCTTATGAAAACTGTAGTAGATGGGTTTGTAGGTTTGGTTATAATAACCTTACCTTTCTTCTTTACTAGCTCTTCTTCCTTTGAATTCTCTTCATCTTCCTCAATGTCATCACCTTTACCTTCAGTCAATAAAAGAGTGGAGCTAGTTTTCAATTTAGCAATCCTCTTCTTCCCTTTGTTGATTGCATGAGGGAGTTTTATTTCAAGTTCTATTCTCTCTTTTTCTTCATCATAAGTGCCAAAGTATGCAGCTTTTGGGTCAATAGGCTCATTTAATAGTGCTTCAATAATATCCTTGGTTTCATCAATGTTAACCTCATAAGCTAGAGGCTTGACCCATACAATTCTCGATCTTACTACTTGTATATACACTTTATCACTATCAACCATGAAAAAATATCATCTTTGTAGTCATCATCAAGTTTCTTAGGTATCTTAAATCTATTATTCATCTTATCCTTAAATGTATCAAAGTAGTTATCCATCATACTAACATATTTTTCTCCCATTTCTAATATATATTCATTAATTTGGTAAAGAATAGGTACATCCTTCCTCCATACTACTGTACTTTTTGATGGGAAAAACTTTTGCACATAGAAAAATAGACAAGTTAAAAGTGAACTAAACTTACAAGGATTGTTTTTTGAAGTTCTTATGCTCTCCATATTTTTGTTGAATTGATTCAACATCAAATCGGCTAGGTCAAATGACATGTTGTTCTTGACCACTTTGTATGAAAGATCCATAGCTTCGCATGATACATTGTCAAGTTTGCTTGAGTTGTATATCTTGTGTGCAATGATACGCATACCAAACTTCAGTTCCATATCAATAACACAACTAATCTTCATTCCCCTTCCATCCCACTTGGCAAGGGTTTTCTTTTCTAGCTCTACCTAACTTAGGGTTTTGTCATCTTTTCCTTGGTTAGCATTGGGAGCCTTGTGATCCTATGAATCATTTTCTTCATTATCACAATAGGTTGCTCCAATCACAACTAACCATTATGCACATGGCTGAGAATAAATCTCATCCATTTAATTTGAAGGTCTTGTGGCATGTGAGGAATGTGAGTCAAACCCTTAATTTCAAGGTGTTGATGTTTTGGTTTTAATACCCTATTGACACACAATTTTCCCAATGACTCATCCATTTCTAGAGATACAATATCTTGAATAGCACAATGAAAATGCTAAAAAATGTCATTAATCAATAGTACCTTGGATGGAATTTGAGATTTTTCTCCACTTGGATCTAGGGTTTCCATGACAACTAGACTCAGCTTGAAGTTTGGTGCCTTCCATTCCATGCCTTGAACTAACATCTCTGACCCTTTCTTAGTCTTGCTACTAGAGGATGCCATTTTCTTAGTAGGGTTTGAAAAGACACAAAAATCTTCAATAGTAATTTAGTTAGATCACTCGGATGCACTAAAATAGCTCTACACAGATAGCTCTTGAAAATTTGTGGTGACAAATGAATTTGATTTTACCTTTTCTATCAAATTTTACCTTTCGATTGCTATAAATGCCTAGTACAATCATTTGCCTAAATGATAGACTATCTTTCACTCAACCTACATTGAATGCTTGGTAGGAACATTCATGTCTTAGTTTTCACACAATAACAAGTTACTCCCAACCTTTCTCGGTAGGTCTTGCGACTTGACCTTGCTTAGTAAGGTTTGTAATGCAACCTTACTTAGTAATGACTAGTATCTTCTTGAATGCTTGGTGATCCCTTTGCATCTTAAATGCTGATATGGATCTTTCATTCTACTAATTGGAACTGATTGAGATGTTTTCTTTAGAATCCTAGTTCCATTTCTCCTTGTGAGAGATCAAGTGGAAATGCTTGAGTCACCCAATTCTTGAGTGACATGTTCATCATTGCTCAAACTTGCATTCTTAGAAGATTTTGGAGTCCATTTTTGTTTCATCTACTTTCTAATGTTATTAGCTTTTGCCTTCTTTTCATCTTCAATTCTTCTATTATTCATATAATTCTTGGCAAGATAACCAAGTTTTGTACAAATAAAACATCTTCTAGTGGTGTCTCTTGTCTTCATTTGATGTTTTACATAATTTATTCCAATGTGTCCAAATTCTCCATAGTAATGACATCTGCACCAAGTGTTATATTCCCAACCAAATATAGCTTTTACAATCTTTTCTGTTGGGTTCAATATCTTAGTTTTGCAATTAAGAGGATTTGTTCTCATGTATCTTACATTTTTGACATTTGCCTTTAAACTTAGGTTTCTTTTTGCATTCATTAGCTCTATGACCATGCTAATTGCAATTGTAGCATTTTCCATTGAATTTAGCTTTTCCATTGCTCCAACGTCTATTTGATGTATGACCTATCTTACCATAGTGATTGGAAGTAGGTCTTTGATTCATTTGAGCTCCTTGCTTGGAAATTCACCTTCTTCTATATATCCAATTCCTGCTTTTCCCTTTTGTCTGTATTGGATTTTCTCATTTTGTTGATCCATGTTTGCTTGAGATTTCATCATCCTCTCATTGGTTTTCCTTTTATTGTTTAGATCATTTTGCAATCTTTCATTTTCTAATCTTAGATTCAAGATTTCTTCATTTTAATTAGTGAGTTGATTAATGAAGTCTACCTACTGAAGGGGTAGGTGTTGAATTTGATTGTTCTTTTTCTTCCATCTCTTCCCTTGTCTTTTTTTCTCTTCCATGACTTCCCACAATCTTACTGACTAAATTTCTTGTTCTTTTTTCAGCTTTCTTACTTCTTCTTGAAGTGTACCATTCTTTTCAAATAATTCTTTGATTGCCTCATTAGCTTCATCTAAATTGCTTTCTGAATGATGTCTTTAATTCTTTCTTCAATGTAGAGTGTTATATTCACCAGGATCGCAAGATCTTTTCTTCCTTTCAAGGATTGAGAGAGTTGCACCTTTTCTTTCTTGAGTTGCCCAATAGCCAATTCTAATTCTAGCTTTTCATTGTCAATAGCCTTATAAAGTTTGAATACCTTCATATCCTTTGATCTTTTCTCAAGGTGTTAAACTTCTTTCCTTAGAACCACAAAGCTTTCATACCAATTTTTGGAAATATATATGATAGGCTAAGTTACTGTGAGGGGAGGGGTGAATTAGTAACCAATAAAACTTAATTTTTATTGACTAAATAATCCTTCATGTGAATTTTGATCTAATTCCATGCATAAGAAACTAAAAGCATTAAAATATTCATAGCACTTTGACACACAATATGATGACCCAAAAGCCTTCCAAATAGAAAGTAAAACTAGGGTGGGGATGATACCCACAAGCATTAGTACTACAATATAAAGTTGTCCTATTAAGGCTTACAGTGATCACTTCTAATGATATGACTTGTTAGGAGCAATAAGGACTGCTAGGTCCACCTTGCAAAAGAATTTACAAACATAAAATGAAGTATGCACTCGGTCAAGAGATTTACAAAAGATTGTTAACTCTACCTTGTGAAGGGATTTAATTGATTCACCTATTAGGAAGAAAAATTGGCTGATCTTTGATCTACAACTTGGATTTCTTGAATGAGATTCCTTTGAGTGTAACGATCACCTTGCTATGATAGACAAATCTTTATCACTCCTTATACTACTGTAGCCTTTTTACTTCACACTTCTACTCTTCAAATTCACATTATACATCTATCATTTATTTAATATCTTTGGATGTGATACAATACATTATATATATACCAATTCAAATCATAACTCAACAAAGTTGGCTACAATACAAGTTTAGACTAAATACACAAAGTTGGCCCAATTGTAGGAATTTAGGTTTTAAAGACTAACTCAGTAAGGTTGTGATACTCAACATCCACCATCAATGCTATTCATTTTCATGCATTTGGTAGGCATAGAAGCTTGATCCATACTAATCACTTCCAAGTAGTTTGAAACTAGTCTATACTAGTGACTTAGTGAATACTATGAAACTCAACATATAAACTGAATCAGTTGATTCACACTGCATAGCTCAATCAATGCTATCACAAAAAACTCAATATAAATTGAATCATTTGGTTAACACTAAGTGACTCAATCAACACTGGATTTACATTATTATAACTATAAACTTGATAAGCACTACACAACTTAGTTTACATTAAGGAACTCAGTAAACACTAAGAAACTTAGTTTACACTACTGATCACCATTATGGTAGAAACTGCTTGATACAAATTGAATATTGTTTCTTGAACTTGGTAGCAACTGTAGAACTCAGTAAAGCCTAAAATGCTTGGTTAACACTATTAATTGTACAATAAGCTTGGTAGATGCTATCTATCTGAATAAGTGTGTCTCACTAATAACAAACATGACTGCAATGTTAACATTATGATGCTTACCAGAAGTAAGATCAACATTTGAACCTGGTAGATTTTTTTGGAGGCAAACACATAGGAAGAACTTGGCCTTGAATTGATTTTTTAAAAATTAGAATTGTACTTCCCACCTTGACCTTGCATCAAGACCTTTAGTACACAAATAAATTATTTGAGATTCATGTGAATTGTAACATGTAAACAATAAATCCAATAAGACAATTATACTCAATGAAAGGAAATTTTTCGTGAAGTGTGCTAAATTCTTGTAGTATCTTGGCTGCAAGGACTTGGAGGTGTACATATTTGACATCCTGATTGAATTCTATCATTTCCCATCCAATGGCCCCTAAGGACTCCACATCATCAATAATATATCTAAGATAATATACATCTCTAGTGGCCTGGTACATCCATGGGATAGTCCGAAGCAACTCATTCTAATCATCATCAACACTGCATATTAGTAAAGTGAAAACCCCATTGAATGTGGATTGAAATGGTTATAAATCAACTAGTTAGGGATTCTTTTAGGTTCTAACCCCATAGACACTTACTAAAGAATAAAACTTCTCAAAAATGTTAATGCTTTTGTCATATTTGCATCTGTATCTTTTCTTGCAAATTGTCTTTTCTTGCTTCCACAAATTCACAAAATCAATGATGCCTCTCCACCATGCATTTTGAAATGTGTCAACCAAAAGTGAATTTGTGGCCTATATCCACTCTCTTGAGTGGAAGGTGAGAATGTCCCAATTTGAGGAGAATCTTGCCAGACAATTGGTTGTTATAGAAGAGGAGACAAAGTTGAAGCATGCCTAGATGCAAGTCGATGAAGTGCAAGAGCCTCCAAAGTAGAAATTTTCTCACTTTAGGTAGAGTAGTCCTCTCCTTCTACAACAGCTGGAGACACACATTATGCACATTATCATCTTATGATGAAGGGAAACTGCTTCAAAAAGCTAGTTAATGGCTTAATTTAATTTATTTTTGTTGTAAATATTTGTATATAGTAGAGTAGGAGTTTTCAACTTTCCAAGAAGTGTGTGCGCACAACTTTTTGGAGCTTTTTTGAGCTCCCTAGAGCTTTTTTGAGCTCCCCAGAGCTTTTTTTTTGCTCATTACAGATATTGTGAAGTTACATGTGGGACAACGTGCCATTTCTTTTTGGTTATCTCATATGATTATCAATTTGACTAGAAATGTCAATCCTTATTTGGCATTATTGTTTATGCAAGTAAGATTATCACATTATCCAAAGAAAATCCAACTATTGAGGCCTACTATTGTAGCCTGCTTCCTACTAGGAAACCACCTTGAATAAAAGGAAAAAAGTTAACATATTGAAGTTATCTTGAGCATCTATAGTTGAATAGTAAAAACAAAGAGGTGGGACACTTTGATTAAATACCATGAGTAAAAGTGCTTTAATACTATATGATGAAGACAACATTAAAATGATAATGAAAACGAATTCAACTAACTCAGTAAAGTGGTTTTTCTAAAGTCTGGTCTTAAAATTGTGGTGTTCATATAGGGCAAGGCTACACCTTTAGCAACACCAAATAGTGCTAGATAAGTTGAGTATTGGCCCTTATAGTTTATTATTTGATAGTTTCTTAACAATGAGACATTCAAAATGCACTTATGAGTGAGAAAAGACCTAAAATGAATGAAATTGATTAAATAATGAAGCTAATTTAGTTTGAGCTTCACTTGGTTTTGAGAATACTTTAATATTATTTAGTTAACAAGCCCAACCACATGAAGGGGGAAGCTTATCTGGCCTCACATCTCATCCCCCTAATATCAATATAAATTCATACTTCATTCATTCATTCATCCATTTATGAACTATAACATTCAATCAATACAATCACATAGGATTCATTAATATGATATAAAATTCATTAATACTAAATACTAATCAAGAATTCATTAACACATAACAATATTCATTAACATGAAATAATCTTCAATATTAAACATGAATATGCAACATTCATAGATAATTACTTTAAACAATGTTCTTTCATTATCCAACAAAGTTTATCAAATAATGTTTATCATAGAGTATTTCTAAAAAATCATTTCTTTTTTCTTTTTTCTTAGATTTCTTAAGAAAAAGGTTGATAGGAGCATCATTATCTTCCTCATTTTCCTCCTCTTCTAGCTGTAATGTCAAATTATGTTGCTTCCTCCTATTTTGAGGAGCACAAGACTAGTGCACTAAAGAGGGGTCTCTTGTAATAAAAGTAAATGAGTTATATTCATAAACTTTTTTTTTTTTATTGTTACACATATTTCATTAACTGGTACAACATAACATGCATTTTTATTTACCCAAAAATGCCACATCATGTACAATAAAATTTTGATCAGCTACGATTTCAACATGTTGACCACTTCAAACATGCTCCACTCATTCACCATGATGTTCAACATGCTCTAAAATATTCAAAAAAAGGTTACATGTACAACCAATTAAAATTGAATATGTTTAATTATATTAATAATTACATAATTTATTTCCAATTTAAATTTAATACCTTCACCACTATGATGTACATCATGGCCTTCGTCACATGTAGGTTTTATGATAGGACTTGAAGATTGCAATGCAATGTCATGCACATTGTTATCATTGTTTGATATATAAAATAGAAATGCTCAATTTATGTTGGAAATTAACACCAAACATGAAATTTCTCAACTATTCAATTTGATTTACTTTTTATTTGACCAATTCACCTATGTCTCATCTAGTTCATTAGATTCTTTGGTATGGCTTTTGGATTCTTGACATAAGCATGAAGCCATGACTTTATAGCCTTCCTTCAAGGCAATTTTTCTGTCTTCATCTATGGGCTCTACATTGAATTCTGTGCCCTGTAACTTTTGCTTCATATTGTAAGTTTTGCATGTATGATTTTATTAAACAAAATTGTTTGCAACCTTATATAAAAAAATTGATATGAAATTCTATTTCTTCTACTTACAAGTCAAGAGTGAAGTTTCTATAGCCACAAGAGCCAAGTTTGTTTTGGCTAACCTTTTGTGCTCTCACTTTTGTAGCTTTTTATGTGTCTTGTAGTCTATGAAAAGTTTTAAACATGTTAGATTATATATTTACAAAGATCACTAATTAGTGTGTGATTATTTTCTAATTAATACTATCATGACATTTATTCTTTTACCCTCTTCTGGTTCAATTCCTTTACCCTGTAGCATTTTCTCTTTTGCATCTTCTATTATTTCATTCCACTCCATCGATGAAATCATAGGAGGACACTCATACTTTGGGTTATCCTTTAAAGCCCTTCTATATTGGTCCCTCATGGTCTTTATATGTACGGATGCTCTTTTTAGAAGTAGGGCACTGTCAAAAATATTTTTTCAAAAGAGGTCCTCTAAAAATGTAATGAGCTAATATTTTAATTGAGGACCTTGTTCATTCCAATGTTTTTGAAAAAACAAAATTGTTAGATACATAACTTTAATATAGTACAATCAAATGGAAGAAAATAAAAATATTGTACCAATGATATGAAGCTACATACCTTTTAAGTATGGTGGGGCAAAATCGCTTCAATGTCATTTCAAAAAAAGTATCATAAAAAAACATCATTTCCTACAAAAAAATCATGGGATTATCAGTCCAAAATGAGTTTTGTATAAGTAAACTACAATTACAATGTATATAATTACAATTTTAAAGCACCTAGAAGATTTGGTAGTTTTAACAAAAACATAGTTTTCTTCTTCAACAAAAATGACCCCACAAACAAACTAGTACTAGTACCATGGGCTGATCTAGGAAATGATTATGCTTCAATAGTAGTGGTATTTGTTCTTGCATCATCTATAGGTGTATCTATTAGTGTAAAAAATAGGTCCATGAGTATAAAATACACCCAAAAATGTATAGCAAAAAAAGGGTTTACTAGTTGTATTTGGTATAGATGAAGATGTTTGCAAGCTTCTTATTGTTGACATTGTAGTTGGGAGTATTAGAGTGTTGATTGAAGGAGGCATCTACAGTTCATCATGAGATAAAAAATACATTGTTAGCAAAGAAATTTTAAATGGATAAAGATCAAATGGGGTACTAAAAGCATCCCAAACATAAGATGAGTCAATAATGCATGCAAATGTTAAATGAATGGTTAAAAATTTAAGGTTTATTTGCATGAAGGATGTGTGCTACAACCCTCACCATGTTGACTACATTTCACAGGTGTCAAAAATTCCTATAAGAAGAAAACATCATATTTTAGATCATGATCCATAAGATAGTATAAAATATAAACATCTATTTAACTTTTATTATTACTTAAGATTAATTACTACTTACTTTTATACAATTGATTCTATGTATCAATTCATCTTTGAGTATCTCTATCTCTCAATTTGTTTTGTTCCATGACAAGGGTAAGAATTTCTTTATTATATCTAGTTAGCATCTTAGTAGCCATGAAGCTGAGGTCAACACTAAATGTGATGTCATCTAAAACTATCACCTCAATTTTAGATCACATTTGATTTGCTATCATTTTTTCTTTTCCCTATCAATAAGTATCAAATTGTGACATCAAAATTAGTAAAATTCTATCAAAATAACTCCAGAGCCATAAAGAAAAGAACATAATATTATGACATTTTCTTCTATATAATTTGTACAATTACACTAATTAAGGTTTACCTTTGTTGAAGAAAGTGTTTGAGGCACATCCCTACTTGTGCCTTGTAGTGGATCCATGTCACCCTATGAAAAATATTAGTAATTCTTAGGAATCAATAGTGAAATGAAAGTAATAGAGTTACCAAAAAAATATATTAATAAAATAGTAGATTGTATATTGAAGTCAATATTAATTAGAGGTAATTGGTTTTTAATGTGTTATACTTACCAGTCTGTTGATAGTGAATTTTTTTGTATCTACATCATTCAAATTGAAATCTATTAGAAGCTCTTCCCTTGCACTTATTGTTTTTATTGCACATACAAAAACATGATTTCCCTTGAATACCTCAAATATACAATTTAGCCACTTATTAGTTGACATAGGTTGAGAATTACTTATAAAACCTACAATATTCCTTGTTTCTTTTGGCCTTCCATAAATATACATAGCGAGCCCGTTACTTTGATCATTTTCTTTTCATTGTATATAATTTTCTAACAATGCATACCTATGCATATGTCTTTTATATTGCACAATCAACATCCAATTATTGTAATTTCAATAGGGTCCTACATACTCCATCAATTCAAAAACTTTATTATAATTGAGATTTATTCTATCAATGGAAAATAAGCCCAAACCATGTAATGAAGATGGAGCTATGCAATATGTCCTTTCGTTAACACAAAAATCAATGTTAGCTAGAGGTAGTTCCTTGGATACCCATTCTTTCTAAAGATGTGTGTAACTTAAGGGAACATTCTTTTCACATTTGTTTTTATTATAATAAGAACATAATCCCCCCTCAACAAGAAAAATTTGCATTTGTTTATTGAATTTTCTTCTAATCTTTTGAGCTCTAGTTGATCTCCCTATTTCAGACCTACTAGATGTCTCACTTTTGCCTTCTATTCCCACATTCTCCTCACTCAATGAAGATATATTAGAAAAATACCTATTTGGTGATACCTACAATTCATCAAATGAGAGACATAGTAGGACTAAACTTGACATGGATGGTAAATAGTTGACATAGAAATAATAAATTGTATCTATAGGGTGTATTGACTTATACCTGTCGATCCATGTCACTATGCATGATCTTGGTCAAAGGCATTAAATTTCTTGCAAATGTAAATCTTTTATCTTAAGTTAGCCAAAAATTTCATGATATTTATGGTACAAATTTCATAGAAGACAAAAATTACATGATGCATTCATCAAAATCATTGTATTTTTTTTAATTCATTACCTCTACTTTATGTTTGGTACTTATGAAAAATTATTGTATAGACTCCATGACATTAGAGTTCAACATATAATAACTTAATTATAAAAAAATAAAAGTCATACAAATTTCTATGAATAAATTAGTACTTGAAATGTGGCATTAATCATAGCTTGACATACATTTCATTGATCATCCTCTTCTTCCATGTCATCATCATGACTATCATCATCATCATCACCATCATCATACTTGTCCCCTTCATCATCATCATCATCATCATAATCATCACAACCAACACCACCACCATCTTCATCACCACCATCATCATCTTTGTCACCATTATCATAACCATCATCATGATGACCATAATTGCCTTGATCATCACCATCTTCATTAGCATGATCATGATCATCATCACCATCATCATCAACATCACCAAAATCATCATCATCATCTTCTTCTTCATCATCATTATGTAACACTTGTTCTTGATTATCATTTAATTCATCTTCTAGTTCTCATGTATCCCATTGCGTTCCTTTTGCTTTGTTTCACACTGATCGTACCCCTTCCCATTAATTCTTAGGAGGGAACAAAAAAGTAGTTCCCACCTAAGATCCTATCTATTTTTGATGTTGTCCCTTTGGATATGCATCCAATGTCATCACTATCATCAAAGAGGAAATTCTCTCAAGATTGTGAACTCTTTTTTATTGCATTCACATGATGATTTTTGTCTAAGATCAAGACACTTTCCATGTAGCTATTCGATGTTTTGATGCCTCAAAACACATGATACTTTTGTGTATTTGAGATGCATTTCCTACCTATAAAATGGTAGGGCCAGCCAACCACTATTTTCTCAATTTTCATAAGGGATAAATGTTGGGGTTGATGAAATCCAACTCTGAAGATGCCCAAGATCATCTGCATCAAAAAACTTGTCAAAGAGAAGCCAAGGAAGGAAGAGCGTGGAGCAAGGGAAAAAAACCCTAAATGGACATGAGAGAGAAAATATGCAAACACAAGAAAATATGTATTTACAATATGCTAGAATGTGATGATGAAATACAATGAGAGAAAGGCTACTTATAAAGGCCTCATAGAATCTTGTAGAACAAGCTGAAAGGTGGTAGAAGATAAGGTTGACAACCAAACAACCTTCCACAAAAAGGTGGAACATGCTAGAAGGGAACAAACTCACGTGTTGTCAACAACTCACCACAACATGCATTAAATACTAAATATTAAATAAATGCATTAACGTAAGTAAGCTTACGTAAATAGAATAAATAATTAATAATTAATTATTTACTCTAACACCCCCCCTTAAGTGCAACTTAGGGGAATGCCTTAAGCTCACAAAACTAAGATAAAAATGTAGAATGGGTCCCAACAATGAGGCCATGTTAGGTACCCATGTATAATGCAAAGAGATGCAACCTTTGTAAATTGGGAAAGAGAAAACCTCCCCCAAAAAGAGGTAAGAACCTAGTGAAGAACTGAAGAAGCCTCCAACTAGGGGAATGTCCCCTAATAGAGGAACACAGAGTGATCATGAAGAGCATCACTGAAGTTGCAAAATTTTTCCATCAAGAAAGAAACTACTATTCTAAAGAACCTCCATGGAAGAAGAAGGCACAAACCGAGAAAGTCTATATGGCAGATGATCCATCTCATTGAAATGCATAGGTAGCTAGCCACTGCAATCACCTTGTATATAGGATCAACCACTGAATACATAGTTCACACTATCAAATCATTGAACCAAGGATGCATTAGAACAACAACATAACCCCCCCTTAATGTGAACGGGGTGAGATGATAGACAACTGATAAGGGGGGCCAAAGTCTCCTATAGACAAACCAAGAATGACGAGAGAGGAAGAGGTACAAACGCCTATAAAGACATGGTCACAATGACACTGCATGTGGGTAATGTCATGGAAGGGACACTCACTTGACAAAGGGAGAAGGCCTAAAATAGCAAAAAACTATCCCCTCATTGTGTTTTATAAAAATAGTGCATGTACAATTGACTCAAAAACAATGTTCATGAACTCGAAATGCAAAAGTGACACTTTATCTCAGTGTGTATACAAAAGTTTTTACAAATGATGTCTATAATGATCCGAACAAAGAAAAAGCTAACACAAAAGAAAGGACAACACAAAACAAAAGAAACCATGCTAGGAAAATGATCCTCAGACCTAAAACACCCAAGCTATCCACCATAGAGAAAAAATGCTAAAAATATGATAGAAAGAGCATGGGCCAAAATATAAGGAAAATGACTACATTTTTGAAAAGATGGAAAAACTAGCTTTCCAAAAATATAACATTTTCAAAAAATTGACATGGGATGCAAAAAATATGCATGCTAGAGTCAAAAAAATAACTTCAAACTTCAACTAAAAAAATTGGAAACAAAAATCCATCAAAACTTGAAAATACTTGCACCAATGTTTTAGTCTCGGAACTAGCTTTTTGGCACTTCTTTTGGATCAGAAGACTACCTCCGTATGCTCAAGTTATGGCCAAAAAATTGAAGGTAGGTCAAAAAGGACCTAGGAGAGGTGCAAGGCACACATGATGCAGTGCTAATGTCAGCAAATCATGAGCTTAAATTTGATAGTCTAGCAACCATCGTAGAAAAAAAAAAGAGGCCATATGGCATGCCATGTGGTAGACATGATGATGTGGTAGGTGATGTGGTAGGGTCCATGTGGCAAAGTGCCACATGGCACCCATGCCATGTGTCACCTCCACATAGTGCCAAGTGTGGCTAACTATGTTGCCAAGTGCTGATGGTGTAATATTCCACATGGGTGTTGTTGATGGTGCAGAAATAGGTGAGACCAGGTGGTGGAGTGGCAAAACAAAGCCAAGCACTGGCAGAACCACCGACTAAGCAATGAAGATTGGAGGCGGCAGCTGCATAGAGGTGCAATCAGGTGGCGGCTTCAGCAAGGGCCGAGAGGAGTTTGGGTGGCACTGCTGGGTACAGTGAGGCATAGGTGGAGCATGAGTAGCCCCACAATGGCCATTGGGTGGTGCCACAGTGGCAAGGCCCTAAATGATTTTTAAAAAAAAATTTAATGAGTAAATCATCCATACAATCCGTATGACAACCTGCAACCAAAACTTTTTTGCCTCTCAGAGCCTTGTCTCCAAAATTGGAAAGTTTTATATGAATCCTAACTACAAGCGACCTTCTAAATCCAATGAAAGCATCCATTAGGGTCCAATGTACTCCAAAAATTTGCTTTTATCCTAATTTGAAGAAAAATGCACAAACAAACTAGAGTTTGTGTCTCCAAATCACGACTTCAAAAATTCTTCAACCAAGTACAAGTAGGGAGTCTTTGATACCATGTTGAATTTCATCAACTCCAACAATAAATTCCATTGGCCAAATCTATCATAAAATATGATGTGGATCACCTCATCTATTCAAGGGGAGCCACTCAGGAAAAAATCAAAAAAATAAAATAATGAAGACCCAATAGGAGCGAGAGCGAGAAAGCCCCTCAAATATATTCAAAGCTATGGTAACTCTAACCTCTACTCTATGGTAGTACACTGCCCATAGATAATAGTGAAAATATTGATAGTAAGAGTAATACTAGGAGCTAGAATAATTAGAGGGTGCAAATAACTACAGAGGACCTGATCATGCTATTCTAGTCAAAAGTGTTTTGGAGTGCAGTCTTAGATGATCTATAATTAGCCTTGATATACTATAGAAAGTATCTATCTCATCTCTACCTATTTGAAGCATTAACAATTTAGGATTTCTTACCCTTCGTTGGCCCCCTCATTCCCAAATTCACAATTTTGTATTCAAATCAACAAGAACAATCAGGTTATCCTCCCCTATACGACACAGTTAGTCATTTAATGGTTGGCCAGGGAGCTCACCAAATCTCCTAGTAAGATAGGGTGTGAGAACTTATTAATTATAGGCCTTGACATACTAATTAGAGAACCCTCCTCTTTCATTATTTATGAAAGGTTTCTCGAGGGCACCATTTATTTTTTGATAGAATAGATGATTTGTACGACCTATTATTATTTCCCAATCTGGATAAAGGAACTATGGTTAATGATAGTAATTGGGGTGACTAGATCAATCTAATAACAAGAATTACCTATCCACTCCTGATTAATAGTGGTTACTTCCAAAAGACCTAGAATAGCCTCATTATTATAACCAAGCCCCCTACACACAAATCCTAGCAGGGCTTGAAGATGGATACTTTGCCTTTGTTCTCTTCCCAATTACACTGGATAAACCCCTTTTTTCCCTCTCAACCAAGACTTTTTATCCTCACGTAGGTTCCAGGATGCTAAGAACCCTACTAGACCTTATGATTTTGGAACAAAGGCCCAAGGAAGAGGAGATTCAAATACAATCTGAGACAACCAACCACACACTCCCTACTATCTATAGTTTGGCTAACGACAATTAGACTTACAAATTATATAAGGTGGATTGATTTCTCATAGTCTTTTACTTTTCCCACCATAGCCCATCAAATTTTAGGGTGTTCTTGTTGTGCTCACCATGCTTGAAAGAAACCTCAACATAAAATTAGGATCAAATATGACATGACAAAACCTAGCAAAGTGACATAACAGTGCACCATGATGAAACCTGACAAAGTACCCAACTAGAATTGCTCAATAAATATTGTATACATAACAATGTTGGGTGATTGGATATAAAAAGTGATAAGATAAGTAATAGGAAGATAATTATATTCTTTATTCTAGTAGGCTACTTGCATGGTAGTGGGAGGAGGTGGTTGGCCAGATTCTATATGTAACATGTCGTGGGTGGGCCCCTACTATTCTATGGGTCTACTATTCTATGTCCATTATTCTATAGGTCTATCAATGTAGAAGCCCTATAGAATTTTAAGTAGGCCCTATTGAATTTTAGGCCATTCACACTTGCAAGAACCTATTTCCATTTTATGGTAGCGGTTAGTGATTCATGCGGCAAAGCATGCATGTTACATAACTAATATCTAGAAAATAAAATTTGTAGGTAGAATCTAATTGATCATAATGCTTAGTTCATTTGATCTTTTGGAACAAACAATGTTCGAACCAACCATTAGTAATGAACTTCACCTAGTAAGGTCAGGAGGATTAGAATAAGTGAGTGATTCCATGTTCTCTTATCACACTAGCCATATGGTTTGGTTGTAGGCCCCTACTATGGAAAGGGAAATGAATGAAACCATTTGTGTAGGAATTTTGGTTGGGCCTTGTGTGTGCACTAATAAATAGGTAGGGGGTAGGTAGAGGAGTGGAGCTAATAACCTTTCTCACTCATCTAGTCAGGGAGCACTGCTTACATACTTTTATATGTTGACTCCTTCTACTTGAAACTATTAAAGGAAGAGGGTCACTTTCTCTTTTTTCTTGTAACTATTGAAGGAAGAGTGGAGGGATATTAAAGTGAGGAGCTTGAATCCCATCCTAATCAAGCACAAGAGCCAACTCAAGGAAACACTGACTAAGTTCATGGACCAAACTAGGTAGGAAAGGCAAACCCATTGAGTGGCTCATTCCCTACCCTTACTATCATTTCCTAGATCTAACCACTAATTATTATACTATACCCACTCACAAAAAGGAGGTACCCTAGCATGCCTCCTCCATCTAGATAGCCTTATGTATAGCCTTTTAAATGAGGTTGTGAATCATGTCTCATATTGAATGATGAGCTATATGTAAAAAAAATGACCATAGAAAAGTAGGGCCAACCGCCCAACAACTAAATTTTGAGGAGAATAAATAATAATAATAATAGAGGTAGTACTGGTCATTATTGATTGATTTAGAATAGTAATTACACTTAAGTTTCATATGGGATCTCCACTCTCAAATGACAATATTTGAGATGAAAAAATATAGGGGCCTGGTGGAGGAGAATCGTTGATCTCAGATTGGTTTTGACAAGTGATTGTCAACACACAAGCCATTTACTTAGTTCATGCCAAACTAGTAATGCATATTGAGTACAACATGTAAATATTAGACCATGCTGATTTGCAATGAGTGTCGAGTCACTCATGTACTGAGTTACTCAAGTGTCAAACAAATAGACCATGCTGATAGATTCAATAGTCGAGTAAGAAAGTGGATGTCAAGAAGTACAAGTGCCAAGTCAAAACACAATTATAGTGTATTGCCAAGCATCAGAGACTTCATATGTTGAGTAACACATATTGGACATATTTGTTTGTTATGACACGAACAACTATGCAACCCATTTTTCAATAGATCTAAAGATAGATTCTAATCTTTTGGAGACAAGGAAAAATCTATATGCAATTACATGTAGTCAATTAGAAAATTGGAAGGTTTAAGCATAAAAATGGATGAATCTCATCCATAGATTTATACCTACCCTAAGTCTCCTAGTCTTTTTAAGGAAGATGAAACCCTAAAATTCTTATGAGTATGTAAGGGATTGAAAGAGAGATATAGAGAAGTTTGCATGCACAAATAGAGCATTCATGGAGACTTAGAAGTTATGAAGAAGGAATGAATTATAGAATAAGTTAGAGAAGAACAAAGGATAAAACATTGAGACATCTTATCATGAAAGGATCAAATTGGACATTGTGTAGAGGTGATCTATTATCAAGCAAGCAAATGCCAATCACAAGATCTATGTTGAGACATTTTAGCAAGTGATTTTAGTTAAATCCCTTAATAGAGTAGTCCTCATAGGTTGTATGAAATCCTTTAATAGGGTGCTTACTTAATTGTAAGTTGAAGTCCTCTAACAAGGAACACTTCTAACAAGGTGTTGAAATCCTCTAACAAGGTGGGACTTGACAATATTTGTAAGTCTTTGATAGGGTAGGCCTTTCATAGGGTAGATCATGATTCATGGTCAAACCATAACTTAATTGGATACACTTTATTGATATAGTAATGAAGATTGGTGGGTGTCATCCCCACCCCAGTTTTACCCTCTCACTTGGAGGGTTTCTGGGTAATCATATATGGTGTTATATGTGTAATTGCTTATAGTGTATGTGCTTTAAATGTTATTTTAGTTTATTTATTGAATGAATGAGATGGATGTGTGGTGAAAGTTTTATGGGTTCATGTTTTAATTACTGATTCACCCCCCCTTCCAAAAATTTACTCTCTTCCCACTTGTAAATCCAACAATTGGTATCAAAGCCTCGTTCTCTAAAAGAGAAGCTTTGTAGCTTTGAGGAAAGATCTTGAAATGGAATTCTACAAGTTGGGAAAGACTATTAAGAACCAAGATATTGAAATAGGTCTTATACTACATCAACTGAATGAAGCTAGAGATGCTTTAAAGAGTTCCTTGAAGCGAATGAAAGAAATTGCTATTATAGAGAATGAAAAACTATACAAAGAGATAGATACTACTAAGCTATTTGCAGATGGAAGCTCTAGTGAATTTGATAAAGAAATTGTAGATCTAATGGAGAAGAATAAAATCCAAGTTGAGGAAATCAAAAAATCTCAAGTTGGAGCAAGAATCACAAGCTACACTACTATGTGAGGTGACTAAACAAAAGAAGAAAGCCATGGAAGATAAAGCCATGATTGAAGAAGACAAAAGAGTTTTAGCCAATAGATAGGAAGAGAAGTCAATAGAGCTAACAAAGATCTCCAACATGCCATTAGATACTCTAAGTCAAATGATGAATGCCAACTATGAACTAAATGTCAAGGATAATGAGATAACCATATTGAAGTTGTAGAATGAATAATTGCAGAATGATTCAAACAGAGAAAAGGAATTTTTTGAAAGTTTCAACAAGCTAAATGAAGCCATCAAATACTTTGAGCAATTACTAAGATCCCCTAGATCTAACAAAGATACATTAGGATTGGGCTACACAAGCACTAAAGAAGGAGAATCATCCAAAGTTGTTGAAGAAAGGAACAATAGAGCTAAGAACTCCAAACCTACTTGTAATAATTATGGAAAGAAAGGAAATACTACTAATGTGTGTAGGAGAAACAATATAGATTATAATGTCAAGCCTAAGAGCATGGTTCATTGTCATAAGTGCAACAAACAATGTCATCAGGCACATTAATGCAGAACTAGGACCATGCATAAACAAAAAATTAAAGGATATTACTACAATTGTCAAAAGTATGGACATATAGCTTTTGAATGTAGATCCAAATCCATGTGGTCATTAAATAAGCCAACAAAGGTAAGAAGCTATGGAAACTCTTATAATTGGGATTACAATATAAGATATAGTTGTCACTATCATCAAGAATATGAACATGTTCCTAAGAATTTTATTAGGACACACTTTAGTGGTAACTACAAAAAATGGTTGAGTCAAATTACATGCTTTAGCTATTTGAAGACTAGTCACATTAGTAAGCATTGTCAAACTAGGTCAAAGGCACCAAGTTGTGAATTTGATAAAGGCAAAAGCAAGGAAAATGTTGAACACATCAAAAATGAGATGAACAATACATGGAAAAAGAAAGATGCTTGCAACACATCAAATGCAAAAGAGATCACTTCACCCAATGGGTCAGGTGATCACACCTCATCAAACTAGGTAAGCAAGAGGTATGTGGGACTAATATTTAAAGTGTTATATCATATATTAGTTCACAAAGAAGTTAGTACTAAAAGGACTACATTAGCATGAAAGAAGATGCAAGATGTTGTTGAAAATTCAAGATTAAATCTTTAAGTTTTTATGTTTTTGCCAAGCATGGAAAGTTTTCAATGGATGCTGAGTGGAATGCTAGTTGATGCCAAGCTAGAAACCTAGCTAGTTGATGCTGAACTCATAGTAGCTATTGAGTAATGGAAATATCTATGGATGCCAAGTAATTCTAAAATTGGTTGATGCCAAGTTTACAACTATACAAGCACTAAGCATTAAATGCAAGGTTTTTGAAGGGTATATGGTCATTTTTCACTCATTCTTCACCATTTCAAATTTGAACAAGAGTAAACAGAGTAGAAGGCAATTCAAAAACTTGTTTGAAGTGTTTGTAAAGATTTTAGTGATGATCTCACACTAGCATATAGATTTTACAAGATATTTATCACAAGCTAAGCTATGTAGTTTTACTTTGCACAAACCCTAGTTTGATAAGAATGGCATCTAGCTCAAAAAATGTAGAAGGTAAAGAGGTTTTGAATGTTTAGCTTGTTAGTAAGGAAGTGAAACAACCCATATTTAAGGTCATTCCTAACATCACCTACAAACAAGATCCTTTTGGCACTCTATCAATGATCCCACCTAATGTTATTATGGTTAAGGATGTAAGGAAATGTTATAATGGCAAGATCGGTAGTATTGGAGACTTAGAAATCATAGAAGCTTATGATAGATTATGTGATAATGGTGTTCAAAAGGAAGAATATAAAATTGTTGAGAGAAAGGGTTTGACCTATGCCTTAGATTTTCCTAGTGTTTTCAAGACTGAATGGGTTAGAATTGTGTTAAGACGAATACATGATGGATCCTTATGGCTAGAGGGTGGACCAATTAAGATCACCAAGAGGATAATTCATAGGGTTATTGGCTACCCAACCCTAGATTGGCCCAAGACTCTAAGAAGGGACTACAAGGAAGTAATAGAGGAATAAAAACTAGAGAAAAATGGAACAAGAGAGGGATGGCAATTGATACTATCATTGATGCACTACTAGACTTTTCTATTAGGGTTATCTCACACAAATTCTAGAAATCTAGTAGATTGAATAGTGTATACTATATTGAAATGGCTATTGGCTACAAAATTGTGAAGAAATATCATACCTATGACCTAGCTGAGGTACAGTTACAACAATTGATGGAAAACCTTAGAGCAATCAGAAAAACCAAGAGTGCTCAATGTAAATTTGGTTCAATACTTATCTATATATTCTTCTATGTACAACATAAATTTCCCTCCTTTGGTACAGTAAGCTAGAAAAAAAAAAGTCAATAGCAGTGTAGATTAATGAATTCATTGAATAGATGGGTGAAAATTTTGAAACATTAATGATTAACTATTTTGAAGATTTTGCAAAATCTATGAAAGAAAGAATGAGGATACCAATTTCTTTGGTTGAACAAAATTGCAATGATATATGCTTTCTTTTTTTATGTTAACTACACGTATGTGAAAGCTGCCACACCAAGGGTCAAATGGTTAAGACCACTTCGGTATGAGATTAATGTTGATGAAGCATCAATAGTAATAACCACACTCCTATCAACGAAAATTGAAAAGACTACAAAAATATTTAGGAATTATGATGTGATGAAATCAAAGATTGAAATAGAGTTAAAAATTGCCTCCACACTTAGGAAGAAAGTTAAACTAGTAAAGAAGCTAATGGCTAAATTTGGTGAAGGTGTAGAGGAAGGTGAGGAAGAAGATGAAGAGGATGAAGAGGAAGAGCAAGAAAAAACACAAGGACCTCTTGCATTGACTCAAGGCTTGGAAGAGGATAAAGAAGAGGAGGATACTAAAGGTGATGAGGGAGAAGAAGTTGAGAAAGCACCTACTCCTACTAAGCCAAAGAAGAGGAAGGCTAAGGCACAACCTATGGCTATAGCAAAGAAAGCTATCAAACCTAGCCTAGCCAAGCCTACTGCTCCTAAGAATAGAGCAAGCACATGTACCAACACATAGAAGGCCAAGGAGAAGACTAAGGCTATAAATCAAGGAGGCCAAGTGCAGAAGAAATAAAGAAGAAATTATGTGGTAAAACTAGATTCAGATGAAGAGAGGACACAATTAGATGAAAACACTCAATTTCAAGTAGTAAACCATAATCCTCTATATGATCTTGAAAATGTGTGTGAAAATATCAAGAATGATGCATATTTATCTAGTTTAAAGAATATTGATTTTGATAAATTGGATAAAGATGAAAAGAGTTAAGTGGAAGAGGCATTATATGCCATGATTTCAAAATTTAAAAACACTCCACTAGAATTTTCCAACACAATACCAAAAGGTTTATATGATATTGTTGAGAAAAAATGGCATTATTGTTTAAAATTAGAGAGAAACAAATCAGGGAATCAATATTAGCTCAAGTGATGCCAGAGCTAACAAAGGGATTGATTGCTAAGGATATTAAGAGGTATTCTATTAGGTTTACACCTAATTATAGAGCCTTTAGTATTCTTCAAAATAATATTGAAGATGTGGTCAAGAAGTCTACCCAAATATAGAAACTAATATATGGGTTTACTATTGTGAAACAAGGAGAAGCCAATCCTTTAGAAGGTAAGAATGATAACAAGGATGATGAACATGATGATGAAAAGGAAGATTATGATAAGGAAGATGAGAATAAAGATAATAAAGTTGGGGAAGAAACAAAAAGCAAGATGATGACACGGCTACAACTGAACAACAATAAGATGAACAAAGTGTGCAGGACACACAAGTGTCGAGTGTCAGTCCCCTACATGAAATAGTCAAGTCAATTGAAACTATTATTGTCAAGGATGTTCCTAATGCTTCAACTTAGAACATCAATCCACTGAATACAGATGACTTGAAGAAAATATTGGACCAATCTACACTACAAGAAAAGTTATGTGAAAATCTAGTCTTGGTTAGTGTAGATGAGCTCCAAAAGGTAGTAACTGACATCACAAGGGACAAGGTGAATCCATAAGAACCACCTTCTACCATCCCTTCAGTTACATAAGTGTAATATTTGATTCAAACTATAGTAGATAAATCTACTAAGGTTGATACACTTGTGAAAGTTGTTACTCTTGAGAAAAGTAGGCAAAAGAGAAAGGCAAAGCAGGACAGATAGATTCTTTTGTACCAGAAGCACAAGGACAAGGTGCTATTCATGTCATTATATTAGATATGAACCAATCTAAAGAAAGTGAGTAAGCACCTAAGGTAAAGGAGCAAGAAGCCATCCATGCATTAGTAACTCTACCTACATTTGGCACTTCTCCCACAAAAGTTCTTTAGAAGCTGAATACCAAAGCTTTACCATTGCAAATCTCAGTGCCAAGCTCAAGCTCTTCAAAAGATGAAAATGTAATTCACTATGGAGATATCGCTCTTGATGAAGAGATTATTTTTCCTAAGTTTGATTATAATACAATGACATTAGATCAAATAAGCATTTTGTAACAAGCTTTAGAGAAGAAAAAGCATCAAGAAATTCTTGGGAGAGAACACAAGTAGAGGCAAGTACTTCAAGACATCAAAGACATCTTTCTAGATGCATTTAGTCTACCTATTCCTGAAGAGACCAAGCTGCTACTAGAACAATTATCAAATATAGTGGAAAAGGTAAATAATGAAGACATTGATACTAGTGCTAAACTCTTGGAGTAGTTTGAAAAGAAATTCCAAAGCAAGGTCAATGAGAAGATATTGGGTGAGATAGCATTGACTCAAGTTGAATTGGTAACAAAGGTTGAGGACGTGAAAAAGGTACTTGAGAATATATTCTCATTGTACATCAAATTTTTTAATTCTATACTCTTCACCCAAGAGAAAAAACATCATATTTTGAGCCTGGAGAGAAATCTAAACATATTAGGTACAAGGCTACCTCTAAATCCAGCTCAGAGTGAGAAGCATTTTAATACATTGCTTGAGTCCCAAAGTCAATTAGCTGCATTAAAAGTAGAAAAGGCTAGCATAAGAGACAAATTGACATGTATACATGTGTCTCTCATCCCTCATATGGAGATACTGCACAAGGAGCTAGGCTATGCAAAAAAATTTCTAAAGAAAGACCCCAATCTTTCTACTCTAGATGGCATAGTACACCTTATTGCCAAGCTTTCCATCCAACTCATGTCATTGGATGTTGCATGTGAAAGCTGGGATGTAACTCTTAAAATTATAATGGAGGTCCATGAATCATTTTTGGACAAACACACTATATGTGTATAGCCCATTTGACATAAGTGTCAAAAAGGGGGACACAACAAAAAGAGGAAGAATATCTTATGGGGGAAATAAAGAAAGGGGGAGATATATAATGTAGTGATAGAAATAGAGTAGCATGAAAGAGTATAAGTGCATTGAAGTCAAAGAGTATCAATAAAGACAAATATACTTAGAATGGAGAATAGATTTTGGATATAGAACATACATTAACTCAGGGGAGTTACAAATTTGAGGTATATAAGTTATTGCAAAATTTTGAAAATTTTGAAGTTTTCTATATAAGCTAAGTCATGGATATGTTATACTTGAGAAGATTAGACTGATTATGTATATTTAAGTGTTTTTGACACTCATGTACTCAAAGGGGGAGATTGTTGATCTCAGATTGGTTTTGACAAGTGAGTGTCAACACACTTAAGCCATTTACTTAGTCCATGTCAAACTAGTAATGCATGTTGAGTACAACATGTAAATATTAGACCATGCCAAGTTACAATAAGTGTTGAGTCACTCAAGTACCTAGCATATAGACCATGCCAAGTGATTTAGGAGTCGAGTAAGCAAGTGGATGTTGAGTAGTACAGGTGCTGAGTCAGAATAGAATTACAATGTATGCTGAGCATCAAAGACCTCATATGCCAAGTAACATAGATTGGACATCTTTTTTTGTTATGGCACAAACAACTATATAAACCATTTTTTAGCCAACTTAAATATAGATTTTTATCTTTTGGAGATAAGGAGGAATCTATTTGTAGATTTTGTATGCAATAACATGCAACCAATCAAAAAATAGGAATGTTTAAGCAACAAAATGGATGAATCTTAGCTATAGATTTATACCTAACCCTAAGTCTCGTAGTCTTATTAAGGAGGAAAAAACCCAACTTCTTATGAGTGTGTAAGGGATTGAAGGAGAGATATAGAGAAGTTTGCATGTACAAATAGAGCATTCATGGAGACTTAGAAGTTATGAAGAAGGAATGAATTGCAGAATAAGTTAGAGAAGAACACAGGATACAACATTGAGACATCCAATTGTGAAAGGATCAAATTGGACATTGTACAAATTTGATTTGTTATCAAGAAAGCAAGTGCCAATTGTAGGATCTATGCTGAGACATTTTAAGAGGTGATTTTAGTTAAATCTCTTAACAGAGTAGTCCTAGCAGGCTATATGAAATCCTTTAATAGGGTGCTTACTTAATTGTAAGTTGAAGACCTCTAACAAGGCACACTTTTAACAGGGTGTTGAAATCCTCTAACAAGGTGGGATTTAAAAATCTTTGTAAGCCTTTAATAGGGCAGGCCTTTCCTAGGATAGATCATGATTCATGGTCAAACCATTGTAACCTTAATTGGATACACTTTATTGCTGTAGTAGTGAAGATTGGTGGGTGTCATCCCCACCCTAGTTTTACCTTCTCACTTATAGTGTATATGCTTTACATGTTATTTAAGTTTATTTATTAAATGAATGAGATGGATATGTGGTGAAATTTTTATGGTTTCATGTTTTAATTTCTGATTCATGCCCCCCCCCCCCCCCCACACAAAGTTTACTCTCTTCCCACTTGTAAATCCAACAAGAATAAGGAAGTATATGAAAGCACAATAAGCACCCTATGGCAGCCTCCCATAGGACCAAAAATTCTCAAAGATTTATGATCATGTCCATACCCAAGAAGAACATGAAGAAAAAACTTTCTACTAAAATAAATAAAAAATGGATAAAGAGAAATTGGTAGCCAAGGATCAGCCAGTTCCTACCCCACTTGTCCCAATTCAACCTCAGGAGAGTAGGTATATCCTAAATTCCAACCAATTTTCACTACTATGGGCTAAAGGTATAGGAGGTTTTGGAAAATAAGAGTGATGACTAGCCTCCTTTAGTGTAGTAGAGGCTGAAGGGGATAGGTCTACGGGCTGATCCTAATGCCCCTCCTACAATCAAGAAAGATTGATAGTCTGCATTTCTCACTTTGTTGCTAAATAGAAGCAATAATAGAAATAAATTGGAAGTGGGAGGGGGGTTTAGGAAAAGGAGAGACATTAGGAGGCTGATCTCCATAAGAAACAATACAAAGTAGCATAAGAAGAAGTAAAGAAAAAACTAGAGGCAGAGAAGAATGTTTAGGAGGATAAATTAGTGGTTATGGTGAGGTAGGTAAAATCCAAGACAACAAAAGTTTTGATATGCATTCTAAAAGAGAATATAAAGTAGCTAGAAACATATTGAATAGAGAGGCCAGCTCATGATATACCTTTAGTTACCCAACTATAAGATGAATCTAAACTTAGACCACAAATTGAGACCCTGAATAGTATTGATGCTTCCTATCATGCTAAGAAGAGGACATTAGAAGATAGAATGATAGCTTTGGAGGATACCTATAGAATTTTAGAGGGGAAGTAGTTTCCAGCTAGATATAGCTGGTCAAAGCATGGGAAGAAATCAACTCACTTAAAGCCTAGCTGGATGAAGAAAGAGGGAAAATTCCTCCTACTATTGTGACCAATCTAGGAGGAGATGACTCAACCATAAGTTAAAGGAAAAGGTGGAGGAACTCAACCTTCAAGCTGGCTAAAAGTTGGAAAAAATTACTAAGTTGATACTAATCAGGTTAAATTTTGAAGGCATTGGCTTAAAAGTGGAAATAATATCTAAAGAAGCAAGGGAAGAATCCCTACCATGTTCTTATAATGGGAAGGATTTGAAGTTATACCAAATGCAAAATTGAAAGAAGGTAACCCCTGCATAATGGCTATCTAGCTAGGTTTTTCACTTTTGTAGTTTTCTTCAACTTAGTTGCTCAATTTATTAGCTAGTTGTTGTTGCTTTCCTAGATTAGTTTTTTTTTTCTTCTTAAGTTGTTGCCTTTGTTTTGTGGAACAAGAGAATCTAGTTTCTTTTTAAGCTAGAACTGTCATGCTTTAAATCCCTAATCAGAGCCAGTTGTTGCCCAATTTTTAGTTCCATTCCCTTTTTCTCTAAGTTACTATCAATTCAATATCATGTCTTGAGTCTGAGACTAGGTTACCTCTAGGAAGATCTTCTTCTCATCTACAAATCAAGAAAACTAGGTGGGAAATCATGTAAGCATGTGATTATTCAAGTGGCTAGGTGATTAGGGTTTGGGTGGAGTAAATCTTTCCCTAATGAGAAGAGGTCTATAATTTCTATTGATCCATTATTATATATTCTAAGGCATGTTGGAGATGAAGATTCACACTAGTCTACAGCTTAATGGCAAATGATCTCGTTAAAGGTAGTAGGATTGAGCATGAAAATCATATTAATGACACATAATACATCCAAATATCCACATTTCCCAAAGAAAAGTCAAGAATGAAAAGAAAGAACATGATTGGTCAATAGAAAATTTAAATACGCCATTTGACATTTAAGCCTAAATAATCATGATCATTGATCAAGAATTAGATCAATGGTGCATCTTCATTTTAGAGATTTTTCCTACAAATACAAGTCCATTTGTAAAAATATCCTAAAAAGATGCCTTGTGTTGTCACATGTCATAAGTGAAGGTAGGCCTAAGATGTTGTGGAAACACAAGATGATAAGATGTGTGCACAGATGGACCCACGAAGGAAGTCTTAAAGGGCAAAGTAAGGAGGATTGCTAGGTTTTAATTGTGATCATTGATTCAAGATCAATGGCTAGAATTCAAACTAGTTGTGACCATTGAGATACAAATTACATGGATTTGGAACCAACAACATAATACTAAGGGAATAAATATTTTTATAGGGTTTCTAAAGCTTCCTGAAGATCAACAATCACTGAGTTTTCTCAGAAGTGCCACAACATTAGGATCCTCATTGGGGAAGATGCCACAAGTCAATATCATGTTGTAGATTAGATCTTTTCACATTTTTACCGTATTTTCTTTCCATTATATGAATTTTTAATTACTAAGTGGTGAATGAGTTTAACAACCAAGACTACAAATATAATTTCTTGATAATGTTGAGGTCAGAAAACTTGATGGTGAATTGGTCTTGTAGTTCCATCTACCTGTATTTGCTATTAAGGTTTTGTTATTCCATTTGTTTTAAAGTAGTTTATGCATGAAGAGTTGATAGAAAATTGTGTGTGGCTCTATTATCTCTTTTTAATTTCCATTTCATCATGGCATTATAAGTATAAGTAATTCTATTTACTATCCATAAATGATTATGTTTCTTCTCTCCCTCTTATCATTTTTCTTTGTTAGGGTTAACAATCATGATTGCATAAGTAGAGATAGATTGTAGTTAGAAGCTAGATAGAAGTGCTACAAGATAATTCATGAAAAACATTCCATTGGGGGTTGTGATCTATCCAAATCCATTTTTCCTAAGTTGTTTGTGTCTAGAAGAAATTTTGTTAGCCTTTACTGCTCTCAGGTTAAGAACTTATTCTATCATAAAATTTTGATCTAAGAAAGACATATTCATTACACATCATTGCAAGTCCTAAGGGAGATATACCTTGTAATTCAAAGGACAATGATAGAACACATACATGACCCATTTTTTGGTGACATCTTTTCTTTCTCCAAACCTTGGGTATCAAAAGATTTAGGTTGTAAACCACAACAAGAGACAAAATTGTTAGAAAACTATTTTTGGCAACACTATTAGGGTGAATTGAGAGTGAAAGAAATCTAGAGAAATTTCTCTCCATAATTAGTTTTTACTCTAATTTCTTATGTATTTTAAGTTTCAAGATAGCTCTTGTGGAAGCGAGGTCTTTTCCATAAGAACCTAATTACTAGTTTTACAGCCTCAACTTGCTAGAAAGAAGAAGCTTATTCAAAGTTGAAGACTGGTAAAGTTTCCTTGATCACTAGGGTTAAGGTAAACTCAAAACACCATTTTCTAAGTAATTGATTCATCTTGGATCCTAACTACACCAAGAGTGCCAAGGAAAGAGGAAGGATTGACCCAATGTATAGGGAATTGAAAAAGCCCAACTTTCCTATTCTAGAAGATATTTTTAGAAAGGGAAGAACATATACAATGGAATATGTGGCTAAGAAACTCCAAGAATCTCTATTGCCTGCATTTGTTTCTAAAAGAACAAAGAGAAGTCAATCTTCTTCCCCTCCTATTACTAAAGCTTCTATTTCTCCTAGTTGTAATTCTTTGTTGTTGCATGGTGTAGCACTCCCTATTTTAGTCACCTTCCAAGAAAATCATATTATTGTACCAGTAGTTATGTCAGTCCCTTGGGGAAATATAATTGGTCATCTCAACCTTGGAGCTAATCATGACTTTCCAAGGGCATCAAGAAGAATTTACCAAGATTCAATGGTGATAGCACAATCTCTATAGAACAACACCTAAGTGCTTTCCATAAGGCCTATGGTGTGGTGAATCCTCAACATGAAGATGTGATAGTTAGGATGTTTGTGAACACTCTTGTAGATTATGTTGCTAATTGGTTCCAAGATTTACTTGTAGGATATGTCACATGTTGGAATGACATGAAGCAAAGGTTTGAGGAATACTACAAAAGTACAGAAGATACACAAGTGTCATTGCTACAATTGGAACAAATGAAAAAAGAATTATCCACCTCTATGAGGGATCTCAATGCAAAGTTTAAAAAACTCATTAAGAGGATACCTACTACAAGTGAACCAATAAAATATTAGAAGAAGACTTTCTACGTCAGTTCCATGCCCCTAATCTTGGGTATCAAATAAGGAAATCAAATGTAGCAAATTTACAAGTTGCCCAAATGCTAGCTATGGATATTGAGGATGACATGATAGCCTCTGGTAAATGGAAGAGAGAACTTCAATCTAGAACCATAGGTAATGTAGCTAGCACTTCAAATAACACAAAGGCCATCCTTCAGAAGTTGTCTAATGAGGTTATTGCATTAAAGAAACAAATCAATAGGCTTTCTCATTCTTTCCATTAGCCTTACCAAGAAGATTCTAGCCATGAAAGATGGAGGTAAGACTTTACAAATACCACCTTCTCAATAGAGATTAGCAATTGAGGGTTCTCCAAAGAGACAAAATATGTGTGCTTTCCACCTAAGGGCAAACCATGATGAAGATACATGTGTTGACATTATCATATATAAGAAGATGGTGGAAAAAAAAGAACAAATAGTGGAATATTCTCAAAGAAAAGATGACTATGCTCCTTGTAGTGACTCTAAAAACTTCTTTCAAAGTATCAATCAAATTTATAGATAGGAGGTGACTATTTTGCAACTCTAGATGGACCTTAGTTGATAGTCATGACTAGAAGTAAGAAGAATAGGAATCAATCCTCCAATTTAGTGCCTACTAAAAATCATGCATCACCAAACAAATAAGATAAAGATAATGGCATGGTACCTTCAACTTTATAAAAAGAGCACAAAGGTAAGTCACCTAATCCTTTGATATAATACAATATTGTGAAGATGTGAGAATTTAGGTATGTCCACTAGATTACTTGAATCTAATCTTGATCAATTGCAAAGGTTAATTGAGTATTGTAATAATAAAGATGGAGTACATATTAGTATTAATGCTAATATTGATCATCAAAAAAAAGCTAGCACTAGTGGAACTCCTTTGGCTGATGAAGATCTTGCACTACCTAAATTATTTTAAGAAGAAGAATCCATTGTCTTGGCTACTTCTCCCAATAAAAAACTAGATCCTTTTTACATTTCCTTGTATATTAATGAAAATAGGTTGAGTAATTTCATCATGGACTTAGGGACTTCTAATAATGTGATGCCTGCCTCTGTAGCTAAAGCTCTAGGTCTACCCTTGACTAAATTTTTTTGTCGTTGTTTCTCAATATATGCAAAAAAAGTACCCTTCCTTGGACAAATAATGGATGCTCAAGTTTCTCCATCTACCTATCCTTCTAAAAGGATAAGACTCACCATCCTAGGGATAGACATCCCTTTAAGTTATGGAATGCTCCTAAGTAGAAGTTTTTGCAAGAACATGGGGGTAAAGATAAAATTAGACTAGTCCTATGCTACCATCATAGTTGGAAACAAAAGGTTAAACCTAGAACCAAAAGAAAATACAAAGTTCACTATACTGAAATCAAATGATCCTAGATCCCAAATCTTATATCATGAAATGAAATTTGGAAACTATATGCTATTCTCTAATACCCCTAATATTCAAGAAGACTTAGACTCTAATGGGAAGTAATTTTGGACCTTAGAATTTGATGGTAGCTATGCCAATGCTTGTTCAGGTGTAGGAGTGGTTTTGACATCACCTAGTGCAAAAACAACTTATTTGGGATACAAGTTAGATTTCAAGAATGCCAAAAATACTATAGAGTATGAATCTCTTCTCCTTGGCATAGCTACTAAAAAGAAAAAGGGGACCAAGATACTCAAACTTCAAGGAGATGATAATTGCTGGTAGAGAAAGTGAATAACAAATATGCAGTAAAGAAATAAGATTTAAAAACTACCATAATAAGGTGTGGGATGAGATTGAAGGTTTTGATGCTTTCTTAATTATAATAATACCAATGGGTTTGAATTCAAGAGCTAATTCTTTGGTAGTCTCCACATTTTTGCTCCTACCACATCCTAACTTCAAAGATCAAATCTATTAAGTGGAAGTTCTATTTAGGCCTAATGTACCAGATAATGAATATTCTTGGTATTTTTTTGATGATGAAAAACACATACAAAAACTCATTGAAAGGGAAAAACCTTTTGTAGGCTTGTATTTTGAAGGAAGCACTAATTGAAGTAGTGATCCATTGATAGATGAAAAAAGGAAACCATGGGTAGATATGATCCAATTGAAAGGTAACAAGATCTCATCTCATCTCATTTCTTTGGAAAAGCTTTTTGATAGGCATGATGCATACATTAAGAGAGAAAGAGATAAGAAAGGAAATGCTTGTGGTGAGTATGATGGAATAAATATAGGGATAGCCATTAGTCCAAAAATGATAAACATAGGGAAGTGTTGCACACAAGAAGAGAGGGTAGAAATCAAGAAATTTCTCATTGAATATCAAGATGTATTTTCTTGGAGCTATGAAGATCTTATAAAAATCATGGATGGGAAATTCAAACATGAAATTCCCCTTAAACCAGGAGAAACACCATTCAAATAGAAACAAAGGAACTACAACCCTATAGTTGAAGGAACAATCTTTAAGGAGATTGATAAAATTTTGAAGACTAGATCATATATCCTATTCATCACTCTACTTGGGTAGCTAAAATTGTGCCAGTGAGGAATAAAAATGGAGAGATAAAGATTTATGTGGATTTTAGAAATCTAAATCAGGCTTCTCTCAAAGATAAATTTGCACTTCCCAACATGGATCATCTCTTATAGATTATTGTAGGGTCAGAGATGATGTTTATGTTAGATGGCTTCTTGAGATATAACCAAGTCCAAGTAGATGAGGCAAATTAGTTCAAGACAACATTCACCACACTATGGGGTACTTTTGCATATAACATGATGCCTTTTGGTTTGATTAATGCAGGTGCAACATTTCATCATGAAATAAATTTGGATTTTGATGATTTGAAGGATAAAATCATTGTTGTGTGAGAAAGGGGAAAATCACATCAAGGAGTTAGAAAGAGTATTCCAAAGGTTTAGAGATCATGGTGTCTTATTTAATCCCAAGAAATTAGTATTTTGTATAACAGAAGGTAAACTACTTGGTCACATTGTCTCTCAAGAAGGCATGAAGATTGATCTAGATAGAGTTAAAGCCATTGAAAAATTAAGTCTTCCATTGAGAAAAAATGGAGTAAAGTCTCTCTTTAGCCAAGTAAATTTCTTAAGAAGGTTTTTGCATGATTTCTCTAAGATGGTTAGGTGTATAGTAGATATAATGAAGGGTAATAAAACTTTCAAATGCAATGACATTAGAAAAAGATCTTTTGAAGACATCAAAGGAGCTATTACCAAAGCCGCTATCCTTTTTCATCTAGGCTATATTAAGGATTTCATCATATATTTTTATGCATTAGAGCATACCATGTCAACCATATTGATTTAGGAAAACAAAGAAGGAATACAATCCCCAATCACTTTCATGAGTATTTCATTGAAGAATCAATAAATGAGATACTCACAAATGAAGAAACATGCATATGCAATGGTGAGAGCTCTCAAGAATTTTAGGTTTTATATTTTGCATTCTCATTTAGTGATACATGTGCTAGATCCTACAATGAAAATCATTTTGACACAAAAAGATGTTGGTTGCAATAGTAAAGGAGCTTGGATAGCAAAGGTCCAAGAGTATGACATAGAGAACAAGCCAACCAAACTTGTGAGAGGAAATTCACTTTGTAATACCTTCATAGAAGATCAACATGTTGAAGAGGAAGATACTCCAAAATTTACTATGGTAATTCTTCATCAAGATCCTTTGTTTTCAAATATTGCATACTTTCTTACCTATGGTGAGTGTCCTGATGGATTGAGTGCTAAGAAAATGAGAGATCTTAAAAAAAAGGCCTTAAAGTATTTAATTCATTATGATGTTTGGTATAAGAGATCTATTATGGTATATTTCTAAAATGTGTTGATAAGGAGTAGCAAGAGAGACTCTTAAAGTCTTTTCATAATTAAGCATGTGGAGGACACTTCTCTTCTACTGTCACTACATTCCAAATATTAAGTAAATGCTACTATTGGCCTAGTATGTTTAAGGATGCATATAAGTGGGTTGTCAATTGTGAGAAATTTAGGATTTTTATTGGTAAACCTCAATTAGTTGCTTTGCATCTTAGATTAGTGATGATTAAAGCTCATTTTCATCAATGGGTCTTGGGTTTTATAGGCCCAATCAATCCTCCTTCTAGTCAAGGACATTCTTATATCCTAACTCCCACAAATTATTTTAGTAAATAGGTGGAAGAAAAACCTATGAAGAAGACATCATCAGAGGTGGTATGTAAGTTTCTCAAAGAACATATATTGTTCAAATTTGGAGTTCTTGTAAAATTGATAATGGACAATACATCTTATTTTTCTTCCTTAGAGATTGTTGATTTTTTTAATGAAAATGGTATTCAAGTTGGTCATTCCTCTAATTATTTTCCTTAAGGAAATGGGTAGGCTAAATCTAGCAATAAGAATTTGATTAATATCTTGAAGAAATTGGCCTCAAATAATTAGAAAAGTTAGCATAAGAAGATACATGATGCTTTACAGGAACATAGAACTACACCTAAAAGGGCCATTGGTATCTCACATTTTGATTTATTTTTATGGAGTAGAAGCTAGCTTGTCATTGCCTCTAGAGCTTATCAGTTGTAAGTTGAAGATTGTGTTTGAAGATGACATATTTAGAGATATATTTGAAAAGAGAATTATGTATCTCACCAAGCTGCAAGAAGAAAGAGAACAAACGGTAGATAGGATTAGAGAACACCAAGAAAGATTCAAGAAGTTATTTGATAAAAGGAAAAGAAAAAGGAAATTCATGGAAGGTGATTTGGTCCTATTGTGGGATAAGAGGTATGAGCCAAGAGGGATTCATTCCAAGTTTCAATCTTTGTGGAAAGAGCCATTTCAAATCATGCAAGTGAACGAAAAAAACTCTTTCAAGGTTGCATATCCTATTGGATAATCCCTTCCATGTTCTTCTAATGGATGGGAATTTCCCTTCCATGTTCTTATAATGGATGGGATTTTAATTTATACCAAATGCAAAATTAAAAATAGGTAACCCTTGCATAGTGGCTAGTTGGGTAGGTTTTTTGTTTATGTAGTTTTCTTTAGATTAGTTGCTTTCCTAGATTAGTTTGTTCTATTCTTCTTAAGTTGTTGCCTTTTTTTAATCTAACCATAGATCCTAGTTTCTTTTTAAGCACTGTCATGCTTAAGATCCCTAATCAGAGCTAGTTGTTGTCCAATTTTTAGTTCCACTCCCATTTTCTGTAAGTTGCATTCAATTCAATGTCATATCTTGTTTTTAAGTCTAGGTTACCTCTAGGAAGATCTTCTTATCATCTACCCATTAAGAAAACTAGGTGGGAAATCATGTAAGTATGCAATTATTTAAGTGGCTAGGTGATTAGGGTTTGGGTGGAGTCAAGCTTTACTTGATGAGAAGAGGTTTGTAATTTTTGTTGATCTATTGTTCAATATTATAAAGCATGTTGGAGACAAAGATTTACATTGGTCTACAGTTTAATGGAAAATGATCTAGTCAAAGGTAGTAAGAGTGTGCAAATAAATCAGATTAATAATGTAAAATACATCCAAATCTCTACGTCAACCAAAGAAAAGTCAAGAAGAAAAAGATAAAACATGATTGGTTGAGTGAAAAGTCAAATATGCCATCTAAATTTTGGCCTATATGATCATGATCATTGATCAAGAGTCAAATCAATAGTGCATCTTCATTTTAGAGAGTTTTCTTATAGATACATCCATGAAAATCTCCCAAAAAGATGGCATGTGTTGTCACATGTCAGAAGTGAAGGTGGGTCCAAGATTTTGTATAAAAATAAGATGATAATAGATGTACATAGATGGACCCATGAATGAAGTCATAAAGGGAAAGGTAAGGAGGATTGCTAGGTTTTAATCATGATCATTGATTTGAGACATGAATTACATGGATTTGGTACCAATAAAAGAATACAAAGGGAATATAGATTTTCATAGGTTTTCTAAAGCTTCCTAAAGATCAATGGTTGCCAACTATCCTCAAAAGTGCCACAAGATCAAGATGCTCATTGGGGAAGATGCCATAGGTCAATATCATGTTGTCAATTAGATCTTTTCACATTTTAACCATATTTTCTTTCTATTATGACTTTTGAATTACCAAGTGACTAATGGGTTTAATAGCCAAGACTATAAATGTAATTTCTTCTAATTTTGAGGTTAGAAAACTTGATGGTGAATTGGTCTTTTAGTTCCATTTACCTACATGTTTTGTTAAGGCTTTTTTGTTCCACTTAGTTATAAAGTAGTTTTTACATGAAGAGTTGAAAGAAAATTGTGTGTGTCTTTGTTATCTCCTTTTGAATTCTATTTCATCATGTTGTTACTAGTATAAGTAATTCCATTTACTATCCATATATGATTCTATTTCTTGTCTCCCTCTTATTGTTTTTCTTTTTTTAGGGTTAACAATCATGATTGCATAAGTAGAGATTGATTGTAGTTAGAAGCTAGATAGAAGTGTTGCAAGATAATTCACGACAAACATTCCATTGGGGTTTGTGAGTTATCCAAATCCATTTTGCCTAAGTTGTTTGTGTCTTCAAGAAATTTAGTTAGCCTTTACTACTCTCAAGTTAAGAACTTATTCTATTATAAACTTTTGATCTAAGAAAGACATATTCATTACACATCATTGTGAGTCCTAAGGGAGTTGTACCTTGTAATTTAGAGGGAAATAATAGAATTCATACACTAACCCATTTGTTAGGAAAATCCTTTTATTTCTCTAAACCTTGGGTATCAGAAGAGTTAGGTTGTAAACCAAAATAGGAAAACAAACTATTAGCCAAAATATACTAAATTGAATAATTGATAAGCCACAGAAAAGAAGTGTACAATTACTACGAGACATATCTATGGATTTATGAATGACCTAGCATCCTTGCAGAGCTAAGATTTTTTGGATAACCAGTAAAAACTCTACAACCCTTACAAGTATGCCCACGTATTGAGAGAAGCAAGGATAGGTTGTTTATTTTGCTAGAAATTGGGAGGATTCTAGAAGGAATAGACATCATCAATCGACTTATCTTCACCCTCCCTCATTTTTAGCATGGGTTGTGACAACTCATTTATCTAGGACAATGCATCCTATTGATTTCATTTCATAGAGCCAAAAATTGAGTTGGATAAGTCATCTAGATTAAAGAGAGGAGGAAGGATAGGAAAATTGGTTTTTTTAAAATAAAGGTATATGAATGAAGGGCTTGCTTTATATATCGAATATGGGAACCTTTTCTTGGGGTTACATGCTATGTATATGCAAACATATTTTCTCTCCTTATGTTGGTCCTAACCATAGGTATTTCAATGAGGGGAAGTTGGGAGTTCTAGTTGCTCTTATTAAAAGTTGAGCTAGCCCATAAAATTTGAGGATGATTTTCCTTATAGAATTGTAGGGCCAACCGAGCTAACCTAGAAGAGTTGGTTGCATAGAAGAGTTGGGTCTACACAAACACTTATTTGAAATGTGGGAGTAAAGTGAACTACCTTTCCCTTTTGATTCCAGTCTCACCCATTGAATGAACTTGATGGCTCTCTCTAGGTGACTTCCCCTTACGTGGGGCATGAGCAATGGCCCCAATAATTTTGGTCGAGATTGAGATAGATAGCTATCTATAGATAGTGGGGTTTGAAAAGCCCAAAATTCCCTCACTATCTATAGGCTCACCTTCCCTTGGTGAATAGTAGGGCATTCAAGTGAGGGATAACCTAGGTGACTACTATAGGAAATAGAAGTTTTCATGTTCCTTCCCCTCTTACCAACTATATGCCCTGCCAACCCATACCCACACATAATGCCATTCCTATGTTTTCGCCCATGCGGATATGGATCATTATCATTTCAAGATGGGTTTCCTTAGTTAGTGAAATCAACAAGATAGCCAAAATGGAGGTAAGGAAGTTACGAGGGGTAACACATTCAAGTAAGATATAAGGGTGAGAGGAGACTAGGGGCCCTACCCCTACTATTTTCCTATTATTAGATTATTTCTAGGTGGAGGATAGATTGTGGGTGGGGGGTGGGCATGTGTAGTATAGAGTCTGGATTTGATAGTCTAGCCCTCTAGTTTCTTGTCGGCATGAAGCAAGCATGAGAGCCTTATTATTCTATTCTTCATGTTACAGATAGAATCTTAAATAATATAGTGGTGAGAAATAATATAGTAGGGATCAATTTTAGGCCATTATAGGCTAGGTCAGCCCTTTAGGGGGAACTAGAGTCCCACCCCAACCCCCCTATAGATCCCTTCTAATAATAGGGGTAGAGGAGTTTCCATGCAAGGTGGGCTCGTAAAATAATATATCTCCTAGAGGGCAGCTGGTGGAAACTAGCCTATCGTTTTTATGTCCTACTATTATATTACTTGATGAATGTAGATGTAGGGATATGAGTGTCATCCTTGAAAATTATAAAGAGTGAATTGTGCCCAATGGTACAATCATGGGTCTCAAGTGATAGGCTTGCAATTATGCACTGGTCTCTTTTTTGAAGACTTCCTCATACCCCCACATTGTTGAATATGTGATTCAATCTATTGACGTGTTGATTTTAAATAAATTAAACTTTTATCATTTCCTACTCACCAAAGGGAAATTATAGGATCATTCCATTCAACCACTTGTGGGGATTGCACTTCTGGAGAATTGGTAGGAGCGGAAGAATCCTCCGTGTCTACTCTCAAACCACTCACCTGATTGGGCCCTCTAGTTGTGACCCCTTTACTAAAAATATCATTTAGTGGGGGGAGGTTGGGTGATTGTAGTCATGAGATGGGGGAAGTGGGATGGTTAGGAGGTTCATAGAGTGGATAATAGTAAAGATTAAGAAACATAACTAGGGAAACAAACTTGTGATTAAGGGGGAAAAAGAAAAATTTAAAATAAATGCGCAACAAAATCCTAAAATAAAACATTCAAACATTTTTTAAAAAAAATGGTGCTCATAAAGAGTGTGTAGGATAAGATAAAGACATATAAAAATAGGTTTAAACTAAACCCAGACAAATGGGTGCAAATTGTGTGAAATAAGTGAGGTTTATTTCCATGATTGTTTTTTTTTTATATCTCTCTTATAAAGAAATAATATTTGAAAAAGAATTCAGCTATCATTCTATATTAGTGGTTAACTTACCTTCTTACATAATTTTGTGTAGCAATTTGGGTTATTGATGTATACTATTCAAAAGAGATCTCTCATTTGTGGAGATTTCATTGAGTGGCATTCAATCAAGAATCCTCTCATAGAAGCATGGGTAACTAGGATTTGTTATTCAATAGGAGGTGGTGGATATTGCTGTTGTATCATAAATTCTATGAGCCTAGCACCTTTATTTGATAGTTCCTAATTTGCAGCATCAGGGTCTAACCCAAATTGAGTAGAGGTTGGCACTTCAAAAATTGATTCATTTTTTGAACAATTGTGTACTTGTTTCATAGCTTTCAATTGAGTGGCAAACCCAACACGACTCATAGGTATGCCAATGTTAATAACTAGTCTAAATCTATGATGGAAGAGCTCTATTTCTAGATAAATCTATCCATTTTTAATGGGGATAACATTGGTAGGGATATAGGATGATAAGTCTCTAGCTTGTGTTTTGATCACAGGCAACATGGTCAAGCTACACATACCTATCTAGTCTAATTGTTTTGTGACTCTTTTTGATAGATGGGAGTGTGAATGGAAAACATTCCCTAGGAAAGCCTCACAGCTTGGTGGGCAGAAAAGTGATAAGAAAATTTGTTGATATGCCACCACATGTTTACTTAGATCATCATAGAAAATTAACACATGCATTCCATTATCATGAGAATATTCTCCCATTGCACACCCAAAATTTTAGAGGAGTAGGATCTAAAGTAGTGGCTACATTGACCCAAGAAAAAATGAACATAATAGTAAAGGAGAATTTTAGTATTAGAAATGATATGATAGTACATTCATTACAACAAAAACAAACTCAACTATATGCCCTATGCGCTTACAACACAATCAAATTTTGGAGGAAAAAACCCTTCTTGTAGTACCTTCTCCCAAATGTAATGCCCCATTCAGGAACCCAAGAGAAATAACCTAACATGATTCAATATTTACTATACTATTTTTTTCAAAAATTTGAATAACACAAGATAATAATGTGGAAGAAATATACACCTATACATCAAGTACACATAAGCAATTACAAATATAGTTTTCTATTCCTCAAGGATTCCTTCACATTGAGTCATGTTTAAGAAGTTTATAATAATTAGTTTAAGTCTTTAGTACATGCTCATGAATCATAAGGAAATAAAAGATACATTATCTCATAATAAAATGAATTAAGTACAACTAATACAATGAAAATACATCCAATGAATAATATCAACTACACATGTTGCAGGGTATGTGAGAATAGATACAAGTACATCAAAATATAAGATAACATGATTACACATATACATCAACTGAATAGAAGTCTATGAGATAAGAATATAGATGATAATTGTACAACTACATCTATGAACATCCAACATCTGTCAAACTAAGGGGGACCCAAATGGTAAGAAGACACTACCTCCCAACTGTGTGGTCACCTATTCAGGCTTTCACCCTTACCATGCAGGAAAGAGAATGAACGATCCACAAATGTCTAATCAATCATAAAACATTCCTAGGAAAGGAATCCTAATAGCCAAAATGACCTCAAGGGTAACACAAACTACTTAGGAAGAATAGATAATTAAAATCGAAAGGACACTTAATACAATACCAACACCACATACCAAGCCAACATAGAAATACCAAGTATAAATCAAGTATGAAAAATCAAGAGATAACATCAACAAAAGATATCCACTCCAAGTCAAAATTCACATGTCAAGAGTACAATAGCTAATAGATCACCAACTGTCATTAATGAAAGTAAATCATCAACAATAAATACATCTAGCCATATAGAAAACACCACTAATAAATACACCACCAAAGGAAAATATAATGAATATATGAAGGAGACTCAAAATGCATACTAGAGAGTGTCATCACATAGTCATACTACTTGAGTTACCCTAGATTGGTCTCTCACTAAACTTTAGACCCTCAAGCATTGAGCTATCCTAGGTTTGTCACTTTGGACCCTAGACCCCCAATGTGATACATGTGGAACCAAAATACTCTCTCATGAAGATGAGGAAAACTAGTCATAAATCCCAATAGTTATCTTCTTATTCCTATACTTAGCCTATACAAATGCTCAAGGCATGCATGAGGAAATATCTCTAACATATCTTTTTAGTGTGTTTTTAAATATTATAGATAACTATGTTATCACTTGTTACACAACTTACAATGAGTTACCCTGGCAACCACTTTGGGCCTTGACCACCATTACAAGCTACTCCCATAGACATGCACCTAGACTACCTTCCCAAAAATCACAAACCACAATTGTGTTCCATACCAAAAAAGAAATATTCATCGAATTTAGTTCCTTAATAGGCAACCCAAAAATAACATTGGTTCTCAAAACCCAAGTTCTTATAAATGCCCATCAAAAGAAATTTTATAAAATAAATCTCAATTTGAATCATTAAATACATCATGATATCTAGTTAAATAATCATAAAATAACTCTCAAAAACTCCATTGATGCATATCCTAACTTGGCCAATTAAACAACTTACAAAGATAACCATCATGAAAATAAATATCACAAGACTGTTAATAGAATATTTAAGAAAATACATAGTTTTCAGCCATATGCTTTAATTCCATCATTTTCTATTGTTTAGTTTGGATCATAAAGATGTATTTACAAATAAAGTAAGAATATATATGTTAATATAAATTGTTATGCTAATATACTTAGTTAAATAAATAAGTATTTAAATATCTAATCTCTCTGTGTATATAAAATATCATGTAGTATTATTATGTTATTAATTTAAATAATCTTAAATCATAAATGATTTAATTAATAACATAAATATATATTATTAGAATAAATATTAATATCAATTTCATTTCTAAATTTTAATTGGACTTCTATTTAAGTTAAAAATTAATATTTACTTTTCCTTTAATTCATAATGCAACTAGACATAACTCAAATTTGTAATTATAATTATAATTATGTTATTTACAATTTCTCTCATAATAAAATACTCATAACTGGATGATTATATAGTGAACTTCACTATAACTTCTCTTAAAATATAACTAAATCACAATAATATATTTATTAATTTGTAACTCCAATTGCATTAATAAAGTATATAATAAGTTATATACTACTAAGAGTATTAAAAATAATTGCTATAAAAAGCTTACTTATAATAAAATAAATTGTATTTGTTTATTTAATTTTTAAAATAAATTAATAATATTTTTTTATTAATAATTAGTCATAATTTTTTTAAAAATAAATCAATCTGAAAAATTAAATTATATTTTTATAAAATAAAAAATAAACATACAATCAATATTTTCACATGCTTTTAATCTCTCAAATCATGCACTCATAATATACTTAGTTTTCTGTCTTTAGCATATTTGTTTTCAAATGCATGTATAAGTTTAGTTGCAACATTTTTCCTCTAAAGTAATCTTTTGCTTCCCCAATAAATTTTGCAATTAAATTATTTTAGACGTAAGAATATTATGTATCTTTATTTTAAAAATTCATAATAATCACATCGTTCTAATGAAAAATTAAAAGTTGTAAACTTAGCTATTCATTTTTTTGTTTTCTTCCAATTTTTTATAATCTAATTTTCCTTATATTAGAAATGATTTTAAAATAATGCAATCATAATAATTTTCTATATTTTTCTACAATTTTCCCTAATCAATTTTTCTTGATGAACAAGGTTTCCTTTTCAAAATCTACAACGTAATTCTTTATCCAAGAATCAATACAATAAATTAATAAGCATTATGCAAGCACCCAAGAAGACACAAAGTAGATAGATCTTTCAATAAAATTCTATAATTAATTTTCAAATCCTACCTCAAGAAAACAACAAAAATACGAGACAATATGTGAATCCATGCAAATCCAAACCCTTTGAAACTTTCAACAATTATTTTGCTCCAATTCCAAATTTTTCTCCCCAAAATCTATGTGTCCCTTAAATGAACTACAAACCCTATAATAATGAACCATAACCCTAACTAGCATTTCTCTTCTCCCATTACTAAAAATCACTAACTTTATTAAAAATATTAATATTTTAATTGTTTAAACTTTCCATGCATTCTTAAAGAACTTTTAAATTAAAATATTCTTTTATTTTCTTTTCCTTCACATTATTAATTAGTGTAAGCACTATTTAAAACATACTTTATTATTTATATCAATAATAACAATAATCAAAGCTAAATGGATGAAATGGTGCGACAAAGGAAAAGTCGAGGGTTTCGTAAGAATGGTTGTAGGAAGTGATGGTAAGATGGGAGGGAAGCTTGGAATGGGTTGAGGTAGCCATGGAAAGCTCGGTGAAACCAAAATAGAACATAGGGTGGCTTTTTGGAATGAAATAGATGAGGAGTGATTCACATGAATGTGGGGGATTTGCAGTCTTGGAAGGATGACCATGGGAATACCCAAGGGCACTCACTAGGTAATAATTGGAAATGGGTGAGAAGGCAAAATGATCATCCTTCAATCCTTGCAACTCTTATGGACACCCCGACCACATTGGAGTCAATGGTGATTGATATCTAGATTGAAAATCATGAATTGAAGTCAAGAGTTAAAATGTTGAGGGATAGGAATTTCTTTATGAAGTGGGGAAGAGGATGGGCATCATTACCCAAGATGAGAAACTGGGTAAGCAAAAATTGGGGGATGAATGTGTCCATCAAAATCTTGAAAAATGGTTTGTTCCTGATCATTATGGATTCAAATCAAAAGAAAACAAGGGTAATGTATAATGGGCCCTTTTTTATGGATGGAGTTGGCTTTTCTTATTAAGGATTGGGTCCCAAAATTTAACCCTAGACAAACCAAGGTGGAAGAGGTTCCAATATGGATTAGATTGTATAATCTCCCTCATGAATACTAGAATACAATTTTTTTTAAAATGATATGGGACAAACTTGGAAAGTTTGTCAAGGCAGACAAAGCAATAAACCATCAAGATTTCAGTTAGTATGCAAGGATTTTCATAATGTGTAAGGCCCATCTGCTACTTCCACATGCAATAGAACTTGGAACAATGAAAGGCTACAAGTGGTAGGAAATACAGGTTGAGGAAGCAATAAGCCATTGTAAACTCTGCAAGGAATGGGGTCATATGGTTGAAGATTGTATAATGAAGATTAAGGGTAAGGAAAAGGTGGTGGAAGTGCCAAAAGAAAAAATGGGTTCTAGGGACCTAGGCACCCTCAATGGACTGTTCCATGGATAATGTTGAAAATAATGAGATAAACAAGGTTCTTGAGATGGAAAATGTAACTATGGAGCCTTAGGGAAAGGAAGATGGCATAAGGAATGGAACCTAGGACAATGTGCATCCAAAAGGGAATCCCACTTGTGGCAATCATCAAGACTTCAATCAAAGGGATATAATTACAACAATAGAAGAAAATCTCAAAAGGGCATTGGAGGGTAGGGTAGTAGAAGATAGGGATGTAGAGGATGAAACTCATATGAGGGATATAAATAATTATGAAAGAAAAATTCATATGGATCTAATGGACTCATATTGCCCTAAGAAATCTAAAGGAGAGGAATGAAGCTTAGACATTTTTTCTTTTCCCTCAAGGCTCATGGTTCACTATTTGGGAGATATTCCAAAAATTGAATAACTTTTTGGAAAAGATATAATAGTAGAACAAGATGGTATTAGGTTCACAAAGCAATGAACAATCTCATAGTCAAGGAAAATGAGGTTAGGTCTTGGGGTGGGCTTTAGAAATCAAGGGGTAGGAAACTAACTTAGAGATTGTTGGAGGATGTTACTAATATAAAGGGAGATATGTGATTAAGATCCTAGAGGGATATTTTCTCTCTTGGGAAGCCATGAAGTTCCTTACATGGAATGCCAGGAGCTACAATGCCCCTAGAAAATGATGTTTGATCAAGAGAGCTCTTGATCAAAGAGAGCTCTTGATCAAGCAAAAGAAGAAGTTGTATGCATTCAAGAAATGAAGATGGAAATAGAGGAAGAAACTAGGGTTTTAGGAGTAAGAGAAAGGTGGTATAGTTTCTTTGTTGAGGCTTTGGGGTCATGGGAGGTCTGAGCATTTTGTGGAATCCAATATTTCTTAAAGGTGATCCTCTAATTAAAAAGATGAATTGGAAAACTTTGCATTTTTCTTCATATATAGTAAATTTCTCAAGGATATTGATAAAAGGTACGGACCCACAAAATTAGAGGAGAAAAAAGTAGTATGGGAGGAGATTTCTCCCTTTTTTTCTACTTTGGAAAATGAATTAAGATTAGTAGTAGGATAATTTGATGCCACTCTTTTCTCTGGGGATAAACAAGGGGGTGCTCAATCTTTTGTTACACTATAGATTAATTTTCAACACTTTTTTCTTCTTAACCAATTTTAGGAAGTTCCTACAAAGGGGGGCTCTTTCATGTGTAATAATAGGAGGAAGGGCTTCTCACATATTGCTGAGAAGATGGACACAATCTTCTTGGCAGGAGAATGGTAATATTTACTAGTCATTTTTGAAGGAAAAGTGCTAGGACTGTCAAGCTCTAATCATTTCTCAGTGTCTCTATTGGTTTAGCAAGATGATATTCCCCTCAAGTATCCTTCTAATTTTGAAATTATTTGGTTTATTGAGGAAGGGTTTCAAGAAAAAGTGGTAGATTAGTGGACCAATACACCTATAGTGGATGACAATGTAGCCTTTAAGTTTTTCTCAAAATTGAGATATTTGAAGCAAAAACTTAAGGAGTGGAACAAATTATTTTTAGTATTAAAGCAAGTATAGAGGTGGACATGGTAGCTTAACAATGAAGTTATGGTGCAAGGGATGGATGAAGTGTACTTTCAAACTAAACAAGATTTAATGTGCAAGTATGTGGAAATTTAGAAGAGGGAGGAGGTTTTCTTCAAATAGAAATTGAGAGAGAATTGGATGAGGGTTGGGGATAATAATACAAATTTTTGCAACAACTCTTTGAAAATTAAGCATAATGTGAATCACATTTTATCTATTGAAGATAAAGATGGGGTGCTATTGGAAGATGTGGAAAACATCAATAGAGAAGTGGTGGAATTTTACTTAGAGTTATGGAGAGGGAATAAGTGGATAGGAGAGATGCTTAGGAAAAGGTCTTGGGAGTTATTTTGTACATAGTTTCAAAAGAGGACAACAAGATGTTAATGGAGATGATAAAGATGAGTGAACTAAAGGTTGTAGTGTTTGGATTGGGAGGAGACAAGACACCAAGGCCTAACGATTTCTAGGCATTTTTCTTTCAAAATATTTGGAAGCTTCTTAAGGAGGAATTTCTTATAGTAGTGGAGGAGTAAAGGAGGGAAGGTTTTATCCTTAAGGATTTTAATAACACATTGGTAGAACTCATTCCAAAGAAAGTACAACAATCAAGGTATGATGACTTTAGGCATATTTTTCTTTGTTTTATAGTGTATAACATTATTGCAAAGATTGTTGGAAATAGGTTGAAAGTGTTGATAGACTCTATCATTTCTCTAGAATAGACTGGATTCATGCACAATCATATAATAGTGGATGTCATCATTGTTGCTCATGAGGAAATACATATAGCCAATAAAAAAAAGGATCAAAAAATTATGCTTAAATTAGATATTCATAAAGCATATGATAGAGTCAATAGGGGTTTTCTTTTTGTGGTATTACATAAAAAATGGATTTGGGGAAGAATGGTTAAAGCGGATTAAGAGCATGATTTCAGATTTTAGAGCTCTAGTTTTAGTGAATGGTAGTCCCCAAGGCATATTTTGTACTAGTCGAGGAATCAGGAAGGGGGATTCAATCTCTTCTTTTATGGTCATTCTCTAGGTGGAGGTTTTGGGAAAATTAATCTCAAAGAAGAGAGATGTGGGTTTATGGAAGGAAATCCTAATTACAAATGGGATAGAAGAAACCACTCATTCCTAGTTCACAGATGATACTTGTTTCTTTGGTATGGCTTCAATGGAAGAGGTTAAAGTTATGAAGAAGGTCTTATATGAATTTAGCCTAGCTTCAAGGAAGTCAGTGAATTGGGATAAATATGAAATCTATTTTTCAATATAGAATAGAGGTTATAGTGGATTATTGCTAGATATTTTGGTGTGGGAATAGGGAAACTCCCAAGAAGATTCATCGGCACACCATTATTCATAGGAATAGGCAAGGGTGTAATATGGAAAAACTTGGTAGATGATAATTGTAGGAAGAGGATGGATAGCTAGAAAGGATAGTAGCTAACATTGGCATGAAGGATTACAATGCTCTAGTTGGTCATATCAGCTTTGCCAATCTATTACATGGCTTGTTCCAAAATTCCAAAGAAATAGATCCTTTTGATTCAACATAACATGTGGAAATTTTTATGGAATGGATCACACGAGGGAGGTAAGGTATTATTAATGACTTGGTTACAGGTATTCCCACCAAGAGGTGGTAGTGGGGCTAGTGTTTGGGATTGATTGTTGTTAAACATAGCCCTTGGTGCCAAATTAATTTGGAAGATGTACACTGCTGGAATGGGTTAAGATTCTTAGAGAAAAGTATTTGGATAGCATGGAGGATGAGCATATTTTGACTATCATTGGTCCTCCATGTAGCTCAGCAATATGGAATTTCATGATGAGTTCTAGGAAGGTAGTAACTAACCATTTGACATGGAAGATTGGGGATGGAGCAAAGGCAGATTTTTGGAAGGATTCATGGGATGGAGATAAGAAGTTGGACAACATCAGGGTGTACCAAAGTTTAATTGAAGCCACACAACAATAATGGGGATCCAAAGTATGAGATTATATTGATGTTCATAATACATTAAATGGTTTACCTATGAAATAGAAGGAGGTTTCCTCCCTAACCCTTAGTAATGAGGATCGGGAGTAGATGAAATAGATTCTAAAGGAAAAAAAATTAGTCTCTTCCAAGGTAAGGAATTAGCTAATATCATGTGGATCCAAAAGTGGTCATTATATAGTTAAAATTGGATATTAACTATTGGAAGGAATTCATAATAATGTGGCTTGAGAATAAAACATGTGTTGGGATATAGAGTGCTTACTCAAGGTAGGGGATTTCACTTGGCTAGCTAGCAATGACAAAATTTTAACTAGAGAAATACTTAAGAGGATGGGTTTTTAGGGACCTTTTAGGTGTCCTTTGTGTAGGGAAGATGAAGAAATGATTGATCACCTCCTATTACATTGCAAGGATCCATGGTCGAGGGGGGGTAAGGATGAGGGGAAATATAGGTAGTGGTGTAGGGTTGGGCTAGTGAGTGGAGGATGTTGGGCATAGCATGATAGAGAAGGTCAAGGTCAGGGCCAGGTTACTTGATGATGTGTAGTTTATTTGGTGATAGAGGTTGTGAATATAGGTGTCAATTAGAGGGGCACATGGACTATAGCCACCAAGGTCATAATAAAAATCACTCCAAGTGTAGCTACCACTAGATAGATCGATTGGGTTAGATAGGGTGGAGACTCGAATCAGTGTCATGGTGGTATAAATGGGAGTGATGGCAACATAGATCACACAATTGACTAGCATATTATATGCATTTATGGCATCTATTGCATCGAGGCCACCACTACCACCACCACCACCGAGGATAGATAGGGTGATGACTAGTCAAATGACCACAAACATACCTATCACATTGATGAAAAGTGTGATAGAGCAAGCTCCTCAAGATTAGAGGAGTGCCCATAGCGAGTAAGAACCTATAGAGTAGACACAAATAGATGATGCATATGGTGAGACACAAGGTTGATATGTGTATCATTTTGCATCGCACTTTTATTCATATATCATGTGTATCATTGATGAGGATCTATTGATGTCCATGTGGATATATGTTGTGACCTATCTATGTTCATGTTGATGTGATTGTTTTGATATTCCCATTGATGCAATCCTTTCGATTTATGAGATATTTGAACTTTTTGATGTTCGGACTTGTGCACTTGTTGTATCATAGACTCTTGTATGCATTTGATGTTGTGATTTGGTTGATATGATAGTTGTAGATGTTAATGCATTATGGATAAGTAATATAGTATATAGAATAACATGATATGTGGATAGTGAATGAATTATTTAGATGAATTATATGAGTGAAATGCATTAATGAAATATGTGAAAATGAAATGCAATGAAATAAAATGTAGTATGTAATAAAATTAGATGTAATGAAATGTGATGAGTGAAATGCAATGTAGTAAAATGATAAGTGATAAAAGAAAATTTAAAGTGAGAAAATTAAATGAAATGAAATATGTAAATTTGAAAGAGAATGTTATGATATAAAATGTAATGGAATAAAATGATAAAATGAATTGTGGTGAAGTGAAGTGAAATGAAATGAAATATAATATAATGAAATGTAATGCAATGAAATGAATTGTAATAAAATGTGATGTTTACATGGAATGTAGAAATGAAATGTGATGTAATGCATGGAAATGTAAGGTAATGTAATGTAATGGAATAAGGAAAATGAGGTGTAATGAAATGTAATGTAATAACATGAAATGCGATTAAATGGAATGTGATAAAATGAAATAAAATGAATGATAATAAAATTTGAGTAGATGAAATGTGAAGAATTGTAATGGATGAAATGAAATGGAATGATAAAAGAAATGAGAATAATGAAATGTATAAATGAGATGCAATGACATGAAAGGATATGTATAAATGTAAAATGATGGATGAATGAGAAATAAGAAATAAAATGATAAGTGAAATGTGAGTAAATAAGACATTATATGTGATAAATAAAATGAAATATAATAAATGATATATGAGGAAATATGATGAAATGAGATGATAAATGGAAAGAAATGCATGGAAGAAAATGATTGTGCTAGAGATGGAAATATGTGAAGAGATGAGACTCAAAATTCACGATCCAAAAGTCACAAATGAAACTTGAGATTCAAGTAAGAATGGGTGAGATAGTGAATACATAAAATATGATGAATGGTGTAATGAAAAGTGACCAAAATAGTTTGAGATTCAGAGGTCACACAACGTAATAGAAGACATGGTGAGAAAAAGCATGAGGTGAAATAGGAGAAATTAGTTCCCATGATTGTGTGAGATTCGAAGGTCACATAGTGATGGAATGAAATGAGATGGGAGGAAATGAAATGTAATGAAACAAAATGAGTGTAAGGAAATGAAATGAATTTGTTTAAGATGTGAAGGTTGCGCAATGCAAATAGATGATGTGATGTAATGAGGAATGAGGTGGAATAGGAGGAAGTAGTTACCATAATTATTTGAGATTCGAAGGTCATACATTGCAATGGGTGGAATGAATATGAAGGGTGATGTATGGTGGTGGTGTTATGATGAGGCAAAGACCACAATAGTTGATTGTGAAAAGCTCATGATGATGTTGCTTCATGTTGTTCCATTTGATAACCAATCTTGAGTGGTTGAATAATGTTGTGTAGGCTAGCTTGTGTAATCCTAATGTATGTGCCAACCATGTGTTTTTAAGGTACCAAAGATGAAAATGAAAACTAGATGAATGAAACTATCTATAATTTTTTGTAAAGAGATGCAAATTAACTGTCATCATAGAGTGTTGAGTATAAAGTGACCTAGTACAACCGCAATAGCTTAGTTATGGTGATATGAAGTATCACACCAAGTAGTACAACCAAACACAAGTAGTGTACATAAAAGATAAGACAACCATTATGAACAAAAATGGCAGCCATAGTAAATGAAAATAGGTATGTAGATAGTCACATGTCAAATAAAGAACCTCACCAAAGATATCATATAAAACTTGTTGAGGTACACATGGCATTCTAGACGAGAGGAGGCAATTACAAGTGGACACTATTAATGTAAGAAATCAAAGGATAATTGGAGCAAAATAATGAAAAACCAAAGGAAAATAAGATATCATGACTTCATCTTGGTACCTCTAGTCAAGTACATCATCGAGGTACTAGAAGTTCACAATAGTAGAAAAACTTGTATGTGTGGACTAGAGGTGTTGATAGTTATGTGCAATAGTGTCAAGTTTATTCAATCCCTAATGGACATAATTGATTTAGGAGTCTAGTAGTGTCAGAGGGATCATGTGATTATGGTAGAAGATATGTGTCAGCATGGATCAAGGTGTTTCAATATCAGGCCTGAGTGGTAAGTGTACCTAGTACTAGTATGGTGAGATGTAGAGAGTGGATGTGTGGAAAGGTAAGAAAAGTGTAAGTTGTGGTGAGTGATAGCTATAAATAGGTGGATAATATGCTGACAAAATGAAGCACGGTTAAGGGTAGAACATAGCTATTGAGTTTATTGAGAAGTATGAGGAAGTGTGTAAGTGAAAGATGTCATGATCACTAGATCAATCACAAAAGGAGGGTGATGGTAGCCAGGGTGGATGGTTGAGGTAAGGATGGAGGGAAAAATATAGTTAGCAAACCTCTGGGGAACTAGTGTATTAGTCAAAACTAGAGAATTACTACATGAGTGGGGTGAATCAAGTCATCCAGGACAAGGGTTGGTATAACTTGAGAGTTTAGGAGTTAGGGTGGAAGAAATGTTATTATCAGCATTAATGATGTTGTCAAGGACCATAGTGCAATACAGTTGTAGGTGGTATTGGATGATGAATTGATGACACAAGTAGATAATAGTCTACCTAGGGTGACAAAGAGTGTCTCAGAGGCAACAACCAAGGTTGGGGAGATAGATTCTCTGGAGAAGTCTATGGGAAAATCTCATAGAGTGATGGAAGATGTTAGCATGAGTGAGGTGACAAGTGTACCGAGTTAATTAATCAGTCTCTAGATTTTGGGACAAGGGTAAATGAAAGGAGAAACTCAAAGTGTGAGTGTAGAGGAGCTATAGCTAGAGGTGGGGGATGGAGGTCAAACATCAAGTGATGTGGAAGAATTATGGAGAATGTTGGATATAGAGAGAGTTCAAGTGGAAAATGCAGAACAGGAAGTCACATTTTTGCTAGGGTTGATGGAAAAGGCACAGGAAGATGGAGCACAAATGGAGTCAAGATGGCTCCAACTGGTGGTGAATATAGAATGGGCATGGATACAACCATTGGAAGATGAACTGTAGATGGAGAAATCATGAGTAGAGAGAAATAAAAGAGGAATGTGAGGGGAGTGATCATGAGCATAGAGGTTGCAAGAATCCTTAAACATGGTGCAAGTAAGTTCGACAAGCATGCAAAATGAGATGGTGTTACTATAGTCATAGTCTATGTCATTTAGGGAGGCAATTGCAAAAGAAAACACCCTATCATTACAATTGTAGGAGTAGTTAGCATTGAGTGAGTCAAAGGTGAGACAGTTGTAGTAGTGGTTGAGTGAGACAAAGTGGATGTGGAGCATTGGTGAATGATAATTGATCAAATGCAATAGGAATGAGATGTGACCCAATGAGTGATTAGTGTACCTAGGATAAACAAGCTGGTGGAGAATGCATTTTTGGCTATTCAACAGACTATGAATGTGTACCAGGAAGCCACCTATTATATGGGGCTTTATCATCAATCTTTCCTTGAGGAATAGTGATGAGAGACTCAGTTTGTAGATAGGGAATTCACACAATAGCTAAACACTCAATTACATAGTAAGATGTTTCCAATTCCCATGAATGCAGTGTGGGTGTGAGGAGGATTGATTCCTGGGGCCTCATCCCCTAGAACTAGTTCTACAAAAATGCCCCTAATCAGACATCTTCTCTTGCCACCTCTGTAAGGGAGGCCAAAATAAATGATCCACCAGATGCTATTGGAATGTAAGTTTGTCATTGCTATCAGAATAGAATAAAAATTGTGTTTGTTTTTTTGACAAGCAAAAGGACGACTAGTGCTAATGTCAATGTGTCGAATAAACATTGTCATGTCTATTTTTGATGTTTTTGAAATATGTTTTGGGTTTTTTTGGAATTTTAAGGAATATGTGGATTTTTTTGGAATTTTTATAAATATATGAATGGTTTTTGGATTTTTTAAAATACTTGGAAGGGTGTCAATCTCCATAAAAGTGGGAACAATAAAATTTGTAGAGGAAGAAAGACCTTCACTTATGTGTGGGGAACTGAATGTTAGTGTGGGCTCTCAATGAAAGATGAGTACAAACTTGTGTACATCTAGAGAGCCATGATGTTTAAGGTGGAAAAAGTAGGAAGTGCTAAGCCATGAATTGTAAGGCACAATTCTGTATATATATTAATAGCCTTCACAAATGAGTTGAAAGCCAATGTTCAGATCTTTCTCTAGGTGTGTGTCAAGACGGATACTTATGGGGCCTATGAAAAGACATTTGGACCTACAAGAGGCTTTGATGGTAGAAGGAGGCCCAAGAGGGACCTTGAAAAAAAGTTCTTTAGGGTCCAAGAAGGTGCTTTAGGGGCCTAAAAAGGCAAAATAGAGCCTTGAAAAAGTTGTTTGGGCCTAATAAGGTGCTTGAGGGGCCTAAAAAGGTGAAATAGGGCCTTGAAAAAGGCATTTCGATCAAAAAAGGCATTTTGCAGGCCTAAAAATGTGCTTGGGGGGCCTAAAAAGGTGGAACGGAGCCTTGAAAAAGGTGTTTGAGCCTAAAAAGGCACTTTAGGGGCTTAAAAAGGAACTTGAGGGGCCTAAAAAGGTGAAACAAAGCCTTGAAAACGTGTTTGGGCCTAAAAAGGTGAAATAAGGCCTGAAAAAAGGTGTTTGGGCATAAAAAGGTGCTTGAGGGACCTCAAAAGGTCAAACAGGGCCTACAAAAGGTGTTTGGGGCCTAAAAAGGCAAGGAGATCACTATGATCTTTCAATTTATGTTTGCTTATTCTATGCCCTCTGGTTAGGTGACAATGAAAGAGTCTGATGAATATTTGGGCCTTTTGGGATAGCATTGATATATTTGTTAAAAGGTTATTAGGTTAATCATGGGCTCTACAACATAAATAAGATTGATAATCAGTCAAGAATTGTTGTTCTTGGCTGGAGGAAAGAAAAGGGACTCTACTAGAGCCTCTTTCACTATTCACATTGTGCCAGATTTTTGAAAGCCTAATGAGATGTTTCAAGACATAACTAGATTGCTTCTTAATGCCTTTGAGACAATATTTAATATTTGTCCAGAGGTAATAGAGCCATAAAATATTTAAATATGTTTCAATATAGTGGTCATCAGCATTGATTTCATATAAAATTAGTTGAGGTATGCAAACCTATCCCAAAGGAGCAACAATTATAGATGGACATCTATGCGACATGAAATCAATAAATCATTGGGTTGAAAAATACAACAATAATTTATGCATAATTAAATAGCCTATGTGAGTTGAGGTGGGCCATGTTTGACTAGAATTTTGGGTTGTTAATTTTTTAGGATTCTTTGGCTATTTTTGGTAATTATTAACAATTTTGGGGTGTTTTTGATAATTTTGTTAATTTTTGAATGTTTTTGGCAATTTTTTAATGTTTTTGATAATTTTTGACATTTTTGAATGTTTTTGATAATTTTTGACAATTTTTGAATGTTTTTGACAATTTTTGACAATTTCTAAATGTTTTTGATAATTTTTGACAATTTTTGAATGCTTTTGATAGTCTTCAATAATTTTTGAATTTTTTTGATAATTTTTGAACTGGTGGGAGAGGAACAAAGATGTGATTGAAATTTGTTGGAATATGGAGATGACTAGGGCCTTGTGGAGGCACATAAAGTTTCAAGGAGACCAAAAGTGGGCCAAAAAGGGTAAAAGTGGGCACAAAGAGCTATATTTGAGATAGTGGAGGAAAAAAAATATTTTTTGGACTTCAAATGGATTTTATGGTAGCTAAAATGGATATTCAGAACTATTGATTGTGGCAAATATTTGAGATGTGCACTGATTTTCTTGCAATTCATGTTTGTGATATCTTAGAACATAATCAGATTCCATGTTTCCTCCGAGATGTTTGTCTTCCTTTTGTTCCTATTTTGCTAGTCATCTCTACTATTGTGAATAGTATTTGATGCTAAGAAGCTATTGAACTATAACCCACAAGTGTTTCTCAATTGGGTATGTGTAAAATTAAGTCAACTATGAGAAGGCTACAAACAAGCAAAATTTATCTCAAAGAGAGTTTCTTGTGTAATGCTTTGTTGCCTCTTCACATTGAAGGACTTGTGTTTTTTAGGGAAGTCCAAAGGCATTATGTCTTGCTCATTTTAAACCAAAGGTGGTTTTTCTCATCTCTTTTGTACCCACTTTTTTTGTTTTTTTAAATTTTTTGGGGTATTTTTGGTGATGAGGTGTTTCCTCAAAGCTTTAGACATTAAACCTTTTGAGATGGATGTTGTTGATGGATTCTGCTGGATCATCTGCATCATTATTGGAAAGTCTGTAAGTACGAATCCTAAAAGATTTTGTAATAATGTAAGGACCAACCCAATTGGCCTCTCATTTTCCTTTCATTTTCCTAGTTGCTTGACTCTTTGGGTTTTCTTGGAGGACTAGGTCACCAATCTGAAAAACATAAGGTTTGATCTTTTTGTTGTAATGTCTTGTTAACCTATTCTGATACACTTTGAGGTGCTCATGCCCTACACACTAATTTTCTTCTAGGAATTCTAGTTACTCTACACATGCCACTCTGTATTCCTTGTCTAATAGGATATCATGAAGGGTAACTCTCAAGGATGGGATCTTAACCTCTAAAGGAATAATGGCTTTACAACCATAAACTAAGGAGAAGTATATAGCACTTTTAGGTATCCTAACACTCATCCTATAGGCCTAGAGGGATTTAGTTTTAAGTTCTAGTCTCTACCAATATCATTAACAATTCTCTTAAGAATGTTGATAATGGTCTTGTTGGTGGCCTCTGCTTGTCCATTGCCTTGGGGATAATAGATTGATGGGGAATGTTGTATAATGTGAAATTTCTCACATAATTTGTTAATTATTTGATTTTTTAAATTACAATGTGTTATCCATGAGAATGGCATGAGGGATGCCAAACTAATAAATTTATATGGTTTGGAATGAAGGAAGAGATTTGTTTTCCTGTAGAGTTAGCAAGTGGCACCGCTTCAACTCACTTGGTGAAATATTTTGGTGTGGTGATAATACATTTATGTCCATTAGAGGAAGGTGGGTGGATGACTCTAATCAAATCAAAGCCCCACTAATAAAAAGGCAACAGTGTGGCCAAATGTTTGAGCTCTTGGGTTGCCACATGAATAAGGTTACCATGTATTTGACACTTTTTGCAAGTTATAACATAGTCGATGGAATCCTTTTCCATGGTTGGCCAAAAATAGCCTAGCCTAAGAGTTTTCTTTGCTTATATAAACCCATTGGAGTGTGACCCATAGATGCCTACATGGACTTCTTGTAGAGTGATTCTCAACTCATCCTTTTCAAGACATCTAAACAAAGTACCATCAAGCCCTTTTCTATACTACTTATCAACCACCAAAGTGTAGCGCAATGTCTATTGAATGAAATTACATCTTTGGTTCTATGAGAGATTATAGGGAGTAGTGTAATTGTGGAGGTAGGTGTTGATGGAGTTATACCAAAGGGAATTGAGGGTGTCTAAATGGAAAATAATGAGGGGATTAGATTAAACATCAGTCAAACCACCTCTTCTACTAAGAGCTCATACAATTTGTGCTACTTTGGTAACTAAAGCAAGGAGGCCAAGGTGGCCATGGCATCTTCTATTATGTTCTTATCTCTAGTAATTTTTTCAAAAGTAATGTGAACAAAGCATGCCTTAAGTGTGTCAACTATATGTTTGTAAGGCAATAACTTTTCATTCTTAGTCTGATATGTGTCGATGACTTGATTGATGATCAACTGAGAATCTCCATAAAATTCTAGCTCTATTAATTTCCATTCTAAGGTTCCTTTGAGGCCTAAGACCAAGGCTTCATATTATATCATGTTGTTTGTACAAGGGAAAAGTAGTTTGTAGGACTTGGGTATGGTAACACTTAGAAGCATAATAAACAAAATACCAATGCCTAAACCATGATGTGTATAAGAAAAATCAAAGTAAAACTTCCAAGTGATCGGCTCTATTTGAATAATATATGTATCTAGAAAATTAGCTAAGATATGATTTGAGATCTCTATCAGAGCATCTACCAATTGGTCAGTGATGGCCTATCCTTTTATTGCTTTCCTATCAACATACTTAATATCAAACTCACTTAGAATCATTACCCACTTGGCCAATTTGCCTATTAACATTGTCTTGCTGAGAAGATACTTGAGGGTATCAATCTTGGAGATGGGATTAACCTTATGTTTCAAAAGATAATAGCATAGCTTTTAGGAAGCAAAAACTATAGCTAAACAAGCTTTTTCAATAAAAGTGTAATTGAGCTCATAGTTGACCAAGGTGCAAGTGATGTAATAAATGGCCATTACTTTTTCTTGGTCATTTTCCTATGCCAAGAGGGATCCAATTGATTTATCTATTAGGGAAATATATAGAAACAATGGTTTGTGCAATACTGGAGGCACCAACAAAGGTAGTTTCATTAAGTAGTTTTTGAGTAAATCAAAGGCCATCTGACACTGATCATCCCATTTAAAAGTTGTCTTTGTGGAGGTGTGTGAAAGGTACGCACTTTTCTATTAATTGAGACATGAAGTGATAGACCGATTGAGATATTCCTTGAAAAAAATGTAGTTGAATCAAGTTCTTTGGAGGTTGCATGTTGATTATAGCTTGTACCCTTTTGGGATCAACTTCATTCCCTTTGGCTAAAACTATGTACCCTAGGAGTTTACCAAATTTTACACCAAAAGTGCATTTTTAAGGGTTTAGCCTAACTTTGAATGCTTCTAGGTGGGGAAATACCTTGTCCAAGATGGGAAGATGATCTATTCAGGTATGAGATTTAGCAAGGATATCATCAACACGATCATAAATAAAAATGTGCATCATGTCATGAAAGATAGTGGTCATGGCCCACTAATAGATGGCCCCTATGTTCCTAAGGCCAAAAGGCATGGCATTCCAACAAAATGTGCCCCATGCATAGGTAAAAGTTGTTTTCTCTTGATCCTTTGGCACTATCCTAATCTAGTTGTACCCTAAAAATCCATCCATGAGTGAAAACATGGAATGACCCACTGTCAGATCTACAATTGTGTCAATGTTGGGAAGGAGGAAATCATCTTTAGGAAATTCCTTATCTACATCTTGGAAATCAATGTAGATGCATATGCTACCATCTTTCTTTGATATAGGCACAATGTTTAATATCCATGATGCATATGCTAAGGGTAAAATAAAGTTGGTGTTGAGCAATATCTCTAAATTTATTTTAACTAGCAAGGCTATATGGGTTCAATTTTTCTTTAACTTTTTCTTAACCAGCTTGTCCTTTGGAGAAATGTTGGTGATGAAGGATTAGAGTTGTGTCTAGCCCTAGCATGTCTATGTAAGACCATGCAAATTTTATTTGCCTGTCTTTGAAGAAGTGAATGAATGCACTTCTTTCTCCTCTGTTTAATGACTATTCCAAATGGATGATCCTTGGTTCTTACTCTATTCTAATGTTGAGTTTTTCTATAGGTTCAATTATGATGGAAAATCTTTCCTCTGAGTGATTGGGTAAGGTATCAATCATCACATCCACGGGTGCCACAGTTGGGTTTTCACCATTGGATACATCATTTCTTTTTCTTTTTTTCTCAAGATCAACTACAATCTGGTGCTGGTTGGTTCTGGTATGACTAAGATAATTGATATCAAACCCATCTACTCAATTAGTTCTGGTATGACTAAGATGATTGATATCAAACCCATCTATGTGCATTCCTATTTTTCTTTGTGAATAAGATGGTTCAACCATGTTAATGTAGACAAAAATGTCATGGTCAGTGGCCAAATTGGGAATGTGGTAAGGGTCAATTATATCCTAGCTAATGAGCTTGGGATGGACTAAGGAGATTGGTTCATAATATGGAAAGGATTTGGCAGGATTTAAAGACATGACCTCATTTGACAATTCATATGTTATACTAGTCAGGTCAATAATGTGTACTTCTTCTAAAGCATCAAGAAAAGTAGATCTCATGAGTGGCTCATAGTATTCTCTTTGACTTTTACTAGAAAGAAGTCGAGAAATAAAGTTTGAAACTAAAACCCATCAATAGGTTCATCACCCTCAAATGATGTGATGTGCCTTATCTATTCTATATCAACCTCTAAGTTGTTCTGATGTGTGTTAGCTCTTGGCAAAGTAAAGTCCAAACAAGAGATTGATTCTTGTGCAATGAAACTATTGGGTGTGGGAATGTGAACAAAATCAAATTCATTATCATTAATGGACTCTTCAGATAATGATTCAAATTCCCACTTGGTGGAATTGTCATCATCTTTATTATTAGAAGTGTCCATGAATGGTTCCCTTGTATGATGTAAATCCTAGATGGATAGATTTACATTCTTGTTGTTAGATACTTTTGGGTTATTATTATCTCTTTCATTGGGCACCCACACCAAGGTGGAATAGGAGGAATCATTGTGTTTGGAATAGGATTTGGAAGTGATATGTACATCATGTTCTTCACTGTACCCAACCCTATTTTAGATTTCTTAGACTTAAACTATGCTACTACTGGTTCAACGATGCCTTTCCCTTTCCCTAAAGGGCCATCACTCATATATCCCATATTTTTCATTAAGTCAAAACCTTTTCGATATAAGTGGGGGAAAATGTCAATATTTTGTTCACTAATTTCTTCTATGGAGGTTGAAGGTACAACACTTGCTTTGAGAAAATGTGCATGGCAAGGCCTAATGGTGGATGATGGTTTTCTGTGAGATCTTAAAGAGAGTGGGGGATCAAATAATGACACTAAGTATTCACCTACCCCTTTGCACTATAGTTTTCATTCCCTATCAAACTCTTTCATTAGCCTATCCATTTCTTCATAATGTGATTTTTTGGGGTCTTTTGATGATGATGGTGAAGGAAGGGAAGAACTTGAACAACCAATTTTCCCTTTACCCTTAGTTGATGTAGATAAGTGGTCATTATCTTGTTTGGTAGAACATGAAGTTTCTATTGATGTGGACTAGCTGATGTCATCTATCGAGGTGCCAGTTTCTTTCTCATTATAGGGAATAAGGGAGTTACAATATTGGGCAAGGTTTTGATTCCTAGGTATTCTTAACCCATGTATGGAAATTTGAGAGATTGATGGTAAGTAGAAGGAACAACATGCATGTTGTGGATCTAGGACCTTCCTAATAGGATATTGTAAGTCAATTTCAAGTCCAAGTCTTGAGAAATAGTTTGTTTTACAACTGGGCCTACATTGATTGGTAGAATAACCATGCCCTTGGAGGATCTCTCCTCATCATCATAAGCCTTAATGGTGATTTCCTTCTTTGAGTCAACAACATCCTCCATATATCCTAGGGCTTTTACCAAATCTAATGTACAAATGTTTAAGCCTGCCTCACCATCAACCAAGGCTCTCTTGACTCTATTTCTATGGATAAAGACTTCAATGTGCAATGAAGAATTTTTCAGATGGATGACAAACATGCCATCTTGGGTTGAAAAGGATATAAAATGAGGGAAAACCAAGTTACTCACCATATTTTGAAGCCTACTAACATCAAGTTCATTTGGCACTAAGGATTTGGTGAGGATCTCTCTATGTTTAGGAGAAATTTGCATCAACTCAAGAATAGAGATATGGGTAGGAGTCTTGAGTAACTAGTTGACCAAGCTATATTTGGGTAAGCTAGAACTCATAGTTGCATGATTAAACCTCATCATGAGTCCTGGTAGAGTAACTTTAGAGGCTTGACCTCAGGTAACAACACTTGATGACTATTTCTTGTTTTTATCTTTAATTATAATGACATTTACAAAGTCATCAAATCCAAAGATCATGTTGATGGTGTTATCATAATGATGAGCATATTTAACCTTGTAATGGGAAGGTGTGTTTTGGTTTGTTCTAGAGGATTCACCCTTCTCATGGCTCATGAAAGTTTTTTTGAAGGGCGTGTGGTCTTCATTGTTGTGAAGCTTATTCACTTCAATAGTTCCATTATTGATTAGTTTTTGTATAGCCCCCTTAAGGGTATAATAATTATTTATTGAGTGCTCCCTATTTTAGTGGTAGGTACAAAAGTGCTTGTTATTCCACCACTTTGGTTTAACTTGTGGTTCATAGGGTTTGGTCTCAGGGAGTACAATGAGTTCATCGACCAAGAGTATTTGCAAGCACTCTCATAAGACACCCCAATAGGTGTATACTCTTTGGGAATGTTGGAAGACTAATATCCTCTTAGAGGAGGAGTTTGATTATAAGTGACTTGTTGATTAGACATTGAGGGAGTCATCATGTTTCATTAGTAAAATGGATGAGCATTATCTTATCTTGGTACATTTGGTTTGGTATTTACATTGGTGTTATTGATGATAGGATACTATTGGTTTGGATGGGGTTGATTTTGTGGTTTAACATGGTTAGATTCAACCACCCCATCATTGAATATATTTTTTTTGTTATTTCTCCACCACAACTTTTGTTTATTGGTGGACTGATCAAATGAATTATGAGTTTATAAGGATTCATTTGAGAAACCCTTAACATCTTTTGATAACTTGATGATATCATTGTTTATCATGGTGTCTTCTACTTTGGTAGCATTCTCTAGGGTAGTCTTAAATTCTTTAGGCCTTTAGAGATGGAGCTAGCAGTTCATGGGTTTTGAGAGACTATTGATGAAGATGTTGTTCTTCTCTTTGTCTTGGATGTTTCTATGGTATGTGGAAAAAATGTGTCTCCACCTTTGTAGGAAGACTTTCAATGATTCTTTAGGAAGTTGTTTTGTGTTACACAAATCAATCATCATCACTTCCCTTTCAATATTATAAGAGTATTAAGCAATGAAAATGGAAGCCAACTAATCAAATGACTTAATGTTAGAGGGTAGCTTGGAGAACCAATCCATGGCCTTGCCCTCCTAGGCTTCTAGGAAATAGGTGCATTAGATAAGTTGTGTCATGAAAAAACTCCATGCTTAGAGTATAAAGTTGTCTAAAATGATCTTGGGGATCCAATGTACCAAGATACTTCTTGTATTTCTCTATCTGCACATTCTTCATAAAAGGTGTAAAGGTGATTTTTTTTATCAAATGGAAGAGGACACACCTTTTCAAGGCTAAATTATATAGATTGGATCTTTCCTTGTTTCATCCTATCCATTTCTAGTTGTAGATCTTGTAATTTTTGGGTAACAACATCTAAAGGTGAATCTTCTTCATCTCATTTAAGATTGGTTACATCAAAGTCAGATGGAAGTTTTGCACCTTGTTGTGCTAGTGCTAGTATCTATTCTTCTTTTTATCTTTCAAGTATTTTGTCCATGATATTGAAAAGCTCAAGATTTTGCTAAAAATCCTCAATTTTGGTTTCGATGCTCTTTTTATCCCATGCATTGGATGAAGCCATTTTGGTAAAAGCTTCTAAATTTTAGTTGAACATGGGTGATTCATTGATGCAGAGCCCTCTATATTTACCTTCAAGGAACCCTAGTTCAACTCAAAGGATTCAAAATAGGTTGTAACACCCTCAATGAACTAAGTACATCTCAAAGAATTCTATAGAGAACCCTTACATGTAGGTGAGTAAGTCAATATCCCAAACCATACAATATGACTTCTATATCCAAATAAATTACTCATAAATTTCAAATCTGAGATTTTATTTTAAAAAACTTTGGATTAATTTTCTATAATTACTATTTCTCAAACATATCCCAATATGAGTCAAATCCAAGAAAAAAATTAGAAGTTATGGTCTCTCTACCAAGACCCATATTTTCTGTCAAAAACTAGAAGTAAAACTAGCAACCCTGCCTAGGGCATCAAATAACTTTTTCAAGAGAAGGAAAAATAATACCAAACAAATTTCCACTAAATATTTTATGATTATAGTTTCCAAAAATATAAGCCATCAATTTTTTCAATCCATAAATCATTTTACAATAATATATCTTTGACTGTAACTCCAACAGAGATCTGTAAAAACTAGTCTTCACTCAAATATAGATAACTTTTACAAATATTACTTTAAAGACCCAAACCAATTGGAAATCAAAGGTAATTAATATATATTTCCAATTCATATAGACTTAGTTATTTATTCATCAAAATATTCCTATACCAAACATTTCAATCTGACTATAGTCGGACATCCTTAAATATGAAAATAACAACTTTCACCAAAACTTACATAACTTTTTCAAAACTTACTGAAATTAATTAAAACCAAAATCATGAGAAAGAAGATTCATTAATCTATCTATCCATTACTAATTTATAGAGTTTTCAAGCTCTAAATATCCGTACAAGTCTTGGAAAAAAATGCTAAATGCAAGAAACCAATCAAAATAACAATTTTTGAATACTCAAATTTTCCAATTTGATATCCTCCTCTCTCTTTCTTTGAAAAAATATTACAATTTTTTTATAGTGGTTTTGGTAGTTCACAACTTTTCAACCACTTTTTAAACCAACTTATTACATTCTTTTAGCCCTTTAAAACATTATGCATTTGTTTTCACAACCTTTTGTGTACTTTACACAACTTCTCAACCACTTTTTAAACCAACCTATTACATTCTTTTAGCCCTTTACAACATTATGCATTTGTTTTCACAACCTTTTGTATACTTTATGCATTTTTCTATTACAATTTTTGTATAACCCCAAACTAGATCACACCTATGACTCAAATGACTTTATATGGATACATATAATTCCATTCACATATTAAATTACCATTTTGACATTATTGATCATATTAAGACCTCCTCAGACAACTTTGACACCTTATTACAAATGGCTTTTCTAGCCTTTACATCTTGACTCAAAGGACTCAAATGAATTCAAATATCTCACATTAGAAATATTAAGCTCCTCATTTCTTGTATATTAGGTGCTTCTACACGATTCGTGGGTAACCATATTAGATGAACAATTTGCTAGTGTAACAGGTTCAATAAGATCCAAAGATTGCAAGCATTTGATGGTTCTGTTGGCTATTCTAGCACTCACCCATATAGGTGATCATTTTGGTCCATTCTTCTTTGTGACTACATTGGTTTTACGTAGTGGCATGAGATGTAGATAGGATTTCTCTAATTCTTATGCATTTTAACAATATGTGGGTTTCTAAAAACTATGGTTCATTTGGAATAACAAGCTAAGTTTGAAAAAGGGTGTTTGGCCCTATCAATAATGGCAAGTTCACTTTCACAAAGTCAAGTAGGGAATGGATGTGTATTTTTGGTCATTTCTAGATTGATATGTGAGGTGAAACAACAATAACTATTGGATTAATAATATCAAGATGGAATTTGTGACATTTCTTTTTCAAAAATGGTTATGGTCAATTTCAGAATCTCTCAGTCTTGGAAAATGTCAATGAGGAAAAAAGAGGTATCTAAATTTGTTGTTTGTTTGCAAGTGTCATGTATGTAGGTAGTCTGTCTTTATTTTAGTTTTTCTCTTAGATGTGCTATAATAATGCTCAAATGCATTATTTTAGTTGGTTTATGCACTATTTTATTGTTCACCATGCATTGTTCTATAGGGAAAATGCATTATTTAAATCTTCATATGCATTGTTTTCTAATTCATATGTGTTGTTATGCAAATAAAATATGCTAGTTAAACCTTTAGCTGCATTTTTTTGCAATTAGATATGCTATAAAAAAACTCCAATACATCAAAAAGTGGGTAAAATGCTTTTCTTTAAGAAGTAGATGCACTATTTAAGGGTCTTCAGCAGTGTTCTTATTTAGAGCTTGGTTTTTGTATTAGTTTGTAGTTGAATCTTTTTGGAAGGACTATGATCTAAACTAAAGTTTATTATTAAGTTTTAAAAACAAATCCAAGCATGGTAGTAATAGAAATGATAACGAGATAAAAACTACATGTACCTAGAAAATGGAAGAGAAAGGCTTTCTAACAACGTTGTCTAGAGTTGGTGACTAGTGGGTTTTAGTTTTTAACTGACAATGTTTGAATTTACCTCTCTTGTGATAGAGAGCTTCCCACCAATGGTAGGGAGGTTTTATGCAATCCCTTACATGACTACTAGAAGAAGGATATATTTCAAACATAGTTAGCTTGCATTCGATTGGGAATACAAGATTGGAAGGCACTCCCTCTCACCAACCCTACTAAGGCAAATCTTGGGAGGTAGCCTTTCTATGGCTGAATAAAAATACCTAGTAGAAAGTAGGAAAAATGGAAATCAAAAATACATTTGGCAGTTTGATCACTTCAAAAGAGTGAGAGCATATCCTACTATCTTGACCTCAATAACATAATAGACATAGTTGTTCAATTATAAGCCCTTTAACTATAGAAGACAAGGGGCTCCTATTTAAGTTATGTGTTGGTTCATTGCCTATTTGATTGTAACTAATATTTTTAGAAGGTTTGGCATTTTGATCAACCCAAAAGAGTTGAGAGCATAGGTCTACTTCTATTTAGATTAGCGAGATCAAACATTCTTATTAAACTAGGTTTCAAACTTAGAAATGTCGCACTTTAATTGAAAAGGGTCAAGGTCCACTTACTTGATTCGATGTTAGCAAAGGCTAGGCACATTTCTAAGGGTCTTCATTCCTACCTCGTGATTTGAGAAATCTAAGAGTTCCTATTAGCTTAGAAGAAGTCTGTAAAAAACTAGATTTTAGATTTGAATGTTAGATGTGATGGTTAATAGCCTAGATTAGATGTATGACAAAAAATGGCATACACATCACAAAAAGTTATAAATACACTATAAGAATAATCAAATGTGTTATTTAATAATGTAAATGTGTTGTAATAAATTGTAAGAATAATCAAATGCACTATAGAAATATTCAAAAGCATTGGAGAACACCTCAAATGCATTAAAAGACTGATTAGAAGCATTAAAATAGTGTTTACAAGCACTACAATGTCAGAGAAGTGGAAGATCTAATCTTTGTGAGCTTGGGAGTGTCTTTGAAGGTTTGTGGATCTTTTGATGAGGTTTCCAAAATGCTGTAAAACTTGCAAAATGTCAAATCTACACCAAAAACTAGAGGAAAAAAAGGATCTAAAAGAAAAAGAAAAGATCAGCAAGAGAACTTGAAGAATAGATAGGCTTTAAGACAAAGCCCCATGGTGGGTGCCAATTTGTACATAATGAATTCACCTATTCATGAGACCTTAGAGAAAAGTAAAAATAGAATGACAATGAACTAGTCCAAACCCAAGAAATCATTATCAAATAGAGACTCTACAAATATCCCATGTTTCTCTAACTACAACTGCTAAGATTGCTCTCAGACTAGCATCTTAGTGATAGTTCTAGAATGGGAGTATGCTATCAATGCAGATCTACAAATGTTTATTCAAGATCTAAGTGAGAATGCAAATTATGTGAGTATAATAACCCTATAATCCTATGAAATGAGTATGCAATGAGCTAACATGTGCTAAATAATACTAAATGACATAAAAAAAAAGCTAAAATATTATCAAAATGACATGAACTTGCTATAATGACAATGCTATAAGATGATAACTCAAAATGTTCTTATAGTGTAGATGCCTAAAATTTGGGTCCCTTTACTCTTGAATAATTTCTCATGGGTTTTCAAATTTTCAAAATGATGCCTTGATACATTAGCAAACCCTTCTTCTCTTATATATTCTATTTCTCTATCATCTCCTTGATTAGACATAGAATCCCCATCTTATTTCATGCATGAAGATTTAGATGAGACATTTGGATTGGGTGATGTTCTCTTATCAAGAAAATAATTATTGCATGGGTCATCTTTCTCAAGTTCTTGCAGTGTTTGAAGTAAAGAAGGATGTACATTGTTAGGATCCAAGGATGCATTTCCATAGAAGCTTTTTAAAAATTCAACCTGATTGGGATGGATATTTTTTGGATCTAGTTTCTATCCACCATAGAAACTCTTCAAGAAGCTACCTTTATTAGGATTGATGAAAATATGGTTTTGTTGAGAGACAGGTGAATGAGAGACATTTCCATTATTCTTCATTGCTGATTTAGATGAAAGACATTTTTTAACAAGGCCTTCTCTATCTTTATATGTTTAACCTTTTTAAAATAAAGAATCATGATCATAAGAAAGAAATCCATAATAGTTTCCATCATCTTCTTCAATCTTTAGAAAAAATTGTAGCAAGTAGGGATAAACCATTCTAGGATCTAGCCTCCTGTTGTCATAGAAATTCTTCAAGAAATCTACCTACAGAGGATCATTAAGAATCTATTTCTTTGGGTATGAAAAGTAATCCTCACCACTATCATTGTCACTATGTCTTTCCACTTTCCCTTTGTACCAAACCATGTTTTCAATTCAAATCTCAGATAGAGTCACCAATAATCCTTCTTCAAAATAGAGTCACCAACCTTCATTCAAGGGAAGATCCTTTATCAGCCAAATTACTAATAATTATTTATTTGACCTTGGATGTGGCCAAGATTTTTCTTGTTCCTTCTTGGAATAACAACTATTCTTTCAATGACTACAACATCTTGACTAGTAGGAGCTCTTTGCAAGATTTCCCCAAATTCTTCTTCTTTTTCTAGAACTCAATCTACTTGATGATATTGCTAAGAAATTCGTCTATACCTCTAGTCTAGAGTGTTCAAATTAGAAATTATATTTTCTTGGGTGTCTTGAAAACCAAGATTTGACTGGAGAATTGGAAGCACATTCTCATGAGGCAACACCATCTTACTTCATCGTATGCAACTGATTACTCTTTCTTTCTTGTTTCCCTAGTAGATTTGTCAAAAAAATATTGGTAAAAAAAAATTTCACTATGGTAGTTACTTCTAAAACTAACCCTGTTCACCCTATGAACAATGACAATTGTGCCAATAGTTGGAGAGATTGAAACTGTCATTACCAGATTACAATCTCCTCTGTGCTTGAGAGGGGCAATTTCATCATATGATGGGTGAATTTGATCTTTCAACATAAATGAATTAAAGCTTTAAAAGATAGAGAGAAAGCTATTGATGATGAATGCACCACATGACTTCACAACTTTCTTGAATAAACATAAACTGATAATGAAGACAATTAAGAACTACACTTGAAAATGATCATTATTACCATTCTGATTCATGATTCATAAACATTTAGACAATATTGTGAGAACATTCACTACAGAAATAATCAACAATTTTATGTTGCAACAATATTGATTTTAGAAAAAGAACCCAAACACATTTCTCATTTTATTTTCTTGCACCAAGAACATAACAGAGATTTTCAATTTGAAAGAAAAATCTGTACATGCTTTCCAAAATTTTAGCATAAGTGTTCCCTTATTCCAAAGTCCAAAAGGTCCCTTTACAAAGCTAAGACAATTCCTTATATAGACATGGAGGTTAAGAACTACTCCTCCATAGTTAATGACCATCTCCCAATCATGTGATTTCAGAGAGGTTAATTAACTTCACAAAATTGACCCAAAATAAAAAAAGTCACCATTGCCAAAAGTCAAAAATTAGAACCATTACATTACATGAAGACTAAGATATTTCCCATGTCAAAATGATGGATTTCAAGATCTTCAACTTAATGAAAACTACAACTTCAAATCCAAGTATTTACCTATGAATTTCTTCAAACATGTCCATTGAACTCAAAAGCAATCTTCAAGAGATTTAGAGAAATTGGATCATATTAAAGTGATCTATGGCATATGTTTGAGCAGAAACTTGCACTATATTTAGAAGCTCTCATTTTGTCCATGTGGTACAAGAAATTAAGTTTCTTATAATTCATTTATGTGTACTTGGTCTTTTTTCATAGCTTCTTAATTGAAAACTTATGTGCCTATGATAGTTCAAGGATTGGTTCAAGATAATTGATTTTAGAATTATTCATGGCTTTTGGTCAATCATGTAGTATGGAAGCCAAATTTTTATTCTTTAAATCCCTTCCTTTCTCACTTGCCTTTGAGGTAACATATTAAACTCCTTGAGTGCCTTACATGTACAATGATATGTCTTATTTAAATATTTTATATTGTGCATATCCTGTTGTTGTCACCTATGCTGAGTTGGTGCTTTGGTGTATTTTGTCAAACATTTTACAAGCTCAATTTTATCATGTCAATGTTCATTAAATAATAATTGAATTTTTTGGCTATGGATCTTTGAATATTTGGACCAATGGTCTTTAGATTCCATGTAGTGGCTATGAGTTGGAACAAGGTGCAATTTGTCTCTATGACCTCAAACTTTCCTGTCATGGCATTTTTTCTTTATTAGTCACAAGTTGGAAGATGATGCACAATACCCCTTTCATTATTTCCTCACATAGCATCTCTAAATCATGGTGGAACATCATGTTGTGGTTAGAGGCATTTGGTCAAGAAAAAGATGAACTTCCTAATTTGGCCCATATTTTCTCAAGATGAAAATGCTTATTCACCTACTCGTTTTGACAACTTTTTGAACCAACCATGACATGGAAGTCTTTCTATGAAACTATGTGGAGAGAATTTTGACAAATAGTCTTTGTGCCATGTCATTTTCACCATGTGAATATTCAAAACTTCACATAGTTGAAATACCAAACTCATCACAAGAAAGAGTTATCAATTTCTTAGCACAGTGTAGTGTCTTTAAAGGCTAGAAAGAGGTTTTAAATAAATGTTGCATTTGATGAAACAATGATGGACATATGTTTTGGAAGGGATGGGCATTGTGGTTTTATTTTTATCTCCAGATCTTTTCCCAAGCTTGATACTTACATCTCAATTTGTAACTAGGACATTCATCATTTCACACATGATGTAGAGGCATTATCTAAAACGTGATGGGTCTTGGCTAATGAAGAATGGGATTATTGCTCATGCTTGCAGATATTCTAAGGCATGTGTTGAGAAGGGTACACTAACCATGGGCTAGAAGTGACACATTATATCAAAGGGTTCACATGTTGGTTATGCTTCCATGCTTTGTCAAATGACTCATAAATCTTAGAGGACATTCCAACAAATAGTTCACATGCCTTCTCTTTCATGTCAGAGAAATGAGCCATTTTGAGCATAGCCAAACCATGTTGGTCACAATTCCATGAGCTAGTGAGGTTTTTCAAAATAGAAATGTGTGGGTTTGGTGGACTCCCTTCGATACATGAGATGCCCACATGAATTCCTCCAAGTCTCAAACTTATGCTTGCAAACACTTCAATGATTTCAACTATCATGAACAAAAATACCAATCTACTAGCACAAGGGGCATTGCAAGTGAATAATATTATTCCCATAGTATGGAGCCTAGGTTTTATCCATTAATCAAACATTAGATATGCCATTGATTTTTCTTTTCTAAGATACTTTGTATTGAGATGACCCACATTGTAGCATTAATTTCCCAACTTCATATTTATTTTGCATGCAAGCTAGGAATGGAGATAAGGTATGGGCTGCTTTGCATTTTCTTTTCAATACTCTAAACTCCCCAGTGATTCCTTTGCACATTATCTTTCTTTTAGGATTTCAAATCCTTTGTTGAATACCTTAAATCAAAATCTTCATTCATTCATTACTGAGACATATTTTCTATCATAGAGAGGCCTTGAGATGACTTGTCTTTTGATTCTTATTTTTTAGCATTCAAAAAAAAAGGAGGTTAATAAATATTCTAGAAATGTGTGTTTTGAGCCTCTAACCTTAACCTTTTTGGATGAGAAGTTAAGGGCAATGGTTCAAAATATGTGTTTTGGAAATGTATCTTAACCCTTCTTTAGATGGAGAAGTTAAGATTTCCAACTAAAATAGGTATCCTAAAAATTTATCTTAATCCTTTTTTAGATGGAGAGGTTAAGATTTCAAACTAAAACATGTGTTTTGGTGCCCAAATCTTAACCTCTTTTCAAGGTTAATGGTTAATTATTGAGTGGAAAGCACATATTTGAGTGCCTTCCATTAAGCTATGACAACTTTTGACTCGGGAGTTAGTTTCCAAAAATTTGAAATGTTGGACAGAGATAGGAATGATCCAAAGATATTTGAAAGAAAAAAATACTTAAAAATATTGAGGAGAAGCAATCATTTAACCTTTAAAAATAGGTGTGTCCAAGGTATATCCATAGTTAGACAAAATGAGGATTTAGAAAAATTTTGGGCAATTTTGATATTCGTGCAATAGACACAGAATAAAAAACTTAAAGTGTCAATAATTCAATCAAGTTATTCATAACCTGATCAGGTTATATGAAATTTCAAAAATTAGCTAGACTTGGTTACCAAGAATAGCAAAAATACATAAAAAAACAAAACTTGATCAGGTTTTGAAGAAATAAAAATAGGCTTCACTCTAGAAGCCATGACTTTCACATCCATTCTTCGATTGACTCCATTTGAAATGCATTGGAAAGATATTGAAGAGATATACAAAATAATACAACTAAAATAATAGTAGGAAATTAATATTTTATTTTCCTTCCATTATAATCAATTATGGTATAAAATATGCAATCATTATTTTCCAAACATGGAGGTAATAGGTAGCGAAGAGTATTATCATAGATTTTAGCTTTCTATCATCTCTCTCACTCCCTATATATCTTTCTCACACACAAAATCACTCACTAACTCCTAATCTCTCTCTTACTAACTCTTAACCTCTCTAATTCTTACATTAACTCCTACCCCCCTCTCTCTCTCCATCACTCCCTCTCTCTCTCTCACTCTCTACCCTATCCCCTCTCTCTCTCTCTCTCTCTCTCTCTCTCTCTCTCTCTCTCTCTCTCTCTCTCTCCACTCACTCACACACACACATCCCCTTCTCTATATTAATCTCTCTATCCTATCCCTCTCTCTCTCTCTCTTCATCCTATCCCATTCTCTCCATATTTATTACTCTCTCTATCCTATCCTCTCTCTCTCTCTCTCTCTCTCTCTCTCTCTCATCCTTTCCCCTCTCATCCCTAATCCCCCTCTCTCTCCCTAACCTCTAATCCTTGAAATGGTAACTTTACATAGAGAGGGAGTAGGGTATAGGAAGAAGGAGAGGGGATAGGATAATCAAGTGATATAGAGATGGAGAGAGTTAGAGAGAGATAAAGCGATGGAGAGAGGGACATAGGAGAGAGATGTTGGGCCCATTTACCATTGCACCAAAAGCCATGACTCTTAGTGAACATGGAACACCACATAATTAACCACCTATGGGCAGGGGAGCGCGTCGCATCACCCAAAAATCCCCCCCTCGACGCGCATACCAGGTGCTTACGCGGGTCAGGAAGGCACCGAGGAGATTTGAACCCATGACCAAGCCAAAACTAGGCTCTGATACCAATTTTTGGGCCCATTTTCCGTTGCACCAAAAGCCATGACTCTTAGTGAACATGGAACACCACATAATTAACCACCTGTGGGCAGGGGAGCACATCGCATCACCCAACAAGAGAGATAGAGAGGGATAAGGATAAGGATAGGATAAGAGAGAGTGAGAGAGAGATGGAGAGAATGAGATGGGGAGAGATGTGAATTTATGGAGAGAGAGAGAGAGAGAGAGAGAGAGAGAGAGAGAGAGAGAGAGAGAGAGAGAGAGAGAGAGTAGGGGATACAAAGAGGGAGAGGGGATAGGATAAGGGTGAGTGAGAGAGAGAGAGAGAGAGAGAGAGAGAGAGAGAGAGAGAGAGAGAGAGAGAGAGAGATAAAGTGATGGAGAGAGAGGGGACATAGGAGAGAGAGATTATAGGATAGGAGATATATATATATATATATATATATATTTGGGGAAAGGAAAAGGGATGGGAGATAGGATAAGAGCGAGTGAGAGAGATATGGAGAGAGAGATATTAGGGGATAGGAAGAGGGAGAAGGGATAGGATGAGAGAGTGTGTGAGAGAGATGGAGAGAAAGCAAGAGAGATTGAGAGAGAGTGATTAGGGGATACAAAGAGGGAGAGGTGATAGGATAAGCGAGAGAGAGAGAGAGATGAAGTGATGGAGAGAGAGGGACATAGGAGAGAGAGAGAGAGAGAGAGAGAGAGAGAGAGAGATGATGGAGAGAGTGAGAAATATGGAGAGAATGGGATATCATGGATAGATATAGAGAGAGAGAGGGATTAGGGATTAATCAGAGGGAGATAATGCTTAAGGATAACAAGTTAGATATACATACATATATATATATATATATATATATATATATATATATAGAGAGAGAGAGAGAGAGAGAGAGAGAGAGAGGGAGGTTAGGAGTTACTAAGAGAGATATCATAGGATTTATTTAGTTATTTTGTGAGTGCATTTATGTGTGTTTGAGAGGGGGATAATTAACAATATGTTAGAATTCATTTTTACCTATTTATTATGCATTTGGAAAACAATGACTACCTATTTTAGATTATACTCAGTTCAAATTGATGGAAAATAAAATTTTAATAATATAGGATTGATTTATCTACATGATGTTGCATATCTCTTCAACAACTTTCCAACACATTTTGAATGGAGTCAATTAGACTCTGTATGTGAAAGTTATGGCCTTTGGAGTAAAGCCTACTTTTAGTTCTTCAAAACCCGATCGGGTTTTGAATAACCCAATCAAGTTTTCAGAGCACTTTTTGTTCTTCATAACCCAATTAGGTTATTTGAATCCTAGAAACCTGATCAAGTTATGGCTTGGTGAGAGAATAGGGAAATGACCCAAAGGCTTGGGAGACTATGTTCCCTCCAAATTTTTTTCATTTATACATTTTTTCATCTTCTAAGGTGAATTATCATCTTTTCCTTCATTAGGTTTGCTAATGGTGAAGTGGGTATCTCTGAAATTACCATCATAATAGTACACATCTTCTTAACTTTCTAACCAAATAATTTTTTTCTATTTTTTCGATGATACTAACAATGCATACTTTAATTAATTTTACTAGTGCCTTGACATTCCTCATAGACAACATATGTCTATCATTTTTTAATAACTTTTGATATAAGTAACCAAATTCAAAATAAGTTATATATTATTGTTCTACATTTGATTCTATACACTTTAAAAAAATTCTTTTTTGATTGTTTTGGTACAAGTTATGCTTAGCACATGAACATGTATCAAAACTTTAGGATGTAGTTGGTTCAATAATTCATAAAAAATAAAATACTCATCATAAAATTACAAAACAATACACAAATTCTGGATATGACTGCTATCTATCATCCAACTAAAGGGTTATACAAAATAATAAATATAAATTATTTTTTTGTGTTGTACACTAAAACAACTTTGTTATGTTTTCTAAAAAATTAGGAGTTATTTTTTGTGTGCGCAAGGTTTGACCCACCTAATATTATCCATTTTTTACAAACTCTAGTAGTTTAGAATATAGATTCAAAGCACTACAATTTATATATTTTACACATATTTTCATTTTGAGTGGATGAACCTCAAATGTCTCCTCCTAGTTCAATTTTATGTGATTTCAAAAAAAAGGTGTCCACTTATAACCCCCTTTTATACACCATCTTAGTGCACTCACCCTCCTACTTAACCCTACAATGGATAATTGTTGTTAAGAAAAAAAAGATATGAATTCTCTATTTATAGAGATAGTTGGATAAGAAAAAGTTGTCATGTCTGAGAACCTAAGGAAGACAAGGAGTCTAGGGTATTGCTTCATTCAGTGGTCAAATAGAAGTGACTGCTATTGGCATGCAAAGCAAGAAGACTTAAGAGTATGAATTCCTACAGGGTGAAAAATCTATCAAACATGAAGTATGTTGAAACCTAGTAGAATGAAGGATTGAAATAAAGATTTGTAATCTACAAGTAAGCTATAATTTGTTATCAGATCAAGCCTTGTTGTTACTTTCTAATCATTGTATCAATCTGGGGTAAATCCTTTGGATTAAGGTTGACCTAATAGTCATTTGTAAATCATTTAACTAGGTGACATTCTAATGGACTGGTCTAAAATCCTCTATCAAGGCTCACTCCTAACAGGGTGACTGAAATCTATAAGAATTTTCCTAAGGCAATAATTCAACACCAAGATCAAGAAGGTCAATAGGTAGCACAAGAGAGATGAATAGTGATCAAATGCAAATCTCAATAATGATTAAAATGATAATGGATATCAGATGAATACACACTAGAAGTGCATGTATATAGAGGCAACTAGAATGACTAGGAGTCAGCAAAGAGATAAACATCACAACTAAGCACATGTCAACCAAGTGTGGATTATCCTCCATTGAGCACAAGAGTTTGTAGGATGATGAGAGGATAACTTTACATAGGTGTATCTCATAAAGATATGTTGTAGACACTATGTTCTCAAATAAGTTACTAACTCTTGTGTTTCCAAAAAGACAACTCATGTGTTTATGCATATTCCTATGTAAAGTTAAGTAAAGTGTAATAATAATTAATTATTTACACCAACACCCCCTTAAGTGTAGCTTAAGGGAATGCAGTTAAGATCAAAAAGCTAAATGAAAGATGCAATGTGGGTCTAAGCCATTAGGCCATGTTAGGTACCCATGTATAAGTGCAATGCTCTACATACAATGTGATGCAATGCAATGCAATCTCTCTAAAAATGGAGAAAGAGGGAAAACCTCATGGGAAAAACCTCCTCCAAAAAGAGATATAAGTACAATAAAGAAGAGAAGAGTCATGCGACTCCCCAGTGAAAAGTCTTGCACCCCCAAGAGATCTCATATATGAAGATACTTGACCTCAATGAAGGGCTTGGTGAAGATATCTACAATCTACTATTCTGTAGGACAATACTGCAATGCAATGACCTACTCATGAATCAGCTCTCTAAAGTAGTGTATATGAACCTCAATTTTTTTTTGCATTGATGTTGCACTGGATGTTTTGAGATTTCAATGGCACTCTGATTATCACAATGTACGAACATGGGTCTAGGTATGTCAAAACCAAACTCCTTCATAATATGTTGTAATCAAATAGCTTCTATAGCCACAGTTGTAGCTCCTTGATACTCAGCCTTAGTAGATGAAAGAGCAATAGTGTTATGCTTTTTACTATGCTAACAAATCGGGCCAAAACCAAGATGAAACATGTATCTTGAAGTGCTTTTGTGAGAATCAAGATCCCCTGCATAGTTTGAGTCTGTATAACCCACTAATTGTAGTCCAGTACTAGCTATATAGCACATCCCATATGTATATGTACCCTAGATATAGTGTAAGATGCATTTGGAAACCTTCTAATGAAGTTCATGTGACTCTTGCATTAAGCAAGAAACCATGCAAACTACAAATGATATGTTAGGGCATGTATGTGTCAAGTAGATGGAACTTCCAACCAACTATTTATACAAAGTAGCATCAACAAGTGGAGTGGAACACTTTGCTTCTAACTTAACACCTAAAAGAAATGGAGTAGATGCAACCTTGCAGTCACTCATGTGAAATTGAGCAAGTAGATCAAGAGCATACTTGGGTTGAGAAAATGTGATCCCTGATGAAGACTATTGTATCTCAATACCAATGAAATAATGAAGTAGACCCAAGTTTATCATGGAAAATTTGTCCTACAAAGTAGACTTGACACTATCAATGATGGATGTTGTACTCCCTATAATGATTAAGTCATCAACATAAAGCACAAGTAGCAACTAAGAATCATCCTAATGAAGAATGTAGACATTTGAATCTAAATGACATCTAGTGAACCCTACTAAGAGAAGGAAAGAATCTATCTTGGCATACCAAGCTCTTGGAGCTTGTTTTAATCCATAGATAAAAAAATTTCAACTTACAAACCAAAGTAGGATCCTAAATGAAACCCTATGGCTACTCCATATAAATCTCCTCATAAAGATCACCATTCAAGAATGCACTCTTCACATCCATCTGATGAATAACACATCTCTGAACTATAGCTATAGCTAGTGTCAAATGAATAGAGTTCATTTTTGCAATTGGGGCAAAGGTCTCAGTGTAGTCAATACTAGGCACCCAAGAGAAACCTTTTACAACAAGTCTAGCCTTATAATTATCAATACTTCCATCTGTTATAAATTTGGTTTCATAGATCCACTTACACTAAACCAATTTTCTTCCCTTAGGAAAAGAGACTAAGTCCCATGTGTTGTTTCTCATAAGAGAATTATATTCTTCCTCCATTGCTTTATTCCATTTTGGAATTCTTAAAGCTTCTTTAAATGATTAAGGATCGGAAGCAACTGCAATATAAGGATGAGGGAGTGAGTTATGTTGTGATCTTGTCCTCCTAATATCTGAAGGATTCCCTACCAATGGTCCTACTACATCCAATGTCTACTGAGCCCATTTTGTTCTAGTGGAAGAAGATGTAGAAGGGATTTCCTCAACCTCATCTATCTACTGCTACTATTTTGGTTGTGGATAGACATATTCCAAGTCACTGTCACTCTCTTCAATGAAGGAGGAAGAAGGAGGAGTTGAAGAAGTAAATCTTGGACAACTTTCTTCAAAGTGTACACTCCTCTCATAGAAAATTTCATGTGTCTCTAGATCTGTCAATTTGTAGGCTTTATGAGAGTCCACATAACCAACAAATATGCAAGTTTTACTTTGAGGTTCTAGTGCCTTATGTTTTTGTGGAGGTATTCATGCCCATGTTGGACAACCAAAGACTCTAAAATTCTTTACAGTAGGTTTCCTTCCATTCCAAGCTCTAAAAGGAGTTAAACCATCCAAAACTTTATGAGGACTCCTATTCTGGATGGAGTTTGTATAATTTATTACTTTAGCCCAAAATACTTGATCAAGAGACTTATGTAGTAGAATGAAAGTGGTCGTCTCCTTGAGGGTTCTATCCTTCCTTTTTGCAACACCATTCTGCTATGGAGTGTATGGTACTAAATGCTAAAGGTCAATTCCCTCTTGGGTACAAATTCTATAAGTCTTGAGTTCACATATTCCCTCCCATTATCTATTTGAAGAACCTTGATGGCTTTCTCTTATTGCTTTTCTACTTGAGCCTTGAAGGTGAGAAATCATTCAAACACTTCACTCTTATGAACCATGAAGAATACCCAAGTATATTGAGAGTAGTCATCAATGAAGGTGAGTGCATAGCTAGACTTTCCAAATATTGGCATTGGAAATGGGCTTGCCACATCACTATGAACTAGGTCAATAACATTTTGTGCTCTCCATGACTCCCCCTTGTCAAACATTTTTTATGGATGCTTTCCAAGTGTGCAAACTGAACAAGCACCATTTAAGAACTGGACTTGAGGTAGACCATGAACCATGTTCTTTCTACTAAGTTGCTGAAGATACCTATAGTTGAGATGTCCAAACCTCTCATGCCACAATTTTCTTTCTATATTCAAATGAATTAACAAGGCTTATGCATTAGATTTAGGCACAAAGGAAGAGAACGTGTAAAGCCTTGAATCATTTTTAGCTTTAATTATTGCAACCATAGAATCATCTTTGATGCTTTTCACAATAATTAAATCTAGAAGAAATTCAACCTTGTTTCTACCTCCATAGTGAGTGATTTGGTAGACTAAAAGAAGTTTGGAGGTAAGATTAGGAACATAGAGAACATCCTTGAACACTTCACTTTCCATCTCAACTTCACCTTTTCCTTCAACTTCTACTTTAGTATCATCCCCTACAAAGATGTGAGGTACCTCTAAAGGTGTCATTGAAGAAAAATCTCTATTTGAAGCCCCAATGTGATGTGTGTCACTTGATTCAATAATCCATTCCCCCTAATTGTCAATGTGTGTGAGTAAAGCTTTCCCTTTGCTCTTAGAATCTAAAGATGAAGACCCTTTTTCCTTATAAGAATTAGGTAATGGAACATTGTACTTCTTCATGATGTTTTCAATTCATCAATCTGCTTGTGATAACACTCATGTTTATCATGACTAGTTCTTTTGCAATAGGTACACTTCTTATTTTCCTATTTATTTTCCCCATTTTTGTTGGTATTAGGAGAAGACTTTCCTTGTTTTTTATTTGATTTAGGTGGTGAATTTTTTGTCTCCCCTTGATTGTTATTTTTCCTCTTATTCTCTTTACTCTTTCCTTTGTTTGAAGTTCCACCAGTTGGATTTTTAGAGCTCTCATTTTTAGCCACTAATGCCTTATACTTTGAAGACTTGAGAATCCCCATTGTTATCAACTTTTCTTGTTCATTTTCTAACAATTGGGCATATTCATCAAAAGTGAGTTTCTAGCAAGAAGCCCATAGAGTTGTCTTTGAGGTGTTGAAAGTAGAGACAAATGTTGAGTAGTATAATGGTAGCTTATTCTGAATTAGATAAATCAACCTATCATCTTTAATGGGACTACCAAAATCATTAAGTTTTGTTCTCAACTCATTCAACTTAATGATAAAATCCTAGATGGAATCAAAGTTCTTAGGATCTAGTGAGATAAGTTCATCTTTAATCTTGTAGACAATCTCCTTAGTCACTTTCCCCATATAGCTTTTTAAGGGCATCCCAAGTTTCCTTGGATGTATCATATTTTATGATCTGATAAAGGATCTTTTCATCAACCCCTAACCTAGGGATTCCTAGGGCTTTTTTATCTACCAATTCCCAAGAACAAATATCACTTTGAGTTACTTTATCACCTATGGGTTTAGGAAGAGATCCATCTACATATTGAAAAACTTCTTCATTCATTAATTCACACCATTTTTTAACCGACCATGTGGCATAATTATGTGGTGTTAATTTTGGAACCTAAATGTTTCCCATAATGCAAGTAAAGAAAGATAACAGTAAGAAGAAAGGAACACAACACCAAGAGATAGCCCCCCCTTTTTCACTCAATCAAAGAACACCCCCCCCCCCCCCCCCCAAATGAATACTTTAGGAACTTTATACTTAGTGCAATTACAATAGTCACTTTCCAATTTAGGGCCTAAGTGGACTTCTAATTTTTTTTCTTACAACCTCCTCTTGGAGTTTAAATTTGGTACTTAGAAATGTTCCTCAAATATACAAAATTTTTGATGTTTAATGCAAAAAAAGAACCTATTTCTAAAAGTGATATTTTGTCCACACAAGCTTATAATCTAATTGCAAATATGGAAATTAGACAAAATATTATGCACTTTCAAAAAATATGGCACCTAAATATGTGTCTAGATGAGCCTATACGGAGCATTTGAAGTTGAAAAATGTAGGATTGGATAGGTACAATCACTAATAAATGATTTTTTTGACACATTCATGCACCAAAACTAGAAAATAATAGCACCACTAAATATTTTAGCAAATTCTAGTCCAAATTTTTTTTAAAAATGTGCCTGATTTAGAGTCTGGATGAGTGACTTATGGCCCTGCAAAGTCAGGCTACCAAACTAAAAATCCATATTGTGAGGGGTCCAAGTTTCAAATGCTTTCTGACATTAGAAGAAACATGATCCTAAATTTGACAATTTGGGTCCCATCAAGGCAAAAAATGAAATTCCTCCTTTGACTGTAAGATAGGCATCAAATGTAATGACATTAGTAACTACAAAAAATGTAAAATTTTAATAAAAATGTTACCAATTGTAGATATCTATCTTGGTAGGAAAGCCATAGATCATGTGCAATGTTAACATGTAGAGGGCAAATCTGATCTACACCTAGATGATAAAGTAGTCGAGTTCTAATGTGCTCTATGCCACATGCTCAATTGCCCAAATTATCTGCAGGTCTTATAGATGCATCATAACCTTTATTGTAAATACCTTTTGAGATCAGATTGGCCTAGCTCAAATGATGATGTTGTAGAATTAAGTCTCCAATCAAAATGGGCTCAGCATTTCAAGTGGAAAAATCACTCTATAGGTGTGGAAATTTTTCAACTTGCTGACAAGGAAGCTTCATTACCAAACTATCCAATGCTTAATCGCTGCAAATGTCAAGTCAATGTACAGATCACTATGGATCTGGTTAGGCTCGAGGCGAGATTAGAGTCAAGATTCACTACAAGAGATCATGGAAAAATACTCACATGTGGATTCAAATGTTATGGTACCAAGTCAAGGGCTAATGCTATGATAAGATTAGGTAGAGATTCTTTTGTGCGCTACAAGTTGGAGAGAACAAAACACCATTTGTAGATCTTCATGTATAGTATAAAAAACAAATGAATGCCACCAAAGTTTGAAGTTAGGTATTGTTAGACTCAGATCACTCTATATGTGTTCTTAGGAAAATGTACCCCAACATCCCAACTAGTTGAGTCGTCCTTGGGTTATCACTAAGATCGAAGAATCTAGCCAACCTAAAATCCCCCAATTTTTTGTTGAGCTCTAAGTCCAACAACACATTGCTTGATTTAATGTCTCTATGTACAACCCTCTTCTCACCTTGCTTGTGCAAATATAGTAACCTTGTGGCAACCCCCTTGAGAATATTATATCTATTAATCCATTGTAGTACCACTTTGGGGTTTTCAAAAAATATTGAAAGTGCTTGGGATCTCTAGATCAGAAGGAAGATCTATAACTATGTAAAACTAACACAACATGCAAAGATCAAGCACCATAATAATTGCCAAAAATGATATGGCCATCAATTTTTTTAGATCTAAAAATAATTGAAAATAGTGTTTTTGAAAAAAAAACCTCAAATCTGTACTGCGGGGAGCTTGATCAAATGTAGTCTAATTTGCAAAAAAAAATTGCATTAGATTTGACATTTTCTCCACATAGGAAAATTTATAGTCAAAATTTATGGAAACAACCACCTATATGCAATGATGAGGTCAGATCTTGCTCAAAATGCTCCCAATAACTATGGATATTTGGATCAAAATCATGGCCCTCCAAAATGAAGCAAAATGAAGCTCTCCAATGGCTATACAATGAAGCTCCTGTGGCTCTGATACCATGTAAGAATTTTTCTAAGGCAATAATTCAACACCAAGATCAAGAAACTCAATAGGTAGCATAAGAGAGATGAATAGTGATCAAATGATAATCTCAATAATCATCAAAATGATAATGGATATCAGATGAATACACACTAGAAGTTCCTATATATAAAGGCAACTAGAATAACTAGGAGCCAACAAAGAGATAAACATCACAACTAAGAACATGTCCACCAAGTGTTGATTATCCTCCATTAAGCATAGGAGTTTGTGCAATGATGAGAGAATAAGTTTACATAGGTGTATCTAATAAAGAGATGCTGTAGACACCATGTTCTCAAATAAGTTGGCGACTCTTGTGTTGTCAACAAGACAACTCATATGTCTATGCATATTCCTAAGTAAACTTAAGTAAAGTGTAATAATAATTAATTATTTACACTAACAAAATTGTTTAACCAGGTCACATTTAACAATGTGTATTGTAATCTTTAACAAGGTTGACCTTTCATAGGGCATCACTTTAGAAGAGTTAGAATTAGTAGCATGTTACTGGTGGTTTTTCCCAAATTTGGTTTCAAAATAAAATCCTTGTGTCAGATTGTATGAATGTTCTTATGTTGTTTCATGTTTACATTTCTACAAAGTTATTTTGACCTAGGATAGTAACCTACAAAGTTTGAGTATAATATGATCTAATGAATGCATGCATGATAAGGTTTTATGGATATGGATCTACTAAGCAGTGAAATTTTTTATTTGTACATTTGTATGGACCTTGGATAACTGATTCACCCCCCTCTTAGATATTCTAAAGAATTCCAACACATATTTTGAGGAAAAGATTCAATGTGTAATACATTTTCTAATGAAATGAAGAAGGAATTTGGGACATAAAGATGAAATAATGGAAATGATACTAATTAAGTAGGGAACTAGTGGATGGAGTTTGTAGACAACACATTGATGGGGTACATGGCTTCTAAACTATTTAGCCATCTTGCAGAGCATTCAACCTTTGTGGAATAGGGAGGTAAGGTGGTCAATTTAAAGGTAGGGGGAAAGAATACTTCTATTCAAATGGGAAATGGTCATTTTCAAGAAGAAGGATTTGATGGAACAATTTTCTTTCAAAATATAAAACTAGTCAATGTTGATAACAATTTGAGATTTTTGGTGCCATGTCTACTATAATAGACCACACCGACTATTATAATGTTCTACATTTGACCTCTAACACTGATCCAAGTAACTATTTCTATTATGGTAGACCAACGAGCAACTCGAGTCTTTAGCTAATGCCCTAAAGATGAACAACTAGGTTCCGCATAAATACTTTTTATTGAGTTTGTGCTTAAAAATTTACACAACTAGGTAATCCACTAATTAATTAATCTTTGGAAGGACTATACCTCTATAATATTGTCTCACTTCTATTGTACCATTCCCTTCTTCCATAGGGAATTTCACTTTAAAAAATAATAGCTTACAATGAAGTTGTTGAAATATGTGGGTTTTTCTAGTAATTTTGGGTTTAAAATATATTGAAATAGGCTATTGAAATAAATCTCATGTGAAATGTGTTTAGGTCTTGTGTTTATAGATGCTAAAATATTTGGCAATTCTAGTTTGATCGTTTTGATATCCTTAGGGCTTATATTGTTTATTAGAGAATTTTGAACTTACCTATTATAAGACTCTAGTTTGATCATTTTGATATTGAAAGCTAAATTAAAATATTATGAATTGCAATTTGAAAGTTATTTATGTACCACCATTTCATACCAATATTCCAATTCCATATCTAACTTGGCAACCTAAGCTTATAGAAATTAATTTGCATAAATCTCATTGCAATTTTTATTTCATTGTTAAGTTCATAAAAAAACCCATATATATTTTAATTTCTATTTAAATGGATATATATCAGTTAGAAGAAAATAATGTATAAATCAAATTGAAAGAGGCTCAACCAACCAAGTCTAGAATATGAAAAATTAAGAACCACTAAGGCAAAGTTTATCATTTGATTATATATGATATAAGAAGATAGTCTTTTCATTGCTTTGAAATATGGAAAGTTGATATCCAACTTGACCTAATAGAGGAGCCTTCTAGTAAAACTAATGTTGAAGGGTTGCAAAATTTCTAGTTAACATATACAATTGAAGATTCAAGTTGTGGAAGGAAAAAAAGTTTTAGTTAGGACTACAGATTTTTTTGGTTTTTTGCTTTTGCTTGTTTGTTGAGTATATGTGGTCTAATAGTGTATTTAATTTGTTTTTTTTCACTTATTCAAAAAAATAACATGTATATATTAATCTAAAAGAATGTGACACAAAGAATAAAACAAGTGCCACATAGTGGCATGCACTCATCATTTATAGTCATAGTAAATAATATAGAAAAAAATTGTTACAATTTTTTCTCAATTAAATTAATTTTTTATACAAATGTTAGTCAAACGTTAAATTAGTACATTAGTAGCAAATAGTGTATATTGTTAAAATATATAATGATAAAATATAATAGATGTAATGTATTAAAAACATAAACTAACTTAAATTATTTATTTCAATTAACTCGTTAAAATAAAATTATCCAAAATGATTTTGTTAACAAATCAACCAATCAAATTGGTGAAAAATAATTATTATAATATATGAAATTGATAACTAAATTTTTTTAAAAATAGAAATATTTCAAATGGGCATTGAATTATAATGTTCATATAGGTAGAGTACTACTCTCTAAAGTAGAAAGACTATTTTAGTAGTTTTCATAATAGAAAACTCAAATTTCTATTTAAAAATATAATAGAAGATTTAAGATTAAAAAATACATTATAAAATAAAAATTCAGTATAGTTTCTTTGTATTGGACAAAGCAAAAAAAAAAAAAGATTATAAATAAAGTTCGAAAAAAAAGAATTGCTTTATTCAATTATTTTCATAAAATTGTAGATGTTAAAAGCAAAAAATTTAGAAAAGAATAAGTACTCAAAATATGTGAAAAAGAGAATTTGTGAGTATTAAATGTAATCATTTATTTTATTCATCATTAACTATCTAATATATATTTTTGTTATTTTATTTTAGTCAAATTTCATTCAAAATAAGTATTGAAAATTTAGAAATATATATTTAAAGGCAAAGAAGCATCATATATTTATAACAAGAACCATAATAATTCAAATATAATAAAATTCTCTACATACAAGACAATAATTGTGAGTATCAAAACTCATAAGCATTTGTATTACTTAGAAAACATGTTTTTAAAGATGTGAAAATAAAACTTATGATCAGGATGATTGTCACAACACCCATATTTTAAAAATAATATTCTATGTTTAAAATTTAAATTTCAAATGGGTGTTTTTAATATGAGATATAATGAAAGATAATCACTTCCCTAATTCTACACATTTGGGAAGTGGGAAAAATGGAAAAAACCCAAAGCAAAGCTTGAGTCTATCAGAAATTTATTACGGTTGGTTGGTTGCTCCTGGAGCCAAATGCCCACCTACCTACCTAATCCTCATTTACTTGGTACATGGGTTTGAAATCCAAATGAGAGGGAAAAAAAATTTGTTGGAAAGACAAAAGGAATGGATCTGATTCATTTGACGAGTTGAATTTTTGCAGAGATTAGAGAGCAGAAGAAAAGTGCAGAGTAGAGCATAGAGCAAAGAAGAAAGATGATCATCAGATCAAGTCAGAGGTCAAAGAATAGAAGGAAGGTTCAGGAAGAAGACAATGTTTGCAACAACATGGATCTTGACCACCTTATTCTCTATGAGTTTTTATTATTTTGTCATATGAAGTAGTGATTGCTCCAAGCTCATTATATGCAACCTTTAATGTTGTAAGTTTGAACTTTTTAGTATTTTTTGGTTGAATTCAAATGCTCCTAGATTTTGTAATAGTTTAACCTAGTTGAATAGAAAGAAAGAAAATAGGCATACAAATCTTTGTTGTCTCCTCTAAGTTTTTAATTGCATGGTATTTTGTATTTGAGAAGTTCATACTTGGAAGCTTCATTGTCATGCTCTTTGTATTTTAATGGTGTAAATGTTCAAAAAAGAAGTCTGTTAAAATATCACTTAGTTTGTGTAAGATGTGATGTCTTTACTGAGTCAACCAAGTGTCTCTCTACAGTTCTTAACAAGTTCACTTGGCCTAAGTGTTGGTTGTGTGTAGATCTTGCTGAGCTTGACTTTCCTTTGGAGATTGAGCTCACCTAACATACTGTGTGCCAAGTTCCCTGCCAAGCTCACTTGACATACACTATGTCCAGTTGCCCTTTGCTATCGAGCTCACTCATCTCCTTGATGTTTCAAGTTAACTCAACACCATCTCCCTATCCCTTAGCACCCTCTTGTGTTGAGCATAGCTATCACATGGTACCTTTGGTTGTCAAGAAAAATATGTGAAGTTTGTGATTTATTTTTCACATGGTATCAAAGCTTTGAGGCCCCACATCCATAGTGAATTAGGGCATTTATTTTTTGGGTATATTTGGCATGGAAGGAGATGCAAAAAAGATATGGACTCTAATACATTTGGTACCAAATTGCAACGGCAATGCTGTTGCAGTTTTTCTATCACAACCTTGTCATCGTTGCAATTACAATTGTCTATCGTCGTAATTGTGACAACAACAAGGTTGTGACGAAAAAACTGCAATGACACTACCGTTGCAATTTGGTACCAAATGTATTAGTGGGAAGTAGCCACCATCCTTTAATGGATATAATTATGATAGATGAGAAAAGAAGATAAAAACCATAATTAATGGATCAATTTGTAGGAGTTTGTGATAAATGTATTCAATGGTATTATAGTCCCAACATTGTGTGTTTCCCTCACAAACCCATAGAAGACTCAGTTGAAAGAGTCAAGGAGAAATGATGTGAATGCATTAAGTCTCATTGAGGCAACAAAGATAGAAATTGTCTTTCTCAAGATTGCAAAAACAAATTATGCAAAGGAAGCATGGGATATCCTTGAAAAAAACTTCAAGGGGATAGATAAGGTTAGATTAGTGAAGCTACATATGATTAGAAGAGATTTTGAAAACCTTTAGATGAAGGACAATGAACCTATTACAGAGTTTAGCTCATGAATCTCCACTTTGATAAACTAGCTCAAATCAAATGGAGAAGATTACAAAGAGTAGAGGATTGTGATGACCATTGAGGAAGCAAAGAACCTCACCACATTAACCATGGATGAGTTGATGGGAACTCTTCAAACCCATGAGCGCCATATTAATAGGTCATCAACAACTTCTCAAGAACAATCTTTTAAGGTTCAAGAGAATTCAAGAGGTAAGGGGAGAGGAAGAAATGACTCCAATAGAGGCTCAAGAAGTAGAGGTCATGGAAGGAATGGTCAAAGGAATATTGGTGCAGAAATACTAGGACGAGCAAGCAACCAAAAGGGAGCAAGCACCTCTCAAAACAACTCTAGAGTAGGTAAGAAGAATTACAACTCCAATAAAAGCAATTTTGAATGCTACTACTATCATAAGTATGGGCATTATGCTAATAAATACTTGAAGAAGCAAGGTGATCAGTCAAGGCAGAATGCTAATGTGACTGATGTGAACATGAGAAATGCAAATAATCCCACAACCTTCATCATGTGTAATATTGGTGAAGAAGGCAGCCCTGAGGAATGGTACCTGGACAATAACTATAGCAACCACATGAGTGGTAATTAAAGTTTATTTTATTTCATTGATTAGACTTTTAAGTCTAAACTTAAGGTGGGAAATAATGGAACCATTCTCATAGTGGAGAAAGGATCTATCATGGTCTGCACCAAGCAAGGTGAGAAGGAGATACAAAATGTGTATTTTGCCCCAAGTATGAAGCACAACTTGATGAGTGTTGAACAACTCATTCAAAATGGTTACAAGGTGCTGATGGAAAATGACAAGTATGTCATTCATGAGAAGAATGGGAGTAATAAACTACTTGCAGTAGTCCAAATGATGAAGAACCAAATGTTTCCTTTGAGGATAGAGACATATTTCTCTTCTCAAGTCAGTTTTGCACCTCCTAAGCATGCATGTACATATTTACATCAACAATCAACTCTTAGGAGCATGATTGAAGACCCCTCCAAGCTTTGACATCTCAGGTATGGAGATCTTGGACTTGCTAGTTTAAATTTGTTGTCCAAAAAGAGAATGGTAGATGGTTTTCCACACATAGTAGATTTGTATGAAAAGTGTGAGGTTTACATTTTGGATAAGAAACATAGGCTTCCCTTTAATTCTAGAAATTCTAGAAGGGCTAGAGCACCATTAGAATTGGTGCATTTTGATTTAGTAGGCCCTATGTAAATTATTTCTATTGGGGGGAGTACTTATTTTATGACATTCATAGATGATTTCAGTCATAGGATATGGGTGTATTTTTTGAAGAGAAAATTTGAAGCATTTGATAAATGTGTTGAATTTAAAGCCCTAGTTGAAAAAGAATGTGGACACAATGTAAAAGTCCTTAGATCATATAGAGGAGGGGAGTATACCTCCAAATTTTTTGTATTTTTTTGTGGGAAGAATGGCATTTGGAAGAGCTTACAACCAATTATACTTGATAGAAAAATGGAGTGGCTGAGAGGAAGAATAGGACCATTGTTGAAATGGCTAGAAGCATGATGAAAGCAAAAGGACTCCCAATTTAATATTGGGGAGAAGTTGTAGCAACAACAGTGTATTTGATCATAGGTGTCCTAAAAAGTTACTTCGTGACAAGATTCCTCTTGAGGCTTGGTCAAGGAACAAATGGATAGTTAAATGCTTGAGATTCTTTGGATGTGTATCATATGCACATGTGCCTAAGGAACAAAGGCTAGAGTTAGATGACAAAGGTGTGAAGTGTATCTTCACAAGTTATAACTTAGAATCAAAGGTTTATAGATTGTATGATCCTATTACTAAGAAGATCATCATTTCAAGAGATGTGGAGTTTCTTAAAAATCAGTTATGGGATGGCTTGGATAATGTATCCTCAAGAACTTCAAGTAAAGTGGCTACTATTGATGAGGAAGAAGATGACATTAGTGATGAGTAGGATGATGGAATAACAAACTTAGATTGTAGAAAAAGGCAAAAAGGAAAGCAACCCCTTACATGCTAAGTGATAGCTCCAAGCACCTCTAGAAAGCCCCAAGCTATTATGTAAAATAGTAGCAACAACAATACTGAAAAGTTCGATCCCACTCTCACCTCCCTATTGTCAAGAAAGACTAAGAGTCTAAGGGAGATATACCTTGAGATGAAAGGTATGAGGAAGATTATGATGAGAGTGTAAATTTTTCATTATTTTCTCATCGTGATCTAATTTATTTTGACAAATTTTTAAAGGAAGAGAAATGGTGTAATGCCATGGATGAGAAAATAGATTCTATTGAAAGAAATGAGACATGAGAGTTAACTACATTGCCTCCCAAGAAAAAAGTAACTAGAGTGAAATGGGTTTACAAGACCAAGTGCAATGTTGAAGGAAAAATAGATAGCCATAAGGAACATTTAGTGGTCAAGGGTTACAAGAAATAGTATGAGAGAGATTATGATAAGACATATGCCCTGGTTGCAAGAATGGAAATTGTGTGTGTTGTCATAGCAATTGCAACCTAGAAAAAATGGAAGTCATATCAAATAGATGTGAAGTCTACCTTCTAGAATTGCATGTTGAAAGAAGAGGTTTATGTGGACTAGCCACCTAGTTATGAAGTTGCAGGTGAAGAACACAAGGTGTTTAGATTGAAGAGAGCTCTATATGGGCTCAAGAAAACTCCATGGGTATGGTACAATAGGATTGACTCATATTTGATGAGAAGTGGCTTTAGAAAAAGTGATGGTGAGCCCACTCTCTACATCAAGGTAAAAAATGGTAAAGTGTTGATTTTTTTCATGTTTGTTAATGACTTAATCTTCACTAGAAATTATAATTTCCTAATTGGTGAATTCAAAGAGGCCATGAAGAGTGAGTTTGAGATGATAGATCTAGGTCTCTTAAAGTATTTTTTAGGATAGAAATAAATCAAATTCATGATGGCACCTTCATCTCTTAAGAAAAGTATGCAAGGTAGATCTTGGAGAGATTCAAAATGTAGAATAGTAATGCAACCCCAACACTAATAGTAGTAGGTCTAAAGTTGAGCAAGGAAGATTGTAGCAAGAGTGTGAATCCAATGCTATACAAAAGAATGGTTGGAAGCTTAATATATTTGATAGCAACTCAACTTGGCATGATGCATGTAGTGAGTTTGATTTCTATATTTATGGAAACACCAAAGGATTCCTATTGGCAAGCAAGAAAGAGAATTCTAAGGTATGTGAATGGTACCAAGGGATTTGGAATTTTGTATACTATAGATAATAATTTTAAGTTGTTTGGTTATAAATATAGTGATTGATCTGAAAGTTTAGATGATAGGAAGAGTACTTCTAGATTGATCTGAAAGTTTAGATGATAGGAAGAGTACTTCTAGATTGATCTAAAAGTTTAGATGATAGGAAGAGTACTTCTAGATTGATCTGAAAGTTTAGATGATAAGAAGAGCACTTCTAGATACATGTTCCATATGGGATCAGGTGCAATTTCATGGGCATTTAAGAAGAAACCTATTGTTTCTCAATCTATAGTAGAGGTTGAATATATAGTAGTGAATGTAACATCATGTCAAACTATTTGGTTAAAGAGGATCTTGATAGATTTGAATGAAGGGCAAGAGGATGGAACCATAATATTTTGTGACAAAATCTCCTCAATCACACTGTCTAAGAATCTAGTCTTCTATGGGAGAAGCAAGAACATTGAGATTAGATATCACCTTATTAGAGAGTTGGTGGAGAATGGAGATATCAAGATGAAATTTTGTGAGTCCAAGCAACAACTAGCAAACATCTTTACAGAGCCTTTGGGCATTGGAACTTTTGTGCACCTAAGAGAGAATCTTGGTGTCCTTGATTTGGATCAAGAGTGATCCTTGTCTTATTTGGATCGGGATAAAGGGGGAGTGTCAAAAATTTATTATGATTAGGTGGTTGCCTTGGAGTAAAATGCCCACCTACTTTACTAACCCTCATTAACTCGATAGGTGAGTTTGAAATAAAAATGAGAGGGAAAACATTTTTGCTAGAAAGACAAAAGGAATGAATTTGATTCATTCGACAAGTTGATTTTTTGCAAAGATTAGAGAGCAGAAGAAAAGTCTAGAGTAGAGCACAAAGTAGAGAAGGAAGATAATCAATAGATCAATTCAGAGGTCAGAGAATAGAAGGAAGGTTTAGGAAGAAGACAATGTTTGCAACAACATGGACCTTGACTACCTTGTTCTCTATGAGTTTGTATTTTTTTTCCTATGATGCAGTGATTGCTTCAGGCTCACTGTATGTAGCCTTTAGTGCTATAAGTTTAAGATTGAGTTTAGTTTTATTAGTTTGAAGTTTATAGTGTTTTTTGGTTGAATAGAAAGCAAGCAAGTAGGCATAAAAATCTTTGTTGTCTCCTCTCTATTTCTTATTGAATGGTATTTTGTATCTAAGAATTTCATACTTGGAAGCTTCATTATCATGCTCTATGTATTGTAATGGTGGAAATGTTCAAACAAGAAGTCTATTAAAATATCACTCAGTTTGTATAAGATTTTTTGTCTTTATTGAGTCCACTAAGTCTCTCTCTGTAGTTGTTACCAAGTTCACTCAGCGTCTTTGTTGACCAAGTTTTCTTGGCCTAAGTGTTGGTTATGTGTAGAGCTCACTGAGCTCCACCTTCCTTTGAAGACCAAGCTTACCTGACATACTCTGTGTCAATTTCCTATCGAGCTCATTCAGCATACACTATGTTAAGTTGCCCTTCACTACTGAGTTTACTTGGATCCTTCATGTGCCAAGTTAACTTGGCACCATCTCCCTATCACTCGGTACCCTCTTGTGCCAAGAAGAATTGTCACTTGGCACCTTTGGTTGTTGAGCAAAATTTGTGAAGTTTGTGATTTATGTTTCACATGGTATTAAAGCTTTAAGGCCCCACATCCATAGTGAGTTAGGGCATTTGTTTTCTGGGCATATTTGACATGGAAGGATTGTTAGGATTAAACCACGAAAAAAAATAACAATTACATGCAAATATAACCAATATCAAAAAATAATAGCTCACATAGAAAAGAACACAAGACACCAAGATTTAACATGGTTCACACAATCCCTAGGCTATTTCCACCAACCAACAAGTCTGATATTATTATGATCTAGTGATTACAACTTGATTAAAATCCATAATCCCTTAAAACTCAATATTGTCACAAGAACCAATTTTTGCATCACCACAATGAAATAATCCCTAACCCGGAGCCCTTTTATACAAGTATATTATGCCACTTTAGGGTTACAACATGTCAGCCATATGTTGGCCATATGTCGGCCACAATGTTAGCCATGGCCCCAAAAAAATTTCAAACCCCACAGAATTTATGAAGTATGCACAGTACTTTCCTAATCAGTCACCACAAACTAACAATCTCCCAGTTGGGGATTGATCAGACTCCACACTAGATAACATTCTCCCACTTGGAGATTGATCTTGTAGCATTAGACCCACCTACAAGCATATTATCAACATATAAACATAAAATAATGTAGCTATCATCATCCAAACTCTTAAAGTAAACACAATTATCTAATGACACCTATTGTATCCATCCTCATACATAAAACTATCAAATTTTAGATCCCATCGCCGAGGTGCTTGCTTCAAGCCATATAAACTTTTCTTCAATTTGCACACTAAGTTCTCCATGCCTTTGACCTCAAATCCCTGTGGCTGAGCCATATATATCTCTTCATCCAAATCACCATGAAGAAAGGTTGTTTTAACATCAAGCTACTCTAAATGCAAATCTTTAGTAGCCACAATACTTAAAATAGTATGAATAGAAGTCATTTTAACAATGGGAGAAAATATCTCATCAAAATCAATACCCTTTTTCTATGCAAATCCTTTTACAACTAACCTGGCTTTAAATCATTTCTTACCTCCATCCTCTTCTTTCTACCTATAAACCCACTTATTCTGTAAAGCCCTTTTAACTGTAGACAACTTGCATAAATCTCATGTTTTATTCTTTAGCAAAGAGTCCATTTCATCTTTCATTGTAGACTCCCACTAAATTTTAGTATACACCTACACAACTTCATCATAACATTCAAGTTCACTAGCATCAATAAGTAAAATAGAATACAAAGAGGGAGGAAAATTTTCTAGAGGTATATTTTGCCTTGTTCACCATCTAACATTCACTAGTGTGTGTGGAATTTGTTGTTTTTGTTGTTGCACATCATGAGAAATGGCTAGAACATCATCTTTTAGAGTATCATCCAGTACTACATAATCATCTTCTTTCTTCTCATGTTGCTGCAACAAATCTTTGTACAACACTTTCTCATTGAATATGACATCCTTGCTTCTTACAATTTTTTATTTTCAAAATCCCAAAGCCTTTAAACAAATTCATTAATACCATATCCAACAAATACACATTTCTTTGACTTAGCTTTCATCTTGGTTCTATTTTTAGAATCTATGTGAGAAAATTCTTCACAACTGAAGGTTTTGAGAAAAGAATAGCTCACTTTCTTGCCAGTCCATGCTTCCTCTGGAATACCACAACCCAAAGGAGTAGAGGGACCTCTATTAATCAAATATATAGAAGTATTGACAGCCTCTACCCACATGTATAAGGGCAACCTAGCATGCAACCTCATGCTCCTTACACACTCCATTATAGTCCTGTTCATGCATTGAGCCACTCCATTTTCCTATGGAGTCCTTGGAACAATTTTCTATTTATGAATACCATTAGTGGAGCAATAATCTTCAAATTCATGATTGCAATGCTCACCACAATTATTAGATCTGAGACATTTTAATTTCTTACTAATCTCATTTTCAACCAAGCATTTCCATTTTTTGAAAGTTTGAAATACATCAAATTTTTATCTAAGGAAATAACCCAATACTTTTCTAGTTGTGTCATCAATAAATGTAACATAATAATGATAGCCACCAAGGGAAGATACCTTAGCCAATCCCCATACATCAATATGCACAAGCTCTAATTTCTCCTTTTTGTTTTACTTCTTGGTCCTCACAAATCTCACTCTCTTTTGTTTTTCATACACAACTTTCACAGAAATCCATATTAACACATTTTAGACCTGGTAGAACTTTCTTTGAATGAAGTACTTTCATACCTTTCTCGCTCATGTGCCCAAGTCTATTGTGCCATAGCGCTATATCAAAATTTATAATAGCTATTTGTTCTCCCTACTCAATAACAACAACTATTCTTGAACATTCATTTTTCTCTTAAACAATTAAAGTGGAAGGAACAATATGACTTGTACAAAGATATAAGGTGCCTACTTTCACACCTTTTGCTACTATAGGGAACCTTTTGAAACCTTCCAATTTTTATCATTAAAAGTAACTAAACAACCCTCATCACCGAGTTTCCCTGTTGAAATTAAATTTCTACTCAACCTTGAAACATGTCTTACCTCATGTAGTAGCCAATGATTCCCATTCTACAACTTAATCTTAACTTTTCCCTTTCCAAAAATTTGATAGGGTTTATTATCCCCCAAATAAACAAGTCCAAAATTCCCTTGGACATAATCAATGAAATAACCTCTTTGAGGTGTAGCATGAAATGAAGCACTAGAATCTAAAACCCATGAATCATCAACACTTTCTAAAGACAGAAGCAAAGCATCTTCTTTGGATTTGTTACTTACCACATTTGCCTCTTTGTCTCCATCTAATTTATCTACTTCATTTTTCTTTCAATTCCAACAATTTTATTTTTTGTGCCCTAGTTTCCCATAGTACTAGTAGTCGTTCGGTCCTCTTGATTGAGACCTCCTCCCCTTTGACTTTCCTCTTGATTTTCCATGATTTTTAGAATTATTTCCTCTCAGTCATTCTACCTCTGCTTTGTGCATTTAAAGAACTTCCTAATGTAGATCCACCTGAGGTTTTCCTACAAGTTTCCTCACTCAAAATAACACCGATCACATCATCATATTTTAGGGTACTAGATCTAGGAACATAATTACTCACAGCCATTACCAAGCCACTCTAGCTTTTAAGCAAAGAACACAAAATCAAGAGAGCCCTAATTTCTTCATCAAAATTGATACCCATAGAAGATAATTGAATAGTAATTGTATTAAACTCATTTAAATGATCTGCAATAAATCCACCTTCTACCATTTTCATATTAAATAAATGCTTCATGAGAAATACCTTGTTTGAAGTGGAGGGATTTTCATATAGTTTTGTTAGGGTTTGCATCAATTCTTCTATTGTCTTTTCTTTTGTATATTAAATGCCACCAATGGTGCAAGGCATAATTGAATGCTTGCCTTTCTATCAAAAATATCTCATTCATCATTTGGCATAGATCCCTAATTCTTGGCTTTTCCTTCTAATGGCTTCCATAAATCCTTCTGATAAAGATAGTCTTCTATTTGTATCTTCCATAACTAGAAGTTCTACCCATTAAACCTATCAACCCTCATCTTACCCGTGTCTACCATTGCTCCCACTCAACTATGATACTCCCACTCAACTGTGAAACTTTCTTACAGAGGATAACTGGGAAAAAAAAAATCTCGCTTTGATACCACTTGTTAGGATTAAACCACAGATAGAAATAACAATTACATACAAATATAACCAATATCAAAAAATAATAGCTCACACAAAAAAAAACACAAGACATAAATCTTTAACGTGGTTCACCCAATCCCTGGGCTGTGTCCACCAAATAGAAAGTTTGATATTATTACGATCTAGTGATTACAACTTGATTATAATCTGTAATCCCTTACAACTCAATACCACTGCAAGAACCAATTTTTGCATCACCACAATGAAACAATCCCTAACCCTAAGCCCTTTTATACACGTATATTATGCCACTTTAGGGTTACAACATGTTGGCCATATGTTAGTCATACATTGGCTACAATGTTGACCACAGCCTTGAACCCTAAAGAATTTATGAAGTATATATAGTACTTTCTTGATCAGTTACCACAAACTAACAAGGATATGCAAGAAAGATATGGAAGTAGCCATCGTCCTTTAATGGATAGAATTGTGATACATTGGCAAAGAAGATGAAAACCATAATTAATGGATCAATTTCTGTGTTTGCTGAAAACTAAAAGAATTAATAGGATTTAGTAACTTGTGATTTTCCATGGTTTTGAAACAAATTTAAGACCTTAGATGAGTGTATGCATTTTTCTCTATTTTATTGTTGGCAATAGAAATGAAAATCAATCCTATTGTTAACTTTTATTTTCTATTACCTTGTGCTTTAGGAAGAGATATGACTATAATGGGAAGACTTTTGGAAGTGGATGCTACTCTGAGGGAAGGATTGAATTTTTTTAATAAAGGTAGACCAGCATAAAGAAAATATATTAGATCAATAATGAACAATTCACAAAAAATATGATACTAGAATTTTGTATTGAATGGGAAACCCTCAAAATCATATAGGTTTTTAGCATGGAAAAAATCACTTTGAAACCTTCCATTTTTATTGAACACCAACTCTTCATTACAATGTTTAGTAGCTTCAACTGCTATGTGATATACAACTCCTTTCTTTCTCCTTTTACAATACATAGTTTGTCAAATTACATACATATACAAATACATGTTTCAGACTTCATGCATATATAGTCTTTCAATACAACTCCTTTCCTCCTATACAAAAATGAATGTGTATACACTTTTAGTCTCCAAAAACTTGTTTATTAGATGCATACACACACTCCCTTATATAGGGAGAACAAATTATGTATTTATAAACTTTTTGTAACAATGACAAGAATGATTAGTGTTGATAGATACTATATCTAGATGCAACCTTTCTTCTTCTCTTTTGAACCATTTATCATTAATATAAATATAAGGTTTCATTGAGAAAAACAAAAAGAATTTGATTAGAATAATATAGAGTGAAAAAATGTTTCATACATTACAAATATTCTAACTATTAAGAATCTCCAAATGGCATGGTTTTTTGTTTGCATAAATTATGGAGATCAAAAAGAGAAAGGGAAAGAAACTCAGGTGATGTACAATTGTCCTAAAAGTTCTATGCATATGTTTCTTAGAGTAGATATTAAGTTTGGAGTATTGCATATGTTCTAGGGTTTCTTGTTGTAATATAACCATTTCTATGTAAGGTGCTTTTGGAATAAAGATCTTATGTAATATGATAGGTGATGGTATTTCAATGTTATGAGGGCCCAAAAGTAATACCTCTTTATCAATTTCATGAAATAAGGATTAGTTGGCTATTCACATGGATACCAAGAGGCCAAGGAAAGAGATGGAAAGTTGTCAAAGTGGGGAAGACATAGGAAGCCATGTGGAAAATGAAAATGAATTTTTTAAAAATAGATGTCAATGGTAAACAAGGCCTAGAATTCTTTGCTTTGGTGAAAAATATTCAAGCATTGAAGAAGTTGATGAATCCTATTCAAAATAGAGGTAATTGTACCAATTTTATTCATGGTAAGTCACCCTGGAAGCATGTGTTATAGTGGGACCTCAGTAATTATGGAGGTAGCCTTTATTAAAGTAGCACCCACAAAGAGATGATGTGCTTGGAAGGCCTTCTCATTTTGGTATTTTCTACATTTTTTGTTGATGATGGAAAGAAAGGATGTAGGAAATAGTCTATGATTCACAAGCATTTAAGAAAAATAAACAAAACTACCATCAAAAGCATATAGGTGATGTGCTCAAGTTATTCATACAGTTTTGTGTAACCAAATGTAATTATTATTTTTCTTTGGTGAAGTGCACCAAGAATAAAATAGTGTGATGGTTATTAATCAATTAATTTCATCTATAATAGAGTCCAAATGGAGACATCATATACTACATTGACCTTCAAAAACAACTTACATTTGATCACCCACTACTTAAGAACTATAAGATTAAGGTAAGAAAAGTTCATATTAACATGGACTAAATGCCATGAATGACTTTGGCTTTTAAATTGAATTGAATATGTTTGATCATAGAACTTTTACTTCTATGCAAGATCTGCCAGAGAGGCCTTTCTAGATTTCCTGGAATGGTGAATGTAATAAGTTGTAGTCATTTCCATGCTACCTAGACATGGCACCTTAGTGGGTATTGTCTAGAAGAAACAATTCCAATGAGAAGAACAACTAAAGAAGATCTCATGAGAGTTAAATCTCCTTATAAATATGGAAGAAAATTACATGTGTCTCAAATATTTTCTTAGGAGCCTGATATTATTAATGATGGAAATTATGAGGTACTTATTCAAATGTTTTTTCATGATTAAGAGTTGGGTGGCTTAAACATCATTAAGGCTTGATTCTTAGGCTAAAAGTTTCAAGCTTAAGAGTTGGTAGCTTAGTAAGTTTCAAACTTAAGAGTTGGTGGCTTAAACATCATCAAGGCATCATTAAGGCTTGATGACTAAAAGTTCCAAGCTTAAATTTTTTCTTAGTGTGTTATTATTTAAGGATAGTCTATAAGAATGGGTCTCTTAAATTTTAAGATAAACAAAAATCAACTACTTGGATTTCCATGGATCTCTAGTTTCCCTAAGGCCCCATTTGGTTACGGGAAATACGAGGGGCAGAATAAGGTTTTGATAACAAAAACTTGGTTATGTAGCAAAATGGGGGCATTCGATTCACCAAACGTAGAACCTGATTATTAGTTTTTTCTTCTAATTTTGGAGCAAAAATGGAAGAATTTTCTTCCAAGAAATAGATGGAATTCAAAATGAAAACCTAATTATGGATTTTTATCAAGGCATTTTAATCAAACTTTTGGGTCTGCAAAATCCATATTAGGGTTTTGGAAGATGATAGAGGCATTTGGGAAGGTGAACCCGTGAACCATTTTTCCTCCTGCGACTTGGGTTTCTAGTGTTCTTGGGCAAGGTTGGGGTTTCTATGGACAACAAAAAGTTTGGAGTTTTGGAGGTTTCTATGGACATCAGCAACTTTGGAGATTTGGGGGTTTCCATGGATGCTGGCGAGTTTGGAGTTTTTGGGCCATTGTTCTCTACTTTGGCTAATGGTTGTGGGGTTTTTTGGATTTCAATGATAGCTGTGGGGTTTCTTCTCCCACCAATCTCTATGCGCATGGTTCTATTCTCCCATCCATCTTTGCATTTTGGGTTTTTTCTTTACATAGATATATCATAGTTTTTTGCCAGTTTTCTTAGTAAAATAGTCAATATATGCTTAGCAATGACTTCCAGTATGTGCTCATGTCATTACCTCTGATTATCTAATTACATAGTTTATATCATGGTTCTATTTCTATTTGTTATCTGCTTAGCAAAATAGCCAATATATGTTGTAACAATTTGTTTCAAATCTATTTAGTAAAATAGACAATATGTGCTCACTAATGAGTTCTAGTATAATATTGTGAGAGATCAATGCAATATCATTAATCAAAGTGAATTATGCCAATAAAATGAACAACTAAACTATGGATATATCAAGTATGTATAGCTCCATGCAAAACCATTCAACGTAGGAAACTCATAAATTGGAATTACTTCAAATGTCAATCACATCAATGCCAATGAAATGAACAAGTAAACTATGTAATAATTTCTTGCCAATAATGAGTTCCATTATAGTGCTGTGAGAGGTCAATGCAATACTATTAAATAGAGCCAAGTCATAAAATCTATATGGATCAACTATGTATAGATCAATGTCAATCTTAGCTCTAATCTATACATAGTTCATGCACATAGTTTATGAGGTCATAAACTATGTATAGATCATTGCAATTCCATTAAACATAGCCAAGTCATAAACTATGTATAGATTATTGCAATCTCATTAAACATAACCTACTCATAAACAATGTATGGATGTACCTAACTAAAGCATTTATGCACATGAATCTATTCACATGTTTCGGTTTTGCATTGTTAAAGGGTGGATACTAAATCCAGCCTATATTTATGTGGTATACATGGCAGATCAATGACAATCATAGATTTTATCTATACATAGTTGACCTATACATAGTTTATAATAGTTCTATTTCTATTGTGATTTGCTATCTGGATTTGATTGTGTGACCAATTTTTTACATCAACGTTTTGGATCACACTCTGTGATCCATCATCAGGATGCATACAATAGAAGAGAAGGATCATTCTCTTCTATTGTATGCATCTTGATGATGGATCACAGAGTGTGATCCGAAATGTTGATGTAAAAAATTGCTCACACAATCAAATCCAGATAGCAAATCACAACATTGATGGATTGTGGAAATCTGATAGCTCTTATAGTTCTATTTCTATATGCTATCTACTTGGCAAAACAATCAATATATGTTGTAACAGTTTGTTTCAAATTTGCTTAAGAAAATAGTAAATATGTGCTCAGTAATAAGATCAATGCAAATCATGCCAATGAAATGAGAAACTAAACTATGTATACATCAATTATACATAGTTTATGAGGTCATAAACTATGCATACATAAATGCAGAAAGAAACCCTATTCCCACATGCCAACAATGCTCATTTTCATCTTCTAAAAGATGAGCCTTAGTTTCGGCAGACCCAATGGTTTATTAAAACACATTCATAAAAACTCAAATTCATACATACATACATACATGTGTGTGTACAGTAATACATACATATATGTGCTTGTGTACATATAAACAAATGGAATCAGTATTATGCTTTCATTGGTAGATAGATTACATGAAGTAGAATGACAGGTTATTGCAATTTGTTCATTATGGGCTTATGATCCTCAGTAGTTGGTACTCCTTGTTGTATTTGAATAAATAATTGACTTCTTGATCCAATGAGGCTAGAGAATAATCATGTTGTCTCTCATTATCAGTGTTACTCCTTGCTACATTCCATTTAAATTTAAAGAGTAGTAACTTTAAATTTTAATCATATGATTACGTTAAATTGAAATATGTTTAGCTATTTAATATGTTAGCCTTGTTCCATTATGATATATTACAAATTGACATTTAAAGTTTATCACCTTCAAATTTAAATGAAATACCAAAAGGAGTACACAATGGCATATATTGAGCTCATGATGAGCATGGGTGGATTTGATCATGTGAACCAGATGTGTTCTCTGTTTAGTTTGAGTGATATAGATGGATCCCTCACTGCGAGCAACAAATCTTCTTCTTCAAAGAAGAAAATGTGGACAAAACTGATGGAGCACAAGTTTTTAGACTTGCTCCTTGAAAAATTTCATCTCTGACGAAAAGGTGAAGGTGGTTTTAAAAAAGAGGCCCAGACTACCATAGAAAGGGCATTCAATGCAGGGATGAACTTGAATCTATCACAAGATCATTTTAAGAATAAGCTAAAAACATGAAAAGTAGGATATAGAGAAATGAAGGACTTGAAAAATATAAGTGGGTTAGCTTGGAATGAAGAAACTCAAATTGTGGATGCCAAGGATTCTATGTGCAATGATCTTTTGAAGGTAGGATGATCTTTGTACTCTTTTGACTTAGGGTAAAGGCACAAACTTGTGTCACCCTCTTGTAAAGGAAAAGGCTAACAAAAGTATAATTGTTCATCTTCAATGAAATAAAATCGGTATTATTATTTTAGATTTGAAGATGAAGTAATGAAACCTATAGAAATGGATGAAGTTTAGGATTATAATTTTTAATAATTATTTGGAATAAGAATTGATATATTTTCCTAATTTTTATAGATATTTTTGTTGTTGTTGAAAAACATTGAAAATTAGGGATCTATTTCCCACCACAAAACTATATGGAAATAAACTTCCCTTTGATCTCAGACTATGTTATAGATAACATATATAGCTAGAAAAATTAAAAATTAAAATGAGCTTTAGACCTATATTTTCTCTTTTATAATGATTCAACTTTAAACTCATCTAAAATTGATAGTTTTAATCTCCCACCACATTTTTCAAAACAAATCTATTCTAACTAGGAGAAAAACTAGACATTCTTGAAGAGGACTCTCTTCTCTAGAACATCATATAATTTTTAGTTTTTTTTGAAATGATTTAATATTTTTTCTTTCTCAAAATTGACATCTTTTCAAGTGTTAAAATACATGTTTGTAGAAATTTTAAAATATAATGTAGTATATCTAATTAAAACACTATAAAATCTATATGAGAATATTCTTGACTCTGAGCTCTATAAAATAGTGTTAATATGTTATTAAAAAATATACTAAAAATTAGTAAGAGTTATTGACATGCAACTTTTATAAAATAATTTTATTTTTTTAGTAATCGGATAAAAACTAGTATATAACATTCATTTAATAGGTATTTCCAATTGGAAAAGTGTGAGACCATATATAACTTAGCTAGAATGAATTTATCTAAATCATATGTTTGAAAAAAATTAATTTTTAGATAGAAATACTCAAATTCAATTGTTCTAATAAGTTAGCCTGAAAGGTGACACAACTTTTTACTTTTACCCTGAAGAAATTTTCCCTTCTTATTTTATTAATGAAAAATTAACAACATAATCCATCTATTAATGCTTACATGTAGAGGAGAGAATTAAAAAATGCAAAAATGTATAAGAGGTTACCTTTCCAATATTTCAATGAGTTGGTTGTAATTGTTGGCAATGACATTGTTGAAGGGTTTGCAGCTACAATGCCCCTTGATGCTAAAGAAGGGCACCCTATGAATGATGTATTCCACATACTTGATGAGTACGATACCAATTGTGGTACACCTCTTAACACCCAACCAGATTTTGATTAAGAGTTATATCATTCCAAACTATTGAGTGCAAGTGGTAGAGGGACTCCTCCACCATCATCATCAAGGAGGGGAAAGAGGAAGAAGACAACTCTGGTTGCATCATTGAATGTGATATGCAAAACTATGAAGGAATTGAAAGATGGCCTCGGCAAGCCTCAGATTGTAAAAGTGAATAAATCTTAAGAGGATAATGTTTTGATTGCCACATATACCACTCTCAAAGTTATCCCTGAACTGAGTCAAGCAGTTTTCCTAAAAGCACATGATACCTTTGTGCTTCAACATGAAAGAGCCAAAGGGTATTTGATGATGGATGAGGTGGAGAGAGTGGACTGGATTGCAATGACATTTGGTAAGATTTAGCTATTTCAACTACTGACTGGATTATAATGACATATGCTACATGATTCCTCTATTCAATGGTTTTCCATTGATCTCTGATAGCACTAAACTGGAACTATATTGATCTCACGACACTATATTGGAACTTATTATTGAGCACATTTTGATTATTTAATTGGCATTGGTATGACTGGCATATGAAGTAATTCTCATTTATGAGTTGGCTATGTTTAATTATTTTGCATGGATCAGTTTATGAGTTGCCTCTGTTTAATGTTTGGGATTGATCAATACATAGTTTAGTTCATTTTATTGGCATGATTAGTATTGATCACTACATAGTTTTGTTGTTCATTTCATTGGCATGATTAGCAATGATCAATACATAGTTTAGTTGTTTATTTTATCGCCATTAGATCTCTCATAGCACTATATTGGAACTCATTATTGAGCACATTTTGACTATTTTTCTAAGTAGACTAGCAAGAAACTATTACATAGTTCAATTGTTCATTTCATTGACATTGGTATGATTAGCATCTAAAGTAATTCCATTTTATGAGTTTCCTATGTTAAATGGTTTTGTATGGATCTATACATGATATATCCATAGTTTAGTTGTTCAAACTATTACAACATATATTGACATTTTTGCTAAGCAAATAGCAGATAGAAATATAACCATGCTAAACTATGTCTAGGTCAGCTATGTATAGATAAAAGTCATGATTTCCATTGATCCATACATATTTTACCTCTTGGCTTTATTTAATGGTATTGCATTGATCTCTCACATGACTAAAATTGAACTAATTACTGGCAAGAAACTATTACACAGTTTAGTTGTTCATGGCATTGGAATTGGCATGATTGGCATCTGAAGTAATTCTAGTTAATGAGTTTCTATGTTTAATGGTTTTATATGGATCTATACATACTTGATATATCCATAGTTTAGTTGTTCATTTCATTGGCATGATTGGATTTGATCAATACATAGTTTAGCTATTCATTTCATTGGCATGGCATGATCGGCATTGATGAATACATAGTTTAGTTGTTCATTTCATTGGCATTAGTATGATTGCCATCTAAAGTAATTCTAGTTTATGAGTTTCCTATGTTGAATGGTTTTGCATGGATCTATACATACTTGATATATCCATAGTTTAGGTGTTCATTTCATTGGCATAATTCACTTTGATTCATGGTATTGCATTGATCTCTCACAACATTATACTAGAATTCATTAGTGAGCACATATTGACTATTTTGTTAAACAAATTCTAAACAAATTGTTACAACATATATTGGTTGTTTTGCTAAATAGATTCAAAACAAATGGTTACAACATATATTGACTGTTTTGCTAAGCAAATAGAAGATAGAAATAAAAACACGATGAACTATGTATAGGTCAGCTATGTATAGATAAAAGCTATGATTGCCATTGATCTGTCATGTGTACTACATAAATATAGAATGAACATTCATATGTAGTTTATGATTTGGCTGCATTTAATGGTATTGCATTGATCTCTACATAGTTTATGACCTCATAAGTATGTTGAATGGTTTTGCATGGATCTATACATACTTGATAAATCCATAGTTTAGTTGTTCATTTCATTGGCATGATTCGCTTTGATTAATGGTATTGCATTGATCTCTCACAACACTATATAGGAAATCATTAGTGAGCACATATTGACTATTTTGCTAAGTAGATTCTAAACAAACTGTTACAACATATATTGACTATTTTTCTAAACAGATTTGAAACAAATAGTTATAGCATATATTGATTGTTTTGCTAAGAAGATAGCAGATAGAAATAGAACCATGATAAAATATGTATAGATAAAAGCCATGATTGTCATTGATCGGTCATGTATACTACATAAATATAGGATGGACATCCAAACATAGTTTATGGACATCCATACATAGTTAATGAGTTGGTTGTATTTAATGGTATTGTATTGATCTCTACATATTTTATGACCTCATAGGTATGTTGAATGGTTCTGCATGGATCTATACATACTTGATATATCCACAGTTTAGTTGTTCATTTCATTGGCATGATTTCTATTGGTTAATGGTATTGCATTGATCTCTCATAGCACTATACTAGAACTCATTAGTGAGCACATATTGACTATTTTGCTAAATAGATTCTAAACAAACTATTACAACACATATTGGCTATTTTGCTAAACAGATTCAAAACAAACAAATACAACATATATTGATTGTTTTGCTAAGCAAATAGTAGATAGAAATAGAACCATGATAAACTATGTATAGGTCAACTATGTATAGATAAAAGCCATGATGTAATGCCCCACCCAGAGATCCTTGGAAACAAGGATGAAAAACACGCCAGAACAATTTTTTTTTTAAAACAAGTGTAAGTGGACACGATACAACCTACACAAACCAAAAGATCGCAACGGAAGACTGAAAGACAACCAAGCACCAATGGATCTCCAAACGCCACTACCAACTAGAACACAACCATGAAAACCACAAAGACCTACCAAGTCGAAAGACATAAGCTGAATCTTGGAAACTGGCTAAGTCTGAAATCCTGAAGCCCTGAAATTTGGCTAAGTCTGAATTTCTGAAGCCCTGATTTTTCCTAGAATCTAAACCTTAGCTTGCAGAGGTCTGAAACCCATCTCAAATGAATCGTCACATATATTAAAATATATCTTAAGTATAAGGAATTAAATATACGTCAACTTATACTTAAAACACTACAAAAAGTGCCCGTTGTTGGCACGCGCAGGTTTTAACCAAAGGGTGTGTGACACTTTTTACTAAGGGAGGGTGACACTTCTCCCTTAGTGCGTGCGACACTTCTCAAGAAGGCGTGCGATACTGAAAAAGTATCGCGCGACACTTCTCATGAAGCCGTGCAACACTCTTCCAGTGTCATACGATACTTCTCTAGTAATGTGTGCAATACTTTACAGTATCGTATGACATTCTTTCTATGGGCGTGCGATACTTTAACAGTGTCGCACAATGCTGAACAAATTTCGCCCATACAAAATAAAAACACTTAAGGAAACTCGAAAAAGGCCAAACACACAGAAAAAGCTCCACACCGGGGAGTATCGGATCCACATTCTGAGGCAAGAGCACTCAAACAATAACAGAGTAATTGAAAGATAAAACACTAGAATCTAACCATCTACCAAATAGAGAAGGGAAAAGTACAGAAAGGAAACATCACATTCAACTGAAAGAAACATCGCAATAACCTAGTTAACATTGCAATGAACAAAATAACCAAGTACGCGGTTCCTCCCAACCGTCAATGGCATCATAGGACCATCATGGGCCCTAGCCATCCCCCACGCATAACATCCCAACCAACCAATCAAATCATTGGTGTTGTCGTAATAGGGACGTCACTACTAAACATGCTACAATGTAAGTAAATAAAATCTAACATGCTAGTAGTAAGCATAAGATAAAACTGTAATCAAATAACATCATCTACTACACGCTAATCATCATAATGAGGAATGCGTTAAAACTAACATCATCTAAACATGATAACATCATAATGAGAGCATAAATCACAAAAAGCATACTCTATATACCGAAGTACCAAGTGACACATCCAGCTACAGTCGTACTAGGACAATAGACCATCTTTGTACACTGGTCCCTAGCAGTGGTGAAGGTAGCTACACCTCCCAACCACGTGGCACCCGTAGGTCCACACCCGTCATGTTGATGGAGATAATGATCCAACCACACACACACAAAATGCCAACCATGGCTAACACACACACCAAGTAGTATGATGACTGAATCCAAGACAAAGACAATGCATAAACTACAGGTCCTAGTCAGACACCTCAATGGGCTACTACGTAGGGACTGACATCATGGAGAGTCGCTTGGCATCGACAAGCCCAAGCTTGGATCATGCATTTCAACTCCTCAACGGAGGGCCCTGCATATACTTTTTACTATCTTAAATTTTATTACCACCCAATATTTTATTTAATTATCACTTACTTAAAACTTCCTTTGCCAACCCTATGGGACTAAGGTCACCAGGCTGCGAGATAGAAGCCCCCTCCATATGCTACCCTACCCTACCCATGCTCATCTAGCGATGAGTGCTTGTAGGCATGCAAACTCCCAACCCAACCCCAATGATCACAACTTCTGGAAGTACCACGAAAGATCGAGCCCCGCAGGTCACCCGACAATATACATGTGTGTGGCGCACCACCATCACAGAGATCATACACAAGGACACGATGAGAATGCAAACAAAAGTCAATCGATCGAAAACATAATCGAGATGACAGGTGCTACACGCATCCCAATGCAAAAAAAGATGCAAAAGTGTTATGACTGGTATCCAAACGGATCATCTAGGTCCACGAACAACAATGTGCTGAGAAAACTCGATAAAACAGGGTGGCACGCAAAACAAGATAAAAATATCAAATTTTGAAAAAAATTCAAAATTAAAACCCATTTGGCCTTTTGGTTTAAAAATCCCAAAAATCCAAAAATAATTGAAAATGGACACCGTATGCAAAAACGGTCAGCATAACGGCCCAAAAACCCAAACCCCCATTTCAAAAACAAGTAAAACGTTCATACCCGACCAACCGGGCAGAACTAGCACACATAAACGGAGGGGAACACTAGTTCACAACCTCCTACCATAATGCTACAAGAAACAGAAGCAAAAACAGAGCAAAAACATTAAAACGGGAAGGCCCTACTTGACAGCAAAAAAGGGCCAAAACTGAAACCCATAGAATAAAATAAATACTTTGTCGAAACTGCTGAAACTGGCAGCAAAGCAAGAACTCCTCGAGCTGAATCCAACGAGACCAACCTCGCAAAGATCCCACACTCACAACTCCCACAATGAGCGAAACAATAATCCTTCAAAAGAGGATTTCCAAATTTGCTCTCCAAATTCAATTTTCCAAAAGTGAGAAGTGAATAATGAATTCGCTTTTCTAATATTTATTCATTTTGAGTGAATAGTTGATTATGGAAAATAGCTGGCTGGAGTAGTTAAACTTTGAATTGACCCAAACGAAGACAGGTTATTATTCGCAATGGGATTTCACCTAAGGCAAAGCTGCCAGAAATTAAATTTGAAAAGATTAAAATCCAAAAACATAGAAAAACACTTAACACTTTCGTGACAAATGTGAACTTCTAAATGCATAGACACACTTACTAGTCTAATCACATAAAGAAAATGAGTTCGGATTTACTAATCACTGAAAGGTTTTGATCTAAACAATAACAATAAGGGTACGTCGACCATATAGGAACTACATGGGTAAATATGAATAGTTGAATCACTAACTCCATGTGCCACTGCCAGTGATATAATTCTTGCACACTAAAATACACGATCAATTGCAATGGCAAATAATATCATAGCCGAAGCAACATGTATTAAAATACCTATTTAATCCATTTACATCACTCACATTCGCAGAAAGCGTAAAGATACAAGAATGAAGTAAATAACCATAGCATAGAATCCATCTCATAACATAGTCAACAAATAGGTCCAATACATCATATAACCAGATAATCAGTTATCATAGATCTATTGTCATCTCAAAATAGCATCAACATGCAAATATGATAAACTGAACATCATAGCAACAAAGCATCTATGGTACGGAAATCAAAATATAACATTCGACCCTCGAGTCATCTCAAAGTACAAATATAAAAAAGAGTAACAAGTATCTCTCAAAAAAAAAATAGACAAGGTATAGACTGTAAACATGAGAGGCACTACACATGATTGCCATTGATATATACATATTTGATCCATACATAGTTTACCACTTGGCTTTATTTAATGGTATTTCATTGATCTCTCACAACACTATACTAGAACTTATTACTGAGTACATTTTGAATATTTCATTAGCTTTGGTATGATTGGAATATGAAGTAATTCTATTTTATGAGTTGCCTTTGCTATGATTGGCATATGAAGTAATTCTTTTTTATGATTGGCACTATGATATATATAGGTAATCAGAGGTAATCACATGAGCCAATGCTGGAACTCATTATTGAGCACATATTGACTATGTATAGATAACAACCATGATTTTCATTGATCTATACATAGTTTATAACTTAGCTCTATTTAATGGTATTGCATTGATCTCTCACAACACTAAACTGGAACTAGTTACATGATCTATGCATAGTTTAGTTGTTCATTTCATTGGCATGATTGGTATTGGTCAATACATAGTTTAGTCATTCATCTCAATGGCATTGGCATGATTTTCATCTAAATTAATTCCAATTTTTGACTTGGCACTATTTAGTGGTATTGCATTGATGTATATATGTACACAAACATGTATGTATGTGTGTATGTGTGTATTTAGGTATGTATGTGTGTATGTATGTACACACATGTATGTATGTATGTGCTTTTGTATGTATGTATGTATGTATGTGCATATGTATGTATACACATGCATGTACGCATGTATACATACTTGATCTATGCATAGTTTAGTTGTCCATTTCATTGGAATGATTGGCATAGGTCAATATGCAGTTTAGTTATTCATTTCATTGGAATTCACATGATTAGCATGCAAAGTAATTCTAGATGGTTAGTTGGCTTTGTTTAATGGTATTACATTGATCTCTCACAACACTATACTAGAACTCATTACTAAGCACATTTTTACTATTTTTCTAAGCATACTTTATGTATACATACTTGATCTATACATAGTTTATGATCTCGTAAATGTTTGGTATAGTTATTCATTACATTATTAATTAGAGCTATAATTGAACCATACATACATGGAATACACAAGGAGTGGCAAATGATGAATGCTAAATTGTACAACTGGAGAGCACATGCTAATAGAAATATGATTTGGTAGATGATTATATAGTTCATGATTTTGTCCTATGTTATATCTATAGTCCTAATTTGCTTGCATATATTTTCATTTCTTGTCTTTTTGTCCCTATTTGATTTCCTATGTATGTTCTCAATGACAATATTGAGGATTTCTGGTAGATGATTGTACAGTTCATTATTCTATCCCATGTTATATGTATATTCCTAATTTTCTTGGATATTTATTTAATGTCTTGTCCTTTTTCCATAATTTGGTTTCCTATGTATGTGCTTCCTAACAAGATTTTCAATGGTATTGACAAAGTGTCTTTCTTTTGTATTTTTTTATTGCTCCTGATTTCCTAATATTGTAAGACCACACATGCTAATAAAAAATGAGCTATCTGATGATTGTTTACTCTGCATGTTTGTAAATGATCAATATTTCTAATGCTACTCCTTGGTGTATTCCATTAAAAATTAATCAGGTTTTAATTTTTCAAGCATGTTTAATTTGTAAATGCAAGATTGACCATCTAACAATATAGACATTAATGGGAAGATTGAGCAGCATGAGAGGGTTGCTCGCCAAATTTGGGGCATAAGGGTATAGAGTGTGGATTTCCCAGTGTTTTCTTATTTAACGGTGTGTTTTCACACCACCATTCAGATCATGAATATTATTCTTTCTCATTATTTCATGGATATTGTTTTTCTATCTTCTATCTTATGCTACATATGTAACATTGAATTATTGATCACATACCTAATTTAAACATATTTGGATCATATTTATAATTTGAACATATTTTGATGACATTTTTATTTGAATATTGGTATCTATTTGATCTATACATAGTTTATATATGTAGGATTGACCATCTAACAATATAGACAATAATGGGAAGAATGAGCAACATGAGAGGGTTGCTCGCTGAGTGTGGGGCATAATGGTATAGAGCATGGATTTTCTAGTGTTCTCATATTTAATAGCTAAGTCACAAGGTTCAAGTTCGAGTTCGAGTTTGATAATCATGAAGTTCAGATGAAGTTTGACAAGGCAAAAAGATTGAAAACAATTTGATGATAAATTCATCTTATATAATTTTCCAAAAATATATAAATATATATGATCACAATTCCCAACTATGGGACAATTTATAACTTTGTACAAATAATTGTATGTATGATCATTTTTTACTTTTATTTGCTAATAAATAGAATTAAAATAAATAAAAAATCATCATTTTATTTATTCTTTACTAGCAAAATAAAACTGTGAATATTCAAGAATTAAAAATAATAATAATTTAGTCTAATTATAAATAAATTAGTAATCATAAATATTAAATTAAATATTAATACTTTACTCATTATAATACTTGTGTTTCACTAATAAAATAAGATTATAAAAATTAATTTCAAATTCCAATTCCAATTCGAAAATGAACAACCAAATGCAACAAAAAGCTATTCACAGTCATATTTCATTCTAATTCCAATTTCTAAATTGGCAACCAAACACAAAATATGGATTTGTATATTCATCTTCTGTGTCAACCAAATGGTCCAGCTATCTTCCTAAAACACATAACCAGGTTTTTGAAAACTTGGTTATGAGATAACTTGGTTATGAGACAAATTCATCTTCCCCAACCAAGTGGGGCCTAAGGGCCCATTTGACAATGGCAATACAAGTGGAATAGGCATATGTATATTCTTAAAGTACAAGTAGAATAGGCATATGTATATTCTTAAAGTTTTGAATTCTTTTTGTGGATGCACCAAATTAGAATTGGACTAGGAATAAAATTGGAATACATATTCCAATTTTGGCCCAAAAATGAGGATTTGTTATTCCACCTAAATAGGTGGAATAGGAATACGTATTCCTATTCCTATTTTTTAATTTTAGAAAACATAAATTTTTTAGTCTATGAATTTTGCATTAAATTCTAGGTGAACCAAACAAGAATAGGAATATGTAACCCCTTTTTCTATTCAAGAATAAGTATTCCTATTCCCATTCTTATATTCCCGCAGCAATAGGAATACAAGTGGAATAAGCATATGTATATTCTTAAAGTTTTGAATTCTCTGTTTGGATGCACCAAATCAAAATTGCAATAGGAATAAAATTGGAATTTGTATTCCAATTTTGGCCCCAAAATGAGGATTTGTTATTCCACCTAAATAGGTGAAATAGAAATACATATTCCTATTCCAATTTTTTTAATTTTAGGAAACATAAATTTTTGAGTTTGTGAATTTTGCATCAAATTTTGAGTGAACCAAATAAGAATAGGAATACATAACCCTATTTTTTATTCGAGAATAAGTATTCTAGAATAAGTATTCCTATTCCCATTTTTGTATTCCCATAGCCAAACGGACCCTAAGGGTTTTTAAATTTTTCTTAATGACTTCCAATGAATCCAAGATTTCTTTTATGAACATAACTGCTATCCATTGGTGAACAAATTTGTCTTTACATTAAAGAAAAAGAATGAAAGATTCTATGCCCAAGTTCATAAGACAAATACAATTTTCCAATAGTTGAGGAATTTTCATATTCACAATTCCTCTCTAAATTTTGGTAAGGTTTAGCTCCCTAGCTCCCTTATTAGATTTTCAATCAAAACCACCTTTCACAAGAAGATTACTTTTAACCCGAAAGTAGTAAGGCTTCCCATCTATTCTTGGATAGGGGGAATAATCTAATTAATAATAGTATAATAAAAACAAATGCATATAAAGGAGAGAACAGACAATTTCTCTATTAATCACATTCCAAAAAATAAACAATTTTGATAGATAATCACCACAAGAAAAAAAAATGCAGTAGATGAGGAATCTCAATGATTCAATACTAATTCAATACTAAATCAATAATGAACAAATTCAAAGCATACATCTTTGAACATTCAACTATTTCCTTTCAAAAAGAACAATATTGTTCAAATATGATACTAGAAAGATTTAGAAAAATTGCATAAAACATAATGTTTCAGATAAAATGGTCACTGCATGATATCCATCAAAAGCTGCCAACCCTTATCACTACTGAGTTTCAAACTTAAATAGCAAGCTATTCGAGAATCTCCCTAAAAACCTAATTTTTTGGATACTTAGAAGTAGTTATGAAAACCAACATTAAATAGGGTATGTAGAACTAGAGTTTAACTATTAAAAACCATAACTAAAAATTTTTGCAAGTAATTTAAAACAAAAAACATAAAATATCCATTGATTGGTCAAGCAATTTCTTCCTCCTCCTCATCTTCAACATCTTTGGCATTACCTTCCCCATGCACTAGCTTCCACATCCTAAATGCATTCATGAATTTAGTCATGGTGGTTGTGTTTAGATTCTTGATGCTTTGAAGGTGGTTTTTCCAAATGTCTCTGTCCAGCTTCATTTTGTTCATAGTGTCCAGGTAACTAGGCAGTTGCAGGGTTCAGGTTCTTGACATCACTTCACTTTTGGCCACTTTGGAGAAGTTGAACAATGTGAGATCAATTTTTTCTTTTATAGGTTTCATGCATTCTTTATGTTGCTTGACCATTATCTCTACATCAAAGCCTCCTTCTTTAAGGGGATTAGGCAAAGGTGAACCGATAGACTAGAAATCCCTACTTACCTACTTTAGTAACATCTTGAAATCCCTTTCACATGATTGCATTCTAGAAATTGCAGAAGTATAGTTGGACACTCTCTAGGCTATGTTTTTCCTCAAAACCTGAATTAGACCTGCATCTACATACTGCAATAGGTTCTCTTGGAGGAATTTTTCTAGTCTGATCTCTTCTACTTCCACTAGTTGAGACACCATGGCTGATAGTTTTTCAACTTCTATTTTCCATGTCTTGGATTGAATGCAGGATTCTTCAAGAGAAATCCTTGCTAGGGAAATAACTCATACAAATTCTGCATGAGTTTGGCAACTTGACCCATTACCAAGCTGATCCAATTGGTTACTACAAACATCATCATTTTTCCTTTTTTCAAATCTTCTAATAGCTGCTGATTTTCAAGGGCATTGGAATGAAAGGCAGTTTGTGACTGATTCCCAGGAACTAAGCTTTGTTCCTTCAATGAATTTATGTATTTAGCCATTGCATTATTTTCATCTTTTAGCCTTTTCTTCTCAATTCCATCTTTTTGTAATTGCAACACAATTTGTTTTGTGGATGCGTCTACCCAGTGCTCCTTTATCTCATGATTCATTACCCCTAGATCTATGCATATAACTTCAAAGTTGCTCAAGTCTAATTTTTCAGCTTCCTCTTTATGGTTATAAGTGGCTACTTCGGCAATGCTCCTCCTAGTTGCATTGTCAAAAGTTATCCTAGTAGTGCTTTTGGTTCTTTTGGGTTTGGGATCTTTATTATTGTATTTACTCACAATATCATCAATAGGGAAAGAAACTAGAAATAGACTCATTTTCCTATTCATCGAAGCCACAAGCCAATTAAGAGTGACAACACCCCATTGTGATTCAGCAATGCTCTCTAGAGTAGCTACAGTCTGCACCCTTAGAGGAGATGAACCCACGATCATTTGAACTCTCTAGCTATTATCAATGAGTTCTCCACCTTGATCTTTTTCTTGCTTGCTGTCAACTTGAATAACTTGGTGAGGGCTTGTTGGATTTGACATTTTAGTCTTCCTACTGGAATGAGTTTTCTACGCAAGGGGAGGGCTGTGAACCTTTTTCTTAGAAATTCTTGATGACCTTCTGCTACCTGCAATAGGAAGACCAACATTAGAAATAGAATCAACCTTGACATTAGCATGGGTGCCCTTTTTCAATTTCAACCAAGACTTTGTCTTTTTATTCACATTTGTTATTTTTTCAAGAATATCATCTTCCTCCTTAGAATCCCAATCTATGAAAAGGTTTATAGGTTCAATTTCCTAGGAAGTTGGAATGTTAGTCCCATCCTCCTCTATGTCTGTAATATCTATTCCCAACTTCAATTGAAAAAGGATAATTTGGGAAACAGTAAACCTAGATAACCCTCTTCTTTTCACTTCTAAGTCATCTATACAATCTTCCCAAATATCTTTCATAGTGGCAACATGTGTAATTTTCACTTGAGTGTCAAAAAAGCTATGAATGATTCCTTTGCTATCAAAGCTTAGCCTAGCTTGATAAGTACCAAAACTAAACCAGATCAGAGCTTATACATTTTGCATCTTACATGCTTCCACATGTTAGTTTTCCTAATTTAAGTAGGAAAATGATATCACAAGCTTCTTCGGCTGAGAATTTATTTATCACAAAGATTAATTGTCACACTACTTTTGCCAAGATGAAACAATCAAAGGCAAATCTAGAAAGATGCATAGGTTCTTCATCAAAACCTCCTACTTTCAAATAAGTGAACCTTGGGAATTGAATATGTAGGCTATCGAAAGATTGGACAAGTCTTTGAGATTCAAGTGAAAATCTATGTTGCAAAGAACTTTTCATCTCAAAACATAATTTCCTAAAGAAAACATCATGAACCCTTCTAAAATCATCTAGGACTTCATCTTTATGTAACAAAGGACAATAATTGTATATGGTGATCTATTTAGTCTAGGTTCATGTGGAAAATGTTGCAAATCCTAAGTGGTAGCTAACATGTACATTAAATAAGATGACATGAAGAAATCCTTCTTCAGATTTAGGGTACCTTTCAACTGATCTCTAAGAGAACTTGCAATTAATTCTACCCAATTTAGGAATTGCAAACCTATTAACACGATTTGAATATAGAAGTACATCCAATTTTCAAAAATAAAAAAATTAGGCTAACCACAAATACTATGTAAAAGAACCATTATGTCTTGGACCTGAGCATTCATTAGGCTTTTCTTCAAAATTTTAGGCAACCTCGAACCACCCTTATAGAAAGATTATGTCCAACTTCTTGCTATGAAATTCTTATAATCAATTGCCTTCTTAGAAAATCTAGCTATAGATAAGGTTGGGGTAAGATCAGTAAATTGCTACTCTTCCAGGTGAAACAAGCTAGACACAGTCTCTCTATTGACATCCAACAAAACACTTCCATCTTTCTTCAATATATGGCCTTTAGACACATTGTACATATGTATGCACTCCTAAATTAACTTTGGGCAAGGATAAAATGGAGGGAAAGTGGAAGCCATGAGAAATTTTGTGTCTAACACTTTAGTGGAGAAAGGTTGGGCTAGTCTTTCACACATTCTTTTGAAACCCCTCTAAAATCAACTCCTAGCAAGTCTATATCAGCTATAATGGGGGACATACATTGTAGACTACGAGTGTTTCCAAATATATGCAATGTAGACTTCATGATTTTAGGATCCCTATTTTGAATGCAAAAGAAAGGAAACAACCACAAATATGATTCACCCCATAGGCAAGAGGAAAAATAACCAAAAGATGGAAGGATTACTTGGAAGATGATGATCATTTCAAATGGGAAAAAAGGTTGGTTTTCTCCATTTCTCTCCTATGACTATTTGTTTTGAGCAGAAAAAGAAACTTAATGTCTTTCTTTTTAAACTATAAAACTTTCCTTTAAATGCATTTTGAAAAGGAGGACATGATTATTAATGATGGGGGACACAACCTAAGAACAGAATGGACACAACAGAAAAGGGAAAATTATATTAACTGAGAAAATAAGCTAGTACAATAGTACAGGAAAATAAACTTCAAAACATGCCCTAAGGGCTTACAATAGCATAAATCTGGAGATAATTTCTCCTTTCAGTAGCTCCTCTCAAACTCCACTCCGAACTGCCTTTTACAATGCCAAAAATCTCCTTAAATAGGCTCCGGAGGGTTAAGGACTAGGAGTACATTCTAGAAAGTGCTAGTAGGCACCCACCGACCAAATAGAAGGTTCCGGAAGCTGCAGTAGAAGTCGGTGCAAATCTAGAAGAATCCAGAAACGGTAACCGAACTTTCGGGAGGCATAACTTTTGAACCATAGCTCCGATTGATGAACCGTTTACATTTTTAGAAAGCTCTCAAAGTGCTCTATAGCCCTATGGACAAGCTTTTCTTATCCCCCATTTTTTGACCCTTTTCGAGGTTATTTAATGCCCCTAACCTGACTTTGAAGCATTCTCAGGAGGTCTCTGAAACTCGAAAAACTGCAATAACTTTCAAACCGTGGGGCCTATTGACCTGATTCTTTTTTTGGAATGCTCTAAATCATGATTACATTCATCTGGCCAATTCACACCTTCTAGTTTACCAAAATGATGACCCAATTACATGCTCCTATTTTTTCAATATTTTCAAACACACTGATAGTGGAACTGTGAGAGTTGGAACCTTTATTTGACCCAAATGGGTATCCAAAAATGAAAACACATGAAACAGAAACTAAGTCTAAGTACATTTTTTTGGGTGACACAGGATTGCCCTTATACCTATGGATGCTCCTGCATCGATTAATTGTGTAGAGGATGGAAGTAATTTTTGGCATGCTGTGAAGGAAAGACGACAGGGCAGAATGGGTATTGGCATTAAATCAGGATGCAAGCACTTTAAATGATTACTCCTTTCTACATGTGCCAAATATTTGCTTTCACACACTTAAATCAAAACTTTGGCATGATTATTAATGACAATTTTACTTGATCATTGATTACCTGTACTCACTTTTCAAGTCATGATGTGACCTACAACCATGTTAATCATGACGAGGCAACCAATTGTTGTGTGTCTCATGTGCCACGTGTGTGTGTAGCATGTCAAGTGGGTCCTCTAAGGAAAGTTGCTTTGAGGAACGAAAGAAACATTGAACCCATGAACTAGTTCCTTTGGTACAAGAGGTTCAATGCAGCTTAACACTCTTTGAACATGGTGCGAAGGGTACAAAAGGTTCATGGAGTGCAAGAAAACTTGTCTATTATACCAAGACACCTTCCGAACCGCAACAAGATGATGTTTTGAAATAAAAGGCTTTCAGTTAAAGCTGGCTATAAGGGAGGACTTGGTCAACAATTTAGCTTGAGGGGGAAGGTTGGTCAAAAACAAAGTTGAATGGATATGAAAATATCAATATGACTTCATTTTCAAATTTGACACTTGACAGAACCAATGGTTCAAACTGAAAACGTGAAAACAAGAGTGAACCAAAAATAACGAGTAAAAAAATGGCGACTTTGAAAAACATGAACTAACACTGCCTTGGACCGGAGATGAAATATAGTCATACATAAGCATGGAAGTCCCATGAATTTCTTGGTGTTAATTCTTGACTAAACTATAGTGGCAGTGGGTTTCTCTGGTCTAACAGTTTTTGGTGATTGCAGCATGCAGCAGGCTATGTTAAAGGCGATGAATACTATGGTACTACAAAGGCCAGTTTAAATGTGTGGTCACCAATGATTGGAGCTGTGGACATTGAGTTTAGCTTATCTCAGATTTGGATTTATGGAGAAGATGGTAGTGGAGATCTCAACACCATTAAAGCAGGCTGGCATGTAGGTTTTTTGTCATTATTCAGCTCCACCTGGTTTAGGAAAGGAATTCATTGTTAAGAGCTCACATTGTGATTGTTTTAAACAGGTCTTCCCCTATCTTTATAATGACAGCAGGCCTAGATTACTCACTTATTGGACGGTTGGTATTATAAGTTAGCATACAATTGTGATCTTTATGAAATGTCTCGGGTGGTTTAGAGTCTCACATGTTCACAATTAATGGAACTACATTATGCAGACTGACAATTACGGGAAAACTGGCTGCTACAATCTTGTATGTTCTGGCTTTGCACAAACCAGCAACGAGTTTGCAATTGGTGCTGCTATGTCGCCTGTTTCTGAGTTGTCTGGCGCACAATATGAGCAATGTTTGTCAAAGATATTGGTATTTTCATTTAGTCATTGATAAGTCACAAGAAAGGGAGAAAAAGATACATATCCAGCGTTAGCCCTTAGGGTTATATTTTAATATCAGAGTGTTTGAATGTTGATTTGAGGTGCAAATCTGGTTTTGTGTCAAGCTATGATCAGTTCATGCCTTGAGTTGTCATTACCATGGATATATTGAGTGGTCCATAGAGCCTGTCTTTTTATGTAATGTCATATGAGTGTAAATTTTCAGTCCATATTAGATTTTTTCGTTTGGGTTTGTGCATAATATGAACACTCTGTCTGTTATATATAGAATATACTTGTATTGAATCTTACTCCTATATGGGGAACTTCTTGTTCCTACATCTAAAATCCTCCTCCCACTTGATGTTTTCTTTTCTAACATGAACATATCAAACTCTTGGGAAGATCCTAATGCGGGAAACTGGTGGCTGGAGTATGGAGAGAGCATATTGGTGGGGTACTGGCCTTGTGAACTTTTCAGTCATCTTTCAGATCATGCAAATCGGATACAATGGGGAGGCGAGGTGTACAATTCAAAGCCAGGAGGAAACCATACTTCCACTGAAATGGGAAGTGGTCACTTTGCAGAAGAGGAAGCTCATAGAGCAAGTTATGTTTGGGATATAGAGCTTGTGGATGCTGATAACAGCTTGAGACCCGTTGATGCCATGTTCACTTCAGCAGAAAACCCCAACTGTTACAATATAGAGAGTAACTATAACAGTGTTTTGGATACCCATTTCTATTTTGGTGGACCAGGGAGAAACTCAGAGTGTCCTTAGTAAACCTTGACGTCTTCTCTTAATAATATTAATTTCTCCATGTAATAAAAATATAAAATAATTATCACCTTATCGATATTAATTACCATAATCTCACTGCAATTTTTCTTCTATCATACAAATCTGAAAGAAGCTCAACTCAGCCAAACAATATAGGAAACGCAATTAAAGATCATATGCATTAAGAATATAAGTGAGAGACACAAAATCTATCGTATATCCTTGCATAGGTGCAAGGGTTAAGTCCATAGTCATATATATTTTTGGTGATGTTTTTGAATAGTTACTACTGTTATAATTAAGTTTTATAAGTTAAGTAAAATATTTGATAAAATATATTTTTAATTGTGTCAATATCTACTGTAAATTCTAATTATTTTTTTGTATCTTAATCAATCTATGCATCTCTATCTATAGAATTTGTTAAATAATTAATAGAGTTATTGATGTAAATAACTTAGTTGATATTTGCATTAGAATTGTTTAATCTTTCTTAATAATCCTCTCTTCCAATGGAAACAATACTTGCATTAAAAATGTCCCTCACAAAATCACCTTTTAGAAGAATTGTCTAAATTGGCAATTAAAATAGTTTGAGATTCTCTTTAAATTTCAGCTAACTATTTTTAAATTACATAAATATTTAAAATGATAGTAATAAAATTTAATTTTGAGTATCTGCAATTCAATAGCAATACAATGTGATATGTATAAAATAAATAATATCTCTTGGAGGGATACAAATTTTATATAAGTGCTTTAACTTTTCTCTAATAAAAATTCAATGACAATTCACATAATAAAATAAAATATATTTTTTAATTCATAGAAAAGAAACAATGTTTTAATCACTTACTACTCAAAAAACAAGACAGAAGATAAGTGTAATATAATCTTAACCATTTATACTCTTAGACATTCTAAAATGACCCTCTCTAAAATTGAAAAGAAGGTCATTTGATTTACCAAACTCATTCATAGATAATCAAAATGCTCTTCTTTTCTATCCTTGAATTATCTTGAGAAGTCTTTGTTTTCTTCCCTATCCTTGATCTTATCCTCTTGAATATATCTTTTATCCATATACTTCTTCAATTGGAAAGTTCATTATAAACCAACAACAACCTATTAGAAGGAAAACTCATTATTACATCTTCAACTACAAACTTTATCTATTGAATTTAACAATAATAAGCATATATGTAATGAAAATCTTAGGATAGATACAAATACAAATTGTAGAGTTAGTTATCTTGTGAATAAATCAAATAATATAACTTTAGTTATTATTTAAGAAAATTTCCTTTGTTTCTTTTTCATTTTCTTTTTATTTTTCTTTTTAGGAAGATGATTTGAATTTTTAAAAGAAGAAGTTATTGATTTATTTATATCTTTATTCAAGATAAATTTGTATTTTTGACACTACTGAAATATATTTTCGTATTTAGTTAATTTGAAAAATAAGATATATTATGTTTATTAAATATTTTTAATCTTTTATTTGATCTTAACAATTATTTTTATTAGCTACTAATTTGAATATATATATATATATATATATATATATATATATATATATATATAAAATTTATTATCATTTAAAATTTATGATATAATCATATTAGTAAAAACTTAGAATTTATTATGCCAAATTGATCAAAATATAATTAGATACAGAAGTAAAATGTATCCATTCAAATTTGCTTGAATAGTCTATAGTTGATCAACGAGTTCAAGTCAGAAGAAAATTCATGGATAAAATATCGTTTTCCTTTTTAATGAATTTATTGCATTAACAAACATTATTGCTTCAATAATTCTGACACCTACTCATTAAGGAGTATTTTTCGTCCAACGATTTGTTCTTTACATGCTGTGCACTCTGATCCCCTACTGAAAGTCGTGAAAATTTTGTTAGATCCCTGACTCAAACATCAAAGTCTTAAAACGTTGAATAATTTAAAAATTGCTTTTCTTTTCTACTAACATGGGTGCCAGCGGCAACATTTTGCATCTGTTTGTTGATATCTCGGCTACATAATCATGTCACGTATACACAGAGCCATAAAAGCTATGGAAAACTGCTGCATTAGTCCCTGTTGTGCCGTAAAAAAGGATTTCGACTGTTTTCAATACACGTATCTGCCATTTTGAAAATGTTTTATCCTGCGCATTGTTTATCAGCACCGGTTTCCCTTTTTAACGGCGTCCGACACTGCAGGATCGTCACAACAATCAGGCGGAAAGCCTGCTAGGAATATGCCTTTCTGATTGTGTGGAATACTTTTGGCACAGCCGTTGCTTCCACATAAACTGTTTTGATTTCTATATGGTCTTTCATTCAAATGGCAAGATGGAAAAAGAGTAAAGAAATTCTGCTGAAGGCGCAAGGGATTTAGCTATCCAAGACTCAATCATTACCTGAGAATGGAGATTTTGATCAGCAGGAACAAGATGCCCTGCTCTCGCGACAACAACATGCGTCAATTTGAATAAGATCGCTACCTTCGCATGCGACTGTACCTGCATTTTCACGGATTACACTTGCAAGCCATTTTACCCTTTTCGCAACAATGTGATCACTCTATGGGCACATTTGATCTCATAATTTGTAATGGTTTGGCTAGATGGGCTAAGTCAGGGACTTTCACTTGCAACACATACAACGGAGCAAGTGTGGTAGATTATGTAATTTGTTCGCAGAATTTGTATGAAAATATTGAAGAAGTTGCAATTGGAGAACACATTTGAAATCTCAAATCAGATCATAGACCGTTGTACGTAAATTTGTATTGGGTAAAGGATAGGCGGATTGGAGCAAAAACCCAAGGCCCTCAATACCCCCCTTCTCAGGGCAGAATTTTGTTAACTTCAGAAAACAGTAACACTTTCAGAACTACTCTTGAGGAACTTTGTATGGGACACCCTATGTATAAACATGGTGTTAACAGTTATGATTTATCAAATTTGATTCATGAGGCTCTTTCAAAATACAAGAGAGCAAAAAATAGAAAATCTGAAACTAATTATTTTCCAGCCAATGCTTGGTTTGATAAGGAATGCAAGAGGGCTAGAAGAAACCTAAGGGAGTCAAATAAAACTAACCTTGACATTAAGGCCTACAAACAGATCCTAAAGAAGAAAAAAACTGATTTTATGTTCACAAGGAGAGAGGAGTTAATTTTCTTGGACAGAAATAACCCCAAACGTTTTTGGAAAGAATTCCAACCAAGGAGAAAACAAACTGAAAATAATAATATTACTGCCACCCAATGGTTTGAATATGCTAAGAAACTTTATGAACAAGAGGGTGGAGTGGGACAGCCACCTTTGGTCAATGATGATACAAATCTTTTCACTGTGCAAGAGATAGAGGCAGGGATTAAGAAGTTAGGTGGAGGTAAAGCAAAAAGCCTTGTTGCGCTCCAAGCAGAATATCTGAAGTGGGGTATGAAAACTCTTGCATCGCACATCACTGAAATTTTCAACAAAATTTGCCAAGAAGGGCTTCCGAAAGATTGGACAATCAGCCTTGTAATACCACTTTTTAAGAGTGATGATGTTAACAATCCCTCCAACTACAAGACTATAATGATCAATCCCCTCTTTGCTAAACTTTTTAGCAGCATGATAGAAACTAGGATCAGCAAATGGGCAGAAGAAAACCATAAACGTGCTAAAAGGCAAACTGGTTTTAGGCCAAAGCACTCGACAGTGGATCACTGTGTCACTTTGAGACACATTATTGAAAAAGAATGGGAGAAAAAGGAAGAGGTATTTTGTTGCTTTGTTGACTTTAAAAAGGCTTTTAACACCGTCTCGAGAGACAAGCTTTGGTTTAGGATGGAAGAATTGGGGATTCCTATGCATCTCAGAGCTGCTGTTCATAGGATGTACGAAGAGGTGAAAGTTAAAATCAGAACTTCAGATGGCATTTTAGAATGTTTTAAGAGCGATATCGGGGTCAAATAGGGCTGCCCTTTATCTCCTACTTTGTTTGGTTTATATATTGACAAACTGGAAGAGTGGTTAAAAATGCAAAAGGGTGAAGACATTCAGCTAGGTGAATTTGTTATAAAGCTGCTCCTATATGCGGACGATCGGTTTGCAAGATCATCTATCTTCTCTTGAGTGCTTTTGCGGAATGGTGGGGATGCAAGTCAATATCAGCAAGACTAAGGTTATGATTTTCTCTAATAATAAAAAACAACACCAACATGAATTTTATTACAATGGAAGTGTTCTTGAAGAAGTTGCGGAGTATAAATACCTTGGCATCGATTTCAACAAAAAACTAAGCTGGTCTAGCTGCAGGTATAAAAGGATATTAGGTGGGTGGAAGGCTTTTTATGCTCTTCAGAATAGGTGTCGTGAAGCAGAGTTATGGGATTGAAAAACTATTCAAACTTTGTTCGGTCTTCTTGTGCTGCCAATTGTTCTTTACGAGTGTGAATTATGGGCTAGCAACACTACTATAGCACAATGGAAACAAATCGAAGGAATCCAAAAGCGCTTGATCACAAGCAAGTTTAAAATCAAAAGCACTGTTCCATATGATATCATGCTAAGTGAAATGGGAGCTGCTCCTATTGAGGCACTTGCTATGGTTCGCCTTCTAAGTTATCTAAAAAGAATCAAAAAAATGGAAGAGGATAGATGGCCTAAAGTGGTCTTTAGTGACACACTATGTTAGCGAAAAAGGACATGGATGCAACAAAATATCAAATGGATGAGTAAATGGAATATTCAATTCAATATGTGCCCCACAAATAATAAATAAATAAAGGTCTTTGTCATGGAGAAATTCTACAAGAAAAATTGGAGAAGCGAGATCGGAAGGAAGAAATTATATTATATAAATGAGTTCAACCCCACTTGTGATCAACTCCAAAAAGCATACATAGGAGCCAACATTTCTTGGAGGGCTAAAATTCTTATTGCTCAGTTGAGAACCAACTCTCACCAACTTCGTTGTGAGACTGGACATTGGAAGAGGCCAAAGGAGGCTTGGGAAGAAAGAATTTGCAGATTCTGCAACTCTGGGAAAGTGGAAATTGAACAACACTTTATTTTAGAATGTGAAGCCTACAAGAGTAGTAGAGATAAATTTGCGGACACTATATGTGACAGTTCTTGGCATAACCTATTCAACGAAGAGTACATTGAGCAATTGGGTGGACTCATCATCATCCTACACAAGCAACGAACATTGTTACTTAAGTCTGCTTGAGTTGTCTTTCTGTCCCATAGGCTATTTTTAGCCTCGTGGACGTTAAAATTTTATTTATCTATCTATCTATCATTATGAAAATACCGCTTGCAAAATATACTCTGAGATTACGAATTAACTTAGGCAATTTACGGCAGAATGGTACTTTGCTATACCCTTACATTTCATTTCACATCTTCATGGACTTCCATGATTGCGAGGATGAAGCATCATTTGATAAAAGAAAATAAATTGGAGAAAACCCTCATTGTAAGATCACAGAGGCAAATAAAATTAACGAAAACAAGCATTACAAGATCAATTGATTCGAGAAAATAAAATCGACAAAAATGCTCATTCTAAGATCATTCTGTAGAAAATCCTAAATCTAATTTCATGAAGGGGGCTTAGGCTCTATTTTTTGGGGTCCATGCATTTTTTAGGTGGGGCTAAATTTAATTAGAATCTTTTCCTATTTTATAGGAGCCCTACTTTTTAGCTTTTTCATTTTGAGCGGATGAAAAAGGGGTAGGGTTGGAATTAGCCCCACTAGTTTAGGAGAAAATTTTGTCACTTGTCAATAATCTGTCTTCATTTTCTCACCAAAAACCAATTCATCCCGCCAAAATTATGAAGAAATACAATTTTTATATTTAATATTCCTTGTTTGTAGGAGCTAATTGTTTAAAGCGGATTCACATTAAAAATTCATGAGACCGCTTCTGTTTAAAAGTTCTTAAAAAAACTAAATGGCACCCGCTCTATTTTTAAGCGAGTACCCATGGGACCTTACCCTAAATTTGCTTATAAAAACTTCCAATTATACATACATTTGAAGAAACCTAACAGTAAATGGCATTTCATTGACAGTTCAAAAATAGTAGCGATCACGATGCCATTGAACAAATTTGAATTTTTTTTTTAAACTCGAGTTAGTACTCGGGGGAATCGTGAGCATCCACCACAATGACTATTCACAGTATGTATGCATAAATAGGAAATGAAACTACCAATGCTATTTCCTTTACTGACCCTGTTTTCAACTTTCAGATGTCCAACACTGACAGAGTGTCATAACATCCATCCGCTTAGTAAAAGTTTTTTTTTTTTTGAAATGTAAAAAGTTGAAAGAAACTTCTAATTAAACCATGTTAAAGGTGTTAAAGTCTAAGGTAGACCTCGACATAAAAATTATTTTGCATTATATACTGATTTTTTTTCATACAAATATTTTTTTACTAATTCTGTTTTCTATTTGTAATATTTTTATTATTTAATGTTGCATTATTGTCCTAGACATCTATCATGCTTTCCAAAACTTCTAATAGGGTACAAAAGTGACAATAGAAAATGAATTTCACAATTTTTAAATCTTTATATTCTTTACTGCTTTCTTCAAACATGTTGGACCAACCTCTAATCAAAATGATCATTTCTTTCTTTCGACTTGAAACTGGAAGGATAAGCAAACTATTTTAATCTTCACATAGTTTCAATCCACTATTAATTTTGTGGTGGTGCTTTTGTTGGCAGACAAAGCACCTTGTGGTATCACTTGATGTAGTACAAGGTAGGAGGGTTTCCAAAGGAGATCTCCCAACTGTTAGAAATAGGAACTACTGGGGGGTCGGGGGTGTGAATTAGTATTCCACAAACTTTTTCCCAACTATGGATACCATTAAAAAGCTTACAACTTGTATAAATGAGTAAACTGATTAAGTTGGACAATAAACACAATCATAAAACAATCCAATACATAACACCATATTTTGTTAACTAGGGAAACCCGACCAAGGGAAAACCATGGTGGGGATGGTACCACTAAATGATTCACTAATCAATAGTATCTTGTCAAAGATATTGACCTTGTTAAGAGTTCGTTACTATACAACAGTCCTTGTTAGAGGACTAGTGCTTATTAGTAGCCTCAACCCTATTAATTAGGAGTTTTTATTACAATTATAGAAAGTATGCAAGATGAGCCCACTACCCAAATATGCAATATACAATGATATTCATTTTAGAAAAATATTGATACAAAAACCTCTTTACAACTGTTGATTTCTTTAATATCTGATACGATCTTTGTAGCTTGTTGTATTGACTTCACATATATTGCCTCTTACTACTCTAATAAAAAAATTACAAAATAATAGCATAAATATTGACTATACATCACATCACACAACTTTGCATTTCTAAAACTGACATTTATACCATAACATTTCATAATATTTTGCATTATTGGCCTTCATGATTCCATACGTGTCCCAAAATTTAGAATCATACTTAGCCCACTAAGGGTTAACAGCTAGGATGTTGTCCCTAATTTAGTCAAGTAATTATTTTGGTTTAAAAAACAATCTTAACATAAAATACTCAATTCCTTATCTCTGTCTTGTTCTGTCAGCTTAGTACTACAACTGGAAAAACTATCATAACTTTTTCTATACTGCCTCACACTATTAGGTATGGTATCTTGACATATTGTACTACCACCAAGTAATTGTACATGTACCAATGATGTCTCTATGAAACATTCCAATGAAAACTCTAACTGTGTTGCTAGATAAACTGCATAATACTTAGACAATTTTCTAAGTCTTATTGCCTAAAATTTATCTCCTTACTTTGCTCACTTCATAATGAGTTATGTTCCCATAAGTGACAAATCTATGCTATCTAACCCAGCCAAATTTCCAACAATATCCCCCTTTGGCATTGATTGCAACATATGAGAAAACTAGCTAAGTCCAAAAAAGAAAATCTCAAAACTTACATGAATTTCTTCACATGGCCATTAAAAATTTTTAAAATGTCAATCATTCTCTATTTATACCATCTTACATCCTTATATCTCCTAATTACTTATTACTCCCTCTTTTAGTATACTTCCCTTTACATTTATATACAATTTTCCTTACTTTACTCACCCTTTGACATCAATGATAAAGGTGAGTCAAAAACTATATGCAAAGAAAAATTTATTGTTTTCTTCCTTGTCTTTATGCTGATGGATTGTACAACAATGCAATATAGTCAATAATGTTTATATTCAAGCTAGTTAAGCCTTCATTCCATGTTGCCTTTACTGAATCTGAAATTGTTAATAGCACACATAACTCATAAGTTGTTAACTCAATGGATTAAAAATCTGTGTAACTAAATTGCTCATAGGATGTCTTAGCTCTTAGACAATCCTCTAGCTTCCTCTAAACTATATCAATATTCAATGATAAATGTTCTCTTAACAAAGAGAACAACTGTAGTAAATGTTCTTTACCGCTTTCCAATATCTTTCTTTCATCATAAATATCTCGTATCTCTTGCTTCATGTGAATCATTTGAGAATCTGCATTCCTGATCTCACTAATTATATTCTTTAACTCATCCTCTTTAGCCTTGATTTGAGATGTGAAGGTACTCATATATTCATGTGCCAAAACACATTTCTCATATAGTTCCTTACCTTCATGCATACATCTCCTCAACTTTGTAATGCAAATATCTAAGTTAGCTAAGCCATTTTTCACATTTTGGCATACCTTTCTAAATAGGTTTATATCATGCTCTGCTTGAGCCTTGACTATAGCTACCTCTACCATAGTTTGAAATTTATTGTCAAAGTTCTCCAAGACTTTAGTGGCCTTTTTCTACAAATTGTTCTCATTTATCTGAATACTTATCTAGTTCTCCATTTTCTTGGTTATATTCTCAAGAATTTATCGAGTTTCCTTATTTCCTCTACCATTCTCAATTATGTTGTTTGTCGCTAATGTTGATGACTTGTTGAGATTCTCTATGTTAGGGTCTTCTACTAATTCAAATAGTGTACACCTCATTCAATCTACCGAACTTTGATGATCTTGATGTCTCTTGTCTTGTACCTCTAATAGGGGTGACCAATTAACTATCATCCACTGATTTCATTGGTTCATCTCTTGTTGAATCAATATTACATATATCTTTGTCTTTGTATGCTTTTATTGCAATAAAAAGTGGGATGATTCTTGTGCAATGACTTTCCAACTTTGTTGCACTTCCTTATCAACTTTATTAAGCTCATTTTCTAGAGTAGCTAGATTCTGATCTTTTTTTCTTTTTCATCTCCTTCCTATTTCTTTTCTTTCTCTTTCTCTTCTACCTCATCTTTCTTTTCCTCATCTCAACTAGTATACCCTACGAAATTGTCCACACTAGGGCCACAAACTTTGTAGGAGTATTTTGTTGATAATTTGCTAATGAAGATATTTAATTGTTGTCATTTATGGAAACACATGATGTGCATGCTTACAAAAAAGCTCAGAAATAAAGATACTTAGCTTTTGATACTCAGAAAATTGTCTAAGTATGAAATTGGTTTACAATAGTATATTGTTTTGAAAGTAAAATATTTTTGACGTCATATTATGGCTAGTGAAGTTAGATATAGATAGTATACATGCTTATGATAATGTGTATAACCTCAGAAAATAGTACAAATAGTATGGAAAAGAGTTATTCATGTTTTACCAGTGAAATAGGATAGCCTAATTAAAGCTAAAGGAATTATTTAGCTCAAAAAATAATTACTTGACCAATTAGGGTTGACATCTTAGATGTTTACTCTGAGTTGAAATGTATATTATGGTCTTAGCTGACCTAGCATAAATTTGTGAAAAGACATGGTATTTATGCAAAGGACATCTTGCGAATTAAAAGTGTTGTTGTGTGTTGTGCATTTTATATTTTGACAAATAATATGTGAACTTTTTGTGAAGCAATAAATGTGAAGTATTTGAAAACATAATTTCATGATCCAAGATCTAGTTGAGATCAGAGGCCAGTCAAGAAAGAATATATAACACCTATATACTAGAGGACTAATTACTTATTTTGGCAGTGAGCTCTTCTTGTAATTGGAAGTGCATGTTTGGGCAATGGGCTTATCTTGCATCTACTATACTAGAACTCCTAATAGGGATTCAAAGTCTCCTAACAAGGTCCATCCTCTGACAAGGAACATATATATTAGTATATTATCTAGTGGGTATCACCCCCACTAGGTCTTTTCCTTGGGCATGGTTTCCCTAGCTAACAAAATATGGTGTTATGAGTTATCTTTGTGCATGGTTACTCTTATTGTTCAGTATTTCTTGTTTACTTTATTATGTATGGTTCAAAGTAATAAATAATATTCAGTTGGCAACTAAAGTTTGTAAATTACTGATTCACCTCCCCCTCTTAGTAATTCATATTTCTAATAATTGGTATTAGAGCATAGTTACTCAAAAGAGGCTTAACTGCTTGAGTAAGATCCTTGTGGATATGGAACAGTTGATGAAGAACCTTGAAGATGCACTTGAACAAATTGATCTCCTTAGTACTAAAGAAAGAGATAAGCTGAAGGATAGAGATGAAGACTCTATAGTATATATTCGACAATTGAAGGACAAGATTGAACATCTCAAATCCAAGCCTGAATCTACTGAATCTAAAACTAGTGATGATGATTATTCAAAGATAAAGACAGAGTACAAGATCTTGAAGCATGAATTGAAGATTATCAATCTAAATTTGAGTTTGAAGGGTGATCCTAGAAAAGTTGAATTTGATTTGAAGAATGAAAATTTAGATCTTAGATAAAGTCTAACAAAGAAGACATTTGAGTTTGAAATATTGAAAGAAGATCATGAAGAACTTCATAAGCACAACACTATTGTGAAAGGTAAACCAACTCAGTGCAAGCAATAACTTGAAAACCTTTATTTTAGCAGAGAAAAGCTTGATGAGTCAATGATTATATAGAGACCTACCTATGATAAGACTGGTCTTGGTTATTTATTTAACATGTCTGCAAAGAAGCCTAAAAATAGATCAAATCTAAAAGAAAAAGATAAATCTAATGATAAGAATGAATCTAGCCAATCTTCTAATAAACCTAAAGAAGTTGGACAAGACAAGGAAACTGTGATATTGAATGAACCTAAGCAAGTGGAATCTCCTAATGAAACTAGGTATAAATTTAGAGGTAAGTGTTTTTCATGTAATGAAATAGGTCATATGAAAAGAAATTGTACAAATAAGTCATTTAATCATCTAATGTATTTTTATTGTCATAATTGTTATGGTATGGGGTCATAGAGCAATTGATTGTAGAAAACCTAAATATGATAATGATAGAAGGAATAGTAGAATGTTTGGAAATACTAACCTTGTAGATAGAAGAAGATCTATTGAGAGGACATCGAGAGAAGGAAGACCTTATGAAGAAATAAGGTAGGTCATGTGTTATAAGCATAACAACTTTGGACACATAGCTCAGAATTGTCATGCACCTATTTATTAGCATACTCTTAGAAGTAGAACCCTAATATTCCAGTTATGCAACAACTTTGGACATACAACAAAGTATTGTAGAATAGACAAAAACTTAAGAGGTGGAAGGAACAATGGAAGAAACTCCAGAAATAGAAGGAATGATGGAAGAAACGTCAGAATTGACAGAACGAATCATGAAAAGAACTCTAGAACTAGCAAAAATAATGAAGATCATAGAAACGTAGACAGTGAACTTTGAGAAGAATTTAATGAGACATTTGTGAAGGGATTAAACATTTATGAAAAAAAGTTAGATAATGCAGAGACAAAAATATTGAAGTCAATAACCAAGTTTGATTCAACCTGTTGAATTAAGCTTGTTCACAACACCAAAATTTGAAACTTTATGTAGAGATCGAACTAGAAGTAGTGAAGTTATCAAGATAAGTTTAGACTATAGCTAAGCTTGCTTGCAATTTGGAGCTTATCAAAACTTGTTACAAAGGAATTAAGAGTTATTGTTATTACAAAGAAAGTTACCTCCATAGAAGAAGATGAAAACTATGGAGAATTTTGTGGAATGAAGATTCTTAGAGCATTTTCATGATGAAAGGAAGCTATGGTAAACTTTAGATAGTATTTGAAGATCAAACAAACACTTTTGAATAGATATTTGATTTCAGAATGTAATTGGTAGTTTTTTTCATGTTTGCAAAATACATAATTAATGCAAGTTCAAATTGAATGAACAAAATAGAGTACAAACTTGATCACCACTTCATTGTGATTACATCAGAAGCATAATAGCACTCAGAAGCAACTTGACAAGGTAGTGTACCTATAGGTGAAAAACTTGTTAAGAAGGTTGAGAGCTACACAAAAGTAGTATATAATGGGAAGGCCATGGTGATTAATACCATTAAACAAGATGATGTAAGATTCATGTGTAGAATAATTGCCTACTCCATATGTGAAAGTTCTAAGATTGATGAATTGTTAGTAGGATTCATCTATGTAGCCTATAAGATTTGTGTTGAGAAGGAACAAGTTAACCTTAGTGAAATTCTAAAACTGCAACTCCTTGAAAACTTGGAAAAAATCAAGAGGACTAAGAATGGTGTGCCTAGATTTCAATCATTGATCAATTACATATTTTTTCATGTACTTAAGAGATTTCCATACTTATCAGTTATAGAGATTATGAGTAGTGAGAAGTGTACCATGAAGAAGATTATTGATGTATGTAGAAGACATTTAGCAGATAAAATGTTAAATAGTGGGAATTTGATAATGCAAACATTTAAGAATGAGATGAGACAAAGATTCAAAATTGCACTTGCAATTGTAGAAAGATTTAAAGATGATATATATGTTATGGTCAATACAGATTCAACTCACATTCAAGTAGTATAACCTCAGGAAATATTCCTTGATCCCTTAGGTTATGAGTTAAGTGATGATTTATGAATTAGATATATTGATTTATTGTTGAACTCCAAGAAGGACCAAGCTGAGTATAGATTTGGGACTTATGAAGGGATTACCCAATCAGCCCATCAATCATCTTTAGAGAAAGCATCTCACAAGAAGATTGAGACAATAATGAAGAAAGCTTTAACAGAGGCTGATATGACAAAAAGTGAGTCACAGGTAGTTAGATAGACCATGAAACAAGGTATAATGTATGTGTAAACTTTACCAGTGTCTATTGTAGAGACATCTTCAGAACAAAGCATTCCATATGCTATAGTGTCAGATGTACAACCAAGTGAGCTGAAGAGGAAATCAGAGAGATTAGTGGAAGTTATGACTACCAAGACAAAAAGAGTTAAGAAACATTCTACTAGACTAGGAAAGAGAAAAAAGACAATGTTGATAATTGTAGAATCTAGTGAAGAAGAACAAGAAGCAAAATAGGTAGAGAAAGTTATCATTTCTAAACAAACAACAAGTAAAACAAGACAACCTTAGAAGTTGAAGATTGCAAAGATAAATTTAGCCATTGCTAATGAAGGAAACTTTGTTCAAATGAACAAATTTTATGATTTGTATAATGATATGGAGAAAGATTGGATTGATATCTCTATTATAAGACATATAATTGCTAACAATATGAAACTTAAGGATATTTAAGGCACAATAAATCAAAAAGTCTATGACAGACTTATAGAAAAGAAGGAACCCTCTCAAGAATAAGACATAGAACTTCAAAATTCTATGACAAGGACCATATGCAAAATCGATGATGAGGAATAAGTCAAGATATTGTTGAACAATCTGGCACCTTACTTGAGAAAAAAGGTGAGATCATTTCTATTTATAGTGGGTGAGAAGGATAAAATAAGGGGTGAAACAACCACAACTATCAAGCCAGATGATGATAGAGTCTAAGGCAACACCTTCACCAACACCTAGAACTTTGGAAGTATCAGCAAGTGGTGACACAATGCAAATTGATTAGACCAATGTTAGTATTAACATTGATGATACTAACCCTTTTGAGAGTTTCAAATTGCTTGAATATGAAGCCAAGGATATTCAAGATAAATTAAAACAAATTGAAGAGGAGAAGAGGCTATTAGAAGTAGAAAATAGACAAATAGAAGAAGCCAAGCATAAATTCCTTGATAGTGAGATGAAATGAGTTGAGGAAGAAAAGAAAAAGAAAATAGAGGAAGAAAGGAAGAAGAGAATAGAGGAGGAAGAAAAGAAAGAGAAAGAAAGAAAAGAAAAGGAAGAGAAAGAGAAAGAAGAGAGAAGAATCAAAGAGGTAGTAGAAAAGAAGCAAAGGGAAGATGAATCTAAACCATCTAGATCATCTACTCCACCTTCACTTGCTATCCTAACAAGTGATGATGATGATCAAATAGACTTGATCTCATCTCTATCAAAACTTATTGAGATGAACAGAACAATGAAGAGCCTACAAAGAACCTTAATGGAGGTAACTAATAGATTATATAGTACTCTGGTAGTCAAGCACAAAGAGGTAGATCCTAAATAGAGGGCACAAGTAGTCTTAAAATATTTTGATGAAGAATTTACAATGTTGATGAACATACCAATGTCACTCCACTATGAAGAAAATAAATCTAGTCGACAAGGATGATAAAACCCATGCATGTAAGGTGCATTTAGAAGTCCTAGCTGATGCTCAAAGGAGAAAGCATAAGAATCTTGAAATAGAATCTCCAATGGAGGTGGAGTAACAAGTGTGTCAAATTTGTCATTTGAGAGGAGATGTGTGTCCTTTGATATATCATCAACAATTGTAGTAGGTGTCTCGATGACTGGAGCTACAATAGTAGGAAATGATAAAGAGTAATCATGTACAAGAGATGGAATCTGAATAGGAGGTGTAGGTGTAGAAGTAAAAACACTCCTCTCAAGAACAACAAATAAGTTCAAGCAACCCAACTTCACCTTAGTAGACTCTCGTGAAAAAAGAGAGTGATTCCCCAATAGTGGAGATGGTGGATCAAAATGTGAGAAGGAATATAGGTGGTAAGCATGCTTAAAAATCCCTAAAACAATAATATTACCTGTCTCACTATCTTTGATGTGCACTAAATCTTGTGCAAACTCAACTATCTTCCTTGTCCCATAGTGTGTAATCTAATAAATAGAGAGAAGGTTAGAGGACAAAGATGGAACACAAAGTACATTATTAAATGTATCATCATCAATATCAATAGAACCTTTCCCACATAAAATCATAACAATGTTATTCCCCATCAAAATGTGTGGAGTAGGAGAACCCTCAAAAGAAAAAAACAAATCCTGAGAAGATGCTATATGGTGTGAAGCACCTGAATGTAGTAACCTTCCAGAATAATTAAGGATAATAGTTGCACATAATGCATGACCCTTTCCCATATCCTTACTATTTGACTGAAATGATGATGATGAAGAAGGTCTGTGAGAAGTAGAAGGAATATCAATGTTTCTCTTTTGAAGGAGCACTATTAAATTTAAAACCTATTTGGCATAGCCATCTAACTCTTCTCATAGTAATGTGACTCATCATGATTAGGCTTATTACAATAAGCACATTTTAATCTTTTTGACTTTGATTTACTCCCCTTAGGAGGATGTGGCCCAGATGAACTATGAGTGCTAGAATTAATTTGAGATTTTGTAGAATGAGATTTCTGAGTCTTCTCCTTCATCCCTAAAGATGGTCAAGCTACCAATGCATGACTTTATGAGCTTATGAGAGAATCCAACTGAGAGAGCTTAGCTTGCTCTCAAGTTAACCGATCACAAAAAATCCAAAAGGATGGCATGGTAGATCTATTACCCAAAGCATCTTTGGTCAAATAGAAGGTAGAGGAAAAAATTTGAAAGTTTCCATGAAGCTTAGAAAGAATTAGATTGATACACTCAGTGTTGGTCTTCATTTTCCCACAACCCTACAATAAAGATCTTCATTGCTTGAATTTCATCAAGAAGTCCTTAATAGAGGGGAAATAATTTGGTACAAGTGAGGTAATCTCTACCTCAATTTGAAGTTCCCTAAACTAATTCACTCTACCAAACAAGCCTTCAATCTTGGTCCACATAGTTAGAGGGCTATTACACCCATCAAGATGAAATTGTAGATTGTTCGAGACCTATAAAGAAATCAATCCTATAGCCTCATCCATATAGTTTCTATGTTGCATGACCTTAAAAAGCCTATGTAAAATTAGTTTCACTGCATCTAAACAAGATCACAACTCTTTTGACTAGAGAAGCCATGTCATCAAGGTCTTCCATGTGTGATAATTATGAGGGGTCAGAAGTTCTAAACAAGAAGAGGTCTCGGCCATTGTTTTAGAAGATGTTGAATTATTTTTTAATGTAGTTATGGTTTACATAAGTAAATAATAGAAATAATATGAAAAAATATCCCCCACAATGCAAAACACTAAACCTGAGCTGCTAGAAGGAATGCATAAATGAGAGAAGAGCAAAAAAGCTGGGTGATCCCACAATAATGGGTTCAACTTTTTGACCAATTTTGACACTAAAATCAATATTTTTGCAACAAATGTCACGTTCAAGTGACTATATCTCCAAAACTATAAATAATTTCAGGATGACATAAACTAGTGATTTTGAGTACTTTGTTCCTACTTTGTAACCATATTTTTTAATCTAAAAAATAAATTATTTATGTCAATTTTTTTTATAAAATTCAATATTTTAAAAAGTGACAGTCTTTTTGACACACATAACTTATTTTCTAGAAATGATAATGAAGTAATTCTTTTGACGTTAGATTTGTAACATCAATATCTAGAGGATGCATTTGGTTTGATTTATTTTGGTTGAATATTGTATAGTTTATGAAGTTTTGAAGTGACATGAATAGTAATGTAGACATATGTTCTATTTGACACAGATAATTTGAAGTCAATTTATCATAAACCATTTTTTTTTTTTGAATAGAAAGGTATCTCAATAAGCTAGTTTCTCCATATTTTTCAAAATTTTTTTGACCTAATTTACTAATTTTCCCGAGGTGTCAAAGTTGGTTGATGTTTAATCGGTAATGAACCTATAATGAGTTAAACTCATATTTGAAAGTCTTAATAATTAAATTATGTATTAAAATTATAGTGGTTGGAAAGCTTGCTCCGAGCAACACATTTTGACATTTTTTATTTTACAATAGAAGATCATTCTCTACAATTATGGCAGTCAAAAGAGCAAAAAAAAAATGAAAAAAAGGTTAAAATTTTTGTGATTTTGCATGTTCGTGTGAACATGGCGTTCGTGCAAACACGTTTACCATGTTCGCGTGAACGTATGTTCGCGCGAACATACGAAATATGTTCACACGAACATGATTAAAAAAAAAGTTTGCGCGAACATATGGTAAACTCAATTTCTCATTTTGCAATTTTTTTCATTTTTATTCGTCCCACTAAAGTGGAACCCATTATTGTGGGTTCACCCAGCTTCATATGTGAATTAAAAATACTTATTTTTTATCGGCCATCGAATGACCAAATGCTAAAAGTACTATGTCCACTCCATATAATTCCAAACTAATACCAGATTTAGAAAGTAGACAATAAATCATACACTTTTTTAAAAATAGCACCTGAATAAGTGTCCATATGAGTCTAAACAAAGCCTTTGAAGTTTCAAAAATTGGGATTTGTAATTTTTAGAAAAATTAAGAAATAGTGATCACAAAAAAATTGCACCAATGTGTAGGTCACAAAATTCTACCCCAAAACAAAAAAATTGCTCAAAAAAAAGGAGTCTGTATGAGTGAGATATCATTGTTTGAAAATCACTTTTTGTAATTTTTTTTTTCTAAATTTTCATTGTCACACCTTCAAAAATCAAAGAAAAATGCCCAAAAAATGTTAGATCTATTCTATCAAACCCTCTTTCTCCTTTTTCTTCAAATACTAAACAAGCTGCAACAAATTTGGCTCTGATATCATGAAGGATTTGAGCAATACACAATACAAATCCACAAAGCCTAAAGAATACCTACACATAAAAACTTATTACAAAGAAGAAAAAGACAAGAAGAGGTAAGGGCTTGCTCTGAATATATGCAAATTGTATTCTCAAAAATGAAAAAGATGCAAGATAATTACAAACGATCTATCCTTATAGTAGGAGATCAAAACCTGAAAAGGGTAACCTAAAAGGTAAATTCTATTTAATAATTAATAATTAATTATTAAATGAGAATGCATAAGTGCATAAAGTGGAATTTTAAGAAGGGGAAAAGGTAATTTAATTAATGAAATTAAATTAACATTTTTCTTTAACATTCACATGATGCTAACTTATTTAGCACCATTTGTTAGAATATCAAGAATGATTTGCTAAGTCTTGATACTTGTATCAAGGAACTTTAAAAATGTCAATAAAATAGAAAGGTATTGTGCATCAAGTGTACCTTTTCTCATAAGTTGACTACAGATTTTGATAGTAAGACTGAAGGTAAGCTAAGTGAGCTAGAAGCTTTGACAAGATAGATAAAACAACCTTCTAACAAAGTTGATGACATTGAAGGACAAGTGGCTAGTATTCATAGTGATATCAGAAAATTGGAACTTTAGAAAGAACAAATTTTGAAGAGATAATCAAAATTTCAAGAGTCTATTGCTTTGAAGATATCTATTATTGAGAGACAATTGAAGGAGTGTGTCAAAGCCAAGGACACCTTCTCAAACTTCTTATACTCTAATCTTAATGCAGTTGAGATTGCATCATATGCCTTATATGAAATTCTCACCTGTGTTGAAACAACCAAGGACACATGGATAAAAGATGTAGACAGTCTTAAGGAAAGATTTTATGATTACATGAAGATATTATCTGTTTAAGGTAGATGAATAGTTTTTGACATTTTGACCTTTGCCATTGATGTCAAAGGGGGAGAAAATGTGTAAGAAAATTGTAAATAAGGTAAGTTATGAAATCATATTGAAAGGGGGAGCATATGTAAGATGTATAAGTTCTAAAAGATGATGAATATATTGTTACTATAAAGTTTTGGACAAGTTTTTGATACTTAGCCAATTTTTCCTATTTTGTTGTCATCAATGCCAAAAGGGGAGATTGTTGACAATTGGCTAATAAAGATATGTATTTGTTTTCATTTATGGAAACACATGATGTACATATTTGTAGAAAACCTTTAAAATAAAGATACTTAGCTTTTGGTACTTAGAAAATTGTCTAAGTATGAAATTGGTTTACAATAGTGCATTATTTTGTATGTAAAATATTGCTAACGTCATATTATGACTAGCAAAGTTAGATAGAGATAGTATACATGTTTATGATGGTGTGTATAACTTTAGATAACAATATAGATAGTACAAAAAAATATTTATCCTTGTTTTACCAGTGAAATGGGACAACAAATTAAAAGGTAAAGGAATTGTTTTGTTCACAAAATAATTACTTGACCAATTAGGGCCGACATCTTAGATGTTTACTCTAAGTTGGAAAAGTATATTATAGTCTTATTTGACCTAGCAGATATTTGGAAAAAGGCATGATATTTATGCAAAGGACATCTTGTGAATTGAAAGTGTTGTTGTGTGTTGTGTTTTGTATTGTGACAAATAATATGCAAACTTTTTGTGAAACAATAAATGAGGAGTATTTGAGAACCTGATTTCATGATCCAAGATCTAGCTGAGGTTAGAGATTGGTCAAGAAAGAAGTTACAACACTTATATACTAGAGGATAGATTAATTATTTGGGCAGTATGCTCTTCTTGTAATTGGAAGTGCATGTTTGGGCAGTGGACTCATCTTGCATCTACTATACTAACACTCCTAATAGGGTTGGAATCTACTAACAGGGATTCGAAGTCTCCTAATAGGGACTCTCCATACTAAATTCTCTCACTGACTCCTAACAGGGTCCATCCTCTAGCAAGGAACACACACACACACACACACACATATTAGTATATTATCTAGTGAATATTGTTGGTGTTAAAACATTATAGTTTGAAATTACCTCGATGAGAATTAAATACATCTAGGGGCAACTACTTCCCATCTTCAACATACCCTTTTAGACACTGGGCCAAATTTAAGTCTAGACCCTTCTTCTACCTCAGGCTTTGCAAAACCTAGGTAGGTGGACCTCAAATTCACTTATATAGTACCAATGCTAAAACATATTCTTGAATCTAACAAAGTAGATAAAAACCCTTAATAAATATAATAAAGTAGATAAAAACCCTTAATATTCTAACACTTAATGCAAAGATCTCAAGCATGGAATAGCTAATAACATGGCCTAATAAATTGATAAGCTAAGTGATGGCATCCTTTTATGTTTCTTTAACATTAAAGGGAAAGATATTTGATTAATAATGTTGATTTTCAATAAAAACATGACATGAACAACATAACACTCTGATCTTGTAGCTGATCAATGCCTTATCCATTGGGAAATCCCACAAACCCCTAACACACATCGTTAAAAGTCATTGAAATATCCCATACATCAGGACTTCATGATCTATCTATTCGCCTTGTGAATCAAACATCTACATCTTTTTGAACCTCTTGCTCAACCTATCCCTTCATGAGATCTATAATCCTATGATGATGAATCAAGCATTTACATAACTCCTTGAGTCATAAGAAAAATAAATCAACATATACAACCAATAGATTGCAATTGAGTCTTATACTCTTTGTTTATAAAACATGAAAGATCGCAAACAACATGAATGGGAAACAAGATATCAGAACACATATTAACTTGCTACTCCATTTTTATTCATTTCTTTGAAACAAATACAATAAGATGAATAAAATTGAAATGTAAAACTACCTAATAGATCAGAACTATCTGTATTCTTATTTCTCTTTTTTCATTACAAGGGAGATTGTTGAAGAAAATGGTGAAATCATAGCTCTAGATCCAACAATGTGATCTAATAGACAAACTAGAACAACCCCATTGTCTCATAATGAAAATTGTTAATGCTTACAATGGATGAGAAAAAGAAAGATATAGGAGAAGAATGAAATCTCATATCTGATCTAGAAGTGACGTGTCCACTTGAATCTTCATTCCCTGTTGTTGTAAAACATCTCTCAATTTTTTACCCATGAAATTTGATATGATTTTCATCATTATTCTATACCAAACCTGAAATATCTATTCCTCAATGATGAAAACCCTTTTGTTACTAAAATATCTAAAATGCACCATGAAATGCTGATAATACTTTGACTCAACTTATTTGGATGTGAATTTTCTTTCCCATAACAACTTTTTTACTACCTTTTACATTCACTTAGCTCACCATTTCACTGGAAATCAAATCTGAACTACACCAACTGAATGAAACTAAAAATTGGCCACCTAAGACAAATCCTTGCATAACTTGAACTAGTGGCCTCCTATGCAAAAATAAACACCAAAAATAGAAAGTTCATTCTCTCTTGATTTTGGTGATATATAATACTACTATACTTATTGGAAATGCCCAAAATCTCAGTTTGAATTTTAGGCTCTTGTCATGGCTTTGAAACTGCCTTTGCTTGCAAATATTTAAAAAAATTTAAAGTTAAAATTTTATCTTAAAAACCATTTTGATTTAAAAGGCCCTACATGTGATTTTGAAGAAATAATAATAAAGTATTCACTTTTTGATTTCTAAAATTTTTCCTCCAAAGTTTCCATCTAAGTCAAACATTTTTTATCGGCCTTGACATGTGTTAATGTGTGATTCATTAGATTCCTGCACAATCACCTGACACCCACCACTTGGGCACCACATGTTACTACCTCATTGGTCCTCTATTTTTCCACATAGTAGCCATGTCATCCTACGATGTCACTAGTCACCATGTTGCTAACCTAGTTAGCATTGGGCCATGTCATCACAACACATGGTACCTTGATTTATGTTAGCATCTAGTTGGTAGCACCACATCATTGCCTTGTCACTGTACCACATCAACTTGCCATGTCATCGATCACTATGTCACATGACATGTTAGTAGGGTGCCATGTCATCATGACATAGTGATGTCGTGACATGTGGCACTTTTCACCACCTTAGCACCTTGAGAAGTGTGCCATGTCTGGATTCTCTACCATATGTCAATTTCTAATTTGTCCAACTTAGTCCAAATGGAGCCACATATTGGCACTTGTCATGATGTAGGAGCATCCTAGGTTGCCTTGTTATCCTGCTCATTTTGTTCACTCTTCATTAATCAAGTTACCCAGTGTATGCCAAGTGACTCTTCATTAGCCAAGTTACCCAGTGTATGCCAAGTGACTCTTCATTAACCAAGTTACCTAGTGTATGCCAAGTGACTCTTCATTAACCGTTACCCAGTGTTTGCCAAGTGAATCTTCATTAATCTAGTTACTTAGTGTTCACCAAGTGACTCTTTATTAACTGAGTTACCTAGTGTACACCAAGTGACTCTTCATTAACTGAGTTACCCAGTGTATGCCAAGTGACTCTTCATTAACCTAGTTACCTAGTGTTTTCTAAGTGACTCTTCATTAACCAAGTTACCTAGTGTATGCCAAGTGACTCTTCATTAACTGAGTTACCCCGTGTATGCCAAGCAACTCTTCATTAACCTAGTTGCCTAGTGTTCACCAAGTGACTCTTCATTAACCAAGTTACCCAGTGTATGCCAAGTGACTTTTCATTAATCGAGTTACCCAGTGTATGCCAAGTGACTCTTCATTAACCTAGTTACCCAGTGTTTGCCAAGTGACTCTTCATTAACTGAGTTACCTAGTGTATGCCAAGTAACTCTTCATTAACCTAGTTACCTAGTGTTTTTCAAGTAACTCTTCATTAACTGAGTTACCCAGTGTACGCCAAGTGACTCTTCATTCATCGAGTTACCCAGTGTTCACTAAGTGTTAGCATTTGGATGTGATTTTTGCCATCCGACTTGTGGGATTTATTTTTTTGCAACATTTATGTTAAGATATTTTCTTGGGATGTGTCCAGACCATCGTTGGGTTGGCCTTCCTCTTATGTAATGTTCTAGAATAATCTATAAGCTATTTTGGCAAGTATATATAGAGTGTTTAGGCTTAGAGTTAGGTAAGTTTTCGAGAAGAAGATTAGAGAGAAAAACTAAAAGTGCAAATTTGTAGTTGGATCTTTGAATGCGAATTTATTTGTAATTGAAGATATTTTGATGAATCAATAAAAGTATTTCACTCTTCTTTCTCTTATGGTTGTTGTTCTTTGTGTTTGCTTCCGTTGTGTTAACTCTTGTAGGGTGGTTTGGATAGCTGGGTGATCCTTCGGCCCTAGTTATTCACCCTATACCTATGTCAGTTGGTATGGTTATAAAGTTGCAATTGTAAAGGCTAAAACATCCCAAACCTTATCATGTCTCATGGATCAAAGATGAGCATAAGATATTGGTAAGTGAGCAATGCCTTGTGAAGTTCAAAATTTGACATTACTTTGATGAAGTTTTGTGTGATATTATGCCCATAGATTGTTGTCATATTTTTTTGGGTAGACCTTGGCCATATGATAGATATGATGGGAGATTGAATCAATATACTCTTTAGGTAAATGGGAAGAAACAAACATTGTTTCCTTTGATTGAAAGTCCAGATGAGGTTAATTGTACTATTGTAAAAATTTGCATGGTTAATGGGAAACAATTTGAAAAGGAAATGAAAAATAATCAAGTCTATTTTGCTATAATTCCAAGAAAACTAAGTTTTTTTAATGGAGACCAAGTGTAAGAAAATAGTGTTAACTAAGTGCTAGTTAGTGGTGACTGAATGACAAATGGTAGTATTGATCAAGTTCTAGATGAAATTGTAGAGTTTTTGAATGAGTATAAAGAAATTATTGCTGATGATATTTCTAATGGTTTACCTCTAGTAAGAAGTATAAGTCATTTTATGGATCTGATCCCTAGAGCTAGTTTGCCAAACAAAGCACCATATAGATTGACACTTGTAGACAATGAAGAACTTAATAGACAAGTGCACAAGTTGTTGCAGAAAGGTTTGATCAGAGAAAGCTTGAGTCCATGTGCTATACCTACTATATTAGCACCTAAAAAGAATGAAGAATGGAGAATGTGTACTGTTTTCATAGCCATTAACAAGATAACAGTGAAATATATGTTTCCTATGCCAAAAATGGATGACATAATGGATTGTTTGAGTGGAGCAAAGTATTTTACCAAGATTGATTTGAAGAGTGGCTATCATTAGATTAGAATCAAAGAAGGTGATGAATGGAAGACTACTTTCAAGATAAAAGATGGTTTGTATAAATAGTTGGTTATGCCTTTTGGTTTGACTAATGCACCTAGTACTTTCATGAGATTGATAAATGAAGTTTTGAAAAGATTCTTGGGTAAGTTTGTGATTGTTTATTTGGATGATATTATGATATTTAGCAAGACTAAGGAAGAACATCTTGAGCATATTAGACAAGTATTGTAGAGGTTGAAAGAGGAAAAGTTGCTGATTAATATGAAAAGGTGTTCTTTTATGCAAGAGGAGATTGTGTATTTGAGATTTGTAATTTTAGCTGATGGATTGAGGATGATCCTTAGAAGGTTAAAGCAATTTTGGAATGGCCTACAGCTGAGAATGTGGGCAAGGTAAAATCATTTTATGGTCTGGCTAGTTTTTATAGAAATTTTATAAAGAATTTCAGTGTTGTTTTTAATGCTATGACTGAAACTATGAGGGGAGATAAAAAAGGAATTCAAGTGGACACATGAAGTTGATAAGAGTTTTGAGACTTTGAAACAAAAGGTTGTTGAATTACCTATATTGGCTTTACCTAATTTCAACAAAGTATTTCAAGTTGAATGTGATGCAAGTGGTAATGCAATAGGAGCTGTATTAAGTCAAAAAGTAAGCTTGTTGCTTTCTTTAGTGAAAAGTTGAATGATGCTAAAAGGAAGTATTCTATGTATGATCAAGAATTTTATGCCATTGTTTAAGCATTGAAGAAGTGGAGACATTATTTGATTCTTAAGAAGTTTGTGTTGTATACTGAACATAAAGCTTTATAATACTTGGGAAGTCAACATAAATTGAATCAAAGACATATGAAGTGGGTTGATTACTTGCAGAGTTTTACATTCGTGATCAAGCATAAGAGTGGAGTTACTAATAGAGTTGCTAATGCATTGAGTAGAAGACATTCTTTGTTGACTGAAATGAAGGTTGAAGTTCTTGGTTTTGATGAAATGAAAGAATTGTACAATGCTGATCCTTTTTTTTTTGAGGTGTGGAGAGAGTACAGAGCACCAAATCTGACAAACCACATAAGTAAGTATGATGAATATTTCATTCAAGAAGGTACGTTGTTCAAAGGTATTTAGTTGTGTATTCCTAGAAGTCCTATGAGATTGAATTTGATTAAGGAAAAGCATAGTGGTGGATTAGCTAGACATTTTGGAATTGATAAGACATTGAGTTTGCTGAAAGAGAAGTATTATTGGCCACAAATGTATAAGGATGTTTTGAAATTTATAAAGAGTTGTGGAGTTTGTCAAGTTGCAAAGGGAGTGAGTCAAAATACTGGTTTGTATACACCTATTACTGTTCTTGAGAAACCTTGGACTAGCATTAGTATGGATTTTGTTCTTGGATTGCCTAAAACAGTGAAGGGGTATGATTCTATATTTGTTGTAGTGGACAAATTTTCTAAGATGGCTCATTTCATACCATGTAAGAAGATACCAAATGCTAAGCATGTTGCTGAACTTTTCTTTAAAGAGATTGTGAGATTGCATGGATTACCAAGAAGTATTATTTTAGATAGAGATAGTAAGTTTGTTGGTTATTTTTGGAAGACTTTGTGGAAGAAGATGGGAACTGAGCTGAAGTTCGGTTCTACATTCCATCCACAAATAGATGGGAAAATAGAGGTTGTGAAAAGAAGCTTGGAAAATTTACTAAGAGGTTTAGTTGGGAATAAGCCAAGTAATTGGGAGATGGTATTGGCACAAGCTGAATTTGCATATAATAATTCTATGAATAGGAGTATAGCGAAGACACCTTTTGAGATTGTTACTAGAATGTATCTTAGAGGTATATTTGATTTGAGAGATGTTGCTAGTGAAGAAAAGAAAAGCATTGTAGGAAAAGAATTTTCTGATTTTATGGAGTCTTTGCATAAGGAAGTGAAGTTGCGGTTGGAACAAAGTAATTAGAAGTATAAGGAGAATGTTGATCAGTCTAGAAGACACCATGATTTTCAAGTTGGTGATGAGGTGATGGTTCATCTAAAGAAAGGAAGATTCCTAGTTGGAACATACAATAAGCTGAAGATGAAGAAATTTGGACCTTGTAAGATCTTGAAGAAGTTTGACAATGGTGATACTTATGAAGTTGAGTTACCTGATGACATGGATATATCTCCTATATTCAATAGTGCTAATTTGTATAAGTATCATGAGTTAGATGATGAAGTTGATGTATTAGAAGATTATCCTAAGAAGTAGATTGAAGAATTTGAATAGATATTGGATCAGAGAGTTGGCAAGAGCACGAGAGGAAAAGATTACTATGAATATTTGGTAAAGTGGAAGAACAAGCCTATTGAAGATGCTTCATAGATTTTGCAATTTGAGTTGGATTCCACTCAAATTGTGACATCTCAATGATTCAAGAGAATCATTCCTTTCAACTCCGGTTGTCTGATGTAGGAGCATCCCAGGTTGCCTTGTTATCCTACTCATTTTGATCACTCTTCATTAACTGAGTTACCCAGTGTATGCCAAGTGACTCTTCATTAACCAAGTTATCTAGTGTATGCCAAGTGATTTTTTATTAACCTAGTTACCCAGTGTTTTCCAAGTGACTCTTCATTAACCTAGTTACCTAGTGTTTTCCAAGTGACTCTTCATTAACCAAGTTACCCAGTGTATGCCAAGTGACTCTTTATTAACCAAGTTACCCAGTATATGCCAAGTGTCTCTTCATTAACCTAGTTACCCAGTGTTCGCCAAGTGACTCTTCATCAACCAAGTTACCTAGTGTACGCCAAGTGACTCTTCATTAACTGAGTTACCTAGTGTATGCCAAGTGACTCTTCATTAACCTAGTTACCCAATGTTCACCATGTGACTCTTCATTAACCAAGTTACTGAGTGTATGCCAAGTGACTCTTCATTAACTAAGTTACCCAGTGTATGCCAAGTGACTCTTTATTAACCTAGTTACCCAATGTTCACCAAGTGACTCTTCATTAACTAAGTTACCCAGTGTATGCCAAGTGACTCTTCATTAACCTAGTTACCCAGTGTTCACCAAGTGACTCTTCATTAACTAAGTTACCCAGTGTATGCCAAGTGACTCTTCATTTTTTGAGTTACCTAGTGTTCATCGAGTGTTAGCATTTGGATGTGATTTTTGTGAGACGACTTGCAAGATTTATTTTGTTCACGATATTTATGTTAAGATATTTTCTTGCGATGTGTCCAGACCATTTTTGGGTCAGCCTTCCTCTTATGTAATGTTCTAGAATAATCTGGAAGCCATTTTGGCAAGTATATATAGAGTGTTTAGGCTTAGAGTTAGGTAAGTTTTTGAGAAGAAGATTAGAGAGTAGAACTGAAAGTGAGAATTTGTAGTTAGATCTTTGAATGTGAATGTATTTGTAATTAAAGATATTTTGATGAATCAATAAAAGTATTCCACTCTTCTTCCTCCTGTGGTTGATGTTCTTTGTGTTCACTTCCATTGTGTTAACTCTTGCAGGGTGGTTTGGATAGCTGGGTGAGACTTTGGCCCTAGCTATTCACCCTATGCCTACATCATGTCACATTGTGATTTTTCCAAAACTCCACAGCATCAGCTTGACTGGTACACTTTGGTCAAAATTTCTTAATTTCTTGACTAGTCAATGGGTGCCACAAGAATATATTTGCCTTGCCTTCAAAAGGCTTTTATCTTTAAGACAGTATGTTGGTGTACATTGATACATTTAAGAGTTAGACAATAACATTTCCCACTCGATGTGGCATTAAACTCTTACATATTTCCCCTATTTTAACATAGGGTATCCTTCTTCATCACACTCTTCCTCTATTGTAGTAGTGGTTTGATAACCTCCTTCCCCTTTGGAGTGTTCATGAATCTTAGTATCTATGTTGTGATTGGAAATCATTGTTAATTAGAAAATTTCATCAATAACAAAACGACACCATGGAAGCTTCTTGTATTCTTATCAATTTCAAGGAAGTATCAGTGCATAACCTTGGATGTTGAGAACCCATTCTTTGCTTCATACTGATGATAGTTGCTTTGGTCCACTTTTGTGGTTTTTGGATACTCCATGTTCAAATTTAAAATCAATGGCAATGTTGTTTCATTGCACATTTACAAGACAATTTCTAGTCCCTTCCCCTTTGTCGCTACTTTTCAAGTTGATAACGTCAGTGAAGAAGGTGGTTGGAGGAGTGAGCATATTGTGTGGTACAAAGAACATTTCTTGTAGGGGAAACAAATCATGGAAGAAGCATAGAAAGGTGTGGTCAAATGTAGCAAAGGGAATCCCTTCTATGTTAATCATTACCTATAGAAAAAGCATGATAAAGGCATAATAATGAAACCACTATTTGTTGTGAAGATACATGTGAATTGCATGACAAGGCATCTAGAAATGAGAAGAAAGACTATTTTCATGTGATGAACTAATGAAAACGACCAATATTAAATTGGTTGACAAGAACAAATATTCCACCACCACAATACTACAAAATCAAGGATCATTTGCCTGGATACTAGTAATATAGAAAAAATGGAGTCTTCACGTCCAATCAATTTGAGATGTGGAGAGAATGGTTAAGGAAAAGGATCTTCAAACCTACTCATGTCTACCCAATTATCTTCTTTCTTGCAACAACAAGTTTTCTTCTTGTTTCTTTGTTCCATCCTTTCAAAAGTGGGGAAAAGTAATAGTTGGGTGGGGGAATATAGTGAGAAAGTCTATAGATAATGAGGAGTATCATAGATCATTGGCAATTTCAACTCCCTTGTTTCTCTGCTTCCTTACCTAGGTGCAACTCCACATACAAATTCATGGGTATAAAAAAGTGCAAGAAAAGTTGCACATTGGAAAAGCTGAGAGATGGATCATAGGAATTGATCTTGAATAATTTATTTTCTTATAGATAGTTGTCATGGATTCAAGCCTCATTCCATTTGATGATATATTAAAAAAATTGTCTTATTAGGAAAAGCCTTTGTACTATCATTTTAAAATCATTGTTGGGATGTGATTTAATAGTGGTAGGCTTTGAACTTCTATAGAAAATCTCTGACTTGACCACAATGTGTGTTCATATGCCATCTGGATTCATAACTTTGTGATGAAACTGGGGCAATGATCCATAAAGATCCTCTACTCGGTCTTAGCAATGGTCTCATGAATGAGAATGTGTGATAAAGTTGACTTTCTCCATTTTAATAATCCTTGTGTATCTACACTATTTCCATTCTCCTATTTGACCCTAAAATGACATATGTGCATTCATGGAACTATATAATTATGAAAGCCATTACACCCTCATTTTAGCATCTTCACATCTGATAACATTAGTTGGGCCCCAAAGTGGGTTCGGCTAAAAAAAAATTATTTTCAAACAATTAAACTATCAAATTGACCTATTAATCATTTGATGCTAATTTGATCAAAATTCAATCATTGTTGCATCATTTAAAATTCACTTTCATCCTTTCTTGTAAACTACTAGTTTCATGCCAAGAGGTGTTGTGACTAGCTTTCAAAATTGATTAAAATACCTGATTAAGCTCTAAAATAGATGCACTAATTCTTTGTTCCACATTCTTAAACCTTACCAAATCTCATCTCATGAAGAATTTTCAGTCAAAAGATATTGATTGTCAAAGTTTCCCTCTTAGAACTGCCTGCAAACAAACATGTCAAGAAATAATAAATTGCATTTTTGGCTTTGAAAATTGGGTAAATGGATACTTGGGTGCATGAAAATTGGGGCATTGGTTCACTGTCACAAGGAGAGTATGCATCTAGGATTAGGGCTCAATTATGAATAACTAGATGCATTTGGAAAGTAGCCAAAGTAGGCTACTTTGATTTGTAGGACTGGAAACACTAGCAAAAAAATAATTTTTGCAAATGGAATGGACTTGGGAAAGTGTGCAGATAGATTTGTTGAGATTTACAAACTAGCACACTTAAAGAATTTTTAGAATAGAACACAATGGTACAATCCATTTGATCTTATCTATCATAGATTTAGACTTATGACATCCTAAATAGGGGTACCGACCAATCTAAACTTTATGACACCAGTAAAACTTTACAAATTGCAAATAGAATCACATTTCAAAATAGATCAAATGGATTTTCTATAAGCTCAAATATGAAACATAGAAATTCTTTGACCTCTAGAATGCAATGCAAAAGGATTTTTTCTCATTTTGGTCAACTGGGTCAAAGTTATAACTAGTCAAATAGGGCCTCTTGGAGTTCTAAACAATCTGCATCATCATGACAACAATAAATAACTAACTTCGAGGGATTCAAAAATTAGTCAAAACATATTGAAACAAATCAAAATATGAAACATACATTCTTTGATATGGATAATAAAAACTTCCAAAGCAACAAGTGACAAAACATAACCAAGTGCAAGATATTCAATTGCAAACTAGGCTTCTTGTCATTGTTTGACACTTGGGCAAAATGTAAATTTGGACATTGCTCAAAATGAAACTTCATAGAATGACTCAAAATGGAAATTTGTCTTCATGGAACACATGAATATAATAAAAGAAAGGTGTTAGAAACATTAAACACCTCTTAGGCCTCAAAGAGATAGCCGGTTACATAGGTATCAAAAAGCACTTATAGGGCTTAATTTTTTGAATGGTATTTAAAATTAGGGCTTCAATTTTTAGTCCCAATAGTGGCTCTATCTAGGGATGTGTGTACCTCGTGAGCATTGTAAGGATTCATATCTCTAGAATGTAAGGAAACTTGCAACAAAGAATATAAAACCATTTCCACATAACCCATAATAGTTTCAAAACAAATATGCAATTGATATCCACTTGCAAGAGAATAGACGACATACCCACAAAAATTATAACACAAGATATACACTAGAAAACCTTCATTGAGAGAAAAACCTAGCCTCTAAAGAATCCATCACCATGTATTATTCAGCAAGCAACCATTGCAATACAACCATAGAAGCCTTCAAAGCCATAGCCACTACCAAGCAATCCATGTAAACAAGCATGAATCCACACATCCCATGCCATACTTCCAACCTTCACAAATACTCCCTTGGCTAACCTTTGACTCTTTCCCTTTTCGTATTCTATCTTCTCACACACCAAAAACTACCCTTTTGAATGCTTATATAGTAGCAAGTCCCACAAAACCACCAAGTGGTATTACATAAACCATGTGCTACCTAACCCATTGACCCCACATTTAATATTGGAAATTTAATTTTTTTTCACAATATTAATATTATCAAAATGTTACAATACAAACCATCAAGTATATCCCATGTGAATATTTACATATTTGTACATCCATCTAAGTACAAAATTACATAATAAAATAAAATAAAATAATATAACTCTATTATGAAATGTGTGCAACACCCATTATCTCAACAATCTCCCACTTGTTGTATACATTGCATAGGGTCAATCCATAGCCACATAAATGAACAAGGAACAATCCCTCCTGGCACATCCATCATCATGGATCAAATTACATGAAGTGCTCCATCCTAGTACTTGTAAAAAAATCAAAGTATCTAGTATCTCAAACATGAATGATTTCACCTCTTATTATGCCACTGTCACTAAACATACATAGAAGCCATCCAAAGATAAAGCCACCCAACTTGTCACATTAGGAGATCATAAAATCCTATACCAACTGAAATGCAAAGTACAAAAACTTGAGCCAAAGGTAATCACATGTAACCATAGTTGTCAAGATATCCATAGTTGATATAACACCCACAACAAGTGCCAAACCCATCCAACTATCCATACCTCCAAAGGTATACCAAGTGAATCTCACAACATCAACATATCCTATCTATAACCTATAATCAAAATCCTCAAGAGCAATACATACCATATATATACCAACAAGCTCCATTGAAAAAAGATAATGTCAAATCTATAACCGATCCACTCATAAAATCTCAAAGAAGTGAATCCATGTAGTCTCAAGGACATCTGCAACACATAAACCAATAAGATTGCAAATCATAACCTGTATTATGTCTTTCTACACACACCTCTAGATGTAAATTGTGCAATTATGATCTCCTCCATAAAACTCCAACAAAAGTCTATAATAACACCCAAACCATACCATATAACTAATCATGGATATAAGCCCCTCACAAGAATATCAAACACATAAACCATTCTTAAAACAAAGAATATGCCTAATATAAAACCATCTCCCAAACTCAACTAGAATAACAAAAGCATATGAAAATGGAGATAACCAATGCTAAACCATCTCCAAATGAACCTCTAGAACTAACTCATGTACCATAGCTCAAGATCCATATCTATGAAAGACAAGCATACACATAATGCACTTGAGAGAAACAATGAGCTATGCCTCTCAAGTAACAAACTGTTGAGTAGACCATGAGTGGGGAATGAGAATTCTCATCAAGATATCCAAGTCTCCAACAAAGACTCATCTGACAGAGGAGGATAATTTACATCAAATAAATTTGAGATGTTTTGTAATGACCAAGGAATCAAAAGATAGACATTCGCACGTAGAATGCCTCCACAAAATGGAATAGTTGAAAGAAGGAACATATCTATAATGGACTATGCTAGAAAACTTACGATGGAGAAAAATATTGCTTTGAAATACTAGAGAGAAGTTGTAAGTACAAGTGTCTATACTTTGAACTGTGTACAAGTCAAAAAAGGTACTCATTCGACACCTTTTGAACTATGGTATGGATACTCACCCAATGTAAAATACTTTAAAGAATTTGGAAGAAAATGTTACATTCTTCAAGACTTTAGGAATCATAAACTAGATGCAAAAAATTGAAGAAGGTATATTCCTAATATATTCCACAAGAAGTAAAGCTTATAAGTGTTCAAATACTAACACTAAAAAATTTGTGGAAAGTTCAAATGTGAATTTTGATGAGTATATAGAAGAATATGAGGCTAAAACTATGAAAGAACTAGAAGACTACAAATTATTTATATACTCTTATGAAGGTATGTGTGTTGAAGAAGATGTTGCAAATCAAGCTACAAACTAACAACAAGTTTTAGCGACTGCTAAGTCACATACTATGAATGCTAAGTTGCATTGAAGAACCAAGCTACATTTAGATGCTGAGTTATAGAATGAAGTTGAAGCATATTTTTATTCTAAGATTAGTGTACATAAAAGAGATGTTGAACTACCTGATAGAGGTGTATATGTCAGAAGACATCATCTTTCTACATAGATTATTGGAGATAAAGATGCTAGACCAATGACAATAAAAAAATTGAAAAATTATACATGTTTACTATGTATGAAGGAACCCAAATCAGTAAGAGATGCCTTAGAAGATGTAGATTGGACCAAAGCCATGGAAGAAGAGATTAAACAAATTAAGAAAAAAAATATGGACTCTAGTTCCTAGACCATAAGAGAAAAATGTGATTGGCACTAAGTGGGTATTTAGAAACAAGCTAGATGAAAATGGTGAAGTCACAAGGAACAAGTAAAGATTTGTTTGCAAAGGATATGCACAAGAAGAAAGAATTGACTATGGAGAGACATTTTCTCTTGTTTCTATATTGGAAGGAGTAAGAAATTTACTTGCTTATTTTGCATAAAAAGTTTTCAAAGTTTATCAAATGGATGTTAAATGTGCATTTCTAAATGACATATTAGAGGAAGAAGTTTACATAGAAAAACCAAAAGGTTTTGTTGATGTTAACAAAAAGAACACAGTATGTAGCTTACACAAAGATCTATATGGTTTGAAAAAAGCACTAAGAGCATGGTAAGAGAGATTTCATAACTAACTTGTAAAGATTGGATTTGAAAGGATCAATGATTATAGTAAATAGGTAGTTTTTTATCTAAAAAGTTTGTTGATGATATCACATTTGGAGGACAAGATGCTTTACATAAGGTTTTTGCTAATGAAATGAGACAAGAATTTGAAATGTCTATGTTTGAAGAGATCAGATTCATTGTGGGTTTACAAATATATCAGATACAATATGGTAAATACATCACTCAATCAAAGTATATCAAGGAATTATTAAAAACTTTTGGATTGGAGGATTCCAAACTTGTAAGTACACGTATGGTGATAGGACACAAGTTTGCAAACAATGATGATTCAACTGAGGTAAATCAAACATTGTATAGGTATGTGATTGACAAAAATAATATGTAGTACATAACAAACTTGACATTGCATTATTTGTAGAGATAGTTGCAAAATTCTCTACTAATTCTAGGGAGAATTACTTGATGGATGTAAAGAGAATAATGAGACATCTGAAAGGAATAGAGGAGTATGGCCTATACTATAAGAAGAATGAGAAATTTGAATTCAAAACTTATATAGATGTTGATTGGGCTAGAGACATTGATGATAGGAAGAGCACTAGTGGAGGAGCATTTTTCTAAGGCAAGAGGCTAGTTCCATGGACTAGAAAAAAACAAAAAATGCAAACTTCTTAAATTGAATATGTTGTTACTTTTGTAAATTGTACAAGCATTGTATAGATCAAATAGTTACTCAAAGGTATTAAAGAAGAGATTATAGAACCAATAACACTTTATTGTGATAATATAAGTGCTATCAATATATCAAAGAATACTATGATGTGAAAAAAAAATAAGCACATTGCCATCAAGTATCATCACTTGAGATAATTAGTTCAAGATAAAGAGGTGAAGATAGAATATGTTAATAAAAAAAAACAAATTGTTGATATCTTCACAAATGCATTACCCAAGGATGCTCATGAGTATCTAAGAGGTAAAATAGGGGTGATATCCCTATCAAAGCCTATCTAAGTAACAACAAGAGTACCCTACATCAAACAAGTTGACATCCACATGTTACGCATTAATGTAGAGGATCTTACTTTAGGAGTTGTCTAAAGTAATCAAAGAGTTGAAACTACAAATCATTCACAAGTAAGGTGACAGTGGGACAAACTAGAGAAGTTGATATCTACATGTTAATATAACAAGTGTTTAGCATTGTTGTCAAAGAGGGAGATAATTGTTGATCAAGGGAAACACAAGAAAGAGGGAGATAGTAAAATGCAAGAAAAATAGACGTAGTTATTGATCAAGAGAACAAAGAAGGAGAAAACATCTACTTAGTAAAAAATTCAAAGGGAGTTATAAGGAAGTGTTTTGTAACCTATTCAAAAGATGGAAGTCACTGATAGAGGGAGATATTCAATACAATGAATAATTTCAATTTTGGTATTGTCTTACTAATTTAACCTAGTCAGTTTGGTTGATCAGTTTAGTTTGCCATCAATGCCAAAGAGGAAGATTATTAAGAATAGATTGAATAAAGACTACTAAAGAGGGAGATTATTGAGAACATACAAGTATGATCAATATGTTTCAATGATTATTTTGTCACTGATGTCAAACCTTCTATTTTTTAGTAAGATAAATGCTTATATGATTTAAATACTATCGCTTATTTGATTGATGAAGAGGATTTGATCAAAAGATGTAACAGTAACACCTAGTGGAAAAGTTGAGTGATGATTATGTAAAGGAGTATAAGAATTAGTTGAGACAATGATAACATGATGTATTGATAATTTAATTAAGGTTACAAAGTTTGGTTACACTAAGAAAGTTTAAAAGAACAAGTTAAACAAATTTTCTATGCTAAGCTTAACTTAGTGGATGGTAGGTGTCGAGCAAAGTCAGTGTAAGCTAAGAAAAAAATTAGTTGGAGCTGAGTAATGTCTATTCTAGCGTATGCCAAGCAAAACAATGGATGTCGAGTAAAGTTTAGTTGATGTTGAGTACCAGTAAACTTTAGTTTATGCTAAGTAATTTCATAGAGGATGTCGAACAACACAATATGTGCCAAGCATCAGAAGCAAGTTAATGCCAAGTGACTACATTATATGAAAGATTGTGAATTCAACAAATCTAAGATGATTATAAGTTTATTTTCTTGGATTGTGTGAACCAAGTGGAGAATAAGATTAATGAGATGATGGCATAGAATTCAAGGTAAACTATTTTTAGGTGAATTCAAAGAGGATTCAAGAAGAAGTTTCTAAAAGAGATATGAAATAAGGAATAGATTCATTGTATCGTACCTAATCTGTCTTAATCCTAAATTTGATGATGGAGAATGAATGGAAAAAAATCTTAATTTCATATTGATAGGAATGGTTTGTTCAAAGAAAAGGTAGTCATGTGTGAAAACCTAAGGAAGACAAGAAGTCAAGGGTTTTGCTTCATCAAGAGACCTAAGAGAAAAGTTTGCATTGGCATGTTAAGTAAAAAGGCTTAAGGGTATGAATACTTGTAGGGTGAACAAGCTATCAGAGCTAAAAAATCTGAAGGCCAAGCATAATGGAGGACTAGAATAGTGATTTGTAATCTACAAATGGAGTTGTAAGTTGTTATTAGATCAAGCCTTGCTATTACTCTCTAATAATTGTTTCAATCTAGGGTAAATCCTTTGGATTAAGGTTGACCTAATAGTCATTTGTAAATCCTTTAACTAGGTAACATTACAAGTTAATTCTCTAAAGCCCTCTAAAAAGGATCACTCCTAATAGAGTAATTGAAATCCTTTAATAGAGTCACATTTAATAGTGTGTATTGTAACTTTTAACAGGGTTGGCCTTTCACAAGGCATCACTTTAGAAGAGTGAAAAAGTGTAGCATGTTACTGGTAATTTTTTCCAAATTGGGTTTCCACCTAAATCATTCTGTCAAGTGTGTTGATGAATCTATTATGTTTCATGTTTACATTTATACAAGTTGATTTAATAGTAACCTACAAGTTTTAAGTGATTTCATGATCTTATGGATGCATGCATGAAGATAAATGTTTTATGGATTCACTAAGTTGTGAAAAGTTTTATTTATACATCTAGACCTTGGATAACTGATTCACCCCCCCTCTTAGTTATTCTAAAGTATTCTAAAAATTCACCAATACATTATCTAAGGATAAATTTTTGTATCTAAGAGGTAAGATAGGGGTCATTCCCCTATCTGAAGCTTACTAAATGAAGTTTAGTGATGCATCAATTGGAGCTTGTTGAAGATCAATTAGTTGGTTTAGTATTGACAAGGGTATATTGCAAATGAATTAGTACTTGAGGTACATTGATATTAACTAAACATTGTCTTTGCAATGAGATTTCAAAGAGGAAGAATTTTTTTGTCATATCTCATAGAAATTTTGTAAACAGAAAGAAGAGATGTCCAAAAGCGAGAATGAACTTGGTAGAATTAGAAGAATTCTTCTAATAGAGGGAGAAATTGAAGGCAGGAAGAGATCAAACTGATAGAGGGAGTTCTCATGATGAGAATCAGGATGCAACTAAGGATATGTTCCTTACTTTATTCTTGCTCTAAAATATCATTAAACTATGACATGTTGTGTTGCCACCAATGCTAAAGAGGGAGATTGTTGAAAAAATTGATTAATTGTGTATTGTCTTTAATGTTACACAAAATATCATATCATTTCCATTCAATGTACATGTTGAGATCACTCGGACATTGTAGATAGTTTTTTGTGTCTACTAGGCATTCTAGAGTTTGCCTAGTTTAGAAGGCAATATCTACCAAGTTTACTTGCGAGACAAAGGAAAGCTTATGAAAGATGAGTGTTAACTGAGCTCACTCAATTGATGAGGAAAAGTTGGATGGAACTAGTATTAATTGGGCTCACTCAATTAGCAAATGAACTTTGCATATATGTAGTTTTGAATGAGTTCACTTGGCTAAAATAGGAAAATAATTTCTGAGCTAGTGACTACCAAGAAAGGTCTACTAACAAAAGATTTTCTTATTTTGGCACATTGAGTTTAACGAATTTGTTTGTTGGTTCTAGCTGATTGAGGAGATGAATATTAATTATTCTAAGTTGTATTCTAGTTGAATTGACAAAATGAAAGATATAAATATAAGGTCAAGTTGAGGATTAGAAAGTTTGTGATGCATGAAAGAGAATTGAAGATTTGATGATGTGAAGAGGAAGCGAATTAGAAGGATAAGTAGAAAATCCTTGAGGACTTGAAAAGATATATTCAATCAAGAAGGATCAAGTATAAGCTAGAATTGAGATTTGTAATCAACAATTTAGTTGCATCTAAATTAGGTCATGTCATTGTTACTCTCCAACCATTGTAGCGCTGATCTAAATCTCTTAAATGAGTTGGCTTAACAACTATTTGTAAAACCTCTAACAAGGTGTCATTTCTATTGAATTGTCTAAAGAACTCTAACAAGGCCACTCCTATTAGGGTGATTAAATCATCTAATAGGTTCAAACCTAATAGTATGTTTTATAACCTTTAACAGGTTTGGCTCTTAACAGGGCTCACTTTAGAAGAGTGAAAGTCAATAACTAGTTGCAATTGGTGGTTTTTTCCAAATTGGGTTTCCACATTAAATCCTGGTGTCAAATGTGCTCATGCTATTTCTCTTATGTGTTTGCAACTAAGTTAAAGTAATAAGTAATCATAGATAACATCTTAAGATTTTTATTTTAAATTTCTACTAAGCATTTTTTGTGTGTTTACTGAGCATCAAGAGAATTAAGTTTTTATAGAGTTGTTTTGTATTGACATCTAAGGGATTTGGGATATATTTTAGTGGTAACTGATTCAACCCTCCCCTCTTAGTTACTCCTCTTATATTTCTAACACAAGATACTTAATACCATGCTCATTAACTCCAAGCCCCAAACCTTTATAACCTTGTTTAGTGATCATTGTATATCTTTTAGTGTACATATCATGTAAATCTTCTACAGGATATGATTGTTTATCATGTTTATGAGTAAAGATTATGTAAGTTGGAATAATAGGTTTTGAAGAAGTATCTTTACCCTTTCCTTTAACATCATCATGAATCAAAGGAAAAGGTAAATCAAAGAAGGTTTGCACATCTATATCATGAACTATAGCTTGAATACCATCATAAGAAGAACAAGGATTACAAATGGAGATCTTTTAATCAGATTAGAAATAATAGGATTTATATTAGGAATATTAGGAGATGGTGTATCATCTACCAAATCCTTAACATAATCCAAAAGAATAATAAGTCTACCACATGAATCTTTAATAAATGTTTTAAATATTAGTTAAATTTATAAAAGCACAAGAAAAAATAAAAATGAAAGATCATGAACATAATAAAATGAATGATACTCTCATAAACCTCATAATTATGGTAAGGAGATGCTAAGAGAAGGGTAATAAAGAACATAACCACACACCAAAATATCTTCATCATCTTCATAGTAAAGGAAATGCAAGAAATGTTTTTGTATTTTATGGAATATATAGATTTTTTTTTTTGTATTTTTGAATTTAAAATGAAAGAGCATAAACTAAATCTAATCTTAATGCAAGAAAAGACCTAACAAATAAAAAATGAAATATAACACCTCAAAATACAATAAGGCTTCTAATTCCACAAAAGAAAAGAGGGTAAGTGTGTCAGGTTGACCGAAATGAATAGGAAGGTGAACACACAAGATGATATATAGGGAAATCTAAAACACACTAGGGCTTCTAATTATACAAAAGAAAAGAGGGTATGTAGGTTAGGTTTACCAAAATGAATAGAAAGAAAATAAGGTTTCCTTTCTTAACCCTAATTTTCAATGTGATGATCTGAATTGATTAAGCATGATAAAGTGTTCAATGCAAAAATGGATCAAGTGATGAAAAATAGGGAGAAAGGAGGTTATATAATATTTATATTATGGGGGAGTATGTGCTTAACTCTTGGAATAGATCAAATAAAAATACTAACCTTGAATCTAGAAATTATTATTTTCTGATATCTATATGCAATTTTTGGAAAATCTACAACCCATTCTACACTAAAAATGTTGAGACAAAGAAAACCCAAAAATATTTTGTATTTTTGAAGGGAGGTCAACCTTGACCCTGACAGTAGGGCATAATTGTACCCTAAAAATTTGACTTTTATCTGTAGTACTCTAATGAAATTTCTATTCATGGATCTTGCAAGTTCGATGAAAAGGGTATTTGAATATGCTCTTCAATTCATTGTTCCACACCTGTATCTGGAAGAAAAATGGTTTTTCTATTTAGATGAGGGGTTTTCCTTGGTCAAGACTCGGTTTGAAATCAACCTTAATAATTGAATTGAAATAAAGAATGCTAGCATGTAATAGAAGTAAATCTAAAAATTGAAGCTATGATATTCAATAGATATGCAATTTGTATTTGAAATGTGAACAAGTATATTAATATGAAAGCTTGAACATAATATTGAAAAATGTAAATAAAAACCTCCATGATGAATCTTGAATGCTTGAACCAAATCCCTTCAAAGGCTTGAATGCTTCAATCCCTAATCTTCAACGGAGAACTTAAATGCTTGAATGATAGAATACTTGCTTGATCTTGAAAAGTAGATAGTTTCTCATAGATAGTAGTCATTCATATTCATTCTTAGGTTTTTTTCTCTTAGATTTTTTTGTCTCATGATAAGTTGGTGCACTAATGAAATATATGAATGTCAAAGTAAGGGAAGAAGGCTTCCTTATAGAGAGATTTAGGGCACAAAATCCTAGAGAAGGCTGACATGGGAGCATTAAATCCCATTTAACCTTAACCCTTAGAAATGGACCTAGATTAAACGTAATTTAAGAATCTACCATTTTGAAACCTAAAAAAATTGACCCAAAAGCGAGAAAAGAAACTTTCCAAAGCCTAAGATCCCAAAACTCCCAAAAATTGAAAATGGGATCTGGGGTCAACGACAAGGTCAACCTTGCCCTAGGTTAGGGTTGAGGTCATCCTTGACCTAGGTTAGGGTCGAGGTCAACCTTGACCCAGAAGGTCATCCTTGACCCAAAGGCCAAAGTCCTCAATTTCATAGAGCAATTTGTCAGAAATAGGCTATAAATAGAGAGAGAAGTAGAACAAGGAGAAAACACCTAGATCCATGCAAAGACCCATTCAAGGCATTGAACATGACCCTAGACCACTTACTCAAAGGACTAAACTCTCTTAACATGGAAGTGATTCCATTTTAATATGATACACCATCAAGAATTTTCCATCATGAATTCTACGTAGGATTATCTTGGTCCATTCTTCCTTGTCAAACTCATAATAAAATAGATATTTAACTAACTCATTCTAACATAAATGTGCATACCCTTCCTTGAATGACATGTCATTCTTGTATACATTATCAAATTACTTTGAAATGTTTCCTTATCCTACTATTTCAAGTTTACACCTAGTGTAACTACCAATGTCTTCTAAATATAGAACTTCATCTAGGGTTTGTGAAAATACAATTGTAGGGTTGTCTTTTAGTGGAGATATATGGTTTATATTTACTCTAGGTCTTGGGATATCTTCTACATTATGAATCATGTTTCCTTCCATCTTAAGTGACAAATTACTCAATTTAACTAGGCAAGATTGTAAAATACCTTAAAATTATGAAATTAGGGCATGCTATTGTCACTTTCAACTCTTCTTCAAACCACTTTAATCTATTCTTAAATTTTCCTTGAATTTTTTCTTGATTCTTCACATAATAAAATGGTACATAAAAAAATGAGTTTGATCCTTAAATCCTTTCAAATATGCTTCTATATTAATTGCACACATACAAAAGCATCAAAAAGTTGTTTCCATCAATTAGAGAACTTCTTTCTCTTCATGTACACACACATATGAGTTCCAAAACTCATGATATATTAACCATAGCTTCTTTACATCCTCTTCAACCTAATATTAACTCTGCATGTCTCAATTATTCACCTAAGGGTACATATATTTACGATGTTAATTTCTTTGGTTAAATATGAAATAAGTTGCTCAAATAGATAAGGGTTTGTTAGCAACAATTACTAACTTCCTCTTATTCTCAGGTGTTTCACTTGACCAATTTTATAACACAAGTGAACTTGATGGATCCTTAGCTCTAACAAATATTTTGTTAAGATCTTCTACATGCTCTTTCACTTTTTTTAAAAAAAAATTTCTGACTATTGTTATTATTCTCATTCTTTCTAACATTGTCCATATTCCTTCTAAAGTTTGGGTTTCTTATATTCCTCTTGTTATTTGGAATTCTTACATTGCTCATCCTACAAAATCTTGTTGTATGTCCCAAGTTTTTGTAAATATGGCATGTCATCACATTGTTTGCATATCTACGTAATCTCTAGCAATATTTCAAAAGTAGTTTCAATTATAACACTTGATACTATTTATTACAACATTGTTTCCTCCAATAAATCTGTTATCTATAGGGTTAGTACCTCTAAACCTTCTACCATTATTATTGTTAAATCTTCCTACATTCACTAGCTTTATGTCCAAAACCATAACAATTATAACAATAACTAGGAATAGGGTTAGTATACTTACCTGTACAATCTTTGTTTCTATGATCAACTTCATCACATGCATTACATTTTCTAGTAAATTGCCTTCTTAACTATTGGGCATGTAGGTATACGCCATAGCTAGGAGTTACTTGGACCCACCAAGGAAAAGACAACCAATTTCCCAAAATACTTTGCATGATACTCTTCACTAAGGATATGTCCAATATGGTATTTTTTCTTAACAAGTTGACTGAGAATGTAATTGTCAAATGTTTTCAAGATTGGATGTTTTTATACATTAATACAATAACTATTGGCAAGAAATTTATTGCTTTTGGAGAAATAATTAGTGATAGTCTTCATAACCAATTGACCCAATTTAAGTAACATTAGATGCTTCATATATTTTATTACCTTATGTATGCAATTTATAGCATGAAAGCTTGGCCATGTCTAAATCCTCATGGGGAATATAATGAAATCATCTTGATCTACAATTACTACCCAACCTATAATTAAAATAAAGTAATGTTCTTTTTTTTATGATGAATGATGTCTATGCCATGCTCATAGCTAGATAGTTACAAGGAAACATAGGGGTCTAAATATATTTTGAAGCAACTAGTCTTGTAAAGATATATGGAAGTTATTTTATATAGTTTCCTTGCTTTACCTACATTTAGGTTGGAGGATTTATGATGTAAGGATGCTAGAGGTAGAAGTGGAATAAACTCAACTAAAATGTACTAACACCTTTCCAAGAGTCACACACAAAAGAAAACATAGAATTACAACAAAGAGACCATGCAATTTATATATTTAGTGATTGATAACACATGATAATAATAACCAACATGCTCTTTTGTAAAGCCTTTTAGGTTGTGGCATTATACAAAGATTTTTTTAAAATCAATTTCAAAGCTTGCACCTTCTTACTATTTTTTACCTTCCTAGTAATCATTTTTTCCATTTCCTACATCTAATCCAAGTTCCTATATACCTAGCTAATCTACAAGTCAGCTAGTCAGACATTAACTTATATTTTAGGTCTTGTATTCAAAGAATAAGCCATAACCCAAGTAATGGGCATCAATTGTTCATGGTCTCTTAAGGATAGGTCCAAACACATGTTAGGAGTTGTCTCCCAACTATGCAAGATACCATGTCATTACAAGACATCACACTAAAACCAACAACATGCATCACAAGATGAAAAACAATAGGAAATAGAGACTAGAAAGAATGATAATGAAATTGAGATACATAGCACATACGAAATTGTGCTCTTAGGAAAGGAATCCAAAATAGATCCTCAACATTATATCAATTAGGAAAAGTTAGAAACTAAAAGAAGCAATTATTATTCATGAACTAAAGATAGGTACAAAAATGAAACAATATGTATGGTTGATTCTCAAAGACCTAAGATGTTCCTACATCAAACTCCTAGAGTTCATAAAGAAATGATATCCACATAAAGAATCCCTGATATTGTGACATAAAGATCCAACTTAGTTCATGTTACCCACAAACTGTCTTCATCTAATTTATCTTTCCACTAAACTAGATATTCCATAAGGTCCTTTCCTCTAGTACTTCTACTTGTAGAAGTTGATGAAAGCCAAGTTCATAGCTCACCAAGATCACCTGCATGCAAATAACCTATTGAAGGGAAACCAAAGAAGGAACAGATGGAACTTGGAAAAACTAAATGAACCAAGAGAGAAGATATTGCAAACAAAGAAAACTGTATTGCGATACAATATGCCTTTAAAATGAGTTGAAAATAAAATAGGAGAGCCCAAATATAAAGGCCTCAAGGAAGCTTGTAGAACAAGCTGGAAAGTGCTAGAAGATAAGGTTGACAACTAAGCATACATCCACAAAAGGTGGAATATCCTTGATCAAGGTGAGGAGATAAGTATGACTTAGATATGAATAAACTCCTATGTTGTCAACAACTCCTAGACTGCAACTAATAAATAAATGCATTAACCTAAGTAAACTTAAGTAAAATCATAAATAATAATAATTTACTCTAACACCCCCCCTTAAGTGCAACTTAGGGGAATGCATTTAAGCTCACAAAAGCTAATATGGAATGTAGAATGGGTCCTAGTAATGAGGCCATGTTAGGTAACCATGTAAAATGCAAAGAAATGCAACCTCTAAAAATGAGGAAAGAGGGAAAATCTCATGGAAAAACCCTCCCGCAAAAAGAGGTAATTGAAAACCTAGTGAAGGACTAAAGAAGCCTCCAACTAGAGGAATGTCCCCAAAAATAGGAACAAAAGAAGATCATGAAGAGAATAACTTAAGCATGAGGAAGCCACAAAATATATCAACAATAAATTTCTAATCTTAAGAACCTCCATGGAAAATAGAAGGCACAAATTGAGAGTGTCTATATGGTAGATGATCTAACTCATCGAAATGTATATGTAGCTAGCCATTGCAATCACCTAGTATATAAGATCAAATACTAAATACATAGCTCACACTATCAAACCATCGAACTAAGGAAGCATTAGAATGATAGATTAACCCCCCCTAAAGTAGATAGGGTCAGATGAAAAGCAATTGAGAAAGTGGTTCAAAATCCTTTGCAGAAAGAACCAAGAACAATGAGAGAGAGGAAGAGGTATAACCACCTATAAAGGCACATGCCATCGACACATCATGGGGCTAATTTCATGGAAGGGACACTCACTTGACAAAGGAAGAGGGCACAAAAACAACAACAACTAACCCCCTCATGGTGCTTTATAAAATAGTGTGAGTACAACTATCTCAAAACAATGTTCATGAACCTAAAATGCAAGAGTGGCACTTTATCTCAGTGTGTTTGCATAAAGATGCTTACAAATGATATCAACAATGATCAAAAAAGGAAAAAAACTTATACAAAAGATAGTACAATGCAAAACAAAAGATCCCATGCCATGAAAATGATCCTCACACCTAGAACACCCAAGATATCCACCATAGAGAAAAAATGGCAAAATCATGAAAGAAATAGCATGTGGAAAAATCTAAAAGGAAATGATAGCATTTCTAAAAATAGATAGAACCAACTTTCTAAAAATATAATTTTTTCAAAAAATGAAGATGGGATGCAAAAGATATGCTTGCTGGAGTGAAAAATAGAACTTCAAACTTTGACTACAAAAATGAGCCACAGATCTACATCAAAACCAAAAAATACCTACACCAATGTCTTTGTATCAGAATCCACTTTTTGGTTCTTCTTTTAGATTGGAAAAATACCTCTGTATGCTTAAGTTATGACCAAAAAACCACAAGAAGGTTAAAAAGGACCCTGGAGAGCCTACAGGTGTGATGATGTAGTGATGACATCATGCTAACATCAACAAACCACTAGGTCAAAATTGATGGCTAGGGAGCCATCATAGCACAAAAAAGTGCCATGTGGGTTGCCACATGGCAGTTGCTAATGTGTTGTAGGTGATGTGGCAGTGCCACATGGTAGTTGCTGATGTGTTGTAGGTGACATGGCAGGGGCCACATGGTAGAACCAACCTGGGACCTATGCCATGTGGCACTTATGGAATGGGCCAAATGGAACTCATAACTCCACATGGGCTACAAGTGGTAGCGAGGCCACTGAGTGGCATGAAGATGGTAGAACCCAATGAAGGTGATGTCAGCTGGAGGAGGCACTGGCATAGGAAGAAAATGTCAGTGGTAGGTGGGCAACTAGTGGCATGTTGGTGATCACAGAGCTATGGTGGTGCTACAGTGTCACCGCAGTGGCACAGCTAGTGGTGCCACAAGGGTGGCAGTACGATGGCATGGTGGTGGTGCTATGACAATGCTCCCTTTTTAAAAAAAATTCACTGAAAATGTTCGTACAATTCATACAACTTGCTTGAGGGAGCTAAAAACATTTCTTTGATGCTATGGGAGCCAAAATTAAATTTTTTTATATGAATCTTGATTATAATGAGTCTTCCAAACTCAATTAAAGCATCCATTTAGGCCCAAAGTGCCCTAAAAAATCACTTTTCCTCCTAATTGAAGAAAAAATTACAAACAAACTAGGGTTTGTGTCTCCAAATCACGGCTTCAAAAACCCTTCAACCAGGGAGCAACAAGGAGGCTTTGATACCATGTAGAAGTTGATGAAAGCTAACTTCACAACTTGTCAAGATCACCTGCATGCAAATAACCTATCGAAAGGAAACCAAAGAAGGAAGAGGTGAAGCTTGGAAAAACTACACGGACTAAGAGAGAAGATATTATGAATGAAAAAAATGTATTGATATACAATATGCTTTGAAAATGAGTTGAAAATACAATAAGAGAGCTTGAATATAAAGGCCTCAAGGAAGCTTGTCAAACAAGCTAGAAAGTGCTAGATGATAATGTTGACAACTAAGCATACATCCACAAAAGGTGAAATATCCTCGATCAAGGTGAGGAGATAAGTATGACTTAGATAGGAACAAACTCCTATGTTGTCAACAACTCCTAGACTACAACTAACAAATAAATGAATTAACCTAAGTAAACTTAAATAAAAGCATAAATAATAATTATTTTCTCTAACACTACTTACTCTGATATCCAAGATCTTCTCAACATTGTATATCTTCTTGTTAGGATATTATAGGCCATATTTCAATTCCTCATTTGATTCAGTGTAGTCAAAGATTTTTGCAATATTGAATATAGGTGAAATATCCATATCATTTGGTAATTCAACTTTGAATGAATTTTCATTGCCAAATTTTCTTAGAGCCTTACAAGGACTAAAAATTTTCATCTTCAACTTATTGTAGGTACCAAATTGAAATTTATTTTTCTTCAAATAAACCATAACCCCATCTCCAAATTCAAAATATTTATGTCTTTTCATTTTATTTCTCATCTATTTATACTCTAGATTCTTCTTCTTTAGTGTTGATCTTAGATTGGTTTTGACAAGTGAGTGTCAACACACTTAAGAAATTTTCTAAGTTCATGCCAAGTATAATATAGATTTTGAGTTGTAATATGTGCCGATTTAGAAATTCAATAAGTGCCAAGTCATTCATATGCAAGCAAACAAATAGTGCCAAGAAAATATATGTGTCAAGTAAACAAAATTTACCAAGCAAGTTTCAAGTGCCAAGTGAACAATATATGTTGACCCAAATAGAATTTTAGCATGTGCTAAGCATCAGGAATCAACAAGTGCCAAGCAATATAGAATCAACATAAGAATTTATGCCTTTACAAACTAGGATGTAAACCATTTTTGAGCCAACATATGGATAGATCTCGAAGCTTAAAGATAATATCAAATCTATTTGGATTCCCTATGTAATCAACATGCATCCCATAAGAAAAATGGAAGGATTTGAGCGAGAAAATAAAATGAATCTCAATTGTAGATTCCTACCTAGCCCTTAGTCACAAAATCTTTTTAAAGGAGATGAAGCCCCATACTTTTTAGAGTGTGAGAGAGAATGCACATGAGGAGGTAATGTTAGCAAATATTTGAAGGAAGTGAAAGGGAAAAATTTATCAAGTTTAAGGTGACTTAGAAGAAGGTCAAAGTTGTAAAATTAGTTAGTAGAACAAAGTATCAAGGTTACAACATTTTCATATCAGAGAGGATCAAGATGAATTGAATTAGGATCTAAAATGAGCAATATCAGATTGTAAGTGTATTAGATCAAAAATTCTATTATACTCTCTAAGAATTATTGTAGTAGAATGAAATCCTATGGACTTAGGTTGGTTTAACAACTATTGTATAAAACCTTTAATAGGGTGGCATCCCAAGTGAGTGTTCTAAAGTCCTTTAGCCAGACACACTACTAACAAGGTGTTAAAGTCCTTTAACTGGGTAGGATCTAACAATCCTTTGTAAGCCTTTAATAGGGCAAGCCTTTCATAGGGTAGATCATGAGAATGGTCAAAATATGTAACCTTAATAGGTGAACTTTATTGCTATAGTAGTGAAGAGTTGTGGGTGTCATCCCTACCCTCATTTTACCTTCTCATTAGAGGGTTTTTGAGTAATCATATCTGGTGTCAAGTGTTCGTGTGGATGCATTTTATTTACATATTATTTCTATATGTTTATGCATGTAATTTTTTAAAATTAAAAGTTTTATTGGTTAAATTTTAATACTTCTGATTCACCCCCACTCTTAAAAGTATACTTCCCACTTGTAAATTCCAACAATTGGTACAAGAGCTTAGTTCTCATCATGATAAGCCTTACAACTTTGAGAAAATATCTTGAGATGGAAGTCTACAAGTTAGGAAAGACCATTGAGAATCAGAAGATTGAGATACAACTCTTACTACAACAATTAAATGAAGCCAAAGATGCCTTGAGAAGTTCACTAAAGAGAAGGAAAGAGATTGCCATAGCTGAGAATGATATACAATACAAGGAGATTGACACCACAAAGTTATTTCCAAATCGTAACTCTTGTGAGTTTGATGCAACAATTGTAAATCTCATGGACAAGAATAGAGCACAAGCTGAAGAGATCAAAAATCTCAAATTTGAGCAAGAATCAGAAGCAATACTACTATGTGAGGTGATTGAACAAAAGAAGAAAGCTATAGAAGATAAGGCCATGATTGAAGAAGAAAAAATAATCTTGTTAAATAGATTGGAAGAAAAATCAATAGAGTTTTCTAGAATCTCAAACATGTAGTTGGATACCCTAAGTCAAATGATGAATGCCCATCATGAGTTAAATGTTAAGGACATTAAGATAACCACATTGAATTTGCAGAACGAGCAACTATAGAATGAAATAAAAAGAGAGAAGGAGTTTGTTGAAAGCTTCAACAAGTCAAATGAAGCCATCAAGTACTTTTAGAAAGTACTAAAATCCCCTAGATCTAGTAAAAACACATTAGGTTTGGGCTATACAAGCATTAAAGAATGAGAATCATACAAAGCTACTGAGGAAAGAAGCAATAAAGGTAAGAACTCTAAATCTACTTGTCATCACTATGGAAAGAAAGGAAATATAGCTAATGTTTACAAGAACAAGAATGGTAGTCAAAATGCCAAGCCAAAGAACATGACACATTGTTACAAGTGTAATAAACAAGGTCATCAGGCACATGAATGCAGAACCAGGACCATGCATCAATGAAGATTTGAAGCATACTGCTATAGTTGTCAGAAATTTGGACTCAAAGCCTTTGAATACAGATCCAAGACCACATGCCATAAAATAAGGGAAGAAGCCATGAAAATTCCTATAATTACGACTACAATACAATACATAGTTGTCGCTACTATCAAGAGTATGGACACATCTCTAAAAATTGCATAAGAACACAATTTAGTGGAAGCTATAGTTAGTTGTTTGAAGACTAGTCATATTAACAAGCATTGCCCAACAAGGACAAAGGCACCTAACTCAGAGTCAAACAAGGGAAAAGGAAAATTAGATGTTGAGCACATTAGAGGAGAGATGAATAAGACACGAAAGAAGAATGATGGATGCAACACATAAAATGGAGGGATCACTTCACCTAAAGGGTCAAGTGGTCATGTTGAATCTCAACAAACTAAGAAAAATGGAGGTATGCGGGACTAATATTTAGAATCCTTTATCATACATCAGTTCCTAGAATGAGTTAGTACTAAAAAGGATAGATTAACATGAATAGAGATGCAAGGTTAAATCTTCAAAGTTTTCACATGGAAATTTGACAAGCCTATGACAAACTGTGCGAGAATGGGGTATTGAATTAATAATTTAGGATTGTTGAGAGGAAGGGCTTAACCTGTGGCCTAGATTTTCCCACCATCTTCAAGATTGAATGGATTAGATTAGTTTTGAGTAGGATTCATGATGGATGCCTATGTTTGGAAGGTGGACCTATTAAATTGTCAAAAAGAATCATACATAGGGTGACATGATACCCAACCCAAGAATGACCAAAGACCCTGAGAAGTGATTCAAAAGAAGCCATTGAGAAGAATATTGAGGCAAAGTGGAACAAAAGGGGCATGACTATTGACACAATCAAATATCCACTTGTAGAATTTATAATTAGGGTCATATCCTATAAATTATATGAGTGAAGCCAACTAAATAGTGTCCCATGCATTACAATTGATGTGGGATATAAACTTGGTAAGAAGGATCATACATATGATCTATAAAAATTGCAACAAAAACAAATTATGGAGAATTTGGGAGCAATAAGGAGATCCAAGAGTGCTCAGTGTAAGTTTGGATCAATTTTGATATGTATCTTTTTTCTATGTTCAGAATGAATTTCCTTCTTTTGGTAAGATAAGTTGGAAGACCAATAGGTCTATAGCTATACAAATTAATGAGTATATAGAAAATATGGGAGCCAATTTTGAAACCATCATGACAAGCTATTTTTAGGACTTTAAGAAGTCTATGAAGCAAAGACTAAGGATTCTAGTCTCCCTAGTAGAGTAGCACATTAATGATATATTTTTCTTAGTTGATATTGATTATACTTATATCCAAGCAGTAGTACCTAGAGTGAGATGGCTAAGGCCATTAGGATATGAGATAAACATTGATGAGGCATTAGAAACAATCACAATATTGCTTGCAAAAGAGATTAATTAAAATGCAAAACTTTTTGGAACTTTTGATGTTGTAAAATCTAAGGTGGAAATGGAGTTGAAAATTGCTTCAACTCTAAAGAAAAAGGACAAATTGTCAAGAAACTTAAGGCAAAATTTGGAGAAGGGATAGAAAAAATAATGGAGAAGAAGATGACAATGATAAGGAAGGTGAAGGTGAGAACAAAAAGGCAGATGACACAGTGGATGAGGAAACACAAAAAGGAGATGAAATGACAACTGTTGAAGAGCGACAAATAGATTAGAGTATGAAAGACACGTAATTGTCACCTCCAAGCCCTCCACATGACACCTCTACACCTATAGACATAGTAAAATTAAAGGATGTTCCTAACAACTTGGGTTAGAACATCAATCCATTAACTATAGAGGATCTTAAAAAGATCCTTGACCAATCAACTCTACAAGCTCAATTATGTAGTAACCCTATATTGGTCAGTGTATATGAGTGGTAGAAAGTGGTAGCTCACTTGACTAGGGAAAAGATGGAAACACAAGAAACATCTTTTGTCATCCCTAGAGCTACAAGTGGACAACCTAAAGAGCAAGCTTCACAATATGCATTAGCTAACGTTGATACCATAGTTAAAATTACTACAACTACTGAGGAGCCAACAAAGGAACAAATAGGACAAATGGATACTTTTGTTCCTACTACACAAGTTCAAGGTGCACAACCACAAATAATAGTGATTGACCAAGAAAGAAAAAAGGAGGAGAAGGAGATTCCAAAGGAAAAGAAGCAAGAAGCAATTCAAACTTTGGTAAATCTACCAATTACTGTGACTCCTACAAGGATACCTCAAAAGCCAAGAACTAAAGCAATACCACTCCAAATTTCAGCACCAAGCTTGAGCACCACAAAGGTTGCAAGGGTACTTCACTAGGAGACCATACATTAGATGAGG